>CM055116.1:662495729-663695729 GCA_029206835.1 Rana muscosa
TGTACAATAAAGTGGAATCAAACTGCCCCTGAATTACCTCCCACCATCCCTCTTTTGCTCTGCCATTGAGTCGAGGAGGGAACGAGCACTGCCCAGATACACAGAGCCGGATGTCCTGTGTACTCGGCTCCTCTCTGCTCGTCTCGCAGGCCCGCCCCTTGGCCTGGCTCCTATGATGGACATAACACTGGTCCAATGGCGGGATGCGGGACTGGGCGTGACTTTGAGCGGAGCCGAGCAGAGCCGAGTGGAGCCGAATACACAGTACACTAGGCTCTATCTATTTCGGCGGTGCTCGTTCCCTCCGAGTCAGCCATTCGTTGTATAACACGCACTCGCGATTTTCCCCTGATTTTAAGGGGGAAAACGTGTGTGTTATACGCCGATAAATACGGTTGATTGATTGAGATTGATATATATATATATATATATATATATATATATATATATATATATATATATGTCAATCAGATTAACAGTGTTATTAATATTGTACTGTATCAATCATCCTCTTAATAAAGTCGCCATGACAACAAATGAGTTGGGGCACAGCGACAGTGTAGGGCCTACAATGTCGCTGTGCCCCAACTCATTTGTTGTCATGTAATTTTAAAGTACTAGTGGGCTCTAGCACTGGATGTGTCTGCCTACACTGTAGGCAGACACAACCAATGCTAGAGCCCAGCAGTACTTTCAAATTATAGAGAAGCCAGCTGTAAACTTTGTTATGGAATGGTGTGCTACAGCACCCTTGGAGTCTACATGGATGGGTGTTTTTTGAGTCTGCCATTTTTATCTTGTGAGTAGATTTTCTATGGTTGTAAACCCCTACATATACTAAATGAAGTGACTGGCCTCAGGTGAAACACAGAGATGAAACAAATCCTTCTAAATATGTTTTACTTGTTTAGCGGCAGTCAGAAAAAAAAGGGGATGCAAAGCTGAAATGACATACCGCAGAGCTCAGTGATGAGAGCTCTGAGAGCTGATTGGAGGGAAGGACACACAGCACACAAGAACAGAGATGAGACTGTCAATCACAGTCTGAGCGCTGCAAGTCCCTCCCTTGTCACCTTTTTTTGCTTGGTGTCAGGAAAACTTGTCACAGAATGAAGCAGCAGGCATAAATGACATATAGTGCTCTTAATTGAGAGAAGTACACATTATAGTACAAACTATAGAGGGATATGCTTTGTTCATGTTCATGCTTTGTTAATGCTTTGTTCATGTTTCATGCCTCAGGTTTACAACCACTTTATTAAAGTGGAGCTCCCCTGAAAAAAAAATAAATTAAAATCCAGCAGCTACAAATACTGCAGCTGCTGACTTTTAATATTAGGACACTTACTGTCCTGGAGTCCAGCGACGTCGGCAGCAGAAGACAAGCAATCGCTCGTCACTCTGCTGCCCCCACCGCCATCCTCGGTGAGGGAACCAGGAAGTGAAGCCTTGCGGCTTCACTGCCCGGTTCCTTCGGCACATGCGCGAGTCGACTCGCGCTGGGCCGTTCTCACTGGTCCCCGTTGTGTTCTGGGAGCCGAGTGTCTCCCAGAACACAACAGGTATTCTGCGGGAAGTGACGTACTACCCGCAGAGAGGACTCCCGGAAGTGGGTGCAAATACCTGTCCCCGAAAAGGTGCCAAAAAGCTCCGCTTTAACTACTTGTTGCAACATACTTCACCATCTGAGTTTTCTTTTTTGACCTGTGGGTTATTTATCCTTCATGGTCCAGGGCAACAACATACACAGACAGATGGGGATCTCTTGAGCTCTTGTGTCTATCTTGAGAGAGACAAGCATTACTGTCTGGTGAGTGTATATCTGTTTTACTTGTGAAGGTGATCACCTGTGAATTGTATTTCATTCACAGAGGAACTGAGCACAGGGTGGAAGAATTTGTTGCTATTGGAAATTGAGAGATGTACAGGAGTGAAATGGACACTTTGAGCCCAGGTTCACACTGGGCTGCGGGAATGAAGCCATGCAAGTTCAGCTGAACTCGCACGATTTCACTCCCGCTTGTTAGTCCCGATTTCGGACACGATTACAGAGACATCTGTGCAGTTTCTGCACAGATGTCAATGTAAATTGCGGGCTGTAATTGCAAAAAGAAGTACAGAAACTACTTTTTGAAATCGGTGCAGCGCCGCAAATGCGGCGTTGCACCGATTAGGACGGTGCCATTTCTGGCAATTGCCGCCGTTTTGACATGCGATTTGACATGTCAAATCGCATGTCAAAATGCACCAGTGTGAACAAGGGCTTATTAAAACTGGTGAGTGAAAATCTGGTGCAGCTGTACAGCTTGTTCAATACAGCTGTGACAAAAAACTAAAAACTAAAAGTGGATTGGTTTCAATGCACAGCTGCACCAGATTTTGCACTCCAGCATTAGTAAATCAATCCCTTTGTATTTCTTTTTAATGAACACTTTGATCACAGGTTATTGGAGAACAGAACACATTTGTATACATGCCGAGGTACAGGCACCCAACGCGTTTCCCCGTAACAGGATTCTTCTAGGAAAGGATGTTGTATTCACACGTCACTCACCACGTAATTTAAAGGCAAGAAAAGGAGCAAAAACACAGCGGGACTACGGAAGCCACTTTAAGGATCGGCTCAGCAGTGACACCTGTGTTTCCTTAAAGTAAGAAGATGTAAAAGGAGCCACAGAAGCGGATAAAAGGCCACATCCTGTCATAGCTCCCCCTACAGCTCCAACATCGATATAACACCAACTAATTAAAACAATGTAAAAATACATATTGCATCAAAAAAAATAAAAAATTCCTGATAGATCATATATGTCAATAACCAGTACCATAGTCCACACCCCAAAATAGATGAATAGACCATGTATTGAAAAAAATAAATAAATAAAAAATTTATAAAAATTATATACACATGGCCACCCAAGCATGTATTGTGCAAGTCAATCCATAGGCAAGGGGGCATTAGGGTATAAAGGCCTAACATAGAGAGATGCAAAGAGGGGCCCCTAGGGCATAAAAACCACATATCCTCACAGGGCTCCCCCAGTAGCTCCCATGTAGCCAATACATCTGGAAGACTATAGATATATAACATTATGATGTAGAAATTATCCAATGAACATTAAAAAACATTAAAAAATATACATATATCCCACGAAATTCCTAATAAAAAAATGAAATGAAAAAAAGCCATAACAATAATTCCTTAAAGGGCCATGCTCCCCCCAAGGGCCACTGCAAAGGAAGATGTATTTATGTATTGGCTACATGGGAGCTACTGGGGGAGCCCTGTGAGGATATGTGGTTTTTATGCCCTAGGGGCCCCTCTTTGCATCTCTCTATGTTAGGCCTTTATACACTAATGCCCCCCTTGCCTATGGATTGACTTGCACAATACATGCTTGGGTGGCCATGTGTATATAATTTTTATGCATTTTTTTTTTCAATACATGGTCTATTCATCTCTTTTGGGGTGTGGACCATGGTACTGGTTATTGACATATATGATCTATCAGGATTTTTTTTTTGATGCAATATGTATTTTTACATAGTTTTAATTAGTTAGTGTTATATAGATGTTGGAGTGGTACGGGGAGCTATGACAGGATGTGGCCTTCGATCCACTTCTGTGGCTCCTTTGACAACTTCTTACTTTAAGGAAACACAGGTGTCACTGCTGAGCCGATCCTTAAAGCGGCTTCCGGTGTCCCGCGGTGTTTTCGCGCCTTTTCTTGCCTTTAAATTACGTGGTGAGTGACGTGAGTGAGTGACGTGTGGATACAACCTCCTTTCCCAGAAGAATCCTGTTACGGGGAAACGCGTCGGGTTGAGTCAGTACCTCATACGTCACCACGCAAGAGCCGGTCTGGCTTAATATATTTATACATTTTTTGTTCTTTTCTTACTACCAAACTTGTATAAATCTCCCAGAACTATACCACTATATACGTGATAGTACTATATATAATATATAATATATAAAATAGATATGACTCTTATGTAAACAATAGATTGTAAAAGTAACCATAAAAAACCCATGCTAAAACCAAAAAACATATGTGCACACGTTTGTATGTGCATCTTTTTGTCTATCTAATCCGATTTCCCTTCATCATGGATCTATTTATTTATTCATGTATTTTTCATGGTTACTTTAAATTTTGCGGGGAAACACATACACAATATTGGTATAATGTTCAGCGCTAAACCATCTTATGAAAAAGATTAAAGTTTAAAATTTAAATGAAAAGGCATGCATCTGCATGCTGATACATGAAGGTGCTACCATGTGAATGGTGAGTGGATTGAAAGTTCTGGGGGGTGAACCCCTAAAAATTAGTCTCTAAAAAAATCTCTAAATGGAGGCTGTAAAGGGAACGAGGCTGCTTTAGGCGTGGGCTGGGGAACAGGATCACTGTGAACAAAAGGAAAGCAAAAGGAGGAGAGAGAAGCGCTTAAAGCTGATGAAGAAGGTGAGGCCGTGCCTTCCAAACGCGTTCTGATTGGCCAGACAGCGTGTGGGCGGCTCCCCAGTTTGCAGCCCTGGACCACTCCCACCCAGAGACACACAGCCAACGTCTCCATGAGGCTTATCGAGGCTCCAGCTGCGGCTAACACATGGCGCTCGTGGATCCCTCAATAGAGACTTTTTGGCGGCCCTCTTGTGCTCCTGTGACACTGCATGTGGAAGTTCCCACTCTGCAAGTGCTCCAACATTTTTCACGCAAGTTTTTAGTGTTTGTTTTATACTTATATACTGAATAAATTCCTAAGCTGTTTAAAGGATTGGCTTGGCGCTTCTCTCTCCTCCTTTTGCCTTACTTTTAATTTTGGGCTTGATTTCCCACCATTTATTGGATAACAATCTATTAGATACATAGGAGTCATGTATTTTTTATGTATGTTCGTTTGTTTGTTTAATACATTTTTTTACCTCTTTCTACCATATTTTTATAACTATCAATTTTACATGTGTATGCACATACTGTATATACTAACAATATTTCAATATTTTTAATTATGTAATAGTACTATATCACTAGCAAATATAATGATCTTCTCTGTTCATATCAAATCCATTCTTTACAGACCTATATATTTATATTTTTATTTTGGTCCCCCCATCTAGGGTTAATATTTTCAATTTTTTATGCTTAGCACACATATCATAACAACTCACAATGTTAGCCAGGGTAATGAAAGTTTAACTTCTATAGTGCTAGAGTTATACAGTATATGCAATACATCCCAGAGGATAACTGTTTATTGAGACTGATGAAGGGGAGGAACGTCTCTCCTAAACCCACTGTAACTGGACAGGAGCAGGAGGAGTTCCAAGCAGTGGTTCTGTGTGGAGGGATCAATCCTGCCCAGGTGACCAGTTTTCCAGCTGTGGCTGATTCCAGCCAGCCGGACACTTTGGCGCAGTTCATTTTTCCACTCAGTTACAGGTCAGTTCCCCTCCTGGATTTGTAAGTGCATTTATGATTTTTTTTTATTTGACTTAACTGAATCAACATGCTATGCTAATTATAAATGGAAAGACACATGTAGGAGTTGACAGCGCTGCACACCCCAAAAGCATACAAAACAATGGAAAGTTTCCCCAGGGGGCTTTTTAGCAGCAAAATATAAATGAAAAAATGTTGTTCAATTAAAAGTCTTTAATTCTGTCAAAGAATGAATTCAAATGTACAATGAATTTCAAGTATTAGCTCTGGTCTACGACACAAAGGGCAACATAAACCATCACCCATGGCAAACAGTTAACCAAGAAGACCTGGATTTTCATTTGATTTCGACCTTTTCATTGCCGGTCTCTTCAGGTTTTTTTTTTAATTCTAAGAAAATATTTATCAAAAGATTCAAGTTTAGACAACTTTATAGTATTTTACACTGTACAAAGCATTATCAAATATTGCACATAGTATTTTTTACAGTATACATAATGTTATCAAACATTGCACATTTTTCAAAATTACATCTCCGTACGTTTGGTGATATATTTACCATTAGGGAGATGGAAAGGTGCGAATGTAACGCAGAACCAGGATTGCCAAAGTGTAGTTGCATCTGACGGCCCCAGAATGTCCGTATGTCCCCTCCGCCCCCTATGGTGAGGGGCCAGGCTTTTGGACCTTTGGACTAGGCACCTGCAATTTGGTATTGAGGAACATAGGTAAGTAATCAATGGGTTTACTGCAGGTATCAGTGCCAGCTTGTGGCTCCAGACTGGTCTGTGCTTAATCCAAAAATTAGAATTATATGAAATGTTACTTAATTATTTTATTATTTTGCTTATTCATTTATTTAATTTATTCATGAATTTGTATTATAATTAATAGAGAAGTTTCTAAAAAAAAAATAAGTATGCTATATGTATATAAACTATATATTGTTGCCTAATTAGTCGATTTGTGTAAGTGATTATACATAAAGTGAGGTAATATGTGTGTAAGAGTGAAATCCAATGGATTAAGCTATGCTATGAGGCTGGTTTGTGCCCCTGTCCTTTCTTCTTGTTTTCTTTAGATTCTGGTCTCCCAAGCCTTTGTTGAGTGTGGCATCATGGCGACCAGCTAGAGACAGTCTTCCAGTGCTTGCCGTGGTTGTTTATAGTGTATATGATTATTTTGTGAGATACAGGCTATTTCTTTATCTGCAGTTTATTCATTCACAGATGTCTGTAAATGAATGATGCAGCTGTGTGGATGGAGCCCCAACCAGCAATAGTATTTTTAAAATTTCACAGTGGCTGCAGCGAAAATAACCCCCGCTCACTGTCATAAGAAAGGGAATGTAAGGAAGTGAGGTTGGGGGGTGCTGAATATATTACATGTTATTATCATTATATAACATGTAACGTGGTCAGAAGGTTAGCCTTTAACTGAAGTGATGAGCCTGAAAGTTAATGTAAAGTCTTGTGTAGCGGGGTATCGTTTTCACCCACAAAACTACAGTTCCCAGCACGCTTTGAGGCACCCAGGGTGCATTTCCCCGCTCAAAGACTGCTGGGGTGGACTTTAAAAGGGAGAGGAGGGGCCTCTCTCTTTCTCTTTGGATGCCGCCCTGCCTGCGAGAGGATCCCTGCAATCACCTGTGGCTGCGCGTGCAAGGCCTGAAGCCTTAGCCTCGCACTTTGTTCCAGAGAGCTTTCCGCTCCACCGAGGAGCCTGCGGAGCATCCGATCCACCTGAGGTGCCACCATCTTCTGGAAGACCAAGATTCTTCTACAAACTATACCCCAAGTTATAGTCAGACCTGACTGGGTAGTATAGGACATTGCTGGGCGCCATTTTTTTTGCTCACGAGGGAGGATAGCTGCAGCGGGGTTATTACATGGTCATTGCATTACTGAATGTTATACCCTTTTAATGTGTACACCTATATTGCAGGGATCTGCATGAGATATTCAGGGATGAGCCGAACACCCCCCTGTTCGGTTCGCACCAGAACCTGCGAACAGACAAAATGTTCGTGTAAACTTTAGAACCCTATTAAATACAATGGACTCGAACGTTCGAAATCTAAAGTGTTAATTATAAAGGCTAATATGCAAGTTATTGTCCTAAAAAGTGTTTGGGGACCTGGGTCCTGCCCCAGGGGACATGTATCAATGCAAAAAGAAGTTTTAAAAACGGCCGTTTTTTCGGGAGCAGTGATTTTAATAATGCTTAAAATGAAAAAATAAAAGTGAAATATTCCTTTAAATTTCGTACCTGGGGGGTGTGTATGATATGCATGTAAAGTGGCGCATGTTTCCCGTGCTTAGAACTGTCCCTGCAAAAAATGTCATTTTTGAAAGAAAAAAAATGCATTTAAAACTGACTCGCGGCTATTAATGAATTGTCGGCTCCCGGCAATACATACAAAAGTCATTGAGAAAAAAAAAAAAAAAAAAGCGTGGGGGTTCCCCAGAATTCAATTACCAGGCCCTTCAGATCTGGCATGGATTTTAAGGGGAACTCCACCCCAAGTTTAAAAAAAAAATGGCGTGGAGTCCCCCTAAAAATCCATACCAGACCCCTTATCCGAGCACGCAACCTGGCCGGCCGCAGGGGAAAAGGGGGGGACGAGAGAGCGGCCCCCCCTCCCTCCTGAACCGTACCAAGCCACATGCCCTCAACATGGGGAGGATGTCCCCATGTTGATGGGGACAAGGGCCTCATCCCCACAACCCTTGCCCGGTGGTTGTGGGGGTCTGCGGGCGGGGGGCTTATCGGAATCTGGAAGACCCCTTTAACAAAGGGGACCCCCAGATCCCGGCCCCCCCCTATGTGAATTGGTAACGGGTACATTGTACCCCTACCATTTCACGAAGAAAGCGTAAAAAAAATGTTTAAAAAAACACACAAACACCTTGAAAAAGTCCTTTATTTAAAAAAATAAATAAATAAACATTCCAGCGGTGAAATCCAGTGTCCCGCGGCGATCCCGATGTCCAGCGCTGTCCTTCATTGGTTGTGCCTGAGCGGACCTGATGGGGAACTCCCTCTCAGTATTTTAAATGTATAGACCCGCCCCTTCTAATGTTCCCCATCAGGTCCGCTCAGCGGACGAGATGCAGAACATGAGAAGGGGCGGGTCTATACATGTATTACCAAAGTGAGAGCAGTTCCCCATCAGGTCCGCCCCCTCGGTATGTCAGACCCGCCTACGTCATTGGCTTGAGCGGGGAACTTCCTTCACTATGTAAATTTAAATTTACATAGTGAAGGAAGTTCCCCGCTCAAGCCAATGACGTAGGCGGGTCCGACATACCGAGGAGGCGGACCTGATGGGGAACTGCTCTCACTTTGGTAATACATGTATAGACCCGCCCCTTCTCATGTTCCGCATCTGGTCCGCTGAGCGGACCTGATGGGGAACTTTAGAAGGGGCGGGTCTATACATTTAAAATACTGAGAGGGAGTTCCCCATCAGGTCCGCTCAGGCACAACCAATGACGGACAGCGCTGGACATCGGGATCGCCGCGGGACACTGGATTTCACCGCTGGAATGGTTTTTTTTTTTTTTTTTTTTTTTAATAAAGGACTTTTTCAACGTGTTTGTGTGTTTTTTTAAACATTTTTTTACGCTTTCTTCGTGAAATGGTAGGGGTACAATGTACCCCTTACCAATTCACATAGGGGGGGCCGGGATCTGGGGGTCCTCTTTGTTAAAGGGGTCTTCCAGATTCCGATAAGCCCCCCGCCCGCAGACCCCCACAACCACCGGGCAAGGGTTGTGGGGATGAGGCCCTTGTCCCCATCAACATGGGGACATCCTCCCCATGTTGAGGGCATGTGGCTTGGTACGGTTCAGGAGGGAGGGGGGGCCGCTCTCTCGTCCCCCCCTTTTCCCCTGCGGCCGGCCAGGTTGCATGCTCGGATAAGGGGTCTGGTATGGATTTTTAGGGGGACTCCACGCCATTTTTTTTTAAATTTGGGGTGGAGTTCCCCTTAAAATCCATGCCAGATCTGAAGGGCCTGGAATGGATATTTGGGGGAACCCCACGTCAATTTTTTTTTTATTTGCGGCGGGGTTCCCCTTAATATCCATTCCAGACCTGAAGGGCCTGGTAATTGAATTCTGGGGAACCCCCACGCTTTTTTTTTTTTTTTTTTTATCAATGACTTTTGTATGTATTGCCGGGAGCCGACAATTCATTAATAGCCGCGAGTCAGTTTTAAATGCATTCTTTTCTTTCAAAAATGACATTTTTTGCAGGGACAGTTCTAAGCACGGGAAACATGCGCCACTTCACATGCATATCATACACACCCCCCAGGTACGAAATTTAAAGGAATATTTCACTTTTATTTTTTCATTTTAAGCATTATTAAAATCACTGCTCCCGAAAAAACGGCCGTTTTTAAAACTTCTTTTTGCATTGATACATGTCCCCTGGGGCAGGACCCGGGTCCCCAAACACTTTTTAGGACAATAACTTGCATATTAGCCTTTATAATTAGCACTTTAGATTTCTCCCATAGATTTTTCGAATTTGCCGCAAACACCCCAATTTGTTCGCTGTTCGGCGAACGGGCAAACAGGCAATGTTCGAGTCGAACATGAGTTCGACTCGAACTCGAAGCTCATCCCTAGAGATATTATATAAAAATTACCTTTTATACTTTTACCAATAGTAAAAAGTTATAGTTAAGTAATTTGGTTGTCAGTGTCAATTACTGTGCTGGGATACAAAGGGGTTGTACTATATAACAGTATAGAGATATTACCGTTATACCATCCTTTCCCCTTTCCTAACTGTGCCACGACAGGTTAGAGCCGATTGCCAGGGGTTGATAGCGGTGCATTACAAGGCCCAAAACAAACAAGCAGCCCTCTTAAACTGAGGGTATCGCTATACGTGGGGGCTAGGTTCCGGGATCCTTGTATATTGCACGCTGCAATCAATCAAGGTACCAGCATGGACTCACAGGCAGTGACACAATGGTGCGCAGAGGAGGCTGTGGATCCAGTCCGGGCGGTAGCTATTGAACTCTCGGGAGGGATCCAGGAGAAAGAAGAGGTAAAACAGCTAATAAAGTCAATATCCCCAAAACTGGAAAGCATGGGCGGTGGATGTAAAGACAGATACCTCAGGGGCATATGCACTAATAGAATGGACAAGAGGAATCCCAGAAGAGTTCAAAGGGAAGAGTGTAAAAGACATGGATGACAGAACGTATCGCTTGGTGCATACTGGGGCTGTGAAGAAAGAGTCCCCACGTACCTCCCCACAGTTGTCTCCGTCACTCTTCTCCAAAATGGGAGGCAGTAGCGAGACGAAAAGCCCCAAAGTCACCCCTGACCGCCATAGGTCCGGAACTGCTGACTGCTTTGAGGGACTTTGTTGTTAAGTGCCAGAAAAAACAACACGGTGCATGTGGAAACTGGGTACCGGAAACTCCGGGTGTTTTCAGGAACACAACTTGTGCCACCCGGGGAGGAAGATTTCGATACCTGGATTGAGCAGGCGATGCAGGCGGTAGAAGGCTGGGAAGTTCCAGAAGCGCAGAAGAAGCAGCGCATCAGTGAAAGCTTGAAGGGTCCTGCTGCTGAGGCTGTGAAAAATCTTAGGTGCAGCAATACTGTGTACAGCAATGGATTATCTGTCTATGTTGCAGGAGGAATTTGGCCAGCTGGAGAAGGTGTCGGAGCTGGTGTATCAATTTGAACATACCTTCCAACAGCCGAGGGAGAAGTTGTCTGAGTATGTCCGGAGACTGAATAGAATGCTGTGCCAGATTGTACTGAGAAAAGGAATGCAGCCACAGGTCATAGATGCTACCAGAATGAAGCAGATCCTAAGGGGAGCCATACGGTCGGATCCAGTTTGGCTTCACCTAAAGACCTCTGACGGAGTCATGGCTCTGAATTACACAGACCTTGTGCGGATCATAAGGGACGAAGAGGCCTTGATGAAGGATCAAGAGGGGGTTGAGAAGACCACCCCACCTGCTTCGGTGGGAGTCAGAACGACAGTAGTTACCGATCGTGACCCAGAAGTAGAAACCTTGAAGTCTCAAATGGCCCAAGTACTGGACTTGTTGACCTCTTTATTGGCCAAGAACTCAGGAGCCAAGGAGAAAGAAGAGATCCGGAAGGAACCGGACCGGAATGTCCCTATTCCAGCATCCCCAAAAATAAGGAAGGAAATTATCTGCTTCAATTGTGGAGGAATTGGTCACCCTGAAAGAGTGTATACCAGCCCAAGGAAATACCGAGGCACTCAGTACCAGCCGGCGGAAAACTTCAGAGGGCCCCGGTGAAGGAGTCAGCCGGGCGCCCGCTACCTACAGAAAGCTCCAAGAAGGTCCAAAAACAAGCAGTGCAAAAAGAGAAGGGAAACAATGCCCCTCCTAAAACCTCCCATACCGCCTGTCGGGAGTTGAAATTTGACAACCGGAAAAAGATCAATGCATACCAGGTCCAAAAGGGGTTGAGGTCCAGATAGAAATGGAAAAAGAAGAAAATACCATTGGAAAAATCAAGGAGTCTAAAGGAGAAAATACCTCCCAAGAAGTTCCCGGATAAATTAGTTGGACCCTCCCCTCTAGTCTCCGTTCAAGTGAAGGGAGTTTACACAAAGGCACTCCTAGACACAGGAGCCCAAGTGACTCTCTTATATAGAGACTTTTATCAGAAGCATTTGAGTCACGTGCCTTTGCAGAAGCTGGAAGACCTGAAGATAGGGGGGATTGGCACTTGCAGTTTCCGTTCCGACGGTTATGTTTCAATCAGGCTGGCCTTTGATCCCTCTGTGACCGGGAAGGCCGAAGTTTTTGACACCCTGTCGGTGGTTTTCCCTCGCCCACCAGGAGCCAACACAATGTCCATGTTGATAGGGACCAACACTGACTTGGTCCGGAGACTGCTGACCCCGTTAGTGCAAGAGAGGAGTTCTCCCAAACAGAAGATTCACCCCATGCTGCAACAGGTCTACCAGAAGTTGATCCTGGAGCAAAAGGCCCCAGAAGAGGGGGTGGGAAGAGTCTGGGGACTGTCTAGAAGAGGAAAGATACTGCAGCCTGGTGAGGTGACCTGTCTTCAGGCTACGGTAAAACACTCCTGGGAGCAGCCGGGTCCCTTTGTGGTCGTGGAACCAGACCCCTTCAACACTCATCAAGGATTGGAAGTACTCCCTGAAGTGGTCCTGTTGAGGGCACTGAAGAAAGCCAAAGGCCAGATTCCAGTGAGTGTCAGAAATGTCACTAATTCACCTGTGAAGATCCCAGCCCGGGTACTACTGGGCAAAGTTAACCCTGCTACCCCAGTGGCCCTGTCTGAATTAAAGTCAGAAAAAGGAGAGGTCACCCTGGAGGAGCTCTGCCTTGAAGATACCGCCTTGCCACTGAAATGGAAGGAAAGAGCCAAGGCCCAGCTGACTAGGTGGAGAACAATATTTTCAGAAGATGAGTTTGACGTGGGGTGTGCGAGAAGTGCCACCCATAAAATCCATCTTCAAGAAGACAAACCCTTTCGGGAGAGGGTCCAAAGAGTTCCACTGGCTGACTTGGAAGATTTGCATGAGCAGCTGGCAGAGCTAAAGAGGACAGGGGTCATCCGAGAGTCCAGAAGTCCATATGCTTCCCCCATCGTGGTGGTAAGGAAGAAAAATGGGTCGCTGTCTGAGACTCTGCATAGACTACAGGACTCTCAACAGGAGGACCATACCCGACCAGTACACTACCCGCAGGATAGAAGATGCTTTGCAGAGTCTGTCTGGGGCCAAGTGGTTCAGTGTCATGGACCTGAAGAGTGGGTATTACCAAATCCCAATGCACCCTGAAGATAAGGAGAAGACGGCCTTCATCACCCCAGTGGGATTCTATGAATTCAATAGGATGCCCCAAGGCCTGTCGGGAGCCCCCGCTACTTTCCAGAGGTTGATGGAGAAGACCGTTGGGGACATGAATCTGATCGAAGTCCTGGTGTACCTAGATGACATCATTGTCTTCGGGAAGACTCTGGAGGAGCATGAAGGAAGACTGGAGAAAGTCCTGAAGAGACTTAGTGAAGAGGGATTAAAACTCTCCAGAGAAAAATGCCAGTTCTACAAGTCCTCGGTCCACTATCTGGGACACATAGTATCTGCAGAAGGAGTGTCTACAGACTCGGAAAAACTGGATGCAGTCACCTCCTGGCCCAGACCCACTACAGTGACCGAGCTCAGATCCTTCCTAGGTTTCTGTTCCTACTACCGTAGATTTGTGGAAGGATTTGCAAAAATTGCCAAACCCCTGAATGAGCTACTGAAGACGGAAGGGGAGGAAGATGATACTGTCCCCAGGAAGCCTGGAGAGTCAGTGGAAGACCAGTGGACAGGGGAGTGCGAAGAAGCTTTCCAGATGTTAAAGAAGAGTCTCACCACTGCACCAGTTCTGGCCTATGCTAATCTCAAAAAGCCATTTGAACTGCATGTAGATGCCAGCCATGATTGCCTAGGAGGGGTGCTATATCAAGAATATGAAGGACAGTTGCGCCCAGTTGCCTACGTTAGTAGAAGTCTGGCACCTGCAGAAAAGAACTACCCCACCCACAAGTTGGAGTTCCTGGCCCTAAAGTGGGCAGTCGTGGATAAACTCAGAGATTACCAGTATGGAGCTGACTTCACAGTAAAGACTGACAATAATCCACTCACCTATCTCTTCACCACGGCCAAGCTGGATGCCACTGGTCACAGTTGGTTAGCAGCCCTAGCGGGATTCAACTTCAGCCTGAAGTATAGGCCCGGAGCTGGAAACCGTGATGCAGACGCATTGTCCAGAAGAGCCCACGCACCCACCCACCATCCAGAGAATTGGAACCAGGTAACCCCGGATGGGGTACGGGCCTTGTGTCAAGGAGTACAACTTCAAGCTAGTGGTGGGTAAAGGGCTGAAGAGATCGGTGTTTCTGCGGTGGGGGTGCCTAAGTGTTACTGCAATGTGGCCCAAGTTGGAGAGGATGACCTGCCAAAGCTGTCCAAAAAAGACCTAAGGAGAGACTAGTTGGAAGATCCTTGGGGAAGATTAGCATTGGAGACATTGGAGGACCAGGATCCAGGCAGGCTTCTGAAGGACCCCTCAAAGGTGGCCCGATTGGTCCACAAAGAATGGGACAAGTTGCAGGTGCATCAAGGGGTGGTCTACCGAAGGGGCCCCTCTGATGACCTAGAAGAGAAGTGGCAGCTGTTTCTGCCGGAGAAATACAGAAGAACTGTTTTGGCTGCCTTACATGATAATCATGGCCACTTGGGGGCCGAACAAACTTTCCAGCTTGTAAGGGATAGGTTCTATTGGCCTTGTATGCGGGCTGAAGTGGAGGAGTACTGCTACTCCTGTGCTCGCTGTATCCAGAGAAAGACATTGCCAGGTCAAGCTGCCCCAATAGGCCATCTGCAGAGTCAAGGACCCTTGGACTTGGTGTGCATTGACTTTCTCTGTCTAGAACCTGACTTAAGTGGACAAGGAAATGTTCTGGTGATAACCGACCATTTCACCCGTTATGCTCAGGCCTTTCCAGCCAAAGACCAGAAGGCATCCACTGTAGCCAAAATCTTAGTGGAGAAATACTTTGTGCATTATGGGCTGCCACAGCGCCTGCACTCAGACCAAGGGAGAGACTTTGAGAGTCGACTAATTAAGAAATTGCTGGACTCTTTGGGTCTTAAGAAAACCCGTACTACCCCTTATCACCCCCAGGTTGATGCTCAGCCAGAGAGGTTCAACAGGACTCTGTTAAATATGTTGGGGACGCTGAGTAGCGAGCAGAAGCAGCATTGGAGCAGGCACATAGCAGCCATTGTGCATGCTTACAACAGTACCACTAGCGATGCCACAGGGTACTCTCCATATCGCCTTATTTTTGGCAGGGAAGCAAGACTGCCTGTGGATCTGGCATTCGGCATATCAACAGATCGCACTTCAGCCACCTCACATACGGGATATGTAGATAGACTGAGGAAGAGTTTGAAGCTAACTTTTGAACAGGCCCAAGTGGCCTCAGAGCAAAGAGGAGCCTGGAACAAGAGGAATTTTGACCTCAAGGTTCGAATCCAGGGCCTACAGCCCGGAGATAGAGTGCTGCTGCGAAACCTAGGAGTTCCAGGGAAGCATAAATTAGCAGACAGATGGAGACCGGAACCATATGTGATCTGTAAGAAGTTACCAGACCTGCCGGTATATCAGCTAAAACCAGAAGGGAAGATAGGGCCCCTGAAGACATGGCACAGAAACCACTTACTTCCCCTTTCAGAAGCGGTTCGGATACCTCCTGAAGAAGATTCCCCTGGACCATCCTCAAGCTTGGAGACACCTAGGCCAAACACTCGGTCTCAGGTTTCTCAGTCTAGAGAAATGGATGTCTCTGATCAGAGTGAAGAAGAAGGGCTTGGATGGTTGTGGCCTTCTCAGACCCCAGAACCCATGTCTATAGATATTCCACCCTCTGAAGGTACTGTGGATAGTACATTGAATGTGGAAGCCACTGAGTTTGTTTCGTCTAGTCCTCTGTCTGAAGAGTGGGAAGATGCCACATGGTCACCTTCTGCCGATCATCAAGATTACTCCCAACATCTTCCTGCACCTGATCTGGATGTACTGGAAATATTGATGCCCAGTGTACCTACTCCAGAAGAAGATACAGTGAGGGATGAAACAGTCACCCCAAGAGAACAAAGAGCCAAGAGAACCATTCGTCCCCCTCGGAAGTTACCCAGATGGGGGAAAGTTCTGAGGATACAGTAACCACTGTTTGAAGGACATTACCAACACCTGATCCTTCTGCTGTGCATTTGGTGGAAGGCAACCCCAGCTCACTCTCTGGCACAGTTAGGCAGGTCAACCCCAATGATGTAACCAGTGGGCAGGACAAGCTCCCTTCCCTGTTTTGGTGGGAGTTTCCTCTGCCAACTTCTCTAGCAGCCCTTAATGAGTTTGTATTTTCCTACTGTTGATACTGTCTTTGGGGACCAAAGATTTCAAGTGGGGGGAGTGTGTAGCGGGGTATCATTTTCACCCACAAAACTACAGGTCCCAGCACGCTTTGAGGCTCCCAGGGTGCATTTCCCCACGCAAGGACTGCTGGGGTGGACTTTAAAAGGGAGAGGAGGGGCCTCTCTCTTTCTCTTTGGACGCCGCCCTGCCTGCGAGAGGATCCCTGCACTCACCTGTGGTTGCGCGTGCAAGGCCTGAAGCCTGGGCCTCGCACTTTGTTCCAGAGAGCTTTCCGCTCCACCGAGGAGCCTGCGGAGCATCCGATCCACCTGAGGTGCCACCATCTTCTGGAGGACCGAAGACCCGGTGCATCGTGGGCACTGTGAAGCAACTCACAGTAGCGGAGGTACCGGACAGGAGTCGGTCCGGTCGAGTGAGAGAGCGCCAGCTCAGAACCGCATCTAATTAACTTTGTTGCCTATTAACTTTGCCTAGGCCCCTCATTGACTACAGTTATACTTTGGAGAGACTGTCTGCTGAACTGAGTTTATCAGTCTCTCCAGCTTTACGAAGTTAGCGATCATTTGCTACCCCCTTTGGATTACAGTTTGTTTCTTTATGTGCACCACCGAAGATTCTTCTACAAACTATACCCCAAGTTATAGTCAGGCCTGACTAGGTAGTATAGGACATTGCTGGGCGCCATTTTTTTTTTGCTCACGAGGGAGGATAGCTGCAGCGGGGTTATTACATGGTCATTGCATTACTGAATGTTATACCCTTTTAATGTGTACACCTATATTGCAGGGATCTGCATGAGATATTGTATACAAATTACCTTTTATACTTTTACCAATAGTAAAAAGTTATAGTTAAGTAATTTGGTTGTCAGTGTCAATTACTGTGCTGGGATACAAAGGGGTTGTACCATATAACAGTAAAAGTTTATAGATATTACCGTTATACCATCCTTTCCCCTTTCCTAACTGTGCCAAGAGAGGTTAGAGCCGATTGCCAGGGCTTGATAGCGGTGCATTACAAGGCCCAAAACAACCAAGCAGCCCTCTTAAACTGAGGGTATCGCTATACTTGTTTTAAAAAAAAATTAAATAACAAACACGTTATACGTACCTCCTCTCTGCAGTTGGATTTGCACAGAGCAGCCCGGATCCTCCTCGTCTTGGGTCCTTCTTCTGCTCTCCTGGTCCCTCCCTCTGGTGAGTGCCCCCTCAGCCAGCAGCTTGCTACAGGGTCACTTAAGCTGAGTCAGAGCTCCGTGGATCCATTCAGACACAGAACCACAACACAGCCCTGCCCCCTCTCTCTTCTGATTGGCTGACTGATTTTGATTGACAGCCAATGGCGCCCCTGCTGTGTCTCAGCCAATCAGGAGGAGTGTCTGGGACAGCTAAGACACTTGTGGCGATCGCTGCAGAGAGAAGGGGCTCAGGTAAGTGATTAGTGGGTGCTGGGGAGCTGCTTCACACAGAAGGTTTTTTATCTTAATGCATAGAATGCATTAAGATATAAAACCTTCTGCCTTTACAACTCATTTGAGTCATACACAGTGATACCTGTTCTGCAGCTCTCTCTCTTCCAGCCCCTTTCAAAGTATACAGATCAGATGGTTTTTCTCAGCTTACAGGAGGCAGAAGGTGGCAATGTAGGGTGACCACGTGTCCCGGTTTGCCCGGGACAGTCCCGCATTTTGCAGGTCTGTCCAGGGCACAATACAGTGTCCCGGAATGAAACTGACACAGCCACCCCCCGGGCCAATCTGATGCCCCCAAAAAAGGCCGCCACATCACCGCTTTACTCACTGACAGTACTTGTCCTGGCCGGGAATGCCTGGAGGAGCACAATCCCGCTCCCTGCTTGTGATTGGAGAAATCATAAATACCTCCTCTTGTGTCCAATCACTGTGCTGTGATTCATTACAGCACAAGCTGATTTTTGGGAAGGGAGGGTGTCCCTGAATGGTAGTTTGGAAATGTGGTCACCCTATGGCAATGTGATGTCACACACTGCACAGAGCAGAGAGCTAAATATAATCTGACATGTGAGTGGAGGGAATGGACACCCCCTCACTACACAATCTCACTGGGAAACATGTGCAACTGCTGTGCAGGAGGGAAAACCATGAACTTTTTGGTGTTGGAGAACAGAAGGGACAAATGCAGATTGCAGGGGAAGGAACAAGCAGCTAGGATCCACAATAGTTGCTATTAACTGAGACCTTTATAAAAGAATATTTTTCCTTCAAAAGTTCACAGCCACTTTAAGGCATCCCTCAAGCATGGTATTTAAGGAATTACATATTTTAATGTTTCTCTTTAGGCCACATAAAAAGACTCTCTCCCTGCTGAAAAAAATGTTTAAATATTTTTTTTGCATTAGTACATGTCCCTCAGGACAATGCCCAGCTCCCTGGGCACTTTATTTGACACTCTCTATTTAGTCAAGAAAGTCGCCATTACTGATCAGATTCCACATCTTCAATAAAGTTTACTCAACCTGTCTCAAACTGAACTTGGGTACATTCAGCTCATCACTACTGGACACCCAGTAAACCAATGATACCTCAGTTCTCATGTCCTCATCATTCCTGGACCTAATGTAGTCAACAATCAGGTGGTTCATACTCTGCCTATGGTTGCTTGCCTGCAGCTGGGCTTGGCCACAGTGGCTTAAAAAATGAAGAGCAAGGAGAGCAGCTATAGTATTTCCCCAGGGATCCAATAGTGTGACCACCCAATAGTTGTCCCTCTCTGATGACCCAATTATAGGGTTCTTGCACAGGCATTTGAGCTCCTTAAGGAAGCCAGCCTTTTCCCATAAATTTGCTGATGGCTGAATGAACATGATCTCGTCATTTAAAAATAGAGAAATCATTTGTTTAAGGATGTAGCCTTATGCCACGTACACACGACCGTTTTTCATGACGAGAAAAATGCCATTTTCTAAAATGGTCATTAAAAACAATCGTGTGTGGGCTCCAGAGCATTTTTCTCGATGCAAAAAATGGCCATTAAAACTTTAGAACATGCTCTATTTTTTCTCGTCGTTTTTCACGTCGTTGTTTTTCTCATCGTGAAAAACAGCCGTGTGTACGCTTTAATGACGGGAAAAAAACGCGCATGCTCAGAAGCAAGTTAGGAGATGGGAGCGCTCGTTCTGGTAAAACTAGCGTTCGTAATGGAGATAGCACATTCGTCATGCTGGAAATGATTGCATCGTTTAATGCAGCGCATTCTTTTCTTCTTTATAATGCTACAATAATCCAATTATTTTGCTGCTGATATTCTCACAAACTTGTTTCTTTATTATTTATCGTGATCTCATGAATAATCTTTATTTTTTGTAAGCCAGATCTCCCTAAAAGAATTTTTAATTATTTTTACAATCTTTTATTGAAGATGTTATTTTTTGGTTATTATTTGGATAATATTTTAGACTGATTTCCATTTTTTTTTGTATTTTTGAGTGTGTCAAGTTACCACAACAACATTATTATTTAGTATTATTTACCCTCAAGGAGGTTAGTGTCCCTTGTTAATTAGAAAATGTTTTTTTTTTAAATGTCCCTGCCTACTCACTAGCAAACTCTCTATTTTGAATAAAAACACATGGTAAATTTTTGTCTGGAAACCAAAAATCCATTTATTCTGGCATAAAAAAAAAATTTAAGGTGAAGGCAAACCAAAAACACAGGTAAGAAAAACAAAGAAGCCAGGAAGGCAGCACTGGAGACCCTGCTTGAATTAGTGCAGACACAGATCACCACAGCAAACAACCAAGGATGTCAAGAACAAAATTGGGACCATGAGAAGGACATATCATAGAATTATTTTTTGGTCTTCTTTGTAGCCTTCTTTGCAACCTTCCCTGCAGCCTTCTCTGCAGCCTTTGCTAACAGTGTCTTTGGAGGCTGTGTCCCTGGAGGAGAGCTTGTGGCAGGAGCAGGAGCAGGAACAGGAGCAGGAACTGGAGCAGGAGCAGGAACATGAGCAATCTCCACAAGGTCGGTATAATCGGTGAGCTTCCCCATCATGCCCATGTTGACCGCTTTCAATATGATGGTCTCGCATCTGAGACGCTGGCCCATGTCCATTGTTGGCAGTTTGTGACCAATAAGGGCAGCAAATCCCTATGCAGCGGTGGGGGGCACTCTGAGGGCCACAGTAGCCTCCCTAATAAGGGCCTGTGTTTCCTCCTCCATCTGTGTAAGCCTCCTGGCCCTTTTTGGTGGAATGCGGAGAGGAGGTATCTGGGACCTGGTGTTATGCCGTGTTCCACTGGAACCTGCCTCCTCCTGGGTCCCACTGGGGCCTGCCTCCTCCTGGCTCACATTTTCTCCCCCCTTATCCTGGCTCTGTTTTGTCTGTGTATCAAAAAGGTACATTTTGGTCTTCATCTATCACACTCATTTGTCACCTCATGACAGTTGCAAATTATATGCTAATAAATATTAAAGACAATCATTCTGACCCCTGCATTTTTCATTCTTGTCCCCATCATTTTTGGCTACTACTGTCTATTGATATGTCAAACAGTTTTTGTTAAATCTTTAAATTTTTTGCACTAGTAACATCTATTTTACATCATTATACTTTTAGTACAAGAAATCTTTAGCTAAATACTATACCTGCCTCCAAATGGTCAAATCACACTCCTCCAGGAATTCAGGTTGTTCCTCCGAAGAAGGTTGAATTTGGCTGCAGGGAAGGCTGGAGGGTTGGCTGCAGGGAAGGCTGGAGGGTTGGCTGCAGGGAAGGCTGGAGCTACTTCTGGGGGGAAGGCTTGAAAGGGATTGCTTCCAGATGGTCATCCAGGAAGTTTAGCTGACTGAAGTACCACAGATCAGGCTTGTAAATTTGATCTGCAGCTGCTCCTGACCTCATTGATTTTAGGACTTTTTTGTGTTCAGTCCGATATGTGCCCCTAATGGTCCCAATTTTCTTCTTGACATCCTCGATTGTTGCTGTGGGGATCTGTGTTTTCATAAATTCAAGCATGCTCTCCAGTGCTATCTTCCTAGCTTCTTTATTTTTATTCGTCTTACTTTTGGTCTGCCATAAAACTGGAAGATTCTTCCACCTTTGCAGGAACTCTGCCATAAACTCTGTATCTTTGAAGACCTGCATGATTTCTGCAAGTCAAAACCAGACAAAAATACTAATGTCAGTCAAGACTCTACTACTAATCTTTCTCACCATATATAGGCCACAAACTCATCTACTGATCAGTCAAGTATAAAAAGTGTTACGTACCCTCGATCTACATATTCGTTGCTTTCGACATTCTTCCACACACTGAACGTAGTTTTGACTCATGCGGATTACCGTTATATACACTGCGCATGCGTGAAGCTCCGTATGCTTTCCCCACCCCTGACGTTCGTTATACTACTTTCCCCGCCCCTTTTCGCTCGTTGTAATGCAAGACAACATGGCGGACACTCTGCAAGTGGCAACCTCAACCGAGGAGGAAATCCAGGTGGAACCACAGACCAGATCCCGGAGATACAAAGCCACAAAGATGGTGTTCGAGGAGATGGTTGAAATGGTGGCAATATTGAGGAGGGAGGATTATGATGCAGAACATGGCCTATCCAAAAAGCCTAATCAGGTCAAGGCCAAAATAATGGACAAAGTGGTTAAAACTCTGCAAATTAAATTTGGGGTGCGCAGATCAAAAGAACAGCTCCGCAAAAGATGGTCTGACATCAAGTTGAGGGAGCCGGAGCAATACCACAAAATTAAAAAAGTTATTAGAAAAAGTAAGTAATTTTCCTGTGTTACTCAGATTATTATTACTAGCATGGTGCTTCATGTGCTTTTTCTTTAATATAGTACCGTTCAAGATGTCAAGTTTCATGTTCGTGGGCACAATAATCGGTCGTAGGAATCATCGTTCATTCGCTCACTAATAATAATACAAAGTTTTTTGTCGGATACAGTGTTAACTAAATTTGACCATGCCTATTTAGGCATGGTCAAATTTAGTTAACACTGTATGAGACAAAAACATTGTAATTTTATTAGTGAGCGATTGAGCAATGATTCCTATGACTGATTATTGTGCCCAAGAACATGAAACTTGACATCTTGAACTGTTTATGTGAGAATATTTTTGGAACATGGTTGTGTAGATGTGTTGGTAACTATATTTAACTAATCTAACTGGATTCAGTGTACGGTAAGGAGAGTATGCTCAGCAGCTGGTTACACATCTGGACTCAGTAGCACAAGTGTGGGCCACAAGGACAACCTTTTTAGGGTGTCACACAAAGGTGATCCAGTGGATACTTGGTGTGTTTCCATGTGTGAAACCTGACCAAAATAGATAAATGTACCAGCTTTGGTAATGGATACAATCATGTGTTCAGCTTAGAACTATTGACAAAACAGACAATTGTACCACACTTCCAAAGAATGATTCATATTCCTCTTTCAGGACTCAAATCTTTTTTTACTCAAGTATACCTTTTGGTTCAATCTCATAGGGCTTCAAAGAGCTTTGAGACGGGAGCCTATGAACCCCACACCTCTAAACCAAGACCCACAACCGCGGGATGTGGAGGAAGAAGTGGAGGAAGTGGAAAATGGCAACACAACAGGTCAGTGTCATACACCACAGATTCAGGTAATAGATATAGGCCTGCATATTTATAATACATGGTGTGTTTCAAAATTTTAGGTGCTTTTCTGCCTGTGGAGCAAGAAAGATTCACCAGTCACAGTGCCCAGATGGTGATCAACAAAATCATGGTGTGCTCTTGTGACCTGGATCACATCAACCAAAACTTGCTCCAGATCAGGCAAAAGACCAAGCAGCTGGAGCAAAGAATAAAAAAGATCAGAGATGTGCTTGGGAGGGTTTACAATTTGAATATGGCAACAAATTTAACTTTTCACTTTGTTTGTTGTTTTGATTGTTTGGTTTGTAATGCTTGAATTGTTTTTAGTACAAGTGTACATGTTGAACTTTACAAGTTACATATAGTTCATGCGTTTTAGCAAGATAAATACCCCAAAAAAAGAAAAAAATATACAATTTTCTAAGTTTTATAGAAAAAAAAAACACTTTTAAAATGTGCAACAATTAAACAAATTTTATACTCAACAATGTGTGGCTTCTTATCAGTGTTGCCTAAAAATAAAAAAAATTGGGGTGTTTACACTGACAATGATGGTTATTTACTAAAGCAAAATACACATGGCACTACAAGTGCACTATGATAACCTAGGAGAAAGATAAAAGTAACCCAAAAAAAAAAAAACAAGATGTTTTCAGTAGAAATTATATTTTTATTAAAAGCAAACATTCAAATGTCATCAGGCATTGCAATGGCCCCCCTACCCATAAAATACTCCAAATACTGTTGCCGCACATCACGGCCGCTTTGGGGGGCCAAGCCTGTAGGGCCAGCTTCCTGGGCTGGAAATGCAAAATCAGAATATCGTGTGGCCTCAGGCCCAATAGAAGCAAAATAATTTGGAGAGTTTATTTTTTTTTAATTATGAAGGATGCAACAGCACATTACAATGTGATTCCACTTGTACTCCGCCAGATTTATTGAGGTCAGAAAGAGGCGGAACCGGCTGGCCATGATGCCAAAGGCATTTTCGACCACCCTTCTGGCTCTGACCAGCCTGTAATTGAAGACCCTCCTCTCAGGGGTGAGGGTCCTTTGGGGAAAAGGCCTCATCAGATGTGGACCGAGCGCAAACGCCTCATCTGCGATAAAAAAACAAAGGGTAGTCCCTCTTCATTCTCTGCCGCAGGTGGCAATGCCAGGTCATCCGATTGTAGCCGTTGGGTGAACTCCGTCTGGGCAAAAACTCCACCGTCAGACATCCTCCCATTTTTCCACACATCCACAAAAAGGAACTCATAATTGGCAGACACCACCACCATCAGCACGATACTGTGGACTCTTTATAATTAAAATAATAGGATCCCGAATGGGGTGGTGGCATGATGCGGACGTGCTTGCCATCAATGGCTCCTCCACAGTTGGGAAAGTTCCAACGCTGTGAAAACTCTAATGCCACATTCTGCCATTCCTGTGGCATAGAAGGGAACTGTGGAGTCAAACAAGAAAAAAAAAATACTTTGATACATAAACATTGCAAGCAGATTAACCCAAAACATTCTTGCCAAAACATCAGTATAACATTAATTTGAAGGAGTATTTTAAGACCAAAAAAAAATTATCACACCCTCTGATGGACCAATAAAATTATTTTGTGGGGAGGGTTCGAGATGAGTTGGAGACCTCAGAAATAAAGGCTCTAGCACTCTGTCTTAATTAGAACAAAAAATAAAAATGAACACATTTTTTGGGGGGGGGGGGGGGTCAAGCACTACAATGGAGCAGACAAAAAACATTGAGAAGTGACTAGGCTAGGTGTGTTTGGGCCCAGGATAGAATGCTGGAGAGGTTGGTTATTGGAAATATGCATGTAGGCCAAAAAAGGAGCATTAAAAGCTTACAAAATGCATGGGGACAAAGGGGACATTCGCAGCATATTACAATCATGGTAATTAGGGACTGTTAAAAAAATACTATACATTAGCAAGCATTAAATACATAGAATGTGAGGTTAAAGGACACAACTTACCTTAATATAGTCCTCCTGCAGGACTTGGATTATGGCAGAACAGGTTTCTGGGATAATGAGGCCCAGAGCCTGGGGCGAGATGCCTGTCGAGAACTTGAGGTCCTGCAAGCTTCTCCCTGTTGCCAGGTAGCGCAATGTAGCAACTAGCCTCTGCTCAGCAGTGATGGCTTCCCACATAACGGTGTCCTGCCTGGTGATATAGGGGGACATCAAAGCCAAGAGCTGCTGAAAAACGGGGTCAGACACCCTAAGAAAATTCCTGTAGTCATCAGGGTTATTCTCCTGGATCTCCCGCAGCAGAGGAATGTGACAGAATTGGTCCCGCTGGAGCAACCAATTCTTGGTCCATGAACTCCTCCTCACCCTGTTCATGGACCGGAGCTGGGATATAACAACAATCCCAGCACCAAGCACAGCACAATCTCGGCGACAAGAACGTACCCACAACATGGCTAGAAAACGGTCGTCTAATCAGAACGAACTAAAAGAACACTGAAGAACAGCAAGGCCTCTGAAGAGCGACCTTAAAAACAGTAACGAGCGGACAAGAACGCACTGCAAAAACAGATACAAACTGACTACAAGCACTGAAAGACAGATATGAACCCACAAGCACAAACTGAACACCCGAAAATGATCTTTAAAGCACGAAGACTGAAAAGCGCAAATTGGCTCTCACCAAACTTTTACTAACACGCGGTAACAAGAAATCAGCAAAAGCGTCCCAAAGGGTGGCGCCATCCGAGTGGAACTTCCCCTTTATAGTGCCGTTGAACGTGTTGTACGTCACCGCGCTTTGCTCGAGCATTTTTTTTCACGATAGTGTGTAGGCAAGGCAGGCTTGAGAAGACTCACGTTGAGAAAAATGTTTTTTTTTTCAATGACATTAAAAACGACCTTGTGTACGCGGCATTAGAGTATTGAATAAGCCATATAAATAATATATCTGATACCTGAAATCTGACCATACCAATTACCAATGTTAGGAGGTTCAAACAGCCCATATGCAGTGCCTGTAAGGATAAAAATAAGAAGGTAATCCTTTGATAAAAGTATTTACTTCCCATTTTGCATTTAGAGCACTACCATAAGTTTGGACCTAAAGCTAACAACTCAAGATTTTGGTATAGATTAATACTAGAAAGAAAATTCCTTTGAACACCTTGCAGTTAGAACACAACTAAACAGACAAAACCTTGCAACATTTTTCTTTTGAAAAGCCTCATTTAACCACTTCCATACAGGGCACTTAAACCCCCTTCTTACCCAGACCAATTTTCAGCTTTCGGTGCTCTCACACTTTGAATGACAATTACTCAGTCATGCAACACTTTACCCAAGTAAAATTTGCGTCCTTTTTTTCACACAAATAGAGCTTTCTTTTGGTGGTATTTAATCACTAGTGGGTTTTTTATTTTTTGTGCTATAAATAAAAAAAGACTGTACATTTTGTGAAAATTTGCCTTTTTCTTTGTTTCTGTCATAAAATTGAGCAAATTTGTAATTTTTCTTCATACATTTTGGCCAAAATTTATACTGCTACATATCTTTGGTAAAAAATAACCCAAATTAGTGTATATTATTTGGTCTTTGTGAAAGTCATAAAAGTACAAATACCCCCCAAATGACCCCTTTTTAGAAAGTAGACATTCCAAGGTATTAAGTAAGTAGCATGGTGAGTGTTTTTAAGTTGTAATTTTTTCCCACAATTCTTTGCAAAATTAAGATTTTTTTTTTATTTATTTTTTACAAAATTGTCATATTAACTGGTTATTTCTCTCACAGAGCATATGCATACAACAAATTACACCCCAAAATACATTCTGCTTCTCCTCCTGAGTATGGGGATACCACATGTGTGGGACTTTTACACAGCCTGGCCACATACAAAGGCCCAACATTGAAGTGGCACCATCAGGCGATCTACGAGCATAAATTGCACATCTCATTTCTCAACCGCCTATTACACTTTTGAAGGCCCTGGAGCACCAGGACAATGGAATTGCCCACAAAATGACCCCATTTTGGAAAGCTAACACCCCAACGTATCATCTATGAGGCATAATGAGTCTTTTGAACGGTTATTTTTTTCCAGAAGTTTTTGGAAAATGTGGAAAAAAAATTAAAACCCATTTTATTTACATAAGGTTGTCCATTTATAAGATATTTCCAACACTTAGCAAATACATAGCAAAAATGACACCCCAAAATACATTCTGCTACTCCTCCTGAGTATGGGGATACCACGTGTGTGAGACTTTTACACAGCCTGGCCACATACAAAGGCCCAACATTGAAGTAGCACCATCAGGCGATCTACGAGCATAAATTGCACATCTCATTTCTCAACCACCTATTACACTTTTGAAGGCCCTGGAGCACCAGGACAATGGAATTGCCCACAAAATGACCCCATTTTGGAACGCTAACACCCCAACGTATAATCTATGAGGCATAATGAGTCTTTTGAACGGTTATTTTTTTTCCAGAAGTTTTTGGAAAATGTGGATACCACATGGGTGGGACTTTTACACAGCTTGGCCACATACAGAGGCCCAACATTCAAGTAGCACCATCAGGCGTTCTAGGAGCATACATTACATATATAATTTCCTGGCAACCTATCATTTTTGAAGGCCCTTCATATTTATAACACATAGCATGTACATACCAAGAATTACAATCCAAAATAAATTCTATTGCGGAAAGGATAAAAAAAAGTATTACCTGTGCTTTTAGTAGTGTCCACAGAAGAGAGCACTGGTCCAGGCAGCAGTCAGGGATGTGCTTAGCGACAGCAATACTAATTATCCAGGCAGCAGGCAGGAATATTGTCTATGGTCAGCACAAGGATATTGTCAGCACAGCCAAAGCATTTGTCCATAGAAATTGTCCAGGCAGAGACAGCCAGCACAGCCATATTATTGGTCCTGCTTCACTGTTACCTGCAGACACTCATTATTGTACCGCTCTCCAGCCCTTCATAAACATACTGCCTCTTGCTACAGCTAATTATTTGCATAGTCCAGGTAGCAGGCAGTGGTGTGGTCCGTTCATGCGGCAGGCAAAGGCATGATGGCAGTAAGTCAGCAGCAGGCTGAGGGCGGCAATCGGGTAAGACCTGTGCACAGGGGCACAGGGGTAGAGGCTTCGACCCACCCAAATCTCTATGAAGTCTCCGGACTCCAGACCCTAATCTGGAAATTAAACCCAGAGAAAACAAAATAAATTGTTTTCTCCATCCGGAACTATGGAGAAAACAATTCTGGAGCCCCTCACATATGTGAGACCCATGTGTACTACAGTAGCAGGGCAACAGATCAGTCCAAGCGGTAGGCAAAAGCATAGTCCATGAACCAGGCCAGGGTCAGTTCACGTGCAAGCAGTCCAAGCGGTAGGCAGAAGCATAGTCACAAAACAGGCCAGGGTCAGTTCACGTGGAAGCAGTCCAAATGGTAGGCAGAGGCATAGTCACAAAACAGGCCAAGGTCAGTTTACATGGAAGCAGTCCAAACAGTAGGCAGAGGCGTAGTCAAAAAGCAGTCCAGGGTCAGTTCACGTGGAAGGCAGTGGCATGGTTATTTGGGGAAGCATGGAAAATGGTCAGCACAGATTATGAAAATGGGGTGGAAATGGTTAAAAATATGGGCTAATATTTTAGGGATGTGTGATAAAATTCGAATCATTCACCAATGCAAAGGCCAGGTTGGGAGGGACACCGGGGACAATGGTAGCTGGTATCTTTTTTGCCGTCTTCGGCCTGCTTCAGATGGTGGGATGTTGTACGGGAAGTGCCGTTCATGAAGTCTGCTAACAGCATCAGAGCGAAGGTTTTTTGGGGGGGTTCTTTGTTGATAGATGAGGGACGTGACTAATTCTTCTGAGAATAGTAGGAAGGGGGCTGGGTTGTCTGTGGATTTGGTGTAGACTATGTAGGAATTATAGTAAGTAGATAATCTCTCGCCTATAAAAATTAAACTAAAATTGGATAAACAGCTGCTACCCCAAAATTCCCAAAAATTTAAACAAACATATATAAAAAATTATACGTGCACACAATGCATGTATGGTGGGGGCGCTAACCACAGTGCTAAATAAAAAACACCTGTGAACAATTAATAAAATATAACTGCATAAACATAAATACACCAGCCTATATGTGCAAACAGAATATGCTGACTTAAGCCCTCCTAGGCAAAGCTCAACTGCAATAAAGTGCACCTTGGTAAAATACCAATACCACACCCCCTAGCGCTTCCTGATGACGTGCAAAACGAGACAGCTGTCGAGGCGACGCTAGGCTACGCTTTGACGTTACTTCTGGTCCCGCTGGCTCTCTCCCCGTGGAAGGTGTAACGCACGCCGGACCGTCTCTATTCGGGTCCAATAGCCCAGCTTGATCACGCTATCCAGCCTCAGTGCCGGGTCTGTGGAACTTTTCAGGTAAGTGGGAATTTGGCTGTTACTTTTATATATATATTGTTTCATTAAACGTGATTACACTATTGCCGCTTTTTTCCCTTGTGTTCAGCATATCAACTTCTGAGCCTCCAGGAGGCAGGGATTCCCAGTTCCGATATTGACATCTCTATCCATTCAAGCAAGTGTCACTTGCAACAAGTGCTATTGACTAATTTTTTATTAAATGAGTCAACACTTTCTGGTAAGCTGCTACATTAACTTGAGCACTATCGGGTGTTATACACTAAGTTGGTGAAGGCTATCACTACAAGCTACTTACGTTTGGATCAAGCTTTAACACAGCAGATGTTTTCCAAGGTTTCACCACATCACTGAATATATGAACTATTGGAATATCACAGTTCACCATTGATTTGGACATTTGATAAGAACTTTTATTGTCATTGTTATTATTTGACACACACCTAGGGGGTGTGGTATTGGTATTTTACCAAGGTGCACTTTATTACAGTTGAGCTTTGCCTATGAGGGCTTAAGTCAGCATATTCTGTTTGCACATATAGGCTGGTGTATTTATGTTTATGCAGTTATATTTTATTAATTGTTCACAGGTGTTTTTTATTTAGCACTGTGGTTAGCGCCCCCACCATACATGCATTGTGTGCACGTATAATTTTTTATATATGTAGGAATTATAAATGGCCAAATGGATGAGATAAATTGCTACCTTCTTGTACCAGAATCGGGACCTCCTAATGGACAAATAGGGCTGAATCATTTGGTCATTGAAATCCACACCCCCCATGTAAAGATTATAGTCCTGGACACATGTCGGCTTTTCAATGGGACCTCGTCGTCTTTGCTGAACTACAACTGCAGTGTCATCATGAATGGTGGACATCATGTGCACGTCTCTGTTATCCTTCCACCTCAAGGACAGCACTTTGTTGCACCTCAGTGTTGCTCTTTCCCCCCTTCGCAGCTTTTTGTTCACAATTGATTGTGGGAAGCCCTTCCTATTTTTCCTGGAGGTTCCACAGGCCAGGGTTTTTTCGATGTACAAGTGTCTGAAAAGGGACAGGCTGGTATAAAAGTTGTCCAGGTATATATGATATCCTTTTTCTATAAGTGGTGTGACAGCAGGAAGGTAAAGTCACCTGGTTGCATCCAGGGGGGTAGATATATTTCGCCCAGATTCAGGCTTTACGCCGACTTATACAACTAGGTGGAGAGTTGTATAAGGCTAGTGGGCTCATGGATGACTCATACCTCTAGGGAGAGGGCTGGGCGTCGTGCAGACAGGGAGTTGATGAGACCAGCTGAAGCTTGTCAGCTCATTTAGGCCTCTATAAGAACTCCCAGCTTCATTAGATGTTAGCTCATGCCTGGAACCAGACCTGTGTGGACTGTCTAGGGAGAGTGAACCCCTGTGCGGTGAGACAAAGCCTGTGTGGCTATTTGCTTGGACATTTAAAACCAGGGACTTAGGGACTAGGACAGCACTAGGCTGATCCCAGTTGTTAGTTAGGAAACCTGTATGTTTAGTCAGAGGTCAACTTGACCAGGATTTGTTTTGGTTATGTTTCTTTTGCTTTGCTGTGTTTTGTCACTGTAAATAGAAAATAAACCGCACCTTTTTGATTTTGAAAACCACAACCTCCGTTTGCTGGGCCTGTTTTGTGTGGGGAGCCCATCCCGGGGGTCACACACACCCGCTGCCGAGCTAACCCCCTCACAGTTGGTGGAGAATGCGGGCAGTTTTTTTTAAGCCAGCATGGAGGAGATACTGAAACAGCTGGCTCTAGCAAATGCCAATCAACAGCAGACAAATGCAGGTTTGCAAAGGAGCCTTGCAGCCCAGCAGCAAGCTCATCAACAGAGCCTTGCAGCCCAGCAGCAAGCTCACCAACAGAGTCTGGAAGCTCAGCAACAAGCCCAGCAGCAATCTGAGGCCCGCTTCATAGACCTGTTACAGAAGCAAGAGCAGAGACTACAACAAATGGAAGCAGTAATGCAGCAACGTCCGCAGACCAGTGAGGAAAGCCGTCCCACTAATACCGCGTCCTTTGGGGTGAGTCGTTTATTGACAAAAATGACTGGAGAGGATGATCCAGAGGTATTTTTGACCACATTTGAAAGGACCGCTGAAAGAGAAAAGTGGCCTGAGGAGCAGTGGGCTGGACTGGTGGCTCCTCTGTTAACTGGTGAATCGCAGAAAGCTTACTATGACCTAGAGCCTAACCAAGCAAAAGACTATGTGATGCTAAAAGCTGAAATTTTGGCAAGGCTGGGTGTCACCCAGGCTGTCCGGGCTCAGCGTGTGCATAACTGGACTTTCCAGCTTGGAAAACCCCCCAGGTCTCAAATGTATGATCTCATTCCCCTGAGCAGAAAGTGGCTACAGCCAGAGACTTTGTCCGCACCAAAGATTGTGGAACGTGTTGTAATGGATCGGTTTTTGAGAGCTCTTCCTACTGCCATCCAAAAGTGGATAAGCCATGGAGACCCAGAGACGGCCGATGGTCTTGTGGATCGTGTGGAGAAATACTTGGCTACAGAGAACCTGACGGCCTCTTCCAGAGACACTCGGACTTTCCACCCTAAGACCAGACCATCCCCAGGGGCGGATAAGAGGATTCCAAGGGGTGAGGGTGGAGAGAGTGAGAGGGTGGGAGCTCTACCCCAAGTTTGGCGAGAACAGCCTGGGAAATCAGCGGCTCAAGAGGCGGCAAGAAGGATCGTTTGCTACCGCTGCCGGCAAGCGGGACATATTGCAGCCAATTGCCCGGTTGTGGAGGAACCCATGCAGTGTGACTTTCTGACGGGCAGACGTCAGTCGCTGTGTGCGACAGTCGCATGCACTGCCATTCGAGGAACTGAGAAACATTTATGCAAAATGTGTGTTAATGGTAGAAATGTTGTGGTATTGCTGGATTCAGGTAGCCTTGTGACCCTGATAAAGGCTGAGTTAGTTAAAACAGAGGTCTCTGGGAATAGCAAGGTAGCTGTTATTTGTGTGCATGGGGACACCCGAGAGTATCCAGTGACTACAGTGTGTTTCGAGACCCCCAAAGGTACCCTCTCTCATCCAGTGGGCTTAGTATCTCAGTTACCGCATGACGCCATTGTGGGAAGGGATTTTCCGAAGTTCTGGGAACTGTGGGATGATCCTGAGCCCCTCACTGGTGCCCCTATGTACCAGGAATGTGATAGCCAGAACTCCCCTGAGAGTGGTGAGGACTCTCCGGAATTTCCCTTATCAGTATTGGCAGGGGAGACTCAAGAAACTGGAGAGGAGCCCACCTCCTCAGACGAAAACCTACCGTCTGTGGAGTTTTCTGATCTTGAGGTTCACAGGGAAAACTTTGCCACAGAACAGTTGAAAGACCCCGCCCTAATAAAGGCACGGGAAAACGTAGTGAAAATAGATGGCGAGTTAGTGAACCCAGATAATACCTGCACTTACCCATACTTCAGCGTAGAGAAGGACCTACTGTATCGGGTGGCAAAAAGGGCAGAAGAAACCGTTGAGCAGCTTGTGGTGCCCAAACCTTACAGGAAGTTGGTGTTGGAGTTGGCCCATGGGCACATTCTTGGAGGTCATCTGGGGACAGAGAAAACCCGAGAGAGGGTATTACAGAGATTCTATTGGCCGGGGGTGATGAAGGACGTAGAAAATTATTGTTCCTCCTGCCCTGTGTGTCAGAGGTTGGCCCCGATGCCACATTTCCGTAGCCCGCTGGTTCCTCTACCCATCATTGAGGTCCCGTTTGAGAGGATCGCCATGGATTTGGTAGGTCCTATAATCAAGTCCGCTAGGGGGCACCAGTACATATTAGTTATAATGGACTATGCCACCCGTTATCCAGAAGCGATCCCTCTCCGAAATACCTCGGCCAAAACCATAGCCAAAGAGCTATCTCTTGTTTTTAGCCGGGTGGGTATTTGTAAAGAACTGCTTACGGACCAAGGTACACCCTTTATGTCCCGGGTTATGAAAGAGCTGTGTAAATTGTTCAAAGTGACGCAATTGCGTACGTCTGTGTATCACCCCCAAACCGATGGGCTGGTTGAAAGATTCAACAAAACCCTAAAACAAATGTTGAAGAAAGTGGTGGATAGAGATGGAAAGGATTGGGACTGTTTACTTCCTTATTTGATGTTTGCTATTAGGGAGGTGCCCCAATCCTCTACGGGATTCTCCCCCTTTGAGTTACTGTATGGGAGACACCCAAGAGGGCTGTTGGATATTGCCAAGGAAACTTGGGAAAGTGAGAGTTCTCCCCACAGGAGTGTGATTGAGCATGTCGCCCTGATGCAAGATCGAATTGCACAGGTAATGCCCATCGTGAAGGAACATTTGGCCCAAGCGCAGTTGGCACAGCAGAGAGTGTACAACCGTGGAGCCAAGACCCGTACCTTTTCCCCGGGGGATAGGATATTGGTACTTGTCCCTACGGTTGAAAGTAAATTCCTTGCCAAATGGCAAGGCCCCTACGAGATAATGGAAAAAGTGAGCGAAGTGAATTACAAGGTCAGACAACCAGGAAGGCGAAAGCCCAAACAGATCTATCACGTTAATCTGTTGAAAGCCTGGAGGGATAGAGAGTCCCTAGTCGCAGACACTTGGTCACCAGCTCAAACTGGTTGCGTGATTCCTGAGGTTGGAATAGCAGCCACCTTGTCACAACCCCAACAACAGGAGGTTAAGGAGTTTGTGCTTCGCAACAAGGAGGTATTCTCTGAGCTGCCGGGACAAACATCTGGGGTAGAGCATGACATCATTACCCCGCCCGGTGAAAGGGTGAAGTTAAAACCCTATCGGATCCCAGAGGCTCGACGGGAGGCAATACGGGAGGAAGTACAGAAAATGCTGAACTTAGGGGTGATAGAGGAGTCCCAAAGTGATTGGTCTAGTCCCATCGTGTTGGTGCCTAAACCGGATGGGAGCTGGCGATTTTGTAACGATTTTCGTCAGTTGAACAAAGTTACAAAATTTGACACCTACCCCATGCCACGTATAGATGAGTTGATCGACCGGCTGGGAACAGCCCGATACATGACGACTCTTGACCTCACAAAAGGGTATTGGCAAATCCCCCTGGCCAAGTCGGCCAAAGAGAAAACCGCATTTGTAACCCCAGACGGGGCGTTCCATTATAAAAGAATGCCGTTCGGGTTACAGAATGCGCCGGCCACATTCCAGCGGAAAATGGACCAGATGCTGAGGCCCCATCGGAAGTATGCTGCGGCTTACCTGGATGACGTAATTGTCCATAGCACAGATTGGGCCTCACATCTGCCAAAAGTGCAAGCAGTCCTGGACTCTGTTCGGGAAGCGGGGTTTACGGCTAACCCCAAGAAGTGTACCATTGGGCAGGAGGAGGCCAAATATCTTGGGTACACCATTGGGAGGGGAGTAATAAAACCCCAACTCAACAAAGTCGAGGCCATCCAGAGTTGGCCACGTCCCAACAGCAAGAAGCAGGTACGAGCCTTTCTGGGAATCGCTGGGTATTATCGGCGATTCATTCCCCACTTTGCTTCTAAGGCTGTGCCCCTAACCAACCTGACGAAGGGGAAAGGGTCGGTCATGATTAAATGGACCCCCGAGGCTGAGGCAGCATTCCAATTCTTGAAACAAGCCTTATGTAGCCAGCCAGTGTTGTACTCACCCGACTTCTCTAAAGACTTTGTCGTACAAAGTGATGCGTCAGATGTGGGGTTAGGAGCAGTATTGTCCCAGGTCTGGAACGGGGAAGAGCACCCAGTCATTTACCTCAGCAGGAAGTTGAAGTCCCATGAGGTAAATTACGCCACCGTTGAAAAGGAGTGTTTAGCGGTGAAGTGGGCTCTAGATTCCCTTCGGTACTACCTGCTAGGTAGGCACTTTGACATGGTTACGGATCACGCTCCGTTAAAGTGGATGGCTCAAAACAAGGAAACAAATAGAAGAGTGAATAGGTGGTTCCTGGCCCTCCAGGAATTCAACTTCACAGTAAAGCATCGCCCTGGCGTTCAAATGGGGAATGTGGATGCTTTGTCTCGAGTACATGAATGCCTGATTGCTGGTGTTCCAACCCCGAGGTTAAAACAAGAGGGGGGGGTATGTGACAGCAGGAAGGTAAAGTCACCTGGTTGCATCCAGGGGGGTAGATATATTTCGCCCAGATTCAGGCTTTACGCCGACTTATACAACTAGGTGGAGAGTTGTATAAGGCTAGTGGGCTCATGGATGACTCATACCTCTAGGGAGAGGGCTGGGCGTCGTGCAGACAGGGAGTTGATGAGACCAGCTGAAGCTTGTCAGCTCATTTAGGCCTCTATAAGAACTCCCAGCTTCATTAGATGTTAGCTCATGCCTGGAACCAGACCTGTGTGGACTGTCTAGGGAGAGTGAACCCCTGTGCGGTGAGACAAAGCCTGTGTGGCTATTTGCTTGGACATTTAAAACCAGGGACTTAGGGACTAGGACAGCACTAGGCTGATCCCAGTTGTTAGTTAGGAAACCTGTATGTTTAGTCAGAGGTCAACTTGACCAGGATTTATTTTGGTTATGTTTCTTTTGCTTTGCTGTGTTTTGTCACTGTAAATAGAAAATAAACCGCACCTTTTTGATTTTGAAAACCACAACCTCCGTTTGCTGGGCCTGTTTTGTGTGGGGAGCCCATCCCGGGGGTCACACACACCCGCTGCCGAGCTAACCCCCTCACAGTGGGTAAACCAGGTCCCATGCAATTTTTCCAGCTGTGCCCATGTAGGCCGGGCACTCAGGGGGCTGGAGCTGGGAATCTCTTCCTTCATATATGCGGAACGCATAAAGATATCCCGTGGCTCTCTCACATAGCATTTTACTCCATATTTGGCCTTTTTGCTAGGAATATATTTTTTTATTCCTAGCCGGCCTGAAAAGGGTACCAGGGACTCATCCACACATATATGTTTCACAGGAACATAGAGTTCTGCAAACCGATTGGAAAGGAAATTTATCAGTGGGCGAAGTTTATACAGCTTATCGGAATCTGGATGATTGCGGGGAGGGCACTGGGTGTTGTCATTAAAATGAAAGAATCTCATTATCATCTCAGGCGATGGTCACTGATGGGTGACAGGCCACGGACAGTGACGGGTGATGGTCACAGATGGGTGACAGGCCACGGTCACTGATGGGTGACGGGTGATGGGTGACAGGCCACGGTCACTGATGGATGATGGGTGCACCGCTGATGGTCACTGATGGGTGACAGGTGACAGGGCACGGTCACTGATGGGTGACGGGTGACAGGGCACGGTCACTGATGGGTGAACGGGTGACAGGGTACGGTCACTGATGGGTGACGGGTGACAGGGCATGGTCACTGATGGGTGACGGGTGACAGGGCATGGTAACTGATGAGTGACGGGTGACAGGGCACGGTCACTGATGGGTAACGGGTGGCAGGGCACGGTCACTGATGGGTGACGGTTGCACCGCTGATGGTCACTGATGGCAGTCTCTTATGTGACAGGTGCACTTATGGGGTGACTGTTGGGTGACAGATGACAATTTGGGGGGGCGATGGGACAGGTGTGGTGTTGGTGCAGACACTACTAAACATAGATCTGTAACTTACTGCTCCTGGCTCTTCTCTCCTCACACTGAAAACGGTGTGTGAGGAGAGAAGAGCTGGCAACAGTTAGTTACAGCTCTATGTTTACACTTAGTGATCAGGCTGTGAATGGATCACAGCCGATCACATGGTACACAGCCCTGGCCAATGGTGACGAGCAGTGTTCCTGCGAACACGTTGACACCGACGGACACGCGCAGCGCGATTGTGCGCATGCGCCGTGTCAAATGGGGCATTACCATCCATGATCAGCCGTGACTTCATCACGGCCGATCACGTGGTAAACCACACTTGCCGGCGGCTGTTCACCCCTGTCGGTGACGAGCAGTGTCTCTGTGACAAGCCGCCACCGACAGTACAGGGATGCGCGCACGTGATCGTGCGCATTCCCTGTTTAAAGGGCCGACGTCATATGACGTCCGGTCAGAACGAGAGAGTCTTCCACCCGCCGTCATTTGACGGTGGGCGGTGGACAACTGGTTAAATTATAAATCAAAGTTAAAGTAATTCTATTACTTGCTTAGGCCATTGTTTGAAAATGTAAGCATTTGAAACCTCTCTTGTTTCGTTGTCATGATGTGTAAGTACTTCAGTTTTCATCTGTAATTTTTTACAGTAAATTCAAAAATGCAATGCTTCTACAGAAATAGGTTTAATAATAATAATATGGGGTTTTTTTTAGGAAAAAATTACAGTTAGTGGTGAAAACCTTTGAAACATGAATTTCAAAAGTGTATACTACACCTGAAAGTTATTTTTCAGTTACTTTACAATATATAATAAAGTGTAGAACAGAAAACGCAACGTACGGTATGTCAATGTAAAAACAAATGATGACATAAAAAAGTTATTAAAAAGTTTCAGTGTTATTTAATATCACAGCACAATCCTTGTATTCATAAATTATACTTACATAGCCCACCCCTGATTAAAGTGAAACTAGCACCAAATATATTGTTTTCCTGGTAGCTCCATGGCAGCATACCTGTGATAGAGCTCCGCCTCAACTCCTCCTTCAGGACTAGTGAATAGCATAAATTAAAGGCATAGTCCCTCCCCCAACATTCTCCTTTTTTTCCTCATACCATCTTGTGCTGGTGAAGAGTAGCAGTACGTCCATACCTCTGCAGTCGGCAGCGTCCGCCAGGTTTAGCCTTTCCCGTGCGCAGTCCCTGTTCTTGGGCCGCTCACAGCGCTGATAAGACTGGGAACCCCTCTGTGGATCTGTTGTGGTCTTTTCACAGAGTTTCCTCACAGGAACGCAGTCTGCTATCGCATACATGATGAATGCAGTGGAGTCGCAAAAGGATCAGCTCCCATCCTCCCAGGCTGGTGGTTTCCATTTTATTTTTAGGCATATATTGTTTTTTTCTTCTTTCCTTTCCCTCTCTCCCCTTTCCCATCCCTTCTTTCCTTTAACTTGCCTGTTAGGTCTCATTTAAAAAAAAAAAAAGAGTGTGCTTGTTATCTTGCTTTGTGATGCTCCCTTTAAGTCCGGTCAGTTTGATGGGGCAGGTGCCTTTACCCTGACAGGTTTGCAGTTGTGTTTGTTTCCCCCGAAGTCGGCGGGGGGCTATAGGTTTTTTGTATATATCGCTCGGTAGGAGAGTGTCACAGGTACTGCGTCCCCGTCGCCGTACTGCGCATGATCTATTCGGGGCAAGTTGGAGAGCCGTCTGATCACGGCTCTCTGTGCTGTGCGGCGCCAGATCTACTGCGCATGCGCGGTCACTCGGCGTCATGGCGGCCATCTTGGATTCTGGAAAAATGGCCAGATTTGCCCTTTTCTTCCAGAATCAATTCACAATGGTGGTTTATGGGATTAGGCCACCCACCTGAGCATATTTAAGTTCAGATTCAGGGTTAGCTGTCAGAGTCTCCTCAGCTGTGCCCTACTAGGTTTTTCTGACGCTCTGCTCTGTGGTAGGTACCTTTGTTTTTCTTCTCAAAAAAAAGGTGATACCATTTTTTTTATGTTTAAAAAAAGAAATAAAAGAAATGACAAAAAACTCCATAGTAACCTTTTTTCCTTTCTTACTATATTTCCGCATGCAAATCCTTCTGCCTAACTCTGTAATGAGTCATTCATCTCGCAGTAAAGATCCTCACAATTCTATTAGGTATGTGACCAACTATACGTGAGTATGGAAAAAAAAAAAAAAGTGCGCTCACTGGTCTAACGTGAGTTCCTTACATTGTAGCCCTGCCCACTCCAAGAGGTCCAGAAAATCTTCAAGACACCATGATGACGACAGCCCAGCCACAGGTCTCATTCTTCACACCACCGGTCCCGCTCATCAGGTCGTAGGTCCCATTATTCACGTCATAGATCAGAGAGGTCAAGATCCAGAGGACGAGATCGGTCCCCCCTCCTAGGACCTATACAACGAAGAAATGCTGGACATGTGGGGCTACACTGCTACCAGACAGAGTGGTCTGTAAGGACTGTTTTACGGACTATGCGTCCAATCGCGAGCTAGAAAATCAGCACGCCGCAGAACTGCTCAAGTGAACATTGAAGGACTCCTTCTCTGAGCTTGTGGCTTTGGTCCCCGCTCAACCAGTTCTGCAGATTTCCCAGGTTCAGGATATAGAACCTAATCTCCCTGGTCCTTCAGCAGTCAGTACACCTCTGCCACCGTCAAGCCGACCAGCTAGAGATTCACCACCTAAAGACTCTTCAGGGGACTCTTAAGAGGCGTCTGAACCTTCTGGCTTCAGTCTCTCCTTGGTTAAGCCCTTCATCCAGGCAGTCAAAACTTCAATCGCCTGGAAAGACACAGAAGAGCCTCCACAAGAGTCTAGGAGCTACTTCCCATAACTCAAAAGGAAGCAGGTTCTCTCACCAGTGATGGGCAAGATTAGTCAAGTCATTCTGAATGAATGGTCAAAGACTGATAAAAAGCTTTCATTGGGCCAGTTCAATAAACTATATCCCTTGTGAAAAATAATTTTGAATAACCAAAATAGTAGCGCTCAGTGTCTTACAACACAAATCTAAATATAAACCATATACACTCCGTGAGATAGTGCATAAATGTGAATGTTCATAAATATACACCCTGTAAAGAAATGTGCATACAATAAACTCATCAAGTGTCCATAACGTTCATGACAGTGATTTAAAACAATAGATATAAAGTGTTTAACTGAAAATGAGTCCATAAAAAAGTGCACAAAATAAGTCCATAAAAAGTGCATCCAAAAGTGACTTCAAATGAAGATGATGACAAATAAAACTTTCTTGTGTTTTCTTCAAACCTTCACCACACCAATGTGCTCAGTGATTCCACTCCCTAAGGACTTGCACTCACCACAAGAATATGCCTCGCACTCTCATGCTTGGCTAATCAGCTTGATTACCCCCCAGGGTATCACAAACGATTCCAAAATGATGAAATTAGGTCAGTCAAGTCTCCCACATGAAAAAACAAATGCTTCCAATAGTGAAGTATATCAAAACTTTTAATTAAAATAACACAGCACAAGTGACCATCAATGGTTACACTCACATTTAGACAGATCAAATTGGGCACTTCAAAGCAAACATTTCCAAACGCCAGGCAAGTTTATAGTAGGCTGCCGCGATGTATTGCGGTCTCGGCGGACCATATAAGCATGTATGTCTCACCCTCCTTCATGTACGCTTGCCTCTCCACTGCAATCGAATCACCGCAGACTCCCGCCCAAACACCAAACTGTATATTTGACGAGTGGTCGAAAGATCCGAACGCTGCACACCAGGTGACTGTCGTGTAGCTCCTCCCAGACTAGTTTCATCGTAAGACTTCTTCTTACAGGGTGTATATTTATGAACATTCGCATTTATGCACTATCTCACGGAGTGTATATGGTTTATAGTTAGATTTGTGTTGTAAGACACTGAGCGCTACTATTTTGGTTATTCAAAATTATTTTTCACTTTTTATTTTTTAAAGTAGCAGCTGATAGGGTAATTCAGTCTGAATTTATCAGACGTTTCTCCAAGGCACAGTGGAGTGTGTTAAGGAAAGGGGGCGGTTTATTCTTTAGTACACTGTTATTTTTATAAACGATATCCCTTACCAGAGTCGGGAACGCAGTCGCTAAACTCCATGCCAATGGTAGATGCGTCGGTCGTGCGACTCGCAAAGAATATAACCCTACCAATGGAGGATTCCACTTCCTTCAAGGACCCTCTAGACAGGCAAATCGACCTGGAGCTGAAGAGCAGCTACTTAGCCGCGGGAGCAGCGTGTAAGCCAGCTATCGCCCTTACCGCTGTGTCAAATGCCATCAGATCTTGGACAGAAAATATTGAGACGGCTTTGCGTCAGGATGTCCCCAAGGAGGATATAATTAAAGCCTTGGAAGAGCTTAGATTGTCGGCAGACTTTGTCGGGGTAGCGGCCATTGACACAATTAGGTGCTCGGCAAGATCCATGTTGCACTCAGTAGTGGCGAAGAGGGCCTTGTGGCTGAAACCCTGGACGGCTGACTTATCCTCCAAACAAAATTGGTGAAAATTTCCTTTCAATGGGAAGGCACTTTTCGGAGACAAAATGGATAAAGCTATCTCCAGACTGTCAGGAGGAAAGTCTGGTATGCTTCCTCAGGACAGAAGGATGCGAAGATTCAGAGGCGGTTCCTCTAGATTCCGCCAGTCAAATCCAAGGGATTTTAGGCAATCAAGGCAGCCCAGAGACAACAAAAGACCTTGGAAAGGCACTCAAGTATACCTTTTGAAAAGGAAGATGAAGGCCCTTTCGGCTCCACAGGAACAGAAGCAGTCTTTTTGACGCCAGAGTAGCCCAGGCATCCCCGGTGGGAGCCAGGCTAAAGCTCTTTGCTCCAGTCTGGGTCACCCGATGCCAGGATCCCTGGGTTCTGTCAACAATTCAATGGGGGCACTTTTGGAATTTTTCTCATCCCCCACCTCGGAATTCTTTCAAAAGAACAGAGATTCCATCCTCTCCGCTGAAGGCTCAAGCTTTGAAACACTTCATAACGTCACTCCAGCTTTAGAGAGCGGCTGTTCCTTGGCAGAGCGCTTCGCAGGCTTCTACTCCACCCTATTTCTGGTCCCAAAGAGGACAGGTAAGTGGAGGCCTGTGATAGATCTAAAGAGGCTCAACCGGTATATCCGCCCTGAAAGCTTCAAAATGGAGTCCCTGCAGACAATCATTCAGGCAGTCCAGCCATCGGATTGGATGATTTCAGTCGATCTGCAGGATGCGTACCTACCCGTTCCAATTCTACCTGCATTTCAAAAATATCTGGGATTTGCAGTGGGACGGACCCACCTACATTTTCAAGCCCTGCCGGTCTGTGCACCTCTCCCAGGGTGTTCACCAAGATAATAATATCCGCTCTGGTTCCCCTGCGAGAGAGGAGCTTGAGGTTATACCACTACTTGGACGACATCATCCTCCTAGCAAGCAATCCAGATCAGTTGGTATGTCACCGGGGGATTCTTCTACAGTCCCTAAAAGAGCTAGGGTGGCTGATAAATTTTGACAAGAGTCGACTAGCACCAACACAGCAAATGATCTACCTGGGTGCAATGTTCGACACTCAGGAGGGTACAGTGTCATTACCACAGCCGAAGGCAAGGATTGTCATCCAGAGAATGATCAAAGTCATCCGGAGCCCATATTTGACTGCTTCACAATGCCTGAGCCTCATTGGCACAATGCCTTCCTGTATACCCATGGTTCCTTGGGCCTATTGGCACTTGAGGTATTTCCAGACAGGTTTCTTGGCGCAGTGGAAGAACAACTACTGTCTCAGACGATCCTGCTGACGGGAGAAATGCGCAGGAGTCTTCATTGGTGGACCGTTCCAGAGAACCTCTCCAAGCCTCGTCACTTGGGCTCCCTTCCCTGGATCACAATTACGTCCGATGCCAGCAAGCAGGGCTGGGGAGCCCATTGCGGGGAAACCAGAATACAGGGGAGATGGTCCTGTTCCACCCAGGGAGTGGTATCCAACATCTTGGAGATGAGGGCAGCCTTCTTGGCACTGACCTCTTTGGCACCCCAAATCAGAGGCCAGAGAATACTTCTACGCCTAGACAACAGGGCAGCCGTTGCTTATCTGCAGAAGCAAGGAGGCACTCGCAGCAGGTCACTCCTCAAGGAGGTAGAGCCGATCATGCTCTGGGCAGAGAAGAACCTCCTGGACCTCAGAGTGATGTATCTTCCGGGCAGGTTGAACAGGGAAGCAGACACGTTGTCCAGAGACTTCCTGGACAACAACGAGTGGGCTCTCCACCCCCACGTATTCCATCAGATTGCCAGCATTTGGGATCCCCCTCAGGAAGACCTGTTCGCCTCCCCGAGGAACGCCAAGCTGGACAGATTCTTCTCTCGGATGCCGCATCCACAAGCCGAGGCAGTGGATGCCCTGTCATGTCCCTGGAGGTTCACCACGGCATATGCCTTTCCTCCCAGTTAATTAATATTCAAATTCCTCCTGAGGCTCCACAGGGAGTCAGTCCAGGTGGTGGCAGTACTTCCGTATTGGCCGAAGAGACCCTGGTTTCCTCTAGACATGCCCCTCAGTGTGAGCTCTCCAATCAGGATCCCTCCTTTCCCTCAAGTTTTGTCGCAGGGCAAACTAGTACATCCAAATCCTCAGAAGTTGAATCTTCAAATCTGGAGGTTGAGAGGCGAAGGTTCGAGTCCCTAGGGTGTTCCCCAGGAGTCATATCAACCCTTCTAAAAGCCAGGAAGCCTGCAACTAATGCCATATATTCAAGAATATGGGACAAGTTCCTGTCATTTGCTGCCGGAAATGGATTTGATTCAATCCTTCCCTCTACGTCCAATATTCTAGGTTTCCTTCAGAGAGGACTTGATCTGGGACTTGGTCTGAGCTCCCTCAAAGTACAGGTAGCAGCAATCTCTGCCACAACAAATAAGAGATGGGCGGAGGATCCTTTAGTAGTCACTTTCCTCAGAGGTGTATTGAAGATTTGCCCTCCTGTCAGACGATCATTTCCTAAGTGGGATCTGTCCCTGGTCCTTGAAGTTCTATCTGACCATCCCTTTGATCCAGTGGAACAAGTAACAATATGGAACCTGACACTAAAAACGGCTTTTCTGCTAGCCATTACATCTGGCAGAAGGATCTCGGAACTTCACTCTTTAGGGATAGGTGATGACCACATCTCCTTCTTCCCCGACAGAGTGGAACTTTGCCCCCTTCGGGGGTTCACACCAAAGGTCACTACTCCAAGCCACCTGTTGGAACCCTGGGCACTACCAGTGTTTACAGACATGGATTCAGAGTCTTTTTACGAGATGGACGTATCCAGAGTGTTCAGGGTCTACCTAGAAACCACCGGCCCCTTCAGAAATTCTGAGAGACTTGTCATCGTACCGTTCGATAAATACAGGGTCAAAGAAGCTTCCATCAGAACTCTGGCATCTTGGCATCAATCCAGAAGGCCTACAGGGTGAAGAATATGGAGCCTCCATCCCGAGTGAATGCTCATTCTACAAGGGCAGTCTCAGGTTCCTGGGCAGCAAGGGCTAATGTTTCGCTGGAGACGGTGTGCAGGGCAGCAACCTGGTCTTCTCACCATACATTCCTCAGACACTACCATATTGATCCAGGAGCGCTCACGATTGTTGAGTTCGGAAGAAGGGCAGTTCAGGCTGCTATGTCCTCTTCTAATTAAACATTTATTGTTAAGCATTATCCCACCCGTGTCAGCTAGTTATTTATCACAGGTATGCTGCCATGGAGGCACCAGGAAAATTGAAAATTGTATCATACTTACCAGTAATTTTCCTTTCCAGGTGCCTATCCATGGCATCATACCCTCCCACCCTCGGTATTCTATATTACGGAGAATGTTGGGGGAGGGACTATGCCTTTAATTTATGCTATTCACTAGTCCTGAAGGAGGAGTCAAGGCGGAGCTCTATCACAGGTATGCTGCCATGGATAGGCACAAGGAAAGGAATATTACTGGTATGATACAATTTTCAGTTTTCATGTTAAACCCATGCATGGCATGCAAGTAATGTGTATGTAACACTTGCAGTTCCTGAAGATCTCTCAAAGAGATTGCAGTAATCCTACTGAAAATGCTTGCACCGTGTATAAGTGTAGTTGGCAGAAGTAATTTTGCTGTTAATGGACTTTACTCTCACTCACATGAGACAGAGACATTTTTTTAATAAAAATATCAAAACTTTATTGTACAATACTTTAAAAAGATCATGCACAATGTGTTAGCAATTCATTAAAAACAATATTGCCACAATATGATACTCTAGTCCCACTTGGGACTAGGGATGAGCTTCGAGTTCGAGTTGAACTCATGTTCGACTCGAACATTGCCTGTTCACCCGTTCGCCGAACAGCGAACAATTTGGGGTGTTCGAAAATTCAAAGAGCCGCGGAACACCCTGTAAAAGTCTATTTGAGAAATCTAAAGTGCTAATTTTAAAGGCTTATATGCAAGTTACTGTCATAAAAAGTGTTTGGGGACCCAGGTCCTGCCCCAGGGGACATGTATCAATGCAAAAAAGAGTTTTAAAAATGGCAGTTTTTTCGGGAGCAGTGATTTTAATAATGCTTAAAGTAAAGCAATAAAAGTGAAATATTCCTTTAAATTTCATACCTAGGGTGTGTGTATAGTATGCCTGTAAAGTAGCGCATGTTTCCTGTGCTGAGAACTGTCCCTGCACAAAGTGTCATTTCTGAAGAAAAAAAAAGTAATTTAAAAGCACTCGTGGCTATAATGAATTGTCGGCTCCCGGCAATACAGAGAACAGTCATTGAAAGTCAGTGTAATAAATTAATAGACCCCGCCCCTTCTCACGTTCCCCATCAGGTCTGCTCAGCCTTACACCCAGTGAAGGTGACCCCGCCCCCCTACGCCATTGGCTGAACGAACCTGATGGGGAACGTGAGAAGGGGCGGGGTCTATTAATTTATTACACTGCAGAGGAATCAAACCCCATCAGGTCCGTTCAGCCAATGACGTAGGCGGGGTCTGACGTACGAGGGGGACGGGGTCACCCGTCAGATCATAGGGGTAAGCCCCGGCTTTCCCCGCTTGCAGGGAATAGCCAATGACATAGGCGGGATCCCGCCTACGTCATTGGCTATTGCCCGGCAAGCGGGGAAAGCTGGGGCTTACCCTATGATATGATGAGTGACCCCGATCCGAAGGGCCTGGTAATTGAATTTGGGGGGACCCCCACGCATTTTTTTTTTATCAATGACTTTTCTCTTTCTTGTCAAATTTGTTTATTAAATTTTCAAAATTACAAGCATATATTGTCAATAAACATAGTCACTATAAATAGTAGCAGTTAAGGAGAACACAAATTAGATATTTATGTCAAGCTCCAGTGATTTTTGAAGGCAACAACAACAGAAGAGGAGAAAAAAAAACAGTAATTTAAGTTTAACATATGTTGACCATTATCTGGAGACTTGCTAAAATATATGCTTAGTGTTGAATTTAGTAATTACAAACCAGATTTAGTAATAATATATAACATGTAAGGTAATATAAGGATTTATAAAGAAAAAATGAAGGGTCATAATTTCTCGACCTCATATAATGTTATTGTAATATATAAGGTTTGTATTGTTTCAAAGGAGCTCTAAAGCTGAAATATACTGATAAATAAAAAACATAAAAAAAAATAAAAATGTTGCTACCATTTTTGCATATAATAACAATATATGCTAGGAAAGAAAAAACAACAAAAAAAGAGCTAAAGAGCGAAGATAGAAGAGAGGGAAGGGTAAGAAGAAGAAGAGAAAAAAAATAAAGATAGTAGGTAGAAAAGATAGAAAAGGTCGAAAAGGTCCCCGGGGTATCTTATAATGTTGGTCTGATAATATTAGTATATTAAATAGCTATTAGTAGTTATATTACCAAGGTCTTAATAATGTGATGTCAAAGTTGGGAGGGCAAAAATTAGTCACCCAAGGATTCCAGATTTTTTCAAATTTTCCAATATTATCATTGGTAATAGCTTCCGTTTTTGAGTGGGTCATGGCTTGGTTTATTCTGGTTTTGGTTTCTGAGATCATTAATGTTGGGGTTTTCCATGCTTTGGCGATTGTCTGCTTTGCTGCAGTAGTGATTTGTAGAAGGAGTTTGAATTGAGTGTGGGAAATAGAAGTCGGTTTTAGATTTAGTAGTGCAATTGAAGGGTCAGGTTTGATTGTTTTTTTGAATAAGGTAGAGAGGATAAGAAAAACCTCTTTCCAAAAACATTTTGTAACGGGACAATCCCAAAATATGTGTATGTGTGATCCTAGTTCACCACAGCCACGGAAGCAGAGTGGGGAGTATTGCGGAATCTATTTCGCGATTCTGACAGGAACCAAATACCAGCGCAAAAGTACTTTATAATTTGTCTCTAGAGCTATTATATTTTGTGAAGATGATTTTGTTGTGGTCCAAATTTTATCCCAATCGGATGGTTCCAACTGAAGTCCAACGTCTCTCTCCCATTTTGCCACGTATGATGGTGGGTCTGCAGTAGGCAAAGTAATAAGGTGTTTATATATTATTGATATGGGACCCGACTTTTCTCTTTATTGCCGACAATTCATTATAGCCGTGAGTGCTTTTAAATGACTTTTTTTCCTTCAGAAATGACACTTTGTGCAGGGACAGTTCTAAGCACAGAAAACAAGCGCTGCTTTACAGGCATACTATACACCCCCCAGGTACAAAATTTAAAGGAATATTTCACTTTTATTGTTTCACTTTAAGCATTATTAAAATCACTGCTCCCGAAAAAACTACAATTTTTAAAACTTTTTTTTTGCATTGATACATGTCCCCTGGGGCAGGACCCGGGTTCCCAAACCCTTTTTAGGACAATAACTTGCATATTAGCCTTGATAATTAGCACTTTTGATTTTGAACGTTCGAGTCCATTGTATTTAATAGGGTTCTAAAGTTCGCGCAAACTTTAGGTCTGTTCGCAGGTTCTAGTGCGAACCAAACCGGGGGGTGTTCGGCTCATCCCAACTTGGGACCACTATACATATACTGTATCTCCTGTTATTGCACCAGTACTTCAAGTACAGAAAAATGGAGGTGTGTGTATTGCACGCGCTGGTCAAAGCATTTTGCTGATTCCGTAGCTTTCTCAGGACCAACTTACAAGGTATCATATGCTACTGAATATAACAACAATCTGCATCAATTTATTATACATACAAAGAAAAAAATCGAATTCATTATTTATATTATCATATGTCTTAAATGACTTACAAACAATATGGTGGAGAGTCACTTGTGTCAGTACTGTTTGGGTATGGAGACAGGGACAAAAGCTACTCAGTATTTCTTAGTGTATATGATGGGAAACATCAATATGGGTTTAGTGATCCTTGATAAAAGGAAATGGGGAGCACTATTAGGTACACTTTTGTGCCCCACACCCAATGGGCATATACAGATATTAGCAAATAGCAATTCAATATTCCTATTCAAGAGGCATGTTCCCAGAGATATATGAGGGTTCCTGGTATTAAAGTGGCCAGGTGGAGAAGATCTGCACGGATAGATATACTTTTGTGTAAAGACCTGTCATATAATATATGCATATGCACGTGACACTAGCAATAGATCTATGGACTATGGCCCGAAGTACCTCTTATAGTCATTATATACCTACTTCAGTAACATGCAATATCAAAGCCTGAACTACCTCTTATAGTCATTATATACCTACTTCAGTAACATGCAATATCAAAAATCACATAGATTGGGTTGTACAGTTGCCTGTAGCAAGTATATCCACCTCGTTTCACATTGTAAAATTCTCTTGTCAAAATCCCCACCTCTAGAATCTGGTATATTATGCTCCAAAGCGGCACATTTTATAATGCTGGTCTCCCATATATGAGATATCGTGTTTCCCTGAAAATAAGTCCTACCCCAAAAATAAGACCTAGCGTTATTTTCCAGCAGGGCTGGAATATAAGCCCTACCCCGAAAATAAGCCCTAGTTTAAAATGCTTGTAAAATCCTATAATCCACTCTATTACAGTAGAATATAATGTACAATATGTGTTTTTCTGTAATATAATTACGGGGTAGAGAGCTCTGGCGGGTCACAGAAGCGCGGAGCGGCGCTCTAACAAAGGTATTTGGCAACAATTATATTACAGAAACACACACATTGTACATTATATACTACTGTAACAGAGTGGATTATAGGATTTTACAAGCATTTTAACACACTGGGGATTGCTGTCAGGCAGGGAGAGAGAGGGGGAGAGAAGACAGCACATTAGATGGTAAGACCTACCCCGAAAATAAGCCCTACTGTGTCTTTTACTGCCAAAATTAATATAAGACCCAGGCTTATTTTCGGGGAAACACGGTAGTGCAATGTGCCTGCCAATTTGTGTAGAGAGTTTGCTATTTTTTGCATAATATACTGTATATGATCTTTGATTCTGCGCCAAAATGGGCGCTTTGTTTTGCCTATATAGATTGCCCCACAAATACAGAACATTATATATACAATGCCTATAATTTGACAATTGACATAATGGGGAACTGCATGGATATTATTATTGAGAAGAAAGATGTAGTTTGATTTTCATATATCCATGTGCAGAACTCACAAGTGTCACATTTCCAGATACCCCGAATATCACATTCAGAGTCCTGGTTTTGTGTGTCTCCAAAATGACTTTTGGTAACCTTGTCCCTGATCGACTTGGCTCTACGATAAGTGATTTCTGGGTGAAGTATTTTTTCAAAAGAAAGTCATTGGTTAATAAATACCAAAAAAAAATCAAACTTGGGTGTATTGTCTATTAAACAAAGTGATAAGCCACACTACATCAGATTGTGTTTTATCTTTCTTTTTAGGCCCCTTTCACACTAGCCGTATGTCCGCTTTTTCATCCATCCATTTAGGGATGAAAAAGGGACATACATTGGTCCCTATGAGATCACGAGTGTCAGCGGATGAACATCCGCTGACACCCAATCTCTTTTGTGTCCGCAATCCCCTGATTCTGCAGACGGAGGAAAATCCTATTTTTCTATCCGTCCAGTGGCGGCTGGTGCTCAAAATTTTTGGGGGGGCGCAAACAAACTGAAAAAAAAAAATCAATTGCCGCCACTGTGCCCATAAAACGCAGCCACTGTGCCCAAACGCCACCAGTTTGCCCCCTCAAATACAGCCAGTTTGTTTCCATATACAGCCAGTGTGCCCCCATATACAGCCAGTGTGCCCCCATATACAGCCAGTTCCCCCCAAATGCAGCCAGTTTGTCCCCCATATACAGCCAGTTCCCCCCAAATGCAGCCAGTGTGCCCCCATATACAGCCAGTGTGCCCCCATATACAGCCAGTGTGCCCCCATATTCAGCCAGTTCCCCCCAAATGCAGCCAGTGTGCCCCCATATACAGCCAGTTCCCCCCAAATGCAGCCAGTTTGTCCCCCATAATACAGCCAGTTCGTCCCCCATAATACAGCCAGTTCCCCCCATATTCAGCCAGTTTGTCCCCCATATACAGCCAGTTCCCCCCAAATGCAGCCAGTGTGCCCCCATATACAGCCAGTTCCCCCCAAATGCAGCCAGTTTGTCCCCCATAATACAGCCAGTTCCCCCCAAATGCAGCCAGTGTGCCCCCATATACAGCCAGTGTGCCCCCATATACAGCCAGTGTGCCCCATATTCAGCCAGTTCCCCCCAAATGCAGCCAGTGTGCCCCCATATACAGCCAGTTCCCCCCAAATGCAGCCAGTTTGTCCCCCATAATACAGCCAGTTCGTCCCCCATAATACAGCCAGTTCCCCCCATATTCAGCCAGTTTGTCCCCCATATACAGCCAGTTCCCCCCAAATGCAGCCAGTGTGCCCCCATATACAGCCAGTTCCCCCCAAATGCAGCCAGTTTGTCCCCCATATACAGCCAGTTCCCCCCAAATGCAGCCAGTGTGCCCCCATATACAGCCAGTGTGCCCCCATATACAGCCAGTGTGCCCCCATATTCAGCCAGTTCCCCCCAAATGCAGCCAGTGTGCCCCCATATACAGCCAGTTCCCCCCAAATGCAGCCAGTTTGTCCCCCATAATACAGCCAGTTTGTCCCCATAATACAGCCAGTTCCCCCCATATTCAGCCAGTTTGTCCCCCAATATACAGCCAGTTCCCCCCAAATGCAGCCAGTGTGCCCCCATATACAGCCAGTTCCCCCCAAATGCAGCCAGTTTGTCCCCCATAATACAGCCAGTTCCCCCAATATTCAGCCAGTTTGTCCCCCATATACAGCCAGTTCCCCCAAATGCAGCCAGTGTGCCCCCATATACAGCCAGTGTGCCCCCATATTCAGTCAGTTCCCCCCAAATGCAGCCAGTGTGCCCCCATATACAGCCAGTTCCCCCCATATACAGCCAGTTTGTCCCCCATAATACAGCCAGTTCCCCCCATATTCAGCCAGTTTGTCCCCCATATACAGCCAGTTCCCCCCATATTCAGCCAGTTTGTCCCTCATATACAGCCAGTTCCCCCCCCAAATGCAGCCTGTTCCCCCCCCAGCCCTGCACTTACCTTCCTCGGTCCGCGCCGTACTCGATGTGTTCTCCCGCCCTCGATGTCGCTTCAGCCAATCAGGTCACCGGTAACCAGATCCGGTGAACCTGATTGGCTGAAACCTCCACAGTCTTCTCCAAGGAACGCACCCCTGTGCGTACCTGGGAGGAGTTTTTGGAAGCCGAATACAGCGTGAGAGCTGTATTCGGAAAGCCTATCAGAGCCGCTGGCTCTGATAGACACTTCCAAGCCACACCCACCGCCGGCCACTGCTCTAATTCATATGGCCGGCGCTCACCAGGAGGCCGGCCATATGAATAGTGGGCAGCGCGGCAGCGGTGACAATACACAGATTCATGCAATGCATGAATCTATGTATTGTCTTTCAGTGGCGGTGCGGGAGCGAGAGGGGGCGGCGCTCCGGCGCCCTCTATGGACGCACCGCCACTGTATCCGTCTGCAGAGCGGATCGGATGAACATGGACAGACGGTCCGTGTTCATCCGATCCCCCCATAGGGGAGAGCGGAGATCTGACAGGGCGGTCCCTGCACAGTGTGCGGGGACCGCCCTGTCATCTTCCGGCTCAGCGGGGATCAGCGGAGCGATCCCCGCTGAGCAAGCAGAGATTCACGGATCCGTCCTGTGTGAAAGGGGCCTTAAAGAGAACCTCTTCCCGGTGAATTTTTTTTACCTTGTTAAAAGCCTTCTTGAGGCAGCTACGGAAGTAGCCCCTTTGAAGCAATCTATTTCCCAGGGCCTTAGCCTGAGTTTGAAAGTCATGATCACTTAAACAAATTCAACGGAGTCTAAGATATCGAAGTTCAATACCGCACCGTCCCTTCAACACAACATCCATACTTTCTGTACTAAGATGCTGGCCCAATGAAAGATACGCTTATGCTATTCCGAGTGGATGTACTGTAGCCTTTTTTCCATTGACTGAGTGTACATATATTGTCTCACATAGCTCTGTAAATTCATGAAAGTATAATGTCTGGAAAAAGGAGACTGAGAAAATATTTTCAGTGATACAGATGCCCCTTTTGATACAGACACCCCTTCCACACAGCATAGCCTTGTCACTGATCCTCCATGCAATTAAACAGTAACAGCTAAGCAGGACTATTTCTGCTGACTGGACAGACTGAGAGCAATAGCACATAGATGAGGTCACATATCCATTCCTTTAAGCATCTTCACTGCTAAAATCACTCCTTATACTTACCCTACTTGCACTCCCTCACAGCTCCATGCTCCTCAGTAGGGATGAGCCGAACACCCCCCCGGTTCGGTTCGCACAAGAACCTGTGAACGGACCGAAAGTTCGCGCAAACTTTAGAACCCTATTAAATACAATGGACGCGAACGTTCAAAATCAAAAGTGCTAATTATAACGGCTAATATGCAAGTTATTGTCCTAAAAAGGGTTTGGGGACCTGGGTCCTGCCCCAGGGGGTATCAATGCAAAAAGAAGTTTTAAAAAATGCAGTTTTTTCGGGAGCTGTGATTTTAATGATGGCTGAAGTGAAAAAAAAAGTGAAATATTCCTTTAAATATCGTACATGGGGGGGTGTCTAAAGTCATTTAAAACTGCTTGCGGCTTTAATGTAATGTAATGTAATGTAATGTATGGTCCCAGCAATATGGATGAAATATGGATGAAAAATCATTGAGAAAAATGGCATGGGCACCCCCCACCCCTCCCCCCCCAGCCCACTACCAGCCGCTTTGGGTCTTGTATGGATATTAAGGGGAACCCCGCACCTAAATAAAAAAAAAGGCCCTATATACTCTGAACAGCAGTATACAGGCGGTGCAAACAAGACAGGGACTGTAGGTTTGTTCTTAAGTAGAATCTGTTTGTAATTTGGAACAGGTAAATTTTTTAAGTGTAGCTCCAGCCACAAAATCTATTTCCTGATTGACTCCATGGCAGCCTACGTGTGGGTTAACCCCGCCTCCTCTCCAATGCTATAGGACCCCATACCCATAAAAGTAAGCTCACATCTCAGCACTGTGTTCCTTTTTTATCCTCCTCCAATGGACCTGAAGCACGCACAGCTGTGCAGATTTCCGGATGGATGGATCGATGGATGATTGGCACACCTTTAGCGGTGCAGCTCGGAACCCAGCCATGGGCGGGTGGAGAGCTTACAGCAACCATGAAGGTTTGAATGGAAGTTGCTGCGGTGTGCCCTGAATTCCCCGGCTGGCAGGTCTGCTACTTATTTTTTCCATGCTCTATGGCAGTCGCATCTTTTTTATATTTGTTGTCTGTTTGTTAAAACATGCCCCTGCTCTCCCCAATGGCGGCTGGAACGCTCTGCGTTCCAGCCCACAGCGGAGACCCAATTCTCGGGCGCCGCCGCCATTCACGCATGCGCAGTGCCCACTCCCAGAGCGAGGCTTGGTTCGCGCATGCGCGGTCCAGCGGGTCGCTAGGCGGCCGCACAGGCGCAGATGGGAGATCCTCCCACACGCAGGTGAGCTGGATTGACAGCGGTGATGTCACGGGCGGGGAATTTAAAAGCTAGGCTCGCCTGTGTCATTTTGGGATCTCCCCTGACAGGCGAGCAGAGGCTACTTGGATCTCCCTGCTGAGGCTCTTGTCTCTCAATCAGGTCAGTGCACTATTTAAAAGACTTAAAGGCAGTGCGGATTTGTTTTTTGTCTGTTCCAATCATAGTCTTTGGTTATACATATAGGTGTATATGTACATAATGTGTCTTTTCAACATATATCGCTTATCATTATATAGTGCACTTTCCTTAAAGGGCAAGTTACCAATTAATTTTTTTGTATAAATACTGTAGTTTTTTTTGGTCGACCTGTCTCTATTGTGACTCCTTAGTCCAGAAGTTATGGACAATTCACTGCATACATGTGGCCAGCCCTCACGCACAAGGTATGTGCAGGAGAGGGGGGGGCATGGGGTTCAGTCGCAAGTATTGTTGCCTGACGGCTTATCTCTTTTCCCCAATCCCCCTTTTTTAGCCCTTCCGCAGATCTTCATCTCGACTCAGACCTTGCCATGCCGCAGCATTCAACAAAATCAAAACACAGACGTGATTCCCCGTCTGCATCTCACCACCAGAGGAGAAGTTCCCATTCCTCCTCCAGACATCGCTCCCACCGCCAGGACAGTTATTCTGATCGGAGAGCCTGCTGGGGATGCGGCTCATGAGTCCCAGAGGCCCATGCGGTTGGGGAAAAAGAGACAGAAGACCAACGGATCGAGTCTCTAGTAAAACAGGTGGTGCAACGTTCTCTTAAGGAGATGGATGCTTCCCACGCACAAAGCCAGTCCAGCACTATTCGATCTGGCTCCCCGGCTGATGTGGTCCGTGAAGTTCCAGGTCCTTCCCAGCCCTACGCATCCTCGCCTCTTCCTTCGGAAGGAGAATTAGAGAGTGATGAAGAGATTGTGGAATTTGATTTCTCTCAAGTTACTCCGCTCATTAAAGCGGTCAAAGAGGCCCTTATGTGGGAAGACCCTTCTACTCCCCCAGCTAAACAGAAAACGTTTTTCAAGTGCCTGGGGAAAGAGCGCCCAAGCTTTCCACTTTTAGCCGAACTAAAGGGCATCTTTGATGAAGAGTGGAGCAAAGTGGACAGGAAGTCCTCGATGACAAATAAGGCCTCCAGAATGTATCCATTCAAGGCAGAACAGGTGAAATACCTGGAGAATATTCCTCCTGTGGACGCAGCGGTAATGCGTCTGGCTAAACACGTCACACTCCCTCTTGAAGACACAGTCTCCTTTAAGGACAGTCTTGACAGAAGAATGGATCAGGACCATAAAAGAATTTACGGTCTTGCTGGGACAGCTTGTAAACCCGCTCTAGCCTTGGCAGCCATATCTAAGGCTATGGAGGCATGGACTGAGAATGTAGATTCATTTCTCAAAGGTGTTTCAGAAGATCTGGCAAATAACTCAGCAGCAGCAGAGCTAAAACTAGCAGTGGCCTTCTTGGGTGAAGCATCAGTTGATCTGATCTGTCTACTGTCCAGGATTATGCTATCCTCAGTTACAGCTAAACGTGCCCTATGGCTACGCCCTTGGCAGGCTGACCCATCTTCTAAGCAAACATGGTGCAAGATTCCCTTCGAAGGATCATCCCTGTTTGGTAATAAACTAGATGACGCCATAGCAAAGGCCACAGGCGGAAAATCTGGCTTTCTTCCACAGGACCGGCATCCACAGAATCGAAGAAGGCCCCAGTTCAGAAGATGCAGTCCGGAGCACTCAAGAGAAGCACGCTCCTATAGACCTGGCCGGGACTTCAGAAGAAACTGGAGCAGAGGCCAAGCGTCCTTCCGCAAGCCAGCAAACAACCAAGCGTCCAGTGGTCGCGATCAGGCTAAATCCTTTCGAGATTTTGCCCGCCCAGGCAGGACGGGTAGGGGCACGCCTGCTCCTCTTCCGGCACGTGTGGGTGGCCTCAATCTCAGACTTCTGGGTCATCAGGACAGTGTCGTCAGGTCACGCATGGTCCTTCTCCAGCATTCCTCCCCCCAGATTTATCTCAACCCTACTTCCAAGTATGGAAGAACAAAAACAGGCCTTACTGTCCTACGTAGACCTGCTGAAAACCCAGGGAGCAGTAGTACGTGTCCCAGAGGAAGAACAATTCCAAGGAGTATACTCCCCCCTTTTCCTAGTCCAAAAGAAAAGCGGTGCCTGGCGCCCGGTAATAGATCTGACGTACCTGAACAGGTTCATAAGGCACGGAAAATTCAAAATGGAAACTCTGTCAACAATCCAGCAAGCCATTCAACCAGGCGACTGGATGATTTCGATAGACCTGAAAGATGCTTATTTCCATGTACCAGTGGCAAAGGACTTTTTAAAGTACCTCCGGTTCCATATCGGGCAAGAACATCTTCAATTCATCTGCCTACCGTTCGGTTTGACAACTTCTCCTCGAGTTTTCACCAAGGTCCTCTTGGCCATAGTGGCCCTCATCAGGCTAAAAGGTGTGCGTCTTTACCATTATTTAGACGATCTCCTAGTTCTGTCTCAAAACAGAGAACGGCTTATGGTGCACAGAGAACAAGTGATCTCAACCCTTTCCAGCTTTGGATGGCTTCTAAACTTGGAAAAAAGCCACCTGGATCCAGCCCAAAACTTAATTTACTTAGGGGCTCTGTTCAACACAGTGGAGAACACCATCTCCCTCCCGGCAGAGAAGATTCCGGAGATTCGGAAGAGGAATTTCTCGTGCTCTGTATGCTCCTCATCTGAAAGCATCACAATGCCTAAGAATTATCGGCACAATGGTCTCCACGTCCCCCATGGTCAAATGGGCTCTATGGAGGTTACGCCCTTTTCAGTCAGGGTTCCTCCGGCAGTGGAAGTCAGGGGACAAGAGTCAACTCATCCACATATCCGCAAAAATGAGAAACAGCCTCTTCTGGTGGCTCCAACTCAAGAATTTGCAAAATTGTCACTCCATTGCCCCCATCTCCTGGGTTACAGTCACGACCGACACCAGCGGCTCAGGCTGGGGGGCTCTCTGTGGTCAGAACCTAGCTCAGGGCAGATGGGATGCTCGTCTTCACAACCCAGGCTCAAACGTCCTGGAGCTCAGGGCGGCCTGGTGCACCCTCCAATTTTTCTCCCAGTTCCTGAAAGGAGAATCGGTATTGTTAAGGATGGACAACACAACAGCAGTGTCGTATGTGAAGAGGCAAGGGGGGACTCTGAGTTCTACTCTCCTTCTAGAGGTCAAGCTATAATAACATGGGCACAGAAAAACCTGGCCAATATTTCGGCAGTTTTCATTCCGGGAGTCCAGAACTCCCAGGCAGACTTCCTCTCTCGAACTCGTCTAGACAACAACGAGTGGTCCCTCCATGTACAGTCCTTCAACTGGATTCTGTCTCTGGGAGTCAATCCCGAAGTGGACCTATTCGCTTCCCCCTACAATCACAAAACTGTGAAGTTCTATTCTCGGGGCCGTTGCAGCCAGGCAGTCGGAACGGATGCCCTGACGGACAGATGGAGGTTCAGGTGGGCATACGCTTTCCCCCGATCCCGATAATCCTCAAGTTCCTGAGGAGACTTCAAGCGGAATCAGCCAAAATAACAGTAGTGGCTCCTTACTGGCCAAACAGGCCTTGGTTTCCCCTCCTTCAAAAATCAGGATGTTCTTAGTTTTCTGCAAACAGGACTAGACTTACCCTTATCTGTTAGCTCTCTAAGAGTACAAGTTTCGGCCTTGTCGGCCTTCTCTGGAGTCTCACGGGCAGTCCATCCCTTAGTCAGACAATTCTTTCGGGGGACATCAAGAATTAAGCCCCAAAGAAAACCAAGATTTGCCAAGTGGGATCTTCCACTCGTTCTAGATTCTCTGACTGGACTCAGTATGTCGGGGCCCTCCCCGTCCTCCATTAAGGACTTTTCAGCAAGGTCATGAAGAACCTTTTCTAACATTTTTTCTGGATCGAGTATTCCTTATACCCATGTTGGGTTCAAATCCAAAGGTGTCTTCGGTATTTCACAAAAATCTAGAAATTGTTCTACCTACATTTAAGACTCCAGATTCCAGTGAAACTCATCTCCTGGATATGGGTGAAATACTAAAGGAGTATCTACAAATTACTTCTTCCTTCAGATGATCTGATCATCTGTTTGTTCTACATTCTGGAAACAACAGAGGGAAGAAAGCATCAACCAGAACAATTGCATCATGGATCGTCCAAACAATCCAGCAAGCATACAGGGCTAAGGGCTTGGCTCCTCCACAGGCGGTGACGGCACACTCCACGAGAGGGATGACAGCTTCCTGGGCGGCAGCCCAACATGTGGCTCCAGATGTCATTTGTAAAGCGGCCTCGTGGGCCTCTATCAATACATTTATGGCCCATTACTGCATTGAAACGGCATCATTGTCGTCTGTTAATTTTGGGTTAAGAATCCTGTCGGTTGACAGGACAAATTAAAGCTTTTTTGTTCAGCATACCCACCCATGTGGTCTGGCTAGTTATTTCCCACACGTAGGCTGCCATGGAGTCAGTCAGGAAAACGGAAAATTTATTACCAAATACTTACCGTAATTTTCCTTTCCTGATGGACTCCATGGCAGACAGAGTTCCCACCCTGAAAGAAAATATTAATAAAAGAAAGTAAGTGTCCAAGAGACGGCTAGTTACGGAACACAGTGCTGAGAGTTGAGCTTACTTTTATGGGTATGGGGTCCTATAGCATTGGAGAGGAGGCGGGGTTAACCCACACGTAGGCTGCTATGGAGTCCATCAGGAAAGGAAAATTACGGTAAGTATTTGGTAATAAATTTTCAGTTTTTTAAGCTTTTTGGAAAACATAGGGAAGGGTTATCACCCCTGTAACATTTGTTTTGCTGTCTGTGCACCTGTTTAGAAGATTTCACCTCACTTTCCATCCCAATGACAAATGTTTTTTGAAAATTTTGCGTTTTTTGTGAATTAAGTATTGGTGATAAAGCATCAGTGGAGAGGAGACACCTTTTTCCCATATTAACTCTTACAGGAGAGAATTTCCCTTCCTAGGGGTAGATTTCCTCTCACTTCCTGTTGTCTCCTTCCGTTTGCAAGTAGGAGTCATTTGTAAGTTGGATGTTTGAAAGTAGGGGCCTGCCGTATATACTCTGCAGAAATTTGGCCCTTAGGTGTTGATGTTGCCACAACACTGTAAGCCCTCACAGTTACTCTTGGTGGGCGCTGGAACGCCCTGCTGTGAACTATTATATCAAGAATTGTAATAACATGCCATTGTTGAACAGTGGTAGGAAAAATTGGGCCTTTGGTGGTGGTGTTGGTGCTGGTGCCACAACACTGTTAAGCCCTGTACACACGATCGGATTTCCTATGGATTCTAATCCGATGGATTTTTCCATCGGAAATCCGATGAAGCTGACTTCCATCAGTCTTGCCTACACACCATCAGTCAAAAATCAGACCGTCCCAAACGCTGTGACGTAAAACACTCTGACAAGCCGAGAAAAATTAAGTTCAATGCTTCTGAGCATGCATCGACTTGATTCTGAGCATGCGTGGGTTTTTTTGTCCGATGGAGTTCCACACAGACGATCGGAATTTGCTATCGTTTTTTTTCCTATCGGATAAATTTAAAACATGTTCTATTTTTTCTCACCGATGGAAAAAAGACCGATGGGGCCCATACATGATCGGTTTTTTTCCGATGAGAAAAGTCCATTGGACTGTTTTCATCTGTAAAACCGATCGTGTGTACACGGCATAAGTACTCACAGTTACTCTTGGTGAGCGCAGGAATGGGCCCAGCTGTGAAATATTAGATCAAGAATTGTAATAACATGCCCCTGTTGAACAGGGGCAGAAAAATTGGGCCTTTGTTGTTGGTGGTGGTGGTGTTGCCACAACACTGTAAGCCCTCACAGTTACTCTTGGTGGGTGCAGGAATGGGTCCTGCTGTGAACTATTAGATCAAGAATTGTAATTACATGCCCCTGTTGAACAGGGGCAGAAAAATTGGGCCTTAGGCACTGGTGCCACTGCAACCCCTCACAGATACTGTAGTTGGAGCGCAACAATGAGCCCTGTTGCAAAGTATTGCATCAAAAATTGTAATTACACACCCCTGTTATACAGGGGTAGAAAAATTGGGCCTTAGGCACTGGTGCTGGTGCCACAACACTGCAACCCCTCACAGATACTGTAGTTGGAGCACAGCAATGAGCCCTGCTGCAAATCATTGCATCAAAAATTGTAAATACACGCCCCTGTTTAACAGGGGCTGAAAAATTGGGCCTTAGGCACTGGTGCTGGTGCCACAACACTGCAACCCCTCACAGATACTGTTAAACAGGGGCTGAAAAATTAGGCCTTAGCCACTGGTGGCGGTGCCCAGAATCAAAAATGTACTTTCAAGCTATCAGCGTGATTATTGAGGAGGAAGAGGATAGTTACTCAGCATAACAGGATAGTCACTCAGCATCAGCATATGCAGTCTTGGAGGGATCTGACATTTCCAAAAAAAAAATTGGTTACATCAGCATCAGGTGCTTGGTAGCTGGTGGTGATCCAAGACTGATTAATTTTTATGAAGATCGACCGAGTCGGTGGACAGGTGCACCCTGTGATCGGTTACAAAGCCTCCAGCAGCACTGAATGTGCGTTCCAAAAGATCTCTGGATGCAGGACAGGCCAGTTCCTCAATTGCATACTGTGCAAGCTCTGGCCAGTGATCCATCCTCAAGACCCAGTAACCCAGAGGATTTTCGGTGGGAAAGGTGTTCAAGTCTGATCTTGCCCCTAATTATTCCTGCACCATGTAAACCAGACGCTGGCGATGGTTGCTGGAAGTCATCATACCTTTGGGGCTGCGTACTAAAAAATTGTCTGAACGCATCAGTCAGACGGCCACCTTCTCCACCTTCTTTGACTGACCGCAACACGTTGTCCAGGACCAGGAATTTGTAACCTCCCAGTCTCTGGGAACGCGATGCACAGACCTTTCTGCAAGGCCTCCCGAAGATGCTTCATCCTCTGCTCTCTCTGCGACGGCAAGATAAGGTCCGCAACCTTACCCTTGTAACGTGGATCAAGGAGGGTTGCCAGCCAGTAATGATCCCTCTCCTTGATCGCACGAATAGGAGGATCCTTCCACAGGCTTTGCAGGATCAGGGAGGCCATGCAGCGCAGGTTTGCTGAGGCATTCGGTGTGGACTCCTCTGGGTCACTGAGGACGACATGATCCGCAGCCACCTCCTCCCAGCCACGTACAAGTCCATGGGTGTCTTGACACTGTAATTGATCCCTTGAAGATTGCTGCTGAGTGCTAGGCTCCACCTCCATGCTGACACAATAATCCTCCTCCTCCTCTTCCTGTGTGATAGCCGGGCCAGCAGGAACACTGTCTGGATAAAGGGGGCCTTGAGAGGTAAAGAAGTCCTCCTCTTCCTGCCTCTGTTCTGCCTCAAGTGCGCTGTCCATTATTCCACACAGTGTGTGCTCCAACAGGTGGACAAGAGGGACAGTGTCACTGATACATGCACTGTCACTGCTCACCATCCTCGTGGCCTCCTCAAATGGTGCCAGGACAGTGCATGCATCCCTGATCATGGCCCACTGGCGTGGGGAAAAAATCCAAGCTCCCCTGACCCTGTCCTGGTGCCATATTGCAACAGATACTCATTAATGGCCCTCTGCTGCATGTGCAGCCGCTGCAGAATGGCCAACGTAGAGTTCCACCTGGTGGGCATGTCACGGATTAGGCGGTTCTTGGGCAGGTTGTAATCCTTTTGCAGGTCAGCCAGCCGAGCACTGGCATTATACTGGCACTGGAAATGCCCACAGAGTTTCCTGGCCTGCTTCAGGACCTCCTGTAAACCCGGGTACCTGCCCAAGAACCGCTGGACCACCAAGTTAAGGACGTGAGCCAAACAGGGCACATGGGTCAGTTGTCCCTGTCGGAGGGCGGAGAGGAGGTTGGTGCCATTGTCGGAAACCACCTTTCCTGGCTTAAGCTGGCGTGGCATCAACCACCTCTGAGCCTGCCCCTGCAGAGCTGACAGAATCTCTGCCCCAGTGTGGCTCATGTCCCCCAAGCACACCAGCTCAAGCACCGCATGGCATCTTTTTGCCTGCGTACTTGCGTAGCCCATTGAACGCCTACGGAACACCGCTGGTTCCAAGGACAAAGCACAGGTAGAGGCCATGGAGGAAGAAGAAGAGGGGGGGGTGGAGGAGAGAGGTGTGTCAGAATCACCAGTAGTAACATTTTGGAGGCGTGGTGGCGGAACAACCTCCAACACTACTGCACCTTGTCCTGCATCCTTCCCAGCTGCCAGCAGAGTCACCCAATGCACCGTGAAAGATAGGTAACGTCCCTGTCCATGCCTGCTGGACCATGAGTCAGCGGTAATATGCACCTTACCGCTGACCGCCCTGTCCAGCGAGGCCAAGACATTGCCTTCCACATGCCGGTAGAGAGCCGGAATCGCCTTCCAGTAAGAAAAAGTGGCGTTTGGGAACCTGCCACTGAGGAACCGCACATTCAACAAACTCACGGAAGGGAGCAGAATCTACCAACGGAAAAGGCAGCAGTTGAAGTGCTAGCAATTTGACCAAGCTAGCATTAAACCGCTGGGCATATGGATGGCTGGGAGCGAACTTCTTTCAGTGGTGCAGCAGCTGGGGCAGGGAAATTTGCCTGGTACAATTGGACGTCGGTGTACTGATAGCAGATTGTCCGCAAGTACTTGGCTGTGACACACCGAATTCTACACCTTCATTCCTCTCAGTGCAGGTTTCAGAGAGGACTGAAGGTATAGTGGGGTTGAAGATCCCAGCTGATGAGGAGCAAGGAGAGGTCCGCTTTGTTCTTTGGTGTGGGTCTTTTAGGTACGCTTGCCAACGGACTGCATGGCAGGTCGACATATGTCTGGTCAAGCACGTGGTGCCCAAGTGGCTGATGTTTTGGCCACGCGAGATACGCTTTAGACATATGTTGCAAATGGCAATGGTGCGATCTGCTGCACATTTCTGAAAAAAGGCCCACACCAAAGAACTTTTGGAATAACGCGCAGAGACAGCAGCGCCCTGCACATGCAGAGCTCTGCGGTGTGATGCGGTTGGTGTGCTGCCCTTAAGCTTGCCCCTGGAGGGCATCCTGCCTTGTTGCAGATGTGCCTCCTCCTTCCTCCTCCTCCTCTCTCCTATCAGGCACCCATGTGGAGTCAGTGACCTCATCATCCCCTCCCTCCTCATCACTGGAGCAAATCTGGCAGTATGCTGCAGCTGGGGGAACACGACTGCCTGATAGCTGTCCTTGTTGAGCACCCCCTCTCTCTGAGCTCACATTACTACCCCCTCTCTCTGGGCTCACGTTACTGCCTTCCTCTAGCTGGGTTCCATCATCGGACCCTTCAAAACGCTGGGCATCCTCCTGGAGCATGTACCCAACACTGTGGTCAAACATTTCGGGGGACTCCTCAGGAGGACATGGTGGGGCTAGGGAAGGAGTGACTGATGCTATTGAGCCGAGGGAAGAGGCCACTTTGGCAGCTGCTTTGCCAGACAAAGTACCCTGAGCCTGGGTGAGAGAGGATGAGGAGGATGAGGACGGCTTGGTCATCCACTCTAACAAATCATGGGCATGTTGCGGCTCAACATTGCCAGCTGCCAAAAAGAAGGACAAGCGTGTCCCACGGCCACGTGCTGATGAGGATGCACCGTGTCCACGACCAGCACTGTTGCCTCTAGACACAGAGCCTGCTTGCCCTCCTTTATTGCCTTGTGACTGTCTGCCTCTCTTTGTTTGCTTTCCAGACATACTAATGGCCTGCAGTGAGATGTATCTGCTCAAAGGTGGGATGTATATATATATATATCTGTAAATATATATATATATATATATATATATATATATATATATATATATAATGTAGCTATCAGACTCCACTGCCTGCTGTGGTATTAGTATGAGAAAAGCAGCAAAGGTCTTCAGTTAGTTTTAGGTGAACACTGTGCAAAGGACACAGTACACTAACTGAAAATACTAGCAGCTCTCTGCCTGTGGTTTTATTACGAGAACACCACAAATTTTATTCAGGTTCCTTTAAGTGAACGCTCTGCAAAGGACAGAAGTCCTGCAGTACACTACATGAAATTAATGCAGCACTCTGCCTGTGGTTTTATTATGAGAACACCACTAACTGTATTCAGGTAAGCTTTAGGTGAACGCTATGCAAAGCACACAGTACACTAAGTGAAACTCTGCTGCAGCTAGCACAATCACCTGCCTGCCTGTCACAGTATAGAGAATAGCTGTAACGGATCTAGCTAAACTAAATACAGTGTATAAATATATATACAATACCTAGGATGCATATATATCCTCTACACACTGTAACAGCAGCTAACTGACTCGCCTGCCTGCTCTATCTAACTCAATATAAATGACACTGTCTCTCTCTCTGTAACTCTCTCTCTCACAAACGCCAACACACTACACAAGGCTGACTTCCAGGCGGCCTTATATAGTGTGGGGCATGTACCTACTCCTCTGAGCCATGATTGGCCAAAGCCACCCTGACTTTGGCCAATTATGGCTCTCCGTTATTACCTCACTGTGATTGGCCAAAGCATGCGGGTCATAGTGCATGCTTGGCCAATAATCAGCCAGCAATGCACTGCGATGCCGCAGTGAATTATGGGCCGTGATGCGCCACTTTGGCACGAACGGCCCGAACGGCCCGAAATTCGGCGAACAGCCGATGTTCGAGTCGAACATGGGTTCGACTCAAACACGAAGCTCATCCCTACTCCTCAGCAGCCAATGCTGAGATTGGCTGTGTTGGCAGCCCAAAGAATTGGTGACATTGTTCCCCTAGTCATTCTTTTTTCTCGCCATAGACTGCATTACTTACTTCTATCCTTCTAAATGTTATACAGTAGCTCATAAAAGTGAGTACACCCCTCACATTTTTGTAAATATTTTATTATATCTTTTTATGTGACAAGACTGAAGAAATTACACTTTGCTACAATGTAAAGTAGTGAGTGTACAGCTTTTATAACAGTGTAAATCTGCTGTCCCCTCAAAATAACTCAACACACAGCCATTCATGTCTAAACTGCTGGCAACAAAAGTGAGTACACCCCTAAGTGAAAATGTCCAAATTGGGCCCAAAGTGTCAATATTTTGTGTGACCACCATTATTTTCCAGCACTGTCTTAACCCTCATGGGCATGGAGTTCACCAGAGCTTCACAGGTTGCCACTGGAGTCCTCTTCCACTCCTCCATGATGACATCCAGGAGCTGGTGGATGTTAGGGACCTTGCATTCCTCCCCCTTCCATTTGAGAATGCCCCACAGATGCTCAATAGTGTTTAGGTCTGGAGACAAGCTTGGAAAAGCAGTCGGGAAAGAAGTACAAAAACTCAAACTCATGCATTAATGTTTAAAACACTCATAAACACTCACACTTTGCCAAGTAAAATGTTTGCAGTCTACTGACATCAGGGCTGTTACAGGTGAGTGGGGGCATCATGTGTGCAACAAAATATTCTCTGCAATTTCTGATAACTTTGCAGGGTCAGTGGCAGGGATTGTGTAATGGGGTAAAAAAAGCACAGGCTAGGGCAGGGGATTGTAATTAAATTTTCCCCACATATTTACCCTTAAGATTATCCTTGCAATATTATTTGCTATAGTTTATTGGGGTACAAGCATGAGAAGCAGTAGTGGGAAAAAAACTGGAGGAAAGTAACAGTTAAAGTTGTATCCATAGAATTAATGTCTGCTATTTTTTTTTCGTAAAACACATACAAAAAAGTGAAAAATTTTGTGAAAAGCTGCACTAATTTTGCGTAAAAAAATAAACAATTGATAATGCTACATGAAACCTATATAATATAATAGTAGTTAATAGGTAAATAGCATAAAATTTATGAAAAAATTATAATATATAAAAAAATTGTAAAAAAAATATTTTCTGTGCAATCATTAATTAAAGGGCATATTAGCGTCAATTCAACCATAAATCTTTAAGGGTAGTTCCATGTAAAGTTCTCCATTTAAGCTGAACTGAACACTGAACTTTACATGGAACTACACTTATAGATTTTTGGTGGAATGGACACCGATACACACTTTAATTATTGATTGCACAGAAAAAAAAAATATTAAAGTTTTTACAATTTTTATATAAATGTTTTTCATGCATTTTATGCTTTTTTATTATTAACTAGTACTATGTTATATAGGTTTAGTGTATCACTTTCAATTGTTTTATTGAAGCAAAATTAGCACTGCTTTTCACTTAATTTTTTACTTAGAGGTTTACACCCAGTTTTAACAGCAAGCTTTTTTTTGCATTTGCGCATTTAAATTTTTCCCTTTTTTGAATTTGGCTTAGCGTTGTCTCACATCTTTATATGTTTTAAATACAAAAAGGTGTTTTGTAGATTACTCTTATTTTTCAATGGCTTTAGGATTTTATATGTTGGCACCACTTTGACAAACTCTTTGGTAGTTAGGTTAAACATTTAAACGGAATGTGAGATTCTTATAATTTATGTAACTGATGATAAAATATTGCCATAAAAAATGGGTACAGGTAAATCATTACATAATAATGGTCATTTATCTCCCGTTTTTCACTTGGTTGCATGAAATATGATTTTCCGTGAATGCTTAGTAAATTCATTTATGACCATAAACCAAAAAATCCTAACAATTGTAAGATTTGTACATTTCTTATATCCACATTTCCTTCCAAATGTTAAAGTATAAGCTTACATGTCAATTCATTTTTCACATTTAAAAAAATCAGAATTTTCTCATGATAGTTGCATTGATTACAATGCATTTGTAGTTCCCATAAACTGTCTAAGACATTTTTTCTTTTCACTTCTAATGACACAGAAAACGCTAAAAGTGTTACTGTATGATTAGGATTTAAATCGGAGTTCCACCCGCGATTTTTTTTTTTAAAGTCAGCAGCTACTAACACTGTAGCTGCTGACTTTTAAGAAGGACACTTACCTGTCCTAGGCGCCTGCGATGATGGGCCCCCGACGGCGATCGCTCGGTCCTGGCGCCTCCATCCTGACTAAGGGAAACAGGCAGTGAAGCCTTACGGCTTCACTGCCTGTTTCCTACTGCGCATGCGCGACTCGCACGGCGCTTTGTGAATGGGCTGCTGCCTCCTGGAATACACACAGTTCCCAGAAGGTAGCACGCCCCATTCACCAGAAGACACCGCGACGGAGGACGAGGAAGAAGACCACCGCGGTGGATAAAGAGGAAGAAGAGCTACTTCTGCATAGCAACCGCCCTTATAGCAACCGCCCTTTCTGGTGAGTATAATTTTTTTTTTCAATTAATTTTTTTCTAGTTGTTTTAAGATTTTTAGGAAAAATAAAAAAATCAGGGTGGAATTACACTTTAAGTAAGATTTTAAATTAAAATTGAAGTATACTGTTAGCTTCTGCCAGCTTTATCACATTATATGATTAAAGCAAGCCTTTCCTTCATTCTGATCATTAATGTACTGCCCAAGAGCAGGCCCTGTCCAAGATTCCTTTCTTGCACTTTTCTATGGATACCTCAACTTATTGACTTAGGACACATTGGGGGTTATTTACGAAAGGCAAATCCACTTTGCATTACAAGTGCAAACTACAAGTGCAAAGTGCACTTGAAATTCCACTGAAAGTGCACCTGAAAGTGCAGTCGCTGTAAATCTGAGGGGTAGATTTGAAATGAGGGGAAGCTCTGCTGATTTTATCATCCAATCATGTGCAAGCTAAAATGCTGTTTTTTATTTTCCTTGCATGTCCCCCTCGGATCTACAGAAACTGCACTTTCAAGGGCACTTTCAGTGCAATTTCAAGTGCACTTTGCACTTGTAGTGCAAAGTGGATTTTCCTTTAGTGAATAACCCCCATTTCCTGCCCACTTGTGTAAATTGCAAATGCCCATCAACCTACTGTCCAATGCAAGTACACTATATTGACAAAAATATTGGGATGCCTGCCGTTACACACACATGAACTTTAATGCTATCCCAGTCTTAGTCCATAGGGTTCAATATTGACTTGACCCACCATTTGCAGCTATAACAGATTCTACACTTCTGGGAAGGCTGTCCACAAGGTTTAGGAGTGTGTCTATGGGAATGTTTGACCATTCTTCCAGAAGCGTATTTGTGGGGCTAGGTACTGATGTGTATGAGACGGCTTGGCTCGCAATTCATCTCAAAGGTGTTCTAACGGGTTGAGGTCAGGACTCTGTGCAGAGAAGTCAAGTTCCTCCACCTAAAACTCGCTCATCCATGTCTTTATGGACCTTGCTTTGTGCACTGGTGCGCAGTCATGTTGGAACAGGAAGGGGCCATCCCCAATCTGTTCCCACAAAGTTGGAAGCATTAAATTGTCCAAAATGTCTTGGTATGCTGATGCCTTAAGAGTACCCTTCACTGGAACTAAGGGGCCAAGGCCAACCCCACACCATAATCCCCCTACATCAAATGATTTGGACTAGTGCACAAAGCAAGGTCCATATAGACATGGAGGAGCGCGTTTGTGGTGGAGGAACTTGACTGACCTGCACAGAGTCCCAACCTCAACCCGATAGATGACCTTTTGATTAATTAGAGCGGAGACTGTGAGCCAGGCCTTCTCATCCAACACCAGTGCCTGACCTCATAAATGCGCTTCTGGAAGAATGGTCAAACATTCCCATAGACACACTCCTAAACCTTCTGGACAGCCTTCTCAGAAGAGTTGAAGCTGTTATAGCTGCAAAGGGTGGGCCAACTCAATATTGAACCCTACAGACTAAGACTGGGATGTCATTAAAGTTCATGTGCGTGTAAAGCAGGTGTCCCAATACTTTTGGTAACATAGTGCACCTTCTTAGTAGTACCTAGTGCCACAGGTGGGGAGGACATATGCAATTTAAGAAATCAAAAGCCTCCAAATAAACAGAATATAATAAAATATATAATATGTGCCGTGCTAACTACCTGTGTATCCCACCGAGATACTAATGTGAAATAAATAAATTAACAAACTCAAATATATGCCGTGGCTGCTAAGTAATCAGGCTTAATCCATATATAGCATAAGGAGGGAAGGAGGAAGGAGTTAACGCTTCTTCAGGAGCTTGTTTTTGTGCATGTATACATATAAAGCTATAGAGCGATTATCAATGTCAAACTACAAATCAAAAGAGAAAACACATTAGTCATAATATTATATAATCATCAAAATATATTAATTACATATGAAATAAAGATATGTCTTCTGTAGTGATAATCCCAGCAGGCTATCTTACACAGGACACAACCACATGCACAACCCATGAGGGAGGTCTTTCCCAGCGAGCATGGGTGCCCCACACACAGAGGGTACAAATCAGATGAAAAATCAGATATCTAGTTGGAAAGCAGATTAGAGAAATCGGTGATGGTATTAAACACAAAAACAAAGTTAGCGAAGGTACCGTATATACTCGAGTATAAGCCAACCCGAGTATAAGCCGAGGTACCTAATTTTACCACAAAAAAATGGGAAAACTTACTGACTCGAGTATAAGCCGAGGGTGAGAATGCAGCAGCTACTGTAAGTGGAAGAGGGTCAACAATGCCCATTTGCACGCCTCACTGTTCCCATTGCAACCTCACTAAGCCAATTGTCACTGTGCCCAACCTCACTCTGCCCATTGCTACCATACTGTGCCCATCCTTACTGTGCCCATCCTCACTGTGCCCATCCTCACTGTGCCCCTAAAATTGAAATTGTTCCTGAAATTGAGAGGCTGCGGGCGTCCATTCATTGTTTAAAACTTGCGGTCTCTTCCTGGTCCCTTCCGTGATAGGTGTTTCTAAGCAGACACATTCCTGCCTATCACAAACGTTCTCTCATCCTCAGTTTCCCAGAAGACACTGTGTTCAGTGTTCCGCCAATCATGGGCGTCCTCTTGTCTGAGGATGAAAAGGCGTCCGTGATTGGCGGAACACTGAACAGAGTGTCTGCTGGGATGGGTGAGGATGAGAGAACGTTTGTGATAGGCGATTCTCAGCCACAGTTCCACCTATCACGGAAGGGACCAGGAGGAGACCGCAAATTTAAACGATGGACGCCCGCAGCCTCTCAATATTTTCAGGTACACTGACTCGAGTATAAGCCGAGGGCGGCACTTTCAGCCCAAAAAAAAGGGCTGAAAATCTCGGCTTATACTTGAGTATATACGGTAATCAATGGAGCAAAAAAAAAAATTTTTTGCTCAAACATACCATGACTATCACTGCGTATATCTAAGCAGCTGGCCTCACCGATATTTCCAAAACACCGGCGCAACACACTATAGTGGTAAAAAAGTAAAAAATGTCTCTATCTCTGACTATACAAGAAATTAACAGCAAAGAAAGAGATAACAGCACAGAGGGACAACACATAACTGTGTAATATGGATACTTTACCTAATGTAATAAATGGGCCGCAAAACCGCATGTGGGGTTTTCGTGCAAATATATAAGATTGTTCCAAGGACTTTATATGATCAAAGATATCGGAAAATTGTGAAAGGCCATATAATTGTAGCGGGGTCCCCATATTTAACCCGCTATACCTAAATTTAGGGGTGACCAGAGCAATAGTTAGCGCGGGTCTTTTGATTGTTTGGACTCTGCTTTACTGCTGTGTCACCTGGCGTGCAGTTCCCCTTTGGTCGTATAGGTGGTGTTGTCACCTATACCCGGGGTTGAACCACAGGTGATGGAGTGGATATTGTATGTCCTTTCTCGGCTGCCGTTGGTGGGCGGTTCTGGCCTGCTGTGCATGCCGGGAGAGGATATATAAGGGGCAGACGCCATTACACAGGGAGCAATTTCCGGGGCCCATGCCCGGAGAGGGAGCAATTCCCGGGGCCCATGCCCGGAGAGAGAGCAATTCCCGGAGCCCATGCCCGGAGGAGAGTGATTTCCTGGGGCCATTTTATGCGAGGAGGGAGCTCCCCCTCAAGGGGGGGTGCGCCCCATCATGGTCGATGAGTCTCGGGCACCTTTAGCTTGAGACTGCGGAGTTCCGGATGGGCTCAGTACCTTTGACTGAGTCCATAGAAGAAGCTGAGGAAACCCAGGGAACCTTGGAGGGGTGACTGAAGGGGAACCGGGGAGGAGCGATCCCATAACAAGAGGGTAGTGATAAAGATTGCTGACTCGGGAAAGGCCTGGTGACCTGTCAGAGGGAAGGATTCCTAGCTTCATGGACTGCCTTAGACAGGGGAGGGCTGGGCCAGGGGGCAGGGTGGCAATTGCCTCCCAGGCCGCCCTAACTTATGTTCAAAATGGCCGGCAGCCGCTGCCCGCTACCATTTTCTTTTTTATTATGGTCCAGGAAGTCGGGCCAGGGGCATGGCCATGGCAGCCGACCACTAGCTGTTGCATTCCGGGAGTTGTAGTCCGCATTCAAGCTTCTGGTGGGTGGAAAACACAGCAGCGCAGAGGAAACTACAACTCCCTGGGACTGGATTCTTGGAAGCAGGCAGAGGCAAGGCATGCTAGGGAGTCGGGCTGAAGGACTGGGCGCTGGCTGCAACTTGACCCCAGGATCAGGAGCGTTACCCCCCAGGAAACCGTGGCGTGCAAGGACTTGCTGAGCTGAGGTCGCTGAGGTGAGAGACCATGACACGCCTAGCTGACCCCCCAGCTCCCCCCCATACACCCCATGTAACCTGCCCCAGTGATCAGGCTGCATTGATGGGCACTGGAGTTGGCTGCACTGATGGGCACTGGTGAGGCTGCATTGAAAAACCAGGTGGGCCATGGATGGTGAGCTGATTCGATGGTTCAATGGGCCACTTGACTGGACTTGCCCCCCAGGCCTAAGGCCGCCAGCCCTCCCCTGGCCTTAGAGGAGCTGTTTGCTGTTTAAAAAGGAGGGATGTCCTTGACTTGGTCCTTGGAGGGGACTGAGTCATTGTTCCAGCATTACACCGGCTGCTAGTGATATTAAGTGACTATCCGGGTGAGCTGTACCCGCTCGGGATCGAGTGGCGACGAAGCCAAGAGTGTGCCTGAATCCACTTTTATCTGCTAACCTTTTTTTCTTCTCACTTCAACTCTCTGGTTCCTGGAAGCAAGATAAAATAAACTCTACGTTGGAGTTGATATGTTGTGTGGACATTGACCTCATTGGGGAAAGTTAAAGACTCGCCTCTATAAACATAGAGGGGAGAACCAGAAGAAGGGGACTTTTTCAACTGCAGGACCCAAGTATGTAACAACGCCTGACCTCTATAACCTAGAGGACATGGGCATGTGGCATGGTGTGTCTTCTCCCCCTGCTTGAGGAGGTAAGAGGGGGAAAAAGATCCATGTGCTACATAATATTTTCAGAACCTGAACGGGCTGACACTGCATAAAAAATTACCTAATTAGATGTATTTCTCCAGTGCTCACCTTCAAAAAATCGGGCATTTGGATATAATGTAGAAAGTTACTGGATCAGAAGATTTAGGCATCCATTATGAGTCTCAGGCCTCGTACACACGGCCGAGATTCTCGTCGAAAAAAACATGTTGTTTTTTTTCGACGAGATTCCTGGACAAGAAAATTGTCCCGGCCGAGTGTACACTGGAATGGAGCGTACGCGGTGACGTCATCGACTACGACGAGCATGCGCTCGTCACATTCGATGCCGTCGCCGCCATCTTGGTATACCCTACGTATGCCTAGGAAGCTACCGCGCATGCGTCGAATTCATTTCGAACATGCGCGGGCTTCCCGGCGGACAGGTAAGTGTACACACACTCACTTTTCTCGTCGAGAAACAGGCTGACGAGAATCTCGACGAGAAAATAGAGAGCAGGTTCTCTATTTTCTCGTCGAGGTTACTTGTCGGTTTTCTCGACGAGAAACCCGATAGCCGCGTACACACGACCGATTTACTCGGCAAGACATCTCTGCCAGCAAGTTTCTTGCTGGTTCTTGCCGAGAAAATCGGTCGTGTGTACGAGGCCTCACATGAGAAGCCCTAAAGAGGAAACCACACAGGTCATGCAGTAAAGTTAGAGATAAAGAATTAATGAGTTCATCACAGGCTGGAGCAGAGTACAACTAATACCTACCAGCCATAACCTCAGTATCCTTCTTCTTTAGCGGGCGCTCCACTTTCAGATAAAAGTGGTCTCTGCGGCGGATTCGCCGCAAGATCACTTTTATCGGGGGCGGGAGAGGGGTCTCCGTCGCTTTCCGGACCATCCTGTAGCGGTGGAGGCGATTGCCTCCTCTCCTGTATTTAGCATAGAGCCGAGTGAGGGGAAGATGGCCCCCGCTCAGCTTCATAGCTCTGACTGGCTGAAGCAACGTCAAACGACACTTCCACCCAATGCTCTTAAAGGATAATTTTTTTTTTTTTATTATTGCATTTTAGTGTAAATATGAGATCTGAGGTCTTTTTGACCCCAGATCTAATATTTAAGAGGTCCTGACATGCTTTTTTCTATTGTTTACATTCCATGTAATAGGAATAAAAGTGACCCATTTTTTTTTTAAAAAAGAACAGTGTCAAAATAAAAAATAAAAAGTAAAATAAATGAGAAAAAAAATTGAAAGCGTGCTGTCTCGCCGAGCTCGAGCGCAGAAGCGGACGCATATGTGAGTAGCGCCCACATATGAAAACGGTGTTCAAACCACACACGTGAGTTATCACAGTGATCATTAGAGCGAGAGCAATAATTCTAGACCTCCTCTGTAACTCAAAACATGTAACCTGTAGAAAATTTTAAACGTTGCCTATGGAGATTTTGAAGGGTTAAAGTTTGTCGCCATTCCATGAGCGGGCGCAATTTTGAAGCGTGACATGTTGGGTATTAATTTACTCGGCATAACATTATCTTTCAAAATATAAAAAAAAAAATTGGGCTAACTTTACTGTGTGCTTGTAAGACCGCTGCGCAAATACGGTGTGAGAAAAAAAATATATAATGTTTGGGGGTTCTAAGTAATTTTCTAGCAAAAAATAATGATTTTAACTTGTAAACACAGAGTCTGAAAAATAGGCCCGGTCCTTAAGTGGCTAAAATATACCAGGCCATATACCCTCCCCATGTTAAGGGCATGTTACCTGGTAAGGTTTAGGAGGGGGCACACATTTGCTGCCTCCCCATTTAAAGCAGCCAGCCTAATGCTCATGGTTTGGGTCCCTTGGTGTGGGTCCCTTGGTGTGGTAAGGGACATTAATTTTTTGTCTTTATTGTCCAGTGATGTAGATCCACATCAATCATGATGAACACCCTCTGATTTAAAGAAATAGGAAACACACTGAAACATCTTTCTTGTTCATACATCACGGGACACAGAGCCTTTGGTAATTACTTAGTGGGTTAGATAGTCACCATCAGGTGATTAGACACTGTCAAACCTAATTACAAGGTGAGTTCCTCCCCTATATAACCCCTTCCATATGGAGAGTACCTTAGTTTTTTTGCCAGTGTTGGTCACGTTAAAGATGTGCTAAGAAGAAAGTTCTGTTTGGTTGTCTCTGCAGGGGTCTAGGAGCTATACAACTGGATCCATACCTCGGGCAATGGCCTAAGATGGATGGTACCCGGGCCTTGTGAAAGAAGAAACAAGGTTCTGCCTGTAATTTCTCTCTTTGAGGACTGGGCTCTGGGATCCAGCACTTTGAGCACAAATTGATTGCACAAAAAGTTTCTGGTAAAGTCTTATACAGGTCCGGGGAAGAGGTTCCTGTAAGTATGAACCCATAACCCTGAAGGTTGGCACAACAATACCTGCCGTGTTGGGAGAAGGTTGGATCTTTCTGTTCTCAGCAGTTTTCCTGCGGCGGGGATAAGGTAAGTGAAAACAATCCTAGGTATACACCTTAAGGGTTATCTTCTATGAGTAGTTGGCATGTCTTACCTACTTCCCACCACTAGAGGGAGTAGGAGACATACCTGGTGTTTACTTACATGCCTTTCAGGATACAAGCACAGTGAAGCCGGTCTGTGAAGTTGCTCACCTCCTCCGCTGCAGGCTCTGCCACTTGAACTGAAAGGGGGGATCCCACAAAGTCTAAAGGTCCCACGTAGTCCTCCAGTTGTCTCCTTTCTCCCCCTCGCCCCCGGCCACCACCACATTGGTCCTATGCGCGCGCAGGGGGCTCGCTTTTACGGCGGATTCGACGTGGGAAGGAGGGGGCGTGGTTGCTGGCGCCGTGCACTTGCGGCGTGCATGGCACATCAGTGCGCAGGCACAAGGCGGCTGTGTTTAAAGCCCAAGATGCCAGAGCTCTGTAAGCGGTGGGACACAGAGCTGTTAGCAGTAAGCATCTCGGTGGGTTCGGATCCAGGCATACCTAAGACACCTTACTCGGCATCAGGTTGTGCAGACTAAGCTAATAATTATTTTGTAAGACTAGGCACAACAGTGATTGCATTTATATTAGTACCTCTGCTTTTGTCCGCTTAGGACTATGTCTCCCCGTAAGAGGGCTTCAGGGGCAGGTAAAAGAGCCACTAGGAAATCAAAGCCTAGGTCTAGGAGTTTTGGACATACCTGCAGGATACCATCCCCCCTGAGAGACTGGAGGCAGCCTCATAGGATGAGTCAGTGCCCCTGTCAGGCTTTGCAGCCTCTCCCAATGTTGCAGCCCCTGTGTATGTCACTGAGGACGCTATGACAGCCGCAGTGGCTAGTTTAGAAGGAAGGATTACCGCTTTAATCACAGCTTCCTTAAAGAGTGTCAGAAAATGGGGTAGATCCCCTTCCTCTGCTCTGGGCTCCTTATCGGATGATCAGCAGTCTGATAATGATGATATATCTCTATCTGGAGATGGGTATCAGGAGCAGTCAGATGAATCAGGGGATGAGGAGAAGCTCTCTTCTACCTCTCAGGCCCTCAAGGAGCAGGTGCAATATTATACTGAGATAATGCATGCCACATAAAAGTTGTCCTCTGCTGAGGCTGCCATATCCCATTTCCTCCTTTCCTTGGGATCTCGGAAATCCCCACAGGCTGCGTTTACCTTCCCAATTCACCCATTACTGGAGAAATTGTTGTATGATGACTGGGTTCACCCAGATAAACAATTTTCTCCTCCTAAGAGGTTTTCCCTTCTTTATCCGATTGATGAATAGTTCACCAAGAAATGGGGGTGCCAGCAATAGATGCGGCTGTTTCTTGTGTGAATAAAAGCCTGACCTCTCCGGTGAAAAATGCTCAGGGATTTAACGATCCAACTGACAAGAAGCTGAAATCTTTATTTAAAGCCTCCTTTGCTTAGGCTGGAGCTGTGGTCCAACCGGCAGTCAAAGCAATTGGAATGTGCCAATTTCTAAAAGAACAAATGAAGCAGGTGATTAACTTCCTTCCTGCTGAGCAGGTCGAGGTTTGTGCAGACCTTCCTAAGGCCTTTATGGATTCTATCCAGCAAGCATCCCGCCTTACTCTCCTGCTGGTACACATGCGCAGATCTCTTTGGCTCAAGCATTGGCAGCGGAATCTTCATGCAAAAGATTTTTAGCTGGATTCCCTTTTCATGGGGAATGGCTGTTTTACGGTGATCTGGCCAAATATATCCAGAAGATTACCGGGGGCAAGACTACTTTGTTGCCGGTTAAGAAAAAGAATAAACGTCCTTCATTTAGACGTTCTCTTTCCCCAGCCCCTGGAGCCTCGGCCTCCAGGCAGTGGCGACGGCCTCCCCAGTCTAATACTATGGGAAAGGTTCAAGGCCAAGCCCAAGGGCATAAAAAGTCGTGGGGTCAAAGATCTTTTAAACAGAACTCCAAAGCCTTCTTATGAAGAGGCGCCCCCGCTCTGCCAAGTGAGGGGAAGGGTTCTGCGGTTTGCAGGCACTTGGCAGGAAGAGATTCAGGAGAAATGGGTAACCTCCACAGTGTCCCTGGGGTACAAGCTGGAGTTTCGGGAACTTCCGCCATCTCGTTTTCTAAGGTCAAGGGTCTCCAAAGATCCAGAAAAAAGGAAGCCCTTGCTTCTGGCCTTAGAATGCTTGTTATCCCAAGAGGTGATTATAGAGGTAGCCCCAGAAGAGCAAGGCTCAAAATTCTACTCAAACCTCTTTACGGTTCCAAAAACAAACAAAGATGTCAGACCTATTCTAGATTTAAAACACCTGATTCAGTTCCTAAACATTCGCTCATTCCGAATGGAGTCAACCTGCTCAGTGGTTTCCACCCTTCAGGGAGGAGAACTCTTGGCATCCATAGACATCAAGGATACATATCTACATGTGCCTATTTTTCCCGCTCGCCAAAGGTTTCTAAGCTTTGCGGTGGATCACCGCCACTTCCAGTTTGTGGCCCTACCTTTCGGTCTGGCTACTGCACCTCGGGTATTTACGAAGGTTCTAGCCCCACCCCTGGCAAAGCTAAGGGCTCTGGGCATAGCAGTAACAGCTTATCTGGATGATTTCCTTCTCGTAGAACCGTCCAAAGCACGCTTAGACTATAATGTGATCAGCACAGTGAAGTACTTGGAGTACCTAGGGTCCTCAATCTAGAAAAATCCTCCCTACAGCCCCTAAAAAGGCTGAAGTATTTGGGCATGGTCATAGACACAGTCCAATTAGGGTGTTCTTACCCAGGTCAAAGGCCAAAGCCATAAAGGATTTGGTCTTGGTAGTCAATGCAAGGAAAAATCCTTCCATTTGTCTATGTATGAGATTATTAGGGAAAATGGTAGCCTCATTCGAGGCCGTTCCTTACGCCCAGTTTCACTCAAGGCCTTCACAGAGAAACATCCAGTCTGCCTGGAACAAGAGAGTTCAGGCTTTGGATCTTCCAATGCGCCTGTCACCAAGGGTACGCCAGAGACTCAATTGGTGGTCACTGACCGAGAATCTGCTAAAGGGGAAGTCCTTTGTTCCAGTTACTTGGAAAGTCGTAACCACGGATGCCAGCCGTGTAGGTTGGGGAGCAGTTCTGGAAGAGGCCTCTGCTCAGGGAAGATGGTCCAGAACCGAAGGGCTCTTGCCTATCAACATTCTGGAGAATCGGGCAGTTCATCTGGCCCTCAAGGCCTGGACATACAGGTTGCAAGGCTGTTCTGTCCGAATACAGTCCGACAATGCTACAGCAGTGGCTTATATCAATCAATCACCAAGGGGGCACCAGGAGTCTGGATGCCCATAGGGAGGTGAATAAAAAAAATTCTTAGGCAGAAAGGCATGTTCCTTGCCTATCTGCAGTCTTCATTCCAGGGGTAGAAATTTTGCAGGCAGATTTTCTAAGGAGAATGGTCTCTATACCCCACCATATTTCAGGCCATCTATCGGAAATGGGGTAGCCCGGATTTAGACCTGCTAGCTTCCAGGTTCAACAAGAAACTGGACAGCTTTGTGTTAAGAACAAAGGATCTGCAGGCTCTAGGGTCAGATACCTTAACGATTTCTTGGGATCAGTTATTTCTGATCTATGCATTCCCTCCAGTTCCACTTCTCCCGCGACTCCTTCAGAGGGTCAAAAGGGAAGGGAAGCCGATAATTCTGTTGGCTCCGGCTTGGCCCACGCGATCTTGGTATGCAGAGATCATGAGGATGGCAGAGGGAAGACCTTGGTTTCTTCCGCTACGCCCAGATCTTCTCTCACAGGGTCCAATATTCCAATATTACGAAGTCTGAATTTGACGATTTGGCTGTTGAGACCCACATCCTGAAAAGCTGTGGGCTCTCGGGTTCAGTCGTATCCACTCTGGTTAATGCTAGGAAGCTGGCCTCCAGGCTGATCTATTACAGAATCTGGAAGGCATATGTTTCCTGGTGTGAATCCAGAGGTTGGCATCCTAGAAGGTATGCCATTAACAGAATTCTTGCCTTTCTTCAATTAGGAGTAGAAATGAAGCTGGCCCTGAGCACTATCAAGGGTCAGATCTCGGCCTTGTCGGTTTTCTTTCAAAAACCGCTTGCCTCTCATTCCCTGGTCCGAGCTTCTATTCAGGGGGCACTGCGTTTAAATCCGCCAGTCAAGCCGCCTGTGTGCCCATGGGATTTGAATTTAGTTTTGTCTGTTTTACAAAAACAGCCTTTTGAACCATTGCACCGTGCTCCTTTGGTTCTTTTGACCAAGAAATTGTTTGTTTTTTCTTGTGGCCATATCCTCCACTAGGAGGGTATTGGAATTAGCAGCTCTTCCATGTAAAGAGCCGTATTTGATTATTCACAAAGATAGGGTGGTGTTGCGTCCTCACCCAAATTTTTTGCCTAAAGTGGTTTCAGGATTCCATCTGAATCAGGATGAGGTCCTACCATCCTTTTTTCCACATCCGCAGTCCACGGAGAAAAAGTTGTTAAACTCTTTAGATGTTGTAAGAGCAGTCAAAATCTATCTGCAGGCAACTGCTCAGTTACGAAAGATCGATTGTCTATTTATACTGCCAGAAGGCCCCAAAAAGGGCCAGGCAGCATCGAAATCCACTATATCTAGGTGGATTCGACAGGTTATTATTCAGGCTTATGGTTTAAAGAAGAAAATTCCTCCTTTTCAGGTTAAGGCACACTCGACTAGAGCAGTTAGTGCTTCATGGGCAGTGCATCACCAGGCTTCCATGGCTCAGATCTGCAAGGCTGCAACTTGGTCTTCGGTCCATACATTCACTAGATTGTATAAGGTGGATGTAAGAGGGCATGAAGATGCCGCCTTCGGGCGCAGTGTGCTGCAGGCAGCAGTATAGGTCCTCACGTCCGATGGCGGTCTGTGATTTTCTGATCTGTGTCTCCCTCCCCTCAATTTGGGCATTGCTCTGTGACATCCCACTAAGTAATTACCAAAGGCTCCGTGTCCCATGATGTATGAACAAGAAAATAGGATTTTTAAAACAGCTTACCTGTAAAATCCTTTTCTTGGGAGTACATCACGGGTCACAGAGCTCCCGCCCCTCTTCGGGATTTATATACGTTGGGATACTTATTGCTTTGCTACAAAACTGAGGTACTCTCCATATGGGAGGGGTTATATAGGGGAGGATCTCACCTTGTAATTAGGTTTGCCAGTGTCCAATCACCTGATGGTGACTATTTAACCCACTAAGTAATTACCAAAGGCTCTGTGTCCAGTGATGTACTCCCAAGAAAAGGATTTTACAGGTAAGCTGTTTTAAAAATCCTATTATTTCCAATGATTTCCAATGGTGCCGCTACTGTGTCTCAGCCAATCAGGAGGAGAGTCCCGGACAGCCGAGGAACTCGTGGACATCGCTGGAGAGAGATGGGGCTCAGGTAAGTATTAGGGTGGCTGAGGGGGGCTGCTGCACACAGAATGTTTTTTATCCTAATGCATAGAATGCATCAAGATAAAAACATTCTGACTTTACAATGTTCCTGTGCAGCTGGGAGGTTCTGTCGCAAAAAGCTAAATGTATGAAAAAGGATCAGGGATACAGCAGATGTCATTACCCAAATATGGGCAAATCTCGTATTTGGGAAATGCTTGTCACTGAGTGGGTGGAGTCTGATGGGAACTGAGAGACTAGTTCATAAATAGAATGAATGCCACAATAAGCAGCATTTTTCATTGAGGAACAAATGTTGGTGAATGTTGGCAAATGTTATTAAAAATTACAAATATACAGCAACGGAGCCTTTTAATGCAGCTGATCTCATTATAAAAAGTATGAAAAAGTTTGTTGTGAATGTGAAAAGAGAATTGAACATCTAAAATACAGTGGAGAGCATACCAGACTGCATTTACCTGTTGTTTGGGTACTCACTATCTTGTAAAAAAAAAATCAACAGTAAGTAAAAAAAGTTCTCAATAGCTCAGTAAGAAACTCTACAATGTAAAAACCATTTATTTTCTGAGATACAGCAAAACAGATAGATGATTGAGCTCTTTAATCTGATATATTCACTGTCCACTATACCACACTTATCTCTGTATATTGCTCAATTTTACATTATTACAGGACACTATTTCACACATCTTTTATTATTTTTAAGAGTAGCAAGAGTGTTTGCATCTGTTAGATGTCCTTATTTTATGTTTCTTTTTGGGTCATTTCTCTTTTTTAATATTTCATTATTCTAAGCCACGCAGGTGTTCATCCTGGTCAATTTATTTTATTCCTGTGAGTAAAAGATACTCAAAAAATATTTATTTTTTGTATGTTTAAAGACCTGCAATCAGAAAATTAGTTGCCATGGAAATTTTTCTCAGGATCTGGTTAACACAAAAACTGATAAGGTAAGGCTAAAAGAAGATGCATAAAATTATTATTGAGACACATATTAATTTGCCCAATTTACCTAACAATTATAAATAATTGCATGTATTGCGAAATAACTTCCCTGTTTATATAGTACTGAATTGTTAAGATGCAAACCTAGACATTTTTAAGAGCGTACATACTTCTCTGTATTGTCTGGAAATTGATTGACTACTTTATTGATTAATTGATTGATCAACTTAATTTCCTCAAAGACAGAAAAGGATTTTGCTTAGATACTGTATCACATATATTGTAGTTTATTAAAAAGATATAAGGGTACTTTATGAGAACCAACATATTTCGATGCTCTAGTAGGGAAAGTTTTGTATTAAACCCTTATCCTTTACAGCCAAGGAGGTTGCCATTATAAGGCCGGTATACACGGAACCAAAATCGGCCTGTTCAGCTGGAACCAGACAAACTTTGCTCTGTGTGTAAAAAGTTGAAACCAACTTATCAGAGCGCATGGAAGGGTAGAGCATTTTTAGCATTCTAATAATCCCCCTGGTGTCTTGAACCTCAGGAAGCTGCCCACTCTACTATTCATGGCAGTCCATGGTTAAGGTTTGTGACAGGGGTCACTTTGGGCACAGGGTGAGCAAGAAAATAATGGACATTAACCACTTAAGCCCCGGACCATTTGGTAGCTAAACGACCAGAGGTGATTTCAGAATTTTGCACTGCGCTGCTTTAACTGTAAATTGTGCGGACATGCAATGTTGTACCCAAACGAAATTTGCGTCCTTTTCTTCCCACAAATAGAGCTTTCTTTTAATGGTATTTGATTGCCTCTGCGATTTTTATTTTTTGCGATATAAATGGAAAAAGACCGAAAATTTGGAAAAAAAATGATATTTTCTACTTTTTGTTATAAGAAAAATCGAATAAACTCAATTTTAGTCATACATTTAGGCCAAAATATATTCAGCCACATGTCTTTAGTAAAAAAAATGTCAATAAGCGTATATTTATTGGTTTGCGCAAAAGTTATAGCGTCTACAAACTAGGGTACATTTTTTTGGAATTTACACTTTTAATTTATGACTGCCTATCTCATTTCTTGAGGTGCTAAAATGGCAGAGCAGTACAACCCCCCCCCCCCCCAAATGACCCCATTTTGGAAAGTAGACACCCCAAGGAAATTGCTGAGAGGCATGTTGAGCCCATTGAATATGTTTTTTTTGTCTCAAGTGATTGAATAATGACTAAAAAAAAAAAATTACAAAAAGTTGTCACTAAATGATATACATGCCATGGTTATATGTGGAATTGCCCCCCAAAATACATTTTGCTGCTTCTCCTGAGTACGGGGATACCACATGTGTGGGACTTTTTGGGAGCCTAGCCGCGTACGGGCCCCCGGAATCCAAGCACCGCCTTCAGGATTTCTAAGGGCGCAAATTTTTGATTTCACTCCTCACTACCTATCACAGTTTTGAAGGCCATAAAATGCCAAAATAGCACAAACCCCCCCCAAATGACCCCATTTTAGAAAGTAGACACCCCAAGGAAATTGCTGAGAGGCCTGTTGAGCCCATTGAATATTTTTTTTTGTCCCAAGTGATTGAATAATGACAAAAAAAAAAAAAATTACAAAAAGTTGTCACTAAATGATATATTGCTCACACATGCCATGGTTATATGTGGAATTACACCCCAAAATACATTTTGCTGCTTCTCCTGAGTACGGGGATACAACATGTGTGGGACTTTTTAGGAGCCTAGCCGCGTACGGGACCCCGAAAACCAAGCACCGCCTTCAGGATTTCTAGGCACAAATTTTTGATTTCACTCCTCACTACCTATCACAGTTTTGAAGGCCATAAAATGCCAAAATAGCACAAAACCCCCCCAAATGACCCCATTTTGGAAAGTAGACACCCCAAGCTATTTGCTGAGGAGGCATGGTGAGTATTTTACAGCTCTCATTTGTTTTTGAAAATGAAGAAAGAAAATATTTTTTATTTTTTTATTTTTTTTCAATTTTCAAAACTTTGTGACAAAAAGTGAGATCTGCAAAATACTCACAATACCTCTCATCAAATAGCTTGGGGTGTCTACTTTCCAAAATGGGGTCATTTGGGGGGGTTTTGTGCCATCTGGGCATTCCATTTCCTCCGAAACTGTGATAGGCAGTGAGAAGTGAAATCAAAAATTTACACCCTTAGAAAGCCTGAAGGCGGTGCTTGGTTTTTGGGGTCCCGTACGCGGCTAGGCTCCCAAAATGTCTCACACATGTGGTATCCCCGTACTCAGGAGAAGCAACAGAATGTATTTTGGGGTGTAATTCCATATATGCCCATGGCATGTTTGAGCAATATATCATTTAGTGACAACTTTGTGCAAAAAATAAATAAATAAATAAATAAATTGTCTTTTTTCCGCAACTTGTGTCAACATATAAAATATTCCATGGACTCGACATGCCTCTCAGTATATAGCTTGGGGTGTCTACTTTCCAAAATGGGGTCATTTGGGGGGGTTTGAACTGTTCTGGCATTTTATACACAACATTAGGAAGCTTACATCCACTCTTCTAACAACTTGAAGACAAAGCCCTTTTTGACACTTTTTGTTTACATGAAAACATATTTTTTTTTGCAAGAAAGTTATGTTGAACCCCCAAACATTATATATATTTTTAAAGCAAAGGTCCTACAGATTAAAATGGTGGGTGTTGCATTTTTTTTTCTACACAGTATTTGCGCAGCGATTTTTCAAACGCATTTTTTAGGGAAAAAATACACTTTTTTAATTTTAATGCACTAAAACACACTATATTGCCCAAATGTTTGATGATATAAAAAAGATGATCTTAGGCCGAGTACATGGATACCAAACACGACATGCTTAAAATTTCGCACAAACGCGCATTGGCGACAAACTACAGCCTTTAAAAGCCTTTACAGGTTACCCCGTTAGATTTACAGAGGAGGTCTACTGCTAAAATTACTGCCCTCGATCTGACCTTCGTGATGATACCTCACATGCATGGTGCAATTGCTGTTTACATATGATGCCAGATTGACGCTTGCATTCACCATTGGGCAAGAGCAGGGCAGGACAGGGGTGCTTTTTTTTTTTTTTTTTTTATTATTAATTTTGCTTTTTTATTTTATTTTTAAATTGTTCCTTCCATATTTTTTTTTTTTTTATCATTTTTATTGTTATCTCAGGGAATGTAAATATCCCCTATGATAGCAATAGGTAGTGACAGGTTCTCTTTTTTTGAAAAAACTGGGGTCTTCTAGACCCTAGATCTTTCCTCTGCCCTCAAAGCATCTGACCACACCAAGATCGGTGTGATAAAATGCTTTCCCAATTTCCCAATGGCGCTTTTTATATCCGGGGGGGGGGGACATTCCCTCCCACTGCTTGTAAACGCAGTCCAGAGGCTAATTAGTCACTAGGATTGCTTTTACATGAAATCCGGCCGCTGGCTGAAAAGAATGATACCAAGATGATACCTGTCCTGAACCCGCAGGCATCATTCTGGTATAAACATTCAAAGTCCAGCAACATACCAGTACGTTGCTGGTCCTTGTTGGACATGTTTTTTTTTAAATCCTTTTATTTTTCATTTGCTCAATCAATACATGTGATTTGTGCATTTAGTCTTACACATTGATATATAAACAAAAGCATATTAAAATTCCTGTCCATACAAAAAAAAAAGCCTAATCAATTTACAGTACAACAGTGACATTTAAATTTTTCCCTTTTACTCCCCCCCCCCGCCGCCCAACCCTTTGAATCTTAACAACCTGGGTCTTTTCTCCTGTTCGCAAGCTCTCCCAAATCGAATGCATTGTCATTAGCGCATTTAACTTATAATCCCCCCCCCCAGCCGCCCCATAGGTTTCTACATCAGGAGCCTATCCTTTACCAGTTGTAATGACACAAGGCTAGGATCCTCCAGCCATGGTTGCCATTCTTGTTGGACATGTATTGTAATCTTTTTTTTTCATGCAGCCAGTTGGCTGAACGAAAAAAGAGATTGATCAGTGGGTATGCCCACCATTAGAATACCGCCCTTCATCCACCCACTTCTAATGATGGGCATACATGCACCATTTATATATGCCGAAGCATGGGGGCATCCTCCCGCAAAAAAGTTATGCCGCACACACATGGTCGGACTTTTCCACGGGCAAGCCTCCGTCGGAATTTCGACCGTATGTACGCGGCATTTGGAGCAAAATCGCTCCTCCGCCCCTGCTGCCCTAATGCTTCGGCATATATGCTTTTTTTTTTTTAACTGTGGTGGTGAAATCACCTCTTACAGCACTGGAGTTGCAGGGATCAGGCCTGTCTCTGCGAACGCTGCAGTTATGTGTGTTGTGTTTTGTAAGTGACAGTGATCGATCGATACTGCACTTGGGTGGCCTGGGCTGGACGGAGGGGCAAAACGCAGGTGCTAGCAGGTATCTGGGCTGATCCCGCTAACACTGCGTTTTTGGGAACCCTAAACTGCTGGGGACGCTAGTATAGATCTGATCAGATCAGATATTGATCTGTTCAGATACTATACCACTAAGGGAGGTGTATGCTTCACGCGTGGGTGTTAGCATTACTGGCACTAACCTGACGCTGCCTGGGGTGTGACGCAGACCCTCTCTGACGCTAAAACCTAATTGATATCACCCGCCGGGCGATCAGGGGGTTAAACCTTTATTGGGTTATATATACGACGGGTGCCCTGACACTATAAAAAGCAAACTAACTAACCAGCGTCACCCGTAACACTTATATGGTGATCACTGGTGAAAGGGTTAACTAGGGGCAATTAGGGGGTTAAAACCTTTATTAGATAATATATGGGGGTACCTGACGCTATAAAAACCTGCGGCGAACCTAAAAAAAATTACTGGCTACCGATCGGCATCACCGACAATAAGACAGCGATCAGAAAAACGATCGCTTAGCGACAGTGGTGATAGGGGGTGAAAGGGTTACCTGTGGGGCGATCAAGGGGGTTAAACCTTTATTAGATAATTTATAGGGGTACCTGACGCTATAAAAACCTGCGGCGAATCTAAAAAAAATTACTGGCTACCGATCTGCATCACCGACGCTAAGACAGCGATCAGAAAAATGATCGCTTAGCGATGGCGGTGCTAGGGGATGAAAGGGTTATCTGGGGGGTGATCAGGGGGTTAAACCTTTATTAGGTAATATATGGGGTTACCTGACGCTATAAAAACCTGCGGCGAATCAAAAAAAAGTTACTGGCTACCGATCTGCATCACCGACACTAAGACAGCGATCAGAAAATTGATCGCTTAGCGACAGTGGTGATAGGGGGTGAAAGGGTTACCTGTGGGGCGATCAAGGGGGTTAAACCTTTATTAGATCATTTATAGGGGTACCTGACGCTATAAAAACCTGCGGCGAATCTAAAAAAAATTACTGGCTACCGATCTGCATCACCGACACTAAGACAGCGATCAGAAAAATGATCGCTTAGCGACAGTGGTGATAGGGGGTGAAAGGGTTACCTGGGGGGCGATCAAGGGGGTTAAACCTTTATTAGATAATTTATGGGGGTACCTGACGCTATAAAAACCTGCGGCGAACCTAAAAAAAATTACTGGCTACCGATCTGCATCACAGACGCTAAGACAGCGATCAGAAAAATGATCGCTTAGCGACAGTGGTGATAGGGGGTGAAAGGGTTACCTGGGGGGCGATCAAGGGGGTTAAACCTTTATTAGATAATTTATGGGGGTACCTGATGCTATAAAAACCTGCGGCGAACCTAAAAAAAATTACTGGCTACCGATCGGCATCACCGACAATAAGACAGCGATCAGAAAAACGATCGCTTAGCGGCAGTGGTGATAGGGGGTGAAAGGGTTACCTGGAGGGCGATCAAGGGGGTTAAACCTTTATTAGATAATATATGGGGTTACCTGACGCTATAAAAACCTGCGGCGAATCTAAAAAAAATTACTGGCTACCGATCTGCATCACAGACGCCAAGACAGCGATCAGAAAAATGATCGCTTAGCGACAGTGGTGATAGGGGGTGAAAGGGTTACCTGGGGGGTGATCAAGGGGGTTAAACCTTTATTAGGGGGGGTAGGGGGCTACACTGGACCTAAAACTAACTTTAGTGACACTTTTACAGTCACAAATGTCACTGATTGCAGTGATCAGTAAATAAATGGTCACTGCAATCAGTGACACTGTGACTGTGGGATGGGGGGTGATCTGGGGGGGCCTGGGGGGGCCATTTGTGTGCCTATGTGTCCTGGTGTCAGTGTAGTGTTTTGTGTACTGACCTGATGTTTTCTCTTGTACGGCGCTCGGTATATGTGAGCGCCGCATGAGAGATGACATCACTTCCTCCTGCTTCCTCTGCCTGTGTTTACATTACACAGCAGAGGGAGCATTTTCATTCGCCGGGAGCGATCACGGGGGGGTGGCCGGAATCGAACAGCAGTCCCCTCATCTCGGATTGCTCCCCAACGAATACCGACTGCTCACTGTATAGGAGGGGGGTCCGATCGGACCCCCCAACTGTACAAAGGCAATCACGTACACTGTACGTGATTGTGCCTGTCGGTGCCATTCTGCTGACGTACATATACAGTGAGCGGTCGTTAAGTGGTTAAGAATATGTCTTGGATTGCTTTAAAATGGGACAGTGATATTTTTCCACAATATTCCCCAGGATATCTGTAAAGAACTATTTACTGTTTGATTATGAACTCAACAGGTTAACTGAAAAGTGACTCCTTCATGATGTTGGGACACATACTGTTAGATGCTAACGTCATCACCTCCAGCCCCTGCCTGTGTGATGTAAATGAATCTAGGATGGCTTCTGAGGCTCTTTCATTGTGATAATTAACTCTGTACTTGTGTGTATTGTAAACAGACAGTCTGGGAAACATAAAGGTTGTGCATAGTCATTTAAGATGTAAAGGGATTAGCTAACGAACCCACCTATTGTCTCTTAAGAGATGTCAAAATAATGTGTATTGGGAGACATTGGGGCTGGCCTGGATGTCCTGTGTCTGAGTCATCGGCTGGAGTTGATTGGCTCATGTGGATTGGGTCTGGTCAAGGGTGTATTATGAGAGGAAAATCAGAAGCTTCTCTCTGTGTGTACAAAAGTTGTAGTGTTTTTGCAATAAAGATTCATTCCTGTTGGAAAGATACAGAGCGTTTTTTCTCGTATGTCTGGAAGGATTAATCCTATGGGAAGCGGTCGCCTGACTGTGGAGGATCGGCAGTGGATGTGTGTCCAGAGAGGGAATATCTTTCATGCTTGGGGTGCCGTTACATTGGTTGGCAGCAGTGGGATTTTCCCTCCAGTTACTGGGACACTCCAAACCACCACAGTGAATGACCAGCTTCGCAGCCTGCAGGAAAGCCACGCTGAAAGACTTACTTGAGAGCCGTGGAGGGACCGGCGGGACAAAGAACAAGGCCACCTTGATCAGGGAGCTAGCCGAGATGGATCAGAGGGATGGTGATGCAGGACCCCGGTCAGTTGAAGACTTGTTTCAGCAACGAGTTTGACAGCGGTTGGCATTATATGGTGCTAACCCATCAGAGATCGCCATACAGGAAGCCATTAAAGACATCCAGCTGCAGGATGAGCGACAAGAGAGAGAACGAGAACGACAAGAGAGAGAACTAGAGCGGCAACATGAGCAGAGAACGGCGGAAATACGGCAATCGGAGACAACACCTAAAGATGCAGCGCCTTTCCGTAAGTTGCCCTTTCGGGCGTTCAAACTATTTAAGGAAGGAGAGGAGGAAATTGAAGCGTTCCTGCAGGACTTTGAGAGACTATGTCAGATACATGAAGTACTGCCCCAAGATTGGGTAGCCTTACTGGCAAGTAATTTAACGGGCAGAGCGGCGGATACGTATCGGGCCCTGGAGGATGAGGACGCTAAAGACTATGACCGGGTAAAAGAAGCTCTGCTAGCCCGATTTGCCATTACACCCGAAGCCAGCCGAATTAAGTTTCGAGAATCCCGGAAACAAACCCACATAACATACGTGGAGTGGGCACATCGTCTGCAGCGAAACCTTAAGGGCTGGTTCCAGGGAAGCCACGCTCATACCATAGAGGACATCACCCAGCTAGTACTCTTAGAACAGTTCTTTAACCACACCCCTCCGGTACTACGGGATTGGGTGCGAGATAAGCGACCATGGACTGTACAGAAAGCGGCTACTTTGGCCGATGAATATCTGGACTCTCGAAGGTCAGGCGGAAGCGAGCGCTATCCACTATCTCGGCCCAGTTTATCAGCCTCTAACCCAACTTCAGCACCAACCCCAGCGGCCACTTATCCTCAGCAGCCCAGGTTCAACTCCCAGGACTACGCACAACCCATCAGGTGTTTCGGATGTAAATAGCTAGGGCACAAAAACCCAGACTGTCCATTAAATTCAGCCAGGCAGTCCCAGTCGTGGAGACAGCCAGCAGGGGGGAACCCACACACATCCATGCCTGCGGCCCACTGCGTTGAGGAGGAAGAACATTGGGGCGTCTTGCACGAGGCTGATCCCATACAAGCAGCTAACCGGGACAACCAGCAGCAACACAGGCAGACTGTCTGGATCAATGGAAAAGTAGCCAATGGCCTATGTGATTCTGGTGCCACCATGACCCTACTACAGAAGAACCTCATCCCAGAGAGCCAACATACCGGAGACACTGTATCCGTAAGAGTAGCGGGAGGTACCATCTTCCGGCTACCCGTTGCCCGTATTCACCTGGATTGGGGGGTTGGTTCGGGGCACGTGAATGTAGGGGTGATGAAGGATTTGCCAGCGGATGTACTACTGGGGAATGATTTGTCCCCCCTCGTTTCTGCTTACGCTCCGATGGGCCCCGCTGAAGCCAACCCAGTGACTACCTGTGCCCAGACCAATGCTAATGGAAGCGGCCCGCTTGCGGCTGAGAACTGGGTAAGACTATCTTCCCCGACATGTACCTTAGATCAGGCAAAATATCACAGTCTAGAATTGGAATGTGACAAGTTGGCCAGGGAGAAAACGGAGATGCAACGACACTACGTCATGTATTATGAGATGTCCCATGGCTTGAACATTGAAATGCACAAACAGGCTGAAATTGTCAAAAGGTTAAATGGGATTTGCGCCCAGGTTTTGCCGTACCTCTCCCAAGAGCAGCAGCAACAAGTTTTGGGAGCCAGTGAGAGAGCAAAGCAAGTGACTGTTCCAGAACTGAATTCCATTATTCGCCCTGCAACCTTACAACGCCACCATCAGCTACTGACCCGGTAAGCAAAATGACCATGCTGATGGGTTGTCCAGGCATTAGAGGAATGGAACTATGGACTAACTTTGGAGTCAACCCGTCAGGGGTCTCCTCCTGTGTTAGTCTCCTGCCAAAAGGGGAGATGTGTGACAGGGGTCACTTTGGGCTCAGGGTGAGCAAGAAAATAATGGACATTAAGAATATGTCATGGATTGCTTTAAAATGGGACAGTGATATTTTTCCACAATATTCCCCAGGATATCTGTAAAGAACTATTTACTGTTTGATTATGAACTCAACAGGTTAACTGAAAAGTGACTCCTTCATGATGTTGGGACACATACTGTTAGATGCTAATGTCATCACCTCCAGCCCCTGCCTGTGTGATGTAAATGAATCTAGGATGGCTTCTGAGGCTCTTTCATTGTGATAATTAACTCTGTACTTGTGTGTATTGTAAACAGACAGTCTGGGGAACATAAAGGTTATGCGTAGTCATTTAAGATGTAAAGGGGTTAGCTAACGAACCCACCTATTGTCTCTTAAGAGATGTCAAAATAATGTGTATTGGGAGACATTGGGGCTGGCCTGGATGTCCTGTGCCTGAGTCATCGGCTGGAGTTGATTGGCTCATGTGGATTGGGTCTGGTCAAGGGTGTATTATGAGAGGAAAATCGGAAGCTTCTCTCTGTGTGTATAAAAGTTGTAGTGTTTTTGCAATAAAGATTCATTCCTGTTGGAAAGATACAGAGCGTTTTGTCTCGTATGTCTGGAAGGATTAATCCTATGGGAAGCGGTCGCCTGACTGTGGAGGATCGGCAGTGGATGTGTGCCCAGAGAGGGAATATCTTAAACAGCGTTAACCCCTTTCATGCTTGGGGTGCCGTTACAAGGTTAAAGTAAAAAATGGAGTAAATATTACAGTAAGCACCTTTTAATATTGAAAAGCATATGTTAGTAAACATTAGTGAAAACAAAATATGTGCAGACCAATATGAAGTATGTGCATTATAAATAGGGAAAGCATCTCCTCAGTAAACAAAATATCCTATGGCAATTGTCTTTATGATTATTCTTCTAAAATGTTGTGAGGGTATGTTTTCAAATCCTAACTTCATAATCTATATCAGAAAGCCGAAGAGAAGAATTTTTTTTTTTTATTAGAGATTTATTTTTCCAGCAGAAGAGCAGGAACAGACATAGAGAGAATGTTAAGATATAAAAGTCAGTCCTTCGATACAAGCCGAGGTTTGCAAAAGAAGAGAGTAACTAATAGGTTGCATGCAGGTGACAACAGTAACAGTAAATAACAAGTATGACCAAGCTGGGGCCCGGTATGTAGGGTCCCCACATTAGGTGTAACTAAAACTTGGATCAGAATATGAGTAATCCTCTCCTTCCCCTCACGCTCTGCGGCCCTGGAGTGGGCAGCAAAAGAAAGTGAGGGGAGACAGTTAGAAGGGAGGGCGAAAGAGGAAAAGTCAGGTCTGGTATGGAGAGTCATCTCCAACAGGCAGGTCCTACTCTGTTAATAGGAAAGCATTGAGAAAGTGATGTTGAAATGCCCTGAGAATGGAGACAGATGGATGGATTAATTGGGGTCTGACTAGGGTGGCATATAGAAGAGCAGATTGACATAAAGTAAACAAGATACTATAAAGCAGACAGGGAGGGAGGGGGGGTGGAAAGAAAGGGCCTCAGGCATACTAAAGTTTTCAAGTAGTAATTCTGGGTGTCTTCTTAGGATGCAGATAGTCACCTGTGGAGTAGGTTAGAGAAATACACCCGTAGGTCAGAGTGCAGGTCATTGTAGGAGGAGCTCATTATGGGTGGGAGCTGATACAAATGGGTAGAATTAGGTATCCAGGTTGGTCCTTGCTTGGTAGGATCCTCGTAATGAAGGGTAACCATTTGAGCTGTAGGTGAGATGGTGTGCTGGTGGTTGACAGATCGGCATCAAGCATTTCCTTGCGCAGGAGGATTTTGAGATCTTGTATGACATCTGAAATAGTGGGTGGGATGGCGGAGGACCATTTTTGGAGAATGGCGCGTCTGGCTGACATTAAGCAGGTTGACATCCAGGCCTTATTTCGTTGGACGATGACTTGTTGTGCTGCCCAGTCCTTTGGGGAGACAGATGTTAGGTCGCCAAACAACAAAGGATAGACATATTTTGTGGGAGAGCATCCTGTGACCATTGTGGCTAATTGTTCGACTTGGTCCCAGAAGGAGGCGATGTCAGGGCATTGCCAGAGCCTGTGGAGTAATGACGGCTTGTCCACACAGTGGGCAGAGGCGTTTAAGTGGTTGTTGCGGAGAGGCGAGGTGTGGGAGAAGAATTTTTACTTATATTCATACAACTTATAAATATACTGTACATATAGCACACAATTTATTACAACTAAATAGGTCTTCTATATACTAGGAAATGCAATGAAACCTGTAATTAGACTGAAAAATATTTTTACAAGATGCCTGTTAGAAAGATAGAAAGAGGAGCATATTGTGTATTCAAAGAATTAAAGTGGTTGTAAAGGCTGAAGGTTTTTTCTACCTTAAAGCATTCTCTGCATTAAGGTAAACACCTTCATTACTCAGCCCCCCTCCCCCCCCCACAGCTCCTCTTTATGCTTATCTGAGCCTGAAGCGCATGTAAGATGTGCACAAGAGCAGCAGCTCTCTCTGTTCTCTCCCTCCTCATTGGTTCAGACACAGCAGCATGAGCCATTGGATCCCACTGTTGTCAATCACAGCCAGTGAGGAGAGAGCCGGGGATCGAGCTGAACAGTGCTCTGTGTGTCAACAGATATACAGAGCAGTCCCGGAAGCGAACTTATATGAGTGTCCCCATAGCAAGTGGATTGCTATGGTGGGCACTCAGTGAGGGAGGAGCCAGGAGTGCAGCAGGGGGATCCCAAGAAGAGAAGGATCAGCATTGCTTTGTGAAAAACCTTTGCACAGAACAGGTAAGTTTGACATGTTTGTCATTTTTCTAAATTATGTATTTATTTTAGATACCGTAGATAGATAGATAGATAAATAGATAGATAGACAGATAATTATTTTTTCAGTGGTAACACTGGTATAGATTACAATAAAGTACAAGACACATTTAAATATTTAACCACCTCAATACAGGGCACTTTCACCACCTGCCCAGGCCATTTTTCCCTTCTCTCCATTGGACAGGACTCCCTTCTCCTCTGGGTACAGGGACACCTTCTCTCCTGGGGACAGGGACTCCCTTCTCTCCTGGGGACAGGGACTCCCTCCCCCCCAAGACAGAGACCCCCTTCTCCCCCCTGAGAACAGGGAAACCCCCCCCCCCTGGGGACAGGGACCCCTTCTCTCCTGGGGACAGGGACCCCTTCTCTCCTGGGGACAGGGACCCTCTGGGCCACTCACCTGGGAACAGAAACTCCTCCTCTCCTGGAGACAGGGACCCCCTTCTCCCCTGTCGACAGGGACCCACTTCTCACTCTGGGGCAGGGATCCTATCTCACCTGGGGGCAGGAACTCCATCTCACCTAAGGGCAGGAACTCCATCTCCCCTGGAAAAGGGGACTTCATCTCACCTAGGGACCCCATCTTTCCTAGGGATCAGGACCCCACCTCCCCTAAGAACAGGAACCTGATCACCCTGTGTGTGCCAAACTCACTGCCCTGCCTGCCATGTGTCCTGTGTGAGGGCCCTTCTGTGACAGCTCTTATCAGGACTTCATCCCACTGTGTAATCCCCCTACATGACTGACCCCTCTGTGTGCACCCCTTACATGGGGAACCCCTCTGTTTGCTACCCCTAAATGTCTGCATACTCTGACCACCACCTGTACCATTTCCACATCCTCTGACTGCCTCCTGTATCCTGTCCGCCATCCTCTGACCACCTCCTCTATCCTGTGCACATGTTCTGACCACCTATTGACTGCAGCCTCTAACCACTGCCTGTATCCTGTCCGTAGCCTCTAACCTGTCTGCAATCTCTGACTATCTCTTGTCTTTTATTGTGTCTGCAGTCTCTTAGGGAGAGTCTGGAGAGGAATCAAGAGTGAGAGCGTCGCCGGGATTGGGATTACGGGAGAAGTCAGACGTGTATAGACTGTGGAGAACAGACTATAGAAAAAAAAACAGAGCCACCAACCAGGAGCCATCTAACTGAGACCTGCACGCTGCACCGGATAGGAGGTCAGTGACAGCGCCGTCAGGCCAGTCTGAGGGGGGGGGTCACTGATGTAAGGGGGGAGTGAATGCAATTATGTAAGGGGGCACTGATATAAAGGTTTTCCCTTATATCAGTAACACCCCCCCCCTTACCTTAGTGTATTCACTCGGCGGAAGGTTGTCTCTGGTCACCAGAGTCCCCCCCCCTTTACATCAGTGTTCCCCTTTACATCAGGGTTCACAGAGTTCCCCCTGTAAGATTAGAAGGGATGGAGGCCCGGAGACATGTCCAGAGTACACAGAGGATACATGGGATAGATTAGAAGGGATGGAGGCCCAGAGACATGTCCAGAGTACACAGAGGATACATGGGATAGATTAGAAGGGATGGAGGCCCGGAGACATGTCCAGAGAACACAGAGAATACATGGGATAGATTAGAAGGGATGGAGGCCTGGAGACATGTCCAGAGTACACAGAGGATACATGGGATAGATTAGAAGGGATGGAGGCCCGGAGACATGTCCAGAGTACACAGAGGATACATGGGATAGATTAGAAGGGATGGAGGCCTCCTCTGTTTTCCCTGGACATCCATCCCTTCTAATCTATCCCATGTATCTTCTGTGTTCTCTGGACATGTCTCCGGGCCTCCATCCTTTCTAATCTATCCCATGTATCCTCTGTGTACTCTGGACATGTCTCTGGGCCTCCATCCCTTCTAATCTATCCCATGTATCCTCTGTGTTCTCTGGACATGTCTCTGGGCCTCGGGGCGTGGCCGGACCTGACTGGAAGATGGACGCTTGAGTTTTGAGCTCCTGCCACCTCAGAACAGAATCCCTCGAAACTCAGAGGTTACTGACCCCAATACACGTTACCGACTATGGGAACTGCCTCTAGACAGTCCTCAGCCTCCCGATCCCGCTTGCCCAGGGAACAAACCGGGGGTACAAGCCAAATTATACCGGAGATGTTTAGAACAAACAGAGGGAATATGGCTTCTTCCCGCCACGGGCATTCTCAAAGCCGCTCGCAGGCAACCCCACACTATCAGCCAGAGATCCCTCTAACGGCAACTCTGAATGCTCCCTCTCTGACATCCGCTCCGGGACAAGAGAGTGTGAACCCACCTCTAATACCGCAGCTGAACATCCATGACCTGAGGACCATAGCAGCTGATATAAAGGACACCCTTTCGGCGGCCATTGCGGAGTTGCGCCTTGATATTCATGCCCTGACAGACCGGGTCTCTCACGTAGAGAAGATATCTGAAGACCATGGCAAGGTCCTCCAACGTTCCACCAGGAAGATTGACGCTCACACCCTCCAACTCAGGGATGTGAATCGCCATTTGGAAGACCTGGACAGCAGGGGGCATGCCGGAGTCCATTGAGGGGGATCGATTGCCTCAGGCGGTCATAGGCCTTTTTAACAATGTCCTAAACAGAACCCCTCACACTGACATCGCTATGGAGAGAATCCACCGCGCCCTGCGTCCCAGGGGAAGAGACTCGGACCCCCCGAGGGACATTGTATGCTGCTTGGTCGACTACAAGCTTAAGGAGGACATTCTGAAACAAGCTAGGGGACAGCAACTTACCTACGAAGAGACCCCAGTCCAGATATTCCAAGACCTATCGGGGATCACTCTGCAACATCGCCGGGACCTCAAGCCTCTGCTGGACACCCTCTGCTCTCAGGGAATTAGATACAAGTGGAAATTTTCTTTTTGCCTTTCGGCTTCCCATCAGGGCCGTACTGCCTTGTTGAAGGTCCCGGAAGATTTATCCCGCTTCTGCAATACTCTAGGTATCCCCCTGGTGTCGGTCCCGGATTGGTGTGCTGCCTTTCGTCACTCAGTGGGCAGATGGGATAAATACCAAGAGGAATCAATGGAGACCCAGGCCACTAGATTCCGCAGGAGACGGTCTCCCTCAGGCTCCAGACACCGCACCGGAGCTCACGAATCCCGCCGTGGCATGAGCCCTTCAGCCTCCTCTGGATCGAGGAGAGCTCGGAGAGATAACTAACTCCTCTATCTGTTACTGCTCCCAATGATGCTAGTTGGTCGCCCTGTTATGTTTCCCAGTCAGTCTGATGTTACTGGACTTCTAGTTAGTACTTTATTTTTACTTTACTCTTGACTCAATTCAATCCTGTTTAGTTAAACTCGTTAAGTGTGCTGTCTGATTGACCACAGATGGACTTGCCCTTCACATAGCTAACCTCATCGCCAGCCTGTTTCTGCGGAAAGCTTGGGCCTCTATACATTGACTACAATGCCCAGACTGCTTTGCGGCGAGCTGCAGATGTTAGAGCGGCTACTGTCGCTCAACCTCCTCACACTTCCGGCTGCGACACGTCACTTGTACCCCGTCATCCACAACACCGACGCTCCATCTCTGGCTACCTTATCGCATCTCGGACACAACGTCGCCGCAAGGTAACTGAACTGAACACCGATCACATTTACCCAGGAGAGGGGCCGATCGCAGGATGCCTGGCTGACTCCGGTCTCCTGCCATCCTTCTTCCACCCTGCTTAGACTGCTTGTAGATCCATCACCTCTGCCTCCTCTCGCTGCCATCAGGGTTAGGTAGGCTAACAACTTGCTTCCCACATACGGTAACCCACGAGTGCCTCCCCTACCGGCTGATGGAACCCGCCTGATCACCTGACCCCTCTTCTATTGAGTTAACTTACCTTGCTCATGGAGACAAACCTAAACTTTAGCTCCTTAGCCGACCCAGCCTTGGTATTCATACCAGAGCCCCTGTTCACATATGGGTGATACTCTCTTCATACGAGATGGACGCTGTGTGACCTTCTGCTGTCCCCTTCCTCGAACACTTTTTCTTTGTAATATTCGACACCCCTATATGTCTCAGATGCTCCTGCACCTCCTCTCTGTCACTTCCCCGCAGACTTAGGTCTCTATAAGTAGGGGTGGACCAATCCCCCCAATGAACTCTTGTAGACCCGCTTAAAGACCTGATTTGTACGGACCTATATTTAAGGACCGAATCAAGCCGTACAGGTGGGGGCCTCTGACAACTTGTGTATCTATTACAAAGCCGGAAGATAGCATGTCTGTCATATTTGAAGTTGAATGTTTTATAATTACTATATAAGTGGAGGTAGTTCAACACCAGCTGCTCTGATGGTTTAGTTCCGTTATAACTGTTTTGTATTCGCTGCTCTCTCTTTCACCCTTCTTAGGTGTTCTCGCAGACTGTGTGCCTCCATCCGCAGAATAGTACTCCATCACTCGCTATATTATCTTTGGGTTGATTGTTCCAGCATCTGAACATGGAACCACTTAACTTAAACGGGTACTGTACACACCCCTATATTGCCTTCCCTATGTGTTTTTATTATTTTTTTATATGTAGGGGTCAGACCTCCGCAAGATAACTTTGACAGCGCGGACTGTTCTGGGGTGGCAAGACACCACCGTTTTATTTTATTTTATTTTATTCCTTTTCCTGGACGGGATCCTGATCAACCCCCACACAGCTGCTGACAGCGGTTTTACGCGCTCCAACCGGGCGTGGGCACCCTGTGTGCACTGTACCTCCCCGATCTGACTCTCTCCTCAGAGCAGGTAGGACTACGTCCTCCCACCTCATCGGTTTTATAAATAGTTCACCCCAGACCCCCGTTTTACCCTAAGGTGTCCTTTGTAACCCCCCACCCCCCCTCCACCTTTCCATCTCCCCACACCCTCCCCTTCAAAATGACGGATGTTAATACCTCGGCCAATCCGAATCCTCAACATATGCAACTCCCAACACGACTCAAACTTTACTCGCTGAACATTCGCGGTCTTAACACCCCAGAGATCGAAATTGTTGTACACCCTCCAAAAGGCCAAGCCGCATATCGCGCTTATCCAGGAAACCCACTTTAGGGCAGACAACATCCCCAAACTTTACAATCATTACTTCCCGACGGTGTATCACGCCACAAACAAGGAGGCAAAATCAAAAGGGGTTTCCATCCTAATTTCGAAACACTGCCCTGTTCAGATCACAGAAGTCCAACGGGATGTGCAGGGCAGATATCTCTTCGTTAAGGGCACCCTGAATGATGTACCTATCACCATAGCTAATATCTACGCCCCGAACTCGCAACAAGTACCTTTCATTCGCACTACCTTTAACCAATTAGTTGCTTTTCAATCGGGCACACTGATTGTAGGAGGAGATTTCAACGTACCTTTAACACCTTCTCTGGATACGTCCAACGGGTCCACGTGTCTAACATATCGTGCCCTCCGCGCAATAAAATCCCAACTGAGCTCCCTGACCCTACATGACACATGGCGCACGTTGAACCCGAATGTTAAAGATTTCACCTTTTATTCCTCGCTACATAAAAAATACTCCAGAATTGATCACTTTTTCCTAACACAGAACAACCTCACATTGCTGACTGAGGCTACCATTGAACCCATGTTACTTTCGGACCACCGTCCAATAACTATGACTTTGGTGTTCCCTATATACAGACCAAGATCCATGATTTGGAGACTAGACGACTCCATACTGTTAGACCCAGTAAACTCCCAACTGCTGTCTGTCCGACTTTCTCAATATTTTGCAGAAAATGACACGGCTGATACTACCCCGGCTACTGTATGGGCGGCTCATAAATGCGTCATTAGGGGAGAATTTATCTCTCTCACAGCCAAACGAAACAAACTCAGGAAGGCCCGTATCGCAGAACTCTCCGACCGTGTCAAAACACTCAAACGCGCTCACAAACGTACCTTAGCCAATCAAAGTTACGCCGACCTCCTGAAAGCTCGGGAAGATTTATTGGGAGAACTCCAAATAACGTTAAAACGTAATTACACCCTTACCCACAAGTTATTTTACGAATTCGGCAATAAGGCGGGGAAACTATTAGCAAAAGCCCTACAAAAAAAGAAAACAGCCCACACCATACACACTATCACTTCCCCTACGGGTGCCACAGTGACCAAAACGGAGGACATTGCTCAACACTTTGTTCACTATTTTTCTAATCTATATAATCTACCCATGTCACACGCCAAGACGCCTTCCCCTGACCGTTCAAAACTAATTGACGAATTCTTATCCAAATATGGACCTTCCCCAATTCCCCCGGAAGATACGTTACACCTAGACTCACCTGTCACGACTGAAGAAGCCCATCTGGCCCTAAAACAATTAAAGGCAGGTAAGAGCCCAGGCCCAGACGGTCTACCGACCAGCTATTACAAAGCCTTCTCGGACTTACTGATCCCTAAATTCGTGACGGCATTCAACACTTTCCCTTCTTCACCACCACATAATACGGATATGCTAGAAGCCCACATTACACTGATCCCTAAGCCGGGCAAAGATACCACTCTGGTCTCAAACTATCGCCCCATCTCTCTACTTAACGTAGATGTGAAACTCTATGCAAAAATATTGGCAAACCGTCTACTCCCGCTAATCCCCAAACTTATATCGGTGGACCAGGTAGGTTTTGTCCCGGGCAGGGAGGCAAGGGATAACACCACTAAAGCCATTAATATCCACCACTGCCTCACCTCGACAGCTACTAAAGGCTTCTTTTTATCCCTTGACGCGGAGAAGGCGTTTGACAGGGTGGCGTGGGACTTTATGTCCGCCGCATTGCGTTCTATGGGGCTCCCGAATCGTCTCCTCCAAATGATCTTGGCCCTTTACTCAAACCCCACGGCTAGGATCCGGGTTAATGGCCGCCTGTCAGATGCCTTCTCCATCGCCAATGGCACCCGACAAGGATGCCCCCTCTCTCCCCTCATTTTTGTTCTCACCTTAGAACCCTTCCTTCGTAGACTACGAGATAACCCAGACGTTAAAGGAATTACCATTAAACACAAACAATACAAAATTGCTGCCTGCGCAGATGATATCCTGCTATTTCTTTCAGACCACATTACTACCATACCCAATCTCCTTAAAGATTTCAAAATGTTTAAAAAACTCTCTAACTTACAGATTAATTTCGATAAATCCACCGCACTTAATGTATCCTTACCGAAGACGACAGTATCCTTATGCCAAACAAACTTCCCTTTCAAATGGGATCCCCATGACGTAACCTACCTGGGTATTAAACTCCCGACCAACCTCTCTGACCTGTATGCCAAAAACTTCCTGCCCGCCCTCCAGAAAATAAAAGGAGACTTGCTTAATTGGACCAAGGGCCCCTTTTCCTGGTTTGGAAGGGCGGCAATTATTAAGATGAATGTTCTCCCCAGGCTGCTATATCTAATGCAAGCCATCCCGATCAAACTCCCCCCTTCTTTTTTTGCCTCTTTTAAAGCGATGTGCAGAACCCTTCTATGGTCAACGCGCCCCCCAAGGCTGAGCTGGGATAAACTAACACTCCCTAAACGGAAGGGGGGAATCGGTTTACCGAATCTCACCATGTACTACAGGGCCAGCCAACTTACACGAGTTGTGGATTGGCACATACACAAACACAACAAGGACTGGGTCCAGGTAGAAAATGCCTTCTCACAAACACCAATTTCTCACCTCCCATGGATAGCTCATAGGTCGATCCCTAAACTCTGTTCCAACCACCCGCTAATAGGACCCACGCTGTCGAATTTCAGAACGGCGTGTCAAATCTTTAAAACAACCCCCTTCCCTGGACCGATGACGCCTATCTCACAAAACCCTGATTTTTTGCCAGACATTGTTACCAGGGATATGTCTATGAACCCCCCCCCCCCGACCCACCGGTTAGGGCACATAAATTCTTTCACAACAAAACGCTTCTCTCCCACCCGGAAACGTCTTCTAAGTTCCCTTACTTGAACATACCCTTCTTCAAATTCCTACAACTACGCCACTTTTTCCACAGTGCCCCAATACTCTCACATTGGTATAGGGACTTCACCCCCTTTGAGCAATTGTGCAACGCAACTGCACCCCTGAACCATCTAATCTCTTCATTGTATTCTCTCCTACTATCTAGCACTGTCCCCAACACTAGAATTAATAGTTTATGGGAAAAAGACTTATCAGTGACTCTATCCGAGGATGATTGGGACCGCGTGTGGGAATACACACACAAAGGATCCATCAATGTAACCGCACAAGAGAACAGATTCAAAATATACTCTAGATGGTATCGAACACCAGACAAAATACATAGATTTTTCCCCAACATCCCCCCAACCTGCTGGAGATGTAACTCGGCTACGGGCTCTCTAATCCATATATGGTGGGATTGCCCACTGATACAAACATTTTGGAAAGAGGTACATGACCACATCGTTCGTATTACCACTTACACCCCTGATTTTACCCCGGCGCAATATTTACTACACCATACTTCCTTACCGAGGTCGACTTATCGTAAATCCCTTACACTTCACCTCATTAATGCCGCTTCCCAATGCATTCCCTTACACTGGAAATGCACTACTCCCCCTACTATAGCAGAATGGCAACCCCGGGTGGATAAAATAGCAGAAATGGAAAGGCTCATCCACCAGGCTAGAGATGCCCACACCAAATTCAGACTCACTTGGGCCTGTTGGACGCATTATAGAGACCCCTCGAGGGCCGACAACACGCCTGCCACACCTCTGTCCCTAATGATCTCAGACTCAGTCGTAGTTCACAAAACCACCGGAGACATCCGTCATTCCCACACCTAATCCCCCTCCCCTCTCTCTCTCTCTTTCTCCTCCCAATATACATTATCTCCCATGTTACATTCTACCGCATGTCCATGTTTCCTTCATGGGAGACTACTCGGATTACATCTCTTATTGTTAATTATATATAGTGTTAGATGTTAGACAACCTACAAGGAGCCTCCGAAAGCCACGGACTCCGTTGGGATACCAAAAAGTCCAAGAGCCATTAGGTATCTATCCATTGCTGAACCACACCTGACTTAAATTTCTTAGGGCCCCCTCCCGCTCACAGTTTGATCCCTATTGGGGTGAACGGGTTATGGGTAGGCCTGTACTGGTTCATTGTCTCATCTCTTGCACGGTTCTCATCCCCTATGGTACGCCTCTTTATCCTTTTCAAGTTTTAGTGAATCCACCTAAATCAGCCACCAGTTATACTTAGTTACATGTGGTTTTGCAGTTACTTTGTGTATTCTGAGTACGCTCGTTTGGCTATTGTACCACAGTGCTGGCCAGCATTGACTGTTTGGATTAACTGTATTTCTTATGCACTTGTTGTAATATACTCATGTGGTTGTTCTCCATAATGTATTGCCTTCCATGGACTCTGTACATGTGAAAAATTAATAAATATTGTTTAAAAAAAAAAAATGTCTCTGGGCCTCCATCCTTTCTAATCTATCCCATGTATCCTCTGTGTACTCTGGACATGTCTCCGGGCCTCCATCCCTTCCAATTTATCCCATGTATCATCTGTGTACTCTGGACATGTCTTTGGGCCTCCATCCCTTCTAATCTATCCCATGTATCCTCTGTGTACTCTGGACATATCTCTGGGCCTCCATCCTTTCTAATCTATCCCATGTATCCTCTGTGTACTCTGGACATATCTCTGGGCCTCCATCCTTTCTAATCTATCCCATGTATCCTCTGTGTACTCTGGACATGTCTCCGGGCCTCCATCCTTTCTAATCTATCCCATGTATCCTCTGTGTACTCTGGACATGTCTCTGGGCCTCCATCCCTTCTAATCTTACAGGGGGAACTCTGCCAACCCTGATGTAAAGGGCAATGCTGCAGACCCTGATGTAAGTGGGAACTCTGATGTAAATAGGAATGCAGTGGACTCTGATATAAGGTGGTCTCTGGTGACCAGAGCACCCCTTACATCAGAGTTCCTCCTTAGATTATGCTCTGCAGCATTTTCCTTTACATCTGAGTTCCCTTGCACTGTAAGGGGGAAGCCTGCCGACTCTGATGTAAAGGGAAAACCTTTATATCAGTGCCCCCTTACATAATTGAATTCACTCCCCCCTTACATCAGTGACCCCCCCCCCCCTCAGACTGGCCTGACGGTGCTGTCACTGACCTCCTCTCCGGTGCAGCGTGCAGGTCTCAGTTAGATGGCTCCTGGTTGGTGGCTCTGGTTTTATTCTATAGTCTGTTCTCCACAGTCCATACACGTCTGACTCCTCCCGTAATCCCAATCCCGGCGACGCTCTCACTCTTGATTCCTCTCCAGACTCTCCCTAAGAGACTGCAGACACCATAAAAGACAAAAGATAGTCAGAGATGGCAGACAGGATACAAGAGATGGTTAGAGGCTGCGGACAGGATACAGGAGGTGGTTAGAACATGTGTACAGGATAGAGGAGGTGGTCAGAGGATGGCACACAGGATATAGGAGGCAGTCAGAGGATGTGGAAATGGTACAGGTTGTGGTCAGAGTATGCAGACATGTAGGGGTAGCAAACAGAGGGGTTCCCCGTGTAAGGGGTGCACACAGAGGGATCAGTCATGTAGGGGGATCACAAAGTGGGATGAAGTTCTGATAAGAGCTGTCACAGGAGGGCCCTCACACAGGACACATGGCAGGCAGGGCAGTGAGGTTGGCACTCACAGGGTGATCAGGTCCCTGTTCTTAGGGGGGATGGGGTCCCGATCCCCAGGGAAGATGGGGGTCCCTGTCCCCGGGAGAGAAGGGAGTCCCTGTCCTCAGGAGAGAAGGGAGTCTGTAAGGTACCTGTGATAGGTAGTGTCCGAAGTGGAACTTGTGTGCTGAGGATTCAGGCGAAAACGTAGTCAGGCAGATTAGGTTGGCAACAGATCAGGCAAAATGGTACACGATCGAAATCCAGAGAGTGGTCAGGCAGGCAAAGGTCATACACGAGCTGGCAGTGAAGTACAAAATCAGCAGGCTGGAGAGTAGTCAGGAATTCAGGCAGAAGTTCAACACGAAAATCAGGATCAAAAAGCAGTCACAACACCCAGGGAGCTATTCCACACAAACGGGCGCTGAGAGATAGCATCACTGCCTTTTTAAGGGCTGCTTTGATTGAAAATTGTCCACAGCTGGCAGTAGGTGGGACTGGTGAGTCCAAGGTAATGTTTAATACTGAGAGGACATTTCCAAAAGTCTAGATCTGCTCAGTAGCGCAACAGATAAGGCTGCAGCTTTGGGACCAGGAAGATCCCGGTTCAAATACACCCAGGTACATGACAGGGCCCCCTCCCCAGTGGATCCCTCCAGGGGCCTAGCGGGGCTTAGTGGGAAAGGAGGCATGGAAGTCTCGAATAAGAGAAGGGGCATGCAGATCTTTGGCTGGAACCCAGGAACGGTCTGTGACAGGATATCCCTTCCAATGAACCAGATACCGAAGGCCACGACCCTGTCTTCTAGAATCAAGAATCTTGGAGACTTCAAACTCATTTTGTCCATCAACAAGAACAGGAGGAGGTAGCTGTTGCATTCTGGAGTAGCGATTGAAAATTGCTTTTTTGAGGAGGGAAACGTGGAACACAGGATGAATCCGGAGAGAGGAGGGTAATTTCAACCGATAGGAGACTGGCCCGACTCGAGCAATAATTCTGTAAGGACCAATGAATCGAGGGCCCAATTTGGTAGAAGGTTGTTTCAGTCTCACATATTTGGTTGATAGCCAAACTCTGTCCCCCACCACATATGGAGGTATATGGCGTCTTCGTTTGTTGGAAAAAAGTGCATACTTGCCTGCTGACTTCCGTAGTAATAAGCGAATATTTTTCCAATGTAGCAGAATATTTTTAACCCGCTGATCTGCTGCTGGTACACCAGAAGAAGGCTGAAGTAGGGGAAAAGTCTGAGGGTGATAGCCTAGGGCTGCGTAGAATGGTGTGGTATGAAGAGCACTGTGCCAACGGGAATTAATGGCGAACTCAGCTAAAGGCAAATACTCAGACCAGTTGGAGTGTAAGGCATTGACATAATGTTGAAGATAGGTTTCTAGGGTCTGGTTCATGCGTTCGGTTTGACCATCTGTTTGAGGGTGATGTGAGGTAGAGAGTGAAAGCGTTACTCCCAGTTTCTTGCAGAACGCTCTCCAGAATCGGGAAACAAACTGGGATCCGCAGTCTGAGACGACATTGGTAGGTATGCCATGATATCTCACAATATGGGAAAGGAAGAGAGTAGACAGTGCTTCCGCTGTAGGTAATCCCGGAAGCGGCACAAAATGAGACATTTTTGAAAAGCGATCCACTATGACCCATATAGCAGTCATGCCCTCGGACTTGGGTAAGTCTGTAATGAAGTCCATAGTCAAATGGGTCCAAGGCTGACGAGGTGCTGAAAGTGGTTGTACCAGTCCAGTAGGCAATGTACGGGGTACTTTATTAGCAGCACAAGTTGGACAGGCAGCCACATAGTCAGTAACATCCCTTTTCATATGAGGCCACCAGACATGACGCTGCAAGGTCTTAAGAGTGATGGTGACACCAGGATGACCAGATAAAACACCATCATGTGCCCAGAGGAGTACAGGTTTTCTGAGGCTAGGGGCTACGAACAGGCGACCTGGTGGTATCTTCAAGCCTTGGGGAACACAATTCTGGGTTTCTTGTAACTGTTGGGAAAGAGCCGTAGAGATCTGTGCGACAATTTTGTGAGGTGGGATTATATACTGCTCGGTAGGTTGGTCTTCTTCAGAGGTAGCAAACTGTCTGGAAAGAGCATCGGCTTTCTTGTTTTTATGCCCAGGAACATAAGAAAGAACAAAATTAAAACGGGAGAAAAACAGAGCCCATCGAGCCTGACGTGAGTTCAAACGTCTTGCAGTCTGAAGGTACAGTAGGTTTTTATGGTCAGTGAGGATAGAAAAAGGTTTGGGAGCCCCTTCCAGAAGATGTCGCCATTCAGACAATGCCAATTTGATGGCCAGTAGTTCTCGATTCCCAATATCGTAATTCATCTCCGCTGGAGAAACTTTCTAGAAAAAAATGCTACTGGATGGATTCTACCAGACTTAGGCTGTCTCTGGGAGAGCACGGCACCTGCTCCTACCTCAGAGGCATCAACCTCAACTATGTACTGGAGATCGGGATTTGGATGCTGAAGAATTGGAGCTTTGCTGAACATGTCTTTTAATTGCTGGAAAGCCGATTCTGCTTCTGAGGACCATACCTTGCAATTTGTACCTTTCTTAGTCATAGCAGTAAGGGGGGCCGCAATGGAGGCAAAACCTTTGATGAAGCGTCTGTAGTAATTTGCGAACCCTAGAAAGCTTTGGAGCCCTCTTAAAGTGGTCGGTTGGGGCCATTGCAAGACAGCGGAAAGTTTTTGAGGGTCCATTTGGAAACCGGCAGCACTTATAATGTATCCAAGGAAAGGAATACGGCTTTGATGGAAACTGCATTTCTCAATCTTCGCGTAAAGATGGTTTTCTCTCAGTCGTTGCAATACCTGCTTTACATGCGAGATGTGCTCTAGATGAGTCTTGGAAAAGATTAAAATGTCGTCCAAGTAGATGATCACAAAACTGTTGCTGAAATCATGAAAAATTTCATTTATGAAACGTTGGAAGACAGCAGGGGCGTTACACAACCCAAATGGCATAACCAGATATTCAAAATGTCCATTACGAGTGTTGAATGCTGTCTTCCACTCGTCCCCGTCTTTAATTCGAATTAGATTATAAGCCCCTCGTAGGTCTAGCTTGGAGAAGATAACAGCCCCCTTAAGTACATCAAACAGTTCAAGAATGAGAGGCAAAGGGTAGGAGTCTTTTACAGTGATTTGATTTAACCCTCGATAGTCTATGCATGGTCGAAGACCCCCATATTTTTTTTCAACAAAGAAAAAACCTGCCCCTACTGGAGAAGAAGAGGGTCGGATAAAACCTCTTTCCAAGTTGTCTTTTATGTATTCCTCCATGGATTTTTGTTCAGGCAAAGACAGGGGATAGGTCCTTCCTTTGGGAAGAGGTGCTCCAGGAATCAATTTAATTGCACAGTCAAAAGAACGATGTGGAGGTAAAACCTCTGCATTTTGCTTGCAAAATACATCTGCAAACGCATGGTATTCATGAGGCAAGGTAGGTGGGACGGCCACGGAAGCCAACATATAGGGATGAGCTTCGTGTTCGAATCGAACATACGTTCGACTCGAACATCGGCTGTTCGATCGTTCGACGAAGATCGAACGATTTGGGCCGTTCGCGCCAAATTCGAGTGACGCGAACGGCCCACAATGCACTACGCCATCGCAGTGTCATCCAGGCGCTGTGATTGGCCAAGCATGCACTGTGACCCCGCATGCTTGGCCAATCACAGCGCCGGCAGCGAGGAGAGCAATGATTGGCCACAGGCAGGATGCCTGTGGCCAATTATTGCTGAGGGTGTTTAGTACACGCCCCACACTATAAAAGGCCGCCAGCACGGCGGCCTAGTGTAGTGTGTTCCGGAGCAGGGATAGAGCAGCATAGGCAGGGACAGTGACTTTTATTTCTTTCTTGCTTAACCTGGATTCCTTTAGTTTAGGGAAAGAGAAGGATAGGTAGGGAGAGTGTCAGTGTGTTTTGTGCTTGTGCTATAGTGTGCTTAAAAAAAACATTTTTTCTAGGGACAGAAAACTGTAGGTAGGGAGAGTGTCAGTTTCTTTCACTGTGTAAGTCCTTGTTTCTAGGGACCTGGAAGGACAGTGAGTGAATTCTCCTTGTGCTATATTGTGCTTAAAAAAAAACATTTTTTCTAGGGACAGAAAACTGTAGGTAGGGAGAGTGTCAGTTTCTTTCACTGTGCAAGTCCTTGTTTCCAGGGACCTGGAAGGACAGTGAGTGAATTCTCCTTGTGCTATATTGTGCTTAAAAAAAACATTTTTTCTAGGGACAGAAAACTGTAGGTAGGGAGAGTGTCAGTTTCTTTCCCTGTGCAAGTCCTTGTTTCTAGGGACCTGGAAGGACAGTGAGTGAATTCTCCTTGTGCTATATTGTGCTTAAAAAAAACATTTTTTCTAGGGACAGAAAACTGTAGGTAGGGAGAGTGTCAGTTTCTTTCACTGTGCAAGTCCTTGTTTCTAGGGACTGGGAAGGACAGTGAGTGAATTCTCCTTGTGCTATAGTGTGCTTAAAAAAAACATTTTTTCTAGGGACAGAAAACTGTAGGTAGGGAGAGTGTCAGTTTCTTTCACTGTGCAAGTCCTTGTTTCTAGGGACCTGGAAGGACAGTGAGTGAATTCTCCTTGTGCTATATTGTGCTTAAAAAAAACATTTTTTCTAGGGACAGAAAACTGTAGGTAGGGAGAGTGTCAGTTTCTTTCACTGTGCAAGTCCTTGTTTCTAGGGACCTGGAAGGACAGTGAGTGAATTCTCCTTGTGCTATATTGTGCTTTAAAAAAACATTTTTTCTAGGGACAGAAAACTGTAGGTAGGGAGAGTGTCAGTTTCTTTCACTGTGCAAGTCCTTGTTTCTAGGGACCTGGAAGGACAGTGAGTGAATTCTCCTTGTGCTATATTGTGCTTAAAAAAAACATTTTTTCTAGGGACAGAAAACTGTAGGTAGGGAGAGTGTCAGTTTCTTTCACTGTGTAAGTCCTTGTTTCTAGGGACCTGGAAGGACAGTGAGTGAATTCTCCTTGTGCTATATTGTGCTTAAAAAAAACATTTTTTCTAGGGACAGAAAACTGTAGGTAGGGAGAGTGTCAGTTTCTTTCACTGTGCAAGTCCTTGTTTCCAGGGACCTGGAAGGACAGTGAGTGAATTCTCCTTGTGCTATATTGTGCTTAAAAAAAACATTTTTTCTAGGGACAGAAAACTGTAGGTAGGGAGAGTGTCAGTTTCTTTCACTGTGTAAGTCCTTGTTTCTAGGGACCTGGAAGGACAGTGAGTGAATTCTCCTTGTGCTATATTGTGCTTAAAAAAAACATTTTTTCTAGGGACAGAAAACTGTAGGTAGGGACAGTGTCAGTTTCTTTCACTGTGCAAGTCCTTGTTTCCAGGGACCTGGAAGGACAGTGAGTGAATTCTCCTTGTGCTATATTGTGCTTAAAAAAAACATTTTTTCTAGGGACAGAAAACTGTAGGTAGGGAGAGTGTCAGTTTCTTTCACTGTGCAAGTCCTTGTTTCTAGGGACTGGGAAGGACAGTGAGTGAATTCTCCTTGTGCTATAGTGTGCTTAAAAAAAACATTTTTTCTAGGGACAGAAAACTGTAGGTAGGGAGAGTGTCAGTTTCTTTCACTGTGCAAGTCCTTGTTTCTAGGGACCTGGAAGGACAGTGAGTGAATTCTCCTTGTGCTATATTGTGCTTAAAAAAAACATTTTTTCTAGGGACAGAAAACTGTAGGTAGGGAGAGTGTCAGTTTCTTTCACTGTGCAAGTCCTTGTTTCTAGGGACCTGGAAGGACAGTGAGTGAATTCTCCTTGTGCTATATTGTGCTTAAAAAAAACATTTTTTCTAGGGACAGAAAACTGTAGGTAGGGAGAGTGTCAGTTTCTTTCACTGTGTAAGTCCTTGTTTCTAGGGACCTGGAAGGACAGTGAGTGAATTCTCCTTGTGCTATATTGTGCTTAAAAAAAACATTTTTTCTAGGGACAGAAAACTGTAGGTAGGGAGAGTGTCAGTTTCTTTCACTGTGCAAGTCCTTGTTTCCAGGGACCTGGAAGGACAGTGAGTGAATTCTCCTTGTGCTATATTGTGCTTAAAAAAAACATTTTTTCTAGGGACAGAAAACTGTAGGTAGGGAGAGTGTCAGTTTCTTTCACTGTGTAAGTCCTTGTTTCTAGGGACCTGGAAGGACAGTGAGTGAATTCTCCTTGTGCTATATTGTGCTTAAAAAAAACATTTTTTCTAGGGACAGAAAACTGTAGGTAGGGACAGTGTCAGTTTCTTTCACTGTGCAAGTCCTTGTTTCCAGGGACCTGGAAGGACAGTGAGTGAATTCTCCTTGTGCTATATTGTGCTTAAAAAAAACATTTTTTCTAGGGACAGAAAACTGTAGGTAGGGAGTGTGTCAGTTTCTTTCACTGTGCAAGTCCTTGTTTCTAGGGACTGGGAAGGACAGTGAGTGAATTCTCCTTGTGCTATAGTGTGCTTAAAAAAAACATTTTTTCTAGGGACAGAAAACTGTAGGTAGGGAGAGTGTCAGTTTCTTTCACTGTGCAAGTCCTTGTTTCTAGGGACCTGGAAGGACAGTGAGTGAATTCTCCTTGTGCTATATTGTGCTTAAAAAAAACATTTTTTCTAGGGACAGAAAACTGTAGGTAGGGAGAGTGTCAGTTTCTTTCACTGTGCAAGTCCTTGTTTCTAGGGACCTGGAAGGACAGTGAGTGAATTCTCCTTGTGCTATATTGTGCTTAAAAAAAACATTTTTTCTAGGGACAGAAAACTGTAGGTAGGGAGAGTGTCAGTTTCTTTCACTGTGTAAGTCCTTGTTTCTAGGGACCTGGAAGGACAGTGAGTGAATTCTCCTTGTGCTATATTGTGCTTAAAAAAAAACATTTTTTCTAGGGACAGAAAACTGTAGGTAGGGAGAGTGTCAGTTTCTTTCACTGTGCAAGTCCTTGTTTCCAGGGACCTGGAAGGACAGTGAGTGAATTCTCCTTGTGCTATATTGTGCTTAAAAAAAACATTTTTTCTAGGGACAGAAAACTGTAGGTAGGGAGAGTTTCAGTTTCTTTCACTGTGTAAGTCCTTGTTTCTAGGGACCTGGAAGGACAGTGAGTGAATTCTCCTTGTGCTATATTGTGCTTAAAAAAAACATTTTTTCTAGGGACAGAAAACTGTAGGTAGGGAGAGTGTCAGTTTCTTTCACTGTGCAAGTCCTTGTTTCCAGGGACCTGGAAGGACAGTGAGTGAATTCTCCTTGTGCTATATTGTGCTTAAAAAAAACATTTTTTCTAGGGACAGAAAACTGTAGGTAGGGAGAGTGTCAGTTTCTTTCACTGTGCAAGTCCTTGTTTCTAGGGACTGGGAAGGACAGTGAGTGAATTCTCCTTGTGCTATAGTGTGCTTAAAAAAAACATTTTTTCTAGGGACAGAAAACTGTAGGTAGGGAGAGTGTCAGTTTCTTTCACTGTGCAAGTCCTTGTTTCCAGGGACCTGGAAGGACAGTGAGTGAATTCTCCTTGTGCTATATTGTGCTTAAAAAAAAACATTTTTTCTAGGGACAGAAAACTGTAGGTAGGGAGAGTGTCAGTTTCTTTCACTGTGCAAGTCCTTGTTTCCAGGGACCTGGAAGGACAGTGAGTGAATTCTCCTTGTGCTATATTGTGCTTAAAAAAAACATTTTTTCTAGGGACAGAAAACTGTAGGTAGGGAGTGTGTCAGTTTCTTTCACTGTGCAAGTCCTTGTTTCTAGGGACCTGGAAGGACAGTGAGTGAATTCTCCTTGTGCTATATTGTGCTTAAAAAAAACATTTTTTCTAGGGACAGAAAACTGTAGGTAGGGAGAGTGTCAGTTTCTTTCACTGTGCAAGTCCTTGTTTCAAGGGACAGAGAAGGACACCTGAAGGTAGCCCTTATTGCTTTTTTCCCATCTCCCTGCAGGCCATCTATTAGAATGTCTGGAAGGCAAACAAGGAGAGGCAGACAGTCAGGAGGCAATAAAAGAGGGCAAGCAGGCTCTGTGTCTGGGGGCAACAGTGCTGGTCGTGGACGCGGTGCATTGTCATCAGCACATGGCCATGGGACACGCTTGTCCTTCTTTTCCGCAGCTGGACATGTTGAGCCACATCATGCCGAAGACTTGGTAGAGTGGATGACCAAGCCCTCCTCCTCCTCCTCATCCTCTCTCACCCAGGCTCAGGGTACTGGCAAAGCAGCTGCCAAAGCGTCCTCTTCCCTGGTATCAATGTCAGACTCATCATCAGTCACTCCTTCCCTAGACCCACCATGTCCTCCTCCTGAGGAGTCCCCCGAACTGTTTGAGCACAGTGTTGGGTACATGCTCCAGGAGGATGCCCAGCGTTTCGAAGGGTCTGATGATGAAACCCAGCTACAGGAAGGCAGTAGGGTGAGAGCAGACAGAGGGGATGCTCAAGAAGGACACCAATCTGGCAGTCATGTTCCAGCAGCTGCAGCATACTGCCAGATTGGCTCCAGTGATGAGGAGGGAGGGGATGATGAGGTCACTGACTCCACGTGGGTGCCTAATAGGAGAGAGGAGGAGGAGGCACATCTCCAACGAGACAGGATGCCCTTTGGTGGCCAGCGTAAGGGCAGTACACCGACGGAATCACACCGCAGAGCTCCGCCTGTGCAGGGCGCTGCCTCTGCCCGTCATTCAAAAAGTTCCTTGGTGTGGGCCTTTTTTGAGGCTAGTGCATCAGATCGCACAGCTGCTGTTTGCAACATATGTCTCAAGCGTATATCGCGTGGCCAAAACATCAGCCGCTTGGGTACCACATGCCTGACCAGACATATGTTGACCTGCCATGCAGCTCGTTGGCAAGCCTACCTCAAAGACCCACACCAAAGAACAAAGCGGACCTCTCCTTGCACCGCATCAGCTGGGATTTCCAACCCCACTATAACTTCAGTCCTCTCTGAAACATGCACTGAGAGGAATGAAGGTGTAGAATTAGGTGTGTCACAGCCAAGTACTTGCGGCCACTCTGCTAGCAGTACACCGACGTCCGATTCTAGCAGGCAAATTTCCCTGCCCCAGCTGCTGGACCGTCGAAAGAAGTTCACTCCCAGCCATCCACATGCCCAGCGGTTGAATGCTAGCTTGGCTAAATTGCTAGCTCTTCAACTGCTGCATTTTCAGTTGGTAGACTCGGCCCCCTTCCGTGAGTTTGTGCAATGTGCGGTTCCTCAGTGGCAGGTTCCCAAACGCCACTTTTTCTCATGGAAGGCTATTCCGGCTCTCTACCGGCATGTGGAAGGCAATGTCTTGGCCTCGCTGGACAGGGCGGTCAGCGGTAAGGTGCATATTACCGCTGACTCATGGTCCAGCAGGCATGGACAGGGACGTTACCTTTCTTTCACGGCCCATTGGGTCACTCTTTTGGCAGCTGGGAAGGATGCAGGACAAGGTGCAGTAGTGTTGGAGGTTGTCCCACCGCCACGCCTCCAAAATGCTACTACTGGTTGTGACACACCTCTCTCCTCCACCCCCTCCTCTTCTTCTTCCTCCATGGCCTCTTCCTGTGGTTTGTCCTATGAACCAGCGGTGCTCCGTAGCCGTTCACGGGGCTACGCAAGTACGCAGGCAAAAAGATGCCATGCCGTGCTTGCGCTGGTGTGTTTGGGGGACAGAAGCCACACTGGGGCAGTGGTCCTGTCTGCTCTGCAGGGCCAGGCCGAGAGGTGGTTGACGCCACGCCAGCTTAAGCCAGGAATGGTGGTTTGCGACAATGGCACCAACCTCCTCTCCGCCCTCCGACAGGGACAATTGACCCATGTGCCCTGTGTGGCTCACGTCCTTAACCTGGTGGTGCAGCGGTTCTTGGGCAGGTACCCGGGCTTACAGGATGTCCTGAGGCAGGCCAGGAAAGTCTGTGTGCATTTCCGCAGATCTTATAATGCCAGTGCTCGCCTGGCTGAGCTGCAAAAGGAGTTGAACCTGCCCAAGAACCGCCTTATATGTGACATGCCCACCAGGTGGAACTCAACGTTGGCCATGCTGCAGCGGCTGCACACACAGCAGAGGGCCATCAATGAGTACCTGTGCGACTACGGCACCAGGACAGGGTCAGGGGAGCTTGGTTTTTTTTCTCCACGCCAGTGGGGCATGATCAGGGATGCATGTACTGTCCTGGCACCATTTGAGGAGGCCACGAGGATGGTGAGCAGTGACAGTGCATGCATCAGTGACACTGTACCTCTTGTCCACCTGTTGGAGCACACGCTGCGTGGAATAATGGACAGGGCACTTGAGGCAGAACAGAGGCAGGAAGAGGAGGACTTCCTTGCCTCTCAAGGCCCCCTTTACCCAGACAGTGTTCCTTCTGTCCCACCCATCGCACAGGAAGAGGAAGAGGAGGAGGAGGAGGAGGAGGAGGAGGATTGTGTCAGCATGGAGGTGGAGGCTGGCACTCAGCATCATCAGCAGCAGTCTTTTAGGGATGATTTACAGTCCCAAGAAACCAGTGGACTTGTACGTGGCTGGGAGGAGGTGACTGCGGATCATGTCGTCCTTAGTGACCCAGAGGACTCCGGAGCGAATGCCTCAGCAAACCTACGCTGCATGGCCTCCCTGATCCTGCAAAGTCTGCGGAAGGATCCTCGTATTCTTCGGATCAAGGAGAGGGACCATTACTGGCTGGCCACTCTCCTTGATCCACGGTACAAGGGTAAGGTTGCGGACCTTATGTTACCGTCGCAGAGGGAGCAGAGGATGAGACAACTCCGGGAGGCCTTGCAGAAAGGTCTGTGCAACGCGTTCCCAGAGACTGGGAGGTTACAAACTCCTGGTCCAGGACAACGAGTTGCTGAGGCTTCGGCCAGTCAAAGAAGGAGCGGTGGGGAAGGTGGCCGTCTGACCGATGCGTTCAGACAATTCTTTAGTCCGCAGCCCCAAAGTATGATTGGTTCCAGCAACCATCGCCAGCGTCTGATAAACATGGTGCAGGAATATCTAGGGGCAAGGTCAGACTTGGACACCTTCCCCACCGAAAATCCTCTGGCTTACTGGGTCTTGAGGATGGATTACTGGCCAGAGCTTGCACAGTATGCAATTGAGCTACTGGCCTGTCCTGCATCCAGCGTTCTTTCGGAACGCACATTCAGTGCTGCTGGAGGATTTGTCACGGATCACAGGGTGCGCCTGTCCACCGACTCGGTTGATCGACTGACTTTCATCAAGATGAACCAGTCTTGGATCACCACCAGCTACCACACACCTGATGCTGATATAACAGACTAATTGATTTTAACATGTCACATCCCTTCAAGACTGATGCTGATGCTGAGTGTCTGTGCTGTTATGTTGACTGGCTATCCTCCTCCTCCGAGTCCTCAATGATACGATTGATGATGATAGCTTGGAAGGTCATTTTTGTTTATGGGTGCCGCCACCAGTGGCTAAGGCCCAATTTTTCAGCCCCTGTTTTACAGGGGCGTGTAATTACAATTTTTTTAGCAATAATTTGCCATAGGGCTCATTGCTGTGCTCCAAGTACAGTATCTGTGAGGGGTTGGAGTGTTGTGGCACCAGTGCCTAAGGCCCAATTTTTCAGCCCCTGTTTAACAGGGGCGTGTCATTACAATTTTTGAAGCAATACTTTGCAACAGGGCTCATTGCTGTGCTCCAAGTACAGTATCTGTGAGGGGTTGTAGTGTTGTGCCACCAGTGCCTAAGGCCCAATTTTTCAGCCCCTGTTCAACAGGGGCATGTAATTACAATTCTTGATCTAATAATTCACAGCAGGGCCCATTCCTGCACCCACCAAGAGTAACTCTGAGGGCTTACAGTGTTGTGTCAACACCACCACCACCACCAAAGGCCCAATTTTTCAGCCCCTGTTCAACAGGGGCATGCAATTACAATTCTTGATCTAATAATTCACAGCAGGGCCCATTGCTGCACCCACCAAGAGTAACTGTCAGGGCTTACAGTGTTGTGGCACCAGCACCACCATCAAAGGCCCAATTTTTACTACCACTGTTCAACAATTATATGTAATTACAATTCCTGATATAATAGTTGACAGCAGGGCGTTCCAGCACCAACCAAGAGTAACTGTGAGTGCTTACAGTGTTGTGCCAACACCAACAACTAAGGGGCCTATTTCTGCAGAGTATCTACGGCAGGTCCCTACTTTCAAACATCCAACTTACAAACGACTCCTACTTGCAAACGCAAGAAGACAACAGGAAGTGAGAGGAAATCTACCCCTAGGAAGGAAAATTCTCTCCTGTAAGAATTAATATGGGAGAAAGGTGTCTCCTCTGTACTGATGCTTTATCAGCAATCCTTGTTTCAAGAAAAACACCACATTTCAAAAACAGTTGTCATTGGGACGTAAAGTGAGGTGAAATGTTCTGAACAGGGGCACAGACAGCAAAACAAATGTTACAGGGGTGATAACCCTTACCTATGTTTTCCAAAAAGTTTAAAAATAGATTTTTGGGCTGGAGCTACACTTAAACAATGTACCTGTTCAAAATTACAAACAGATTCTACATAAGAACAAACCTACAGTCCCTGTCTTGTATGCACCGCCTGTATACGGCTGTTCAGAGTATATAGGGCCTTTTTTATTTTATGTGCGGGGTTCCCCTTAATATCCATACAAGACCCAAAGGGGCTGGTAATGGGCTGGGGTAGGGGGGGGGGGTCATGGGGTAGCTATGCCATTTTTCTTAAAGATTTTCATCCATATTACCGGGACCAGACATTACATTAAAGCCGCAAGCAGTTTTAAATGGCTTTTTTTTCCTTTAGAAGTGTCATTTTGTGCAGGGACAGTTCTAAACACGGGAAACACGTGGCACTTCACAGGCATACTTTAGACACCCCCCAGGTACGATATTTAAAGGAATATTTTACTTTTTTTTTTTCACTTTATGCATCATTAAAATGACTGCTCCCGAAAAACGACCGTTTTTAAAACTTCTTTTTGCATTGATACATGTCCCCTGGTGCAGAACCCGGGTTCCCAAACCCTTTTTAGGACAATAACATGCATAATAGTTGTTATAATTAGCACTTTAGAATTCGAACGTTCGCATCCATTGTATTTAATAGGGTTCTAATGTTCGTACGAACTTTCGGTCCGTTCGCGGGTTCTGGTGCGAACCGAACCCAGGGGTGTTCGGCTCATCACTACCAACATACAAGCAGGAAGTCTTTTGAGTTGAGACAAACAGTTTGAATGACAGAACGACCCCCAAGAGGTTAGTTCTCCATTTTCCCAATCAAAAGAAGGGTTATGTTGTTGTAACCATGGGTAACCAAGGATAACAGGCAGAAGTGGAGAATCAATAAGAGACAAGACAACTTCCTCTTTGTGGAGTACGCCTACCTGAAGGGTGATTGTCATTGTCTCAAATTTTACAATGCCATCTCCCAAGGGTTGTCCATTCACGGTGGTAATGTTCAGGGGTCTAGATTTTGGAACAAATGGGATATTATTTTTTTTAGCAAAAGTGTAGTCCAAGAATATGCCAGCAGCTCCAGAATCCACAAAAGCCTCACAGGAGACAAGTTTAGAGGGTAAATGGATAATTGCAGGAATGGTAATCTTGGTCTTGGAGGATATACCTGTAAGGTCTAAGCCAGCTCCTCCAACACTGGTTAGACCCTGCCTTTTACTGGACGGGAAGGGCAGACAGATAATAAATGTCCTTTAAGTCCACAGTATAGGCATAGGCCCAATGCACGCCTCCTTTGTTTCTCAGACTCAGTTAGGTGGAGACGGCTTACATCCATGGGTTCCACAGGTGTCTGGGGTTCAACTGAGATTTCAGGTTCTGGCTGAGGTGGTGCTTGGAAGTTAGGGGCCAAACGGTAGACTGGCCGAGGAAACTTGCGAGTTCTAAGTCTCTCTTGGCATCTTTCATGATACCGGACATCCAGACGAACACAGAGCTCTATGAATTTCTCTAGGTCTTCTGGGGAATCCTTATAGACTAATTCGTCTTTGATGCGATCTGCAAGACCTTTTCGGAAGGCTGCACGTAATGCCCTTGAGTCCCAAGTAGTCTCAGCAGCAAGGGTACGAAACTCAATAGCATATTGTGCCACAGACCTGGTGCCTTGTTGCATGTCCAAGAGTGAGTACTCAGCTGCAGAAGCTCTATCTGGCTTGTCAAATACAGTCTGGAGAGAAGCCAGAAATTTGTCAGCGTCTTGCAGCACAGGATCATTGCGTTCCAGATAAGGAGAGACCCAGGCCAGGGCCTTCCCCTTTAACAAGGAAATTACAAAAGTCACTTTGGCAGAAGAAGTGCTAAAGGTCCCAGGGTTGTTGCGGAAATGCAAACGGCAAACATTTAAAAAGCCTCTGCAGTCCTCAGTATCACCACCAAATTTGTCAGGCATAGGAAGTCTGGGTGGTACAGAAGAGGTGGGTTGGATCGTAGCAGGAGTAGGATCCAGAGTCTGGACCGTTGCAGAGGAAGCAGGCAAACAAGATTTAAGCATAGTACAAAGTTCATCTAACTTGGCATCCAGGGAAGAAAGATGCTGTTCATGAGCTCCAATCAATTGTCCCTGACGTGAAATCGCCTTAACAATCTCAGCAGGGTCCACTGTCATTGTGGCCCGTTTGTAATGTAAGGTACCTGTGATAGGTAGTGTCCGAAGTGGAACTTGTGTGCTGAGGATTCAGGCGAAAACGTAGTCAGGCAGATTAGGTTGGCAACAGATCAGGCAAAATGGTACACGATCGAAATCCAGAGAGTGGTCAGGCAGGCAAAGGTCATACACGAGCTGGCAGTGAAGTACAAAATCAGCAGGCTGGAGAGTAGTCAGGAATTCAGGCAGAAGTTCAACACGAAAATCAGGATCAAAAAGCAGTCACAACACCCAGGGAGCTATTCCACACAAACGGGCGCTGAGAGATAGCATCACTTCCTTTTTAAGGGCTGCTTTGATTGAAAATTGTCCACAGCTGGCAGTAGGTGGGGCTGGTGAGTCCAAGGTAATGTTTAATACTGAGAGGACATTTCCAAAAGTCTAGATCTGCTCAGTAGCGCAACAGGTAAGGCTGCAGCTTTGCGACCAGGAAGATCCTGGTTCAAATACACCCAGGTACATGACAGAGTCCCTGTTCTCAGGGGGGAGAAGGCTTTCCTATCCTCAGGGGGGTCCCTGTTCTCAGAGGGGGGAGAGGGTCCCTGTCCTCAGAGGGGGTCCCTGTCCTCAGGCAAGATGGAGTGGGATATGGGATGATCTCACTCACCATGACCAAGTTTGCAGGTCCCTCGTTTATGGTGGTCTGGGCTCCCTCCAGCAGCACAAATGCGCGAGCCGCATATCCCGAAGGAGCACAGCTACGGCTTAACATCACACCAGTGGCGGATCCAGGGGGGCAACAGGGCAATTGCCCCCCCCCCGAGACCATCTGTCACACTCACTTGCTTGCTCTGTTTTTTTTTTTGCGCCTGATCTTCCGAACTTTGGGGACCCGGTACCGGCCGGCCGTAGGACCCCTGGACCCCAAACTTGGCACACATGTATCTTCTACAAGTGTGCAAAGTTTGGTGTCTGGGGGACTTACGGCCTTGGAGCACTGATTTTTTTAAATCCGGGCACACCTTCCATAGACTCCAATGTTAAACGGTCATTTCTCTAGTGATTTTGCGGACCCGGTACCGGCCGGTCGTAGGTCCTCTGGACCCCAAACTTGGCACACATGTAGCCCCATGTCTCCTCTATAAGTTTGAAAAGTTTGGTGTCTGGGAGAACCGATTTTTCAAAGCCGGGCACTCCTTCCATAGACTTCCATGTTAAACATCAGTCTAGTCATGGGCACAGTGAGGCATGGGCACAGTGAGGCAAAGTGAGGCAAGTATAAGCCTAGGACACCCTAGGCTTATACTTGAGTCAATACGTTTTCCCAGTTTTTTGGGGTAAAATTAGGTGCCTCGGCTTATATTCGGGTCGGCTTATACTCGTGTATATACAATACTTGTTCTGCGGCTGCCGCTGCCTCTCTGAGTCTCTCTCTCAGTTTCTCACATCAGCCGATCAGCGGCGCTGAGAGAGAGACTCGTCTAATGTAGTTACGTGGCGCACTGACACGATACCAGGAGCGGAGGAGGAGGTGGGTGGAGCCTCTTCCCTGCACTCGCTGCTAACGCCTGGGCGCTTAGTGTCTAGCAATGAGTGACGTCAGTGAGTCACGTCAGGCCGCTCTGTGGGCAGGTGCAATAGCGTGCGGCTCCACAGACGGGTAAGAAAGCATTCCTGCAGTGACTTCCGCCCTCACTGTGCAGACAGCAGAGAGATTACATTATCTCTCTGCTGCCTGACTCTGGGAGTCTGGGACACAGCAAGAGACAACCAAAACTACACCTTAGCAGGCAAGTTAGTGACAATCCGCAAGGTGTGGCAGGCGACCTGGCAAGTGACAATCCGCAAATTGTGTCAGGTGACGTGGCAAATGACAATCTGTATCTGGTGGCAGGCAAGTGACAATCAGCAAGGTGTGGCAAGTGATGTGGCAAGTGACAATCCGCAAGGTGTGGCAAGTGACAATCCACAAGATGTGGCAGGTGACGTGGCAAGTGACAATCCACAACGTGTGGCAAGTGACACGCTCAGGGCTCCCACTAATTGCAGGCGACGGTGGCAAGTGACACACTCGGGGCTCCCACTGATTCTGCATTGAACTATTTAATTTCATATTACAATGTAATAATAGAAATAATGCGCTTCAATCATCCTGACACCCTAACAACCATGGTGCCGGGATGATTGAAGCGCCGACACCAACCATTTCCCCGATAAATTTCCCACAAAAAAAACTTTTTTTGGCAGTGCCCCTCCCGAGAAAAGACTCTGATCTTTTGAAAAGTGTGATGCAGGGGCGGATCCAAAGAGTACGCAGTGGCGGTGCTTCCATAAGGGGCGCATGGGTGCCGCCCCCTCTCTCCTGGCACCACTCTATCACCATAGATAGAATCACGCATTGCATGAATCCATCTATGGTCACTGCTGACACCCCCTATTCAGGTGTCCGGCCCCTTTTCGGGCGCCGGGCACCTGAATTACATCGGCGGGGGTGTTTTTTGGAAGCACCTGATTAGAGCCATAGGCTCTAATAGGCGCCCAAAAAGGTGAACAGCGGGCGCCATGCTGGGCGTTCTCTGTTCACTCAGCGTTGTGTTAGCAAAGCAAAGGAATTCGCTTTGCTAACACTAAACCGCCTCTTAGCCAATCAGGTGCTCGAGTCTGTTACCGGTCCCCTGATTGGCTGAAACATCAGGCGCTGTGATTGGATGCCTGAGAGAGGACGGAAGAAGACATGGAGGACGTGCAGGACACTGTCTGGATTAGATCTTCTGTGCCTTTGCCTGGTCAACATATAACCTCTGCTATGTTTTCCTGTTAAAGACTTTTGCTTGGCTGACTTCCCTTCTGGTTCCTGATTCTGTTTACTGCCTTTACTATGCTAATCTCTGGATTTCTGTTTCAATTACTTGTTCCGACTACCCGCTCTGGTTACCGAACTGTCAGGGCTGGGCTCAGCCCTTTCTTCTCTGAGCTGGCCGCTCAGCTGTCGGCCAATTGCCAGATCCTATCTCTCCACAGTGACTCACCTGTTGATGATATCCTGCTCGTTAGTCCTGGTTACTTAAGCCGTCCAGTCCAGATCTTATCTGCCTTAGTCTTGGTCACATCTCTAGAGGTGCTCTCCTGTGTTCCTGTTAAAGACTTGCTTGGCTGATGTTCCTTCTGTCTCCAGATCCTTCTTGCTGTTCTACTACCCTGATCTCTGGCTCCCTGACGTTTTGGCTTGTCTGACTATCCGTTCCAGTTCCTGAACTCTGGCTATGTTTTGACTACCTCTACTCTGTTTACCTTTTTTTTATTATTATTAAACAAGTGTATTTTATCTGTACTTCTGTCTCGGTCTGATTCATGGTTTCTGACAGTAGGCGAAGGCCAAAAATTCAGAAGATTAAGTTAATCCACTTTTTGGTAAAAGTTTTTCTAGATTGGATGACCAGGATCACTGCATGGATTTGTTTGCCACGGCGTTACAGACGCTCCTGAGTCGCAGGGCTCACCTGGAATCTCCCTCTCTGGCCACTCCAGTAGAACCTGTGTTGCAGGCCAACCCTGCTGTTGCCCTAGTCTCTGTGCAGGCATGTCTGGTTTTGCTCTGCTTCCCAAGCAATTTAGGGACGATCCAGTTCAATGCAGACGGTTTCTCAACCAGGTTGAGATATACTTTGAGATGCTGCCCCGGGCTATTCCCACGGACAGAAGCAAAGTAGGTTTTGTGATATCTTTGCTTTCTAAGAGAGCCATGGCCTGGGCAACCCCTCTATGGGAGACAGAAAAACCCATTGTCTTGAGTTACCCAGAGTTTGTGGCTTCCTTTAATAGGGTATTTGACGTTCCCGCACGCTCCATTTCTGCTGCCAAAAGCCTCATGTCCATCAAACAGGGTGGAAGAACTGTTGCTGATTACGCCATTGACTTCCGTACCCTGGCAGCACAGGTTGCGTGGAACAATGAGGCCTTCATGGCTGCTTTTTCTCATGGTCTCTTGGATAACATCAATGATGAGATAGCAGCCCGAGGCATACCCACTGAGCTGGAGAGGTTGATCTTGTTTGCCATGCTTATTGACTCCAGACTCTGAGAGAGACCTTCCTTTAAGGAGTGCCTGCAGAAGCCATCTCTACCTTTGGCTCCAAGCTTTGCAGTCCCACCCTCACCTCCCTCACCTCCCATGCCTCCTGGTACCGAGTCTGTCAATGAAGGTGAACCCATGCACTTGGGCTTCACACGTCTCTCTGCGGATGAGTGAGCCCTTAGGAGGAGGGAGAGAATGTGCCTTTATTGTGGCCAGGCAGGTACATTTTTGAAGTCTTGTCCTACCCGTCCAGGGAATGCCTGAACCTTGAGGTCCTATCATGGACAGACCTTAGGTGGCGTTGTTTCATCCCCAGTTATCCAGAAGGATAAGCCCCTGGTTCCGGTTACCCTTTCTTGGGCTTGAGTCGTCCGTCGTGATACAGGCTCTAATCGACTCTGGGGCTGCAGGCCTGTTCATTGATGCTGCCTTTGTATCAAAGCACTTGATTCCGCTGCAGCTGCATGACACTCCACTTGCCATTGAGGCTCTAAACGGGAGACCTCTACAGCCTGCCCATGTGACTCATGAGGCTGTTCTGTTGTCCATGGCCGTAGGGGCTCTTCACCATGAGATAATCCAATTCCAAGTTATTTTCTCACCTAAGTTTCCACTGGTTATTGGTTATCCTTGGTTACAGAGGCACAACCCCTCTTTTGATTTGCTCCGTGCTGATGTTCTCTCCTGGTTGCCACAATGCAGTAAGATATGCTTCCAGAAGGTAGCCAAGGTCCTGTGCACCTCTTCACTGTCTTCCCTGCTGGAGGAGTACCGTGATTTTAGCCATGTCCTTGACAAAGGTCAAGCTGGTAGTTTGCCTCCACACCGGTCATATGATTGCGCAATTGACCTTCAACCTGGTGCCATACCCCCTTGTGGCCAGGTTTACCCTTTGTTTGTTTTGAAGGATAAGGCCATGGAGGAGTATGCTGCAGATGCACTTTCTATAGGTTTTATCCGCAAATCCTCATTTCCTGCTGGTGCTGGTTTCTTCTTTGTGATAAAGAAGAGTGGTGAACTGAGACCTTGTATTGATTGTCAGGAAAGGTTCCATCCGCTGGTGATATTTATTATTTGGCTTGCAGTACTGTGGTCCACCAGCAGGTGTCTCCTGGCAGTTTGGAACTGTCAGGAGAATTTCTCCCTGCTGGTATTATATTATCCTTTGGACGCAGTACTGGTCTCCACCAGCTAATGGATCCTGGCAGTGTGGAGAGAACTGCTCTTCCTGCGCTCAGGTGTGACTTGAAGCCAATTACAGGCATTCCTATTTACACCCGGCAAGTACAAACACACCTTGCCCTGGTATCTCTCATCTTGAGCCTGCATCTGACCCTGCGCCTGCATCTGACCCTGAGCCTGAATCTGACCCGACCCGACCTGATCCGTTTTGATCCCTATCCTGGACCTGCCCCTCCTGTTACCTGTTTGCCTTTGATCCCTGCCCTGCAGCCTGTCCATCCATCCTCTCCCTGTCCTGTTGTTCTCCCATCCATACCCATCTGCTGATATCCCTTGGTGAATTACCTCAACCTGGCTTGTGTACGATTACGGTATCTCCCCTTTATTTGTATATACTATTTGTTGTTGGTTGTTGCACTGGCTGTTTTCACTTGTTTGTCACCTTTTTAATAAATTATTATATTTTCACCTACATCCGTTTGGTCTCCTCTGTGCAGTCACACAGTCTGGTCTACTAGCTCCGTGACAGTATATCAGGGCCAATCCCTGGCCAGACGTGGCTGCTTTGAGGAACCATCCTGGTTTGTTAGTTCTGTTAATATGGATGTCTATGAAACCATTTATTATTCTCTGCTGGCAGCAGAGGATGGTGAATATTGTCACCAGACTTTAAAAGATTGGACCAGTGACCAGCTGATGGAAACTATCCAATCAGCTCAGTCCTTGGTGGATCTGGGCTATATGTCTTTTGAGGATGTTCAGCCGTTAATTCGATTATGTATTGTTTGCAGAAAAAGATAGAAAAAGGTAAAATGGCGCAAAAATAGTTCTGGCATAATAAGAGTTAAAATGTCACTGGAAAATACACTGAAAAATTCCAATGTCCATCAAATGATGTATGCACCAGTGGCAGCTACCATAGGCAGAAGCAGGCTCTGGAAGATAAATGAGGAAAGGAAGGTGCGCCAAACTAAGTGCAGTATTAACATTTTAATAACCATTAATAAAAACAGCCAAATGGCTACTCACAAATAGGAAGAAGTAATCAGGCATGTAGTGTATACAATGTATACGGGGTCCGGTGTCATCAACAGTTCGAGGGAAGGATGTAGGTCCCAGATGGAGGATAAGGCTGAAGGCTGAAGGCAGATGTAGTGTCAGCAATGGAAGTCCTGGGCGTAGAGATGCTGTAAACGTGTATGATGTTGTTCTTCCTGTGGTAGAGGAAGATCCAGGACGATGCGCATCAGCGTGCGCTTCAGCGTGGAGCGCAGCGTGCCATCGGACCGGAAGTGACGTGGTAAGAGGAACGGACCAATCGGATGACGCGTTTCTCAGCTTCTGCTGTTTCATCAGATCCATGGATATCATGGGGGTGGGCGGAGAATATATGGCAGAAAGGAGTGCTGTGATAGGTCGATTAGCACATATGCATTTGTGGGCAAAGCGCCAAGGGATATAGAAAGCATATATTACAGGGATACAAGGTGGCATGTTAAGAAAATAAAAATAAATCAAAAATAAATAAAAATTGTGTAATTAAAGCGTAGATGGGGAAAAAGGCTTTTACACATGGAATAATATATAAAAAAAGGGGGGCTAAAAAAGAGGTGTTATTGTTTTGCTTGCGTCTATCTAGCAAGGTTACTCTGTGGTATAACAAGGAAGCTGAGACTTCTGCAGTGTGTAAATGTGCTTTTACTATACAAGATGCTGTACATAAAAAACTATTACAATATTAGGAATACACTACAAGACTGACAGATATATATAACAAGCAAAATGCCTAGAAAATAGAACAGCCTATGGTCTATAACTACAAATACATTTAAGTTACTTATCTTCTGTTACTCGTGATCTCCATTGGCAATGATTCTTCTTAGAAACCAGGTTCTGTTCTTCTTACGATTAGTGGCTTCTTCTGATCTTACAGCAACATGATGTGTGTGTGTGTCCTAGCTTATTAGAGTTACCAAACAACAGAAAACATACCTGTTTACTGTAGCAACAATGGACTGTTAAATACAACAATGCTATCTACCTATTGTCTAATTAAACCAAATCTGTCAGTAATCTAACAGTCATTCTTTCAGTTTGAGAGCTGAAAGAAATCTCAAACAAGTAATGTCTTACTTGTTTACTGTAGCTATAGACATGAATACAACAATGGTATCTAACCCCATTGTATGAAAACAGCATTTGTTTGAGAAATCTACTCAAACCAAATGACTGACAGTAATCTGACCAACTCACTATTGTAAAATTGTCCCATGTATCCTATGTCTGAGTAATATAATAAAAATCATATTTTTAACAAACGCAACACATTCCACCCTATGATTTTTTATTTATTTTTTTCTCTCTCAGACTACACAGAAAATCTCTTCATTACTAACAACTCATTCTACACATGAATTTTCCTTAAATGCAACCCCTCCCATATTTCTGTCACTGGGAAGGTGTTTCAGTCTTTGGATAATAGTTCATTAGAAAGTCCATTCTAAAGTTCTTTAGAAATAAGTCCAGGCTTGAAATACATCAAAGGCCTTGCTCTCCACAGCTCTTGCGATCTTCCGTCATTCTTTCCATCATGTAACCACTTTTCTCTGGTCTTCCTATGGATCAAATCGGAGACAGCCTGTGGAGTGGAAAACAAAGCGGATTATCTGTTCCTTCTAACAATACATAAACAGTAGATCCTGGCCCTTCAGCTACAATCTCTCCTCTAAATGGCTTCTTGCCTGGATATCTGACCAATACTTTGCCACCTGCCTGTATGCACCTCTGACCCTCCCAAAGAACATCAATAGGGAGGAGAGGAAATATACTGATATTTCCCAGAAGATCACTGCTGTTTATTTTGGAAGGTTTGATGTTATGTAGCCTCACTTTCCACTCTTGCTGAGAAGCATCCACTAACCAGTCAGAGTCCCAGCCACTGTCTTGAAGCTCATCTGCCAATGCAAATATAACTTCAAACCTTCCTGCCAGATTCCCTCTCATTCCTAGATAGGCTTCAGCTTCAGATACGTCACTCTTGGTTTCTATGTCATGGGAAGCAGTAACATGGTATCTGTTAAACCCTGTTCTTTCAGGAACCTTACATAAATACTGAACTCTGCACTCCAGCTGTGGAATCTGTGTCTCAGCCCCTACCATCCTCTCATATGGTGTGCTTTTGGCTATTGGCCTAGAATTTAACAACATGACTGCCTGTGTGAGGACCCGATCCCACCCCCTTAGTGTATGTGTGGGTGTAAGTTTGCGTATCTGGTCCTTCAATAGCCCGTTGTACTTTGTCTCTGTTGATAGCCCACCCTCTGTTCTCCAAGTGTTGTATCAGCAGGTGCAGTGCTTCAGTTACATCTTCTTTTGTCCCAGAGATCATGTCATCAATGTAGTGAAACACAGCGACTTTCAAATTCAGGGTACTTAAATCTCGGGCAATCAGTCCATGACAAATCGTTGGAGAATGAAGATAGCCTTGCGGAAGGACAGTGAAAGTGTACTGGCGGCCGTCCCACACCATAGCAAACTGGTCTTGACACTCTGGGTCTATCAAAATTGAAAAGAAAGCATTAGCCAGGTCTATCACAGCATGATATTCTCCTGCATCTTTAGCAATTTTCTCAACAATTGAGATCATATCTGGTACAGCTGACTTCAATGGAGGTGCCACTTTGTTTAGACCTCTGTAACCCACAGTCATTCTATATGTCCCATCAGGTTTCTTTACTGGGAACACCGGTGACAAGAAAGGACTTACAGCAGGTCTAAGGATCCCTACTCTCAACTGTTCTTGAATAGTCTCCCCAATTTCTTTGTGGCCTCCAGGAAGTCTGTACTGCTTGAGACAGGCTGGCTTCTCTGGTGGAGGAATGTAGACAGGGGTCCATTTCGCATGACCTCTGTCCACAGCCTTCACCGCCCTTACCAGATACGCTTTATCAGGATACCCGAATGTGAATGTACCTCTTTCAGTCTGAATTGACTGACCTTGAAGTACATCCATCCCAAGAATATTTTCGGGTAACTCTGATACCAAAACATTTGTCATAAATCCTGATCCCTTGCCAATAGCCAATTTCACCCGTATCCTAACTGCTGGTGTAGTTTGCCCTCCCAAACCTTCTACATAAATCATTTCTCCTTTGTGATGGGAAGGATTTCCTTGCAAAAGTGTAACTTCAGCTCCGCTATCAACTAAAGTCATTACATGTGTAGGAGAAGATGACTTCCCCCACCATACAGTGACAGGTGCATATGGGCGTTGGTCTCCTGCTGTCACTGCCCTCACTGCTATTACAGGAGACTCAGCTTCCCTTCATAAAGGATAAGGAACCTCCCAATCCCCTTTTCTGATTCTCTCTAGCTCCTCCCCAGGATAAAGGGATTTGGGTTTGGGTTCATGTTCAGTTTTGGGAATTGGTTTGGGGCTAACAGGAGGGGTCTGTTCTGTTTCCTCTAAGTCTAGGCTGATGTTATCTTCACTAGGAGTAGTGTTTCTAACCCTGACAGTTTTCCCTACTAAATGTTTCCACCTCTTCAGCATTTCTGCATTGGAAATACCATCTATCTCATCTTTAGGTACTCCTGCCTTTAATAGGTCCACCCACATTTCTTTCCTAGAAACAACTAGCCTGGTTTTCTCTTCACCTTCTGTCTTCTCTACCCTATTCCGTTTCTTCTCTGTTCTTTTCTACTTGTATTCTTCCTGTCTGGCCTTGACCTTATCTACTGCCCTGACAGGTTTTGTTTTAGCCTCCTCTATCTCCCCCAACTGGCTTAAAAGGGTAGTGGCTTCATGAATCTTGCCGTTTAATCCCAGGCTTCCCAAAAAGGACAATAATGGAGCCCTGAGATTAAATGGCGCAGACTTCATCAGCTTAGAGCGCAGAGCAGATGTAAAGGGTTCCATATCTGGACCTATCCATTCTGGAAATGTATTTAGTCCGGTTATACAACCCATCTCACGTAACCTGGAAATACCCTCTCCTATTGATCTCCAGGAGTAGGTATTTTCCAGGTCAGTAGGACTAGCATATACTCGGACTATTCCATCTCTCACAAGGTCTAACAATGAAAAATTCACGTATAAACTCTCGGGCTTTTCGCATTGCCTGACGCAATTGTGGATCATGGGTTAACACTCCCATAGCCACTGCTTCCTTACCTGACAAAACAACACTGTCCGCCCCTTCATCCCATAAGCGTAGGAGCCAACTCAATAGGGGCTCCCCAGACCTTTGTTTGTATTGTTTTGCCAGCTCATGGAGTTCAGTTTGTGTAAACTCCCCCTACTTCTTCAATTTCAACATCTCTGGGGTTGTGATAATGCACCTCCCCATCTGCCATATCCTCTCTATCATGTTGCCGTTTCCTATGCTTAGTAATGAGAGGTCTGGCATACTTTTTCTTTCCCACTAGCAGATCATCATCTGAAATATCAAACTCTATCTCCTCATCCTCACTATCATTTGAGGAGAGCACATCCTCACAATCCCAATTTTGGGATGTGACAATGGCACGTACCCTGGCTTTACTAACAGGTTTACGCCCCTTCCTTTTCCTTAAGGCATTAATTGATTTGGTCATGAGGGCTACACACCGCTCTTGCAAATCATCAGCCCGACTAGTGGTTGAACATACACACTCTGAAGCAACTGCTAGCTGGTCTTTTAATACCAACCCCTTAAGGCTAAAATCTACAAAATGATCTGAGACTTTATCACCCCAAGTCTGCTTCAAGGGAGAAGCATACTTCACAAATTCTTTAGCAAGAGGCTCCCACTCATTATTTCTGGCCCAGATAGGTAAGCTGCACACTTTCTTCTGGTCACCAGAACCCTCTGCAGCCTTGCTTTTCCTAAACAGCTTACGCAGCATTTTACCTAGCACAAGCTACACAACACACTACAGAAAAACAAGTCTGCTTCAATTGAATTATAGCACAGATCGCGGCCGAGCCCCCAAATGTTTTGCTTGCGTCTATCTAGCAAGGTTACTCTGTGGTATAACAAGGAAGCTGAGACTTCTGCAGTGTGTAAATGTGCTTTTATTATACAAGATGCTGTACATACAAAACTATTACAATATTAGGACTACAATACAAGACTGACAGATCTCTATAACAAGCAAAAATGCCTAGCAAATGAACAGCCTATGGTCTATAACAGTACAAATACATTTTAAGTTACTTATCTTCCGTTACGGTATGTTTGTGATCTCCATTCACAACGATTCTTCTTGGAGACCAGTTTCTGTTCTTCTATCATGAGTGGCTTCTTCTGATCTTACAGCAACATGATGTGTGTGTGTGTGTCCTAGCTTATGCCTGCTTTTATGTCTCAGGCTGAGTTACCAAACAACAGAAAACATACCTGTTTACTGTAGCAACAATGGACTGTTAAATACAACAATGCTATATACCTATTGTCTACTCAACCCAAACCTGTCAGTAATCTAACAGTCATTCTTTCAGTTTGAGAGCTGAAAGAAATCTCAAACAAGTAATGTCTTACTTGTTTACTGTAGCTATCCTGTTGAATACAACAATGGTATCTAACCCCATTGTATGAAAACAGCATTTGTTTGAGAAATCTACTCAAACCAAAAGACTGACAGTAATCTGACCAACTCACTATTGTAAAATTGTCCCATGTATCCTAGGTCTGAGTAATATAATAAAAATCATATTTTTAACAAACGTAACACATGTATAAAGCCAGCCCTGTCATGCATTCCTGAAGGAAGTGATGATTTCTCTCCTCCCTTCAATGGTGACTAAGTTGAATCCCTGGTATGGCTATTAGAGGATGATCCGGCTTCTTTCGATGAACATTATTTCCCTTGTTCCCAGCAGGTGTTATCTGATTGTATTCGTTCAGTGCAGTCTCTGATCAGACAGGGTGAGTGTACCAGCTTTTGTTCAACCTGTGCTGCGGGCAAGGTTGGATCTCCTGTGTTTAGCCAAGCCACAACATTCCAGCCCTGCCATTAATCACCTGCCTTCCCAAGGATCTATCCGCCCATCGCCTATGGCAACCCCAGCTACAGCCCAGTTTACACAGCTTCCTACCAAATATTATTACCCAGTCTCTACTTGTCGCACCTACCCTGCCTTCAATCCACCTGCTTCTTCCCTTCCACCTGTAACAAATCCACAAGAACCTCCTCCAGCCACTGTTCCCGTGTCTCTGCCACATTCCAGTTTTTCCTCTTACTCAATTCCATCCTTTTCATACATCCCTCCCTCTATTTACAAATCTGCAGTGACTAGGCCTAAAAAGAAGCGGAAGTACTTTCCGACCCACACAATCCTACCAGTAACCCAACCTGCCTCCACACCCACCAACCTGCTCCAGCCTGCGTTCATGCCAGTTGAACCTTATGACCCACCTAAATCTGCCAACTCTATGCCTGCTACCCAGTCTGACGTCCCAGTGCCTTTTACCCAGTCTGATATCCCAGTGCCTTTTACCCAGCCTGAGGTTCCTGTGCCAGTCTGCCGGCCTGAAGTTCCTGTGCCAGTCTGCCAGCCTGAAGTTCCTGTGCCAGTCTGCCAGCCTGAAGTTCCTGTGCCAGTCAGCTTACCTGCAGTTCCTGTGCCCGTGTTTCAGCTCGATGTCTCTGTGCCCGTATTCCGGCCTGAAGATCCGGTGCTCGTGTCTCTGCCTGAAGTCTCAGTACCTGCCTTCCAGCCTAATGTCCTGGTGCCTGCCTTCTAGCCTAATGTCCTGGTGCCTGCCTTCCAGCCTGATGTCCTAGTGCCTGCCTTCCAGTCTGATGTCCCGGTGCCTGCCTTCCAGTCTGTCCTGGTGCCTGCCTTCCAGTCTGATGTCCTGGTGCTTTCCTTCCAGTTTGATGTCCTGGTGCCTGCCTTCCAGTTTGATGTCCTGGTGCCTGCCTTCCAGTTTGATGTCCTGGTGCCTGCCTTCCAGTCTGATGTCCTGGTGCCTGCTTTCCAGTCTGATGTCCTGGTGCCTGCCTTCCAGTCTGATGTCCTGGTGCCTGCCTTCCAGTCTGATGTCCTGGTGCCAGTGTTTCAGCCCAAGATGTCAGTGTTTCAGCTCGAGATGTCAGTGTTTTAGCCCGGGGTGCCAGAGTTCCAGCCTAAAGAACCACTACTAGCATTCCAGCCTGAAGAGCTAGAGCCAGCGTTCCTGCCTGAGGTTGTGGTTCCCGTTTCCCGGCCTGAGGTTGTGGTGCCCGTTTCCCAGCCTGAGGTTGTGGTGCCCATTTCCCGGCCTGAGGTTGTGGTGCCCGTTTCCCGGCCTGAGGTTGTGGTGCCCGTTTCCCGGTCTGAGGTTGTGGTGCCCGTTTCCCGGCCTGAGGTTGTGGTGCCCGTTTCCTGGCCTGCAGAGCCTCTATCTGCCGCCCAGCTCGAAGACCCAAAGCCTGCCACCCAGCTCAATGACCCGAAGCCTGCTGCCCAGCTCGATAACCCGGAGCCTGCTGACCAGCTTGATGTCCCTGAGCCTGCTGCCCAGCCTGATGTGTTCCTGCCTGCTGCCCAGCTTGATTTGCCCCTGTCTGCTGCCCAGCTTGATTTGCCCCTGTCTGCTGCCCAGCTCGATGACTCGGAGCCTGCTGCCCAGCTCGATGACCCGGAGCCTGCTGCCCAGCTCGATCTCCCGGAGCCTGCTGCCCAGCCGGATGTTCCCGCTGACAACCATAACAACTTGTCAGACCTCTTATCTTAGGCGGAGTTTGCTCACAATAGCTCTTCCCGATTGTCTCTATTCACGGCGAATTATGGTTTCCAACCATCTATGTTGCCTGACTCATTTGTTCCTCAGAGCATTCCTGCATTGGAGGAGCATCTCCATGGTCTTCGTTCCTACTGGGTACAGGTCCAAGAGTCCTTGCGAAGTGCCAATGATAGATACAGACTCCATACTGACCGCGGACGCCTACCTGCGCCTTTCTACCAAGTTGGGGACAGGGTCTGGCTGTCATCTCGCAACCTCCGACTCCATGTTCCCTCAGTGAAACTGGCACCATGGTTTATTGGGCCTTTCCGTATTCTCTGTAGGATCAACCCAGTGGCTTATGCTTTAGACCTTCCTTCTAATATGTGTATTTCAAGTGTATTTCATGTCTCCTTATTAAAACCTTTGGCATGCAACCGCTTAACCACCTCGGTACCACGTCCTCACCAAGTTCAGGTTGATAACCATGAGGAATATGAGATATAATCTATCATTGATCCCGTAGGTTCCGTGGGCGCTTACAGTACCTGGTTGATTATAAAGGGTACGGTCTGGAGGAACGCTCTTGGGTCTCATCTCACCTGGTCTTCATTTCCTGTTCGTCAGCAAGCCCTGCTGGCTATTTAAATTGCCTTGGATCAGATCTCCTGTGCCTTCGCCTGGTCAACATATCCAGAAACTCTCTCACTGTGTTTTCCTGTTAAAGACTTTTGCCTGACTGACTTCCCCTTTGGTTCCTGATTCTGTTTACTGCCTCTACTACACTGATCTCTAGATTCCTGTTTCACTGGCTTGTTCCGACTACCCGCTCTAGTTACCGAACGCTGGCTATGTTTTTACTACGTTTTCTCTGTTTGTACCATTTTACCATTTTATTAAAAAGTGTGATTTTTACTGCACTTCTGTCTCAGTCTGATTCATGGTTCCTGACAGAACGATTGTGTATATGGGATTGTATGATTTTTTTTATTGGTTGAAACCAATTGCAAACTGGTAAAACTTAAGTTGCTGCTTTCGTCTGCAGTAGTGACTGCACACACTAATGCCGCATACACACGACCGTTTTTCACGACGTTAAAAATGCCATTTTTTAAATTGGGCATTAAAAACAATCGTGTGTGGGCTCCAGAGCATTTTTAACGACGTGAAAAATGGCCTAAAAAAAATTAGAACCTGCTCTATTTTTTCACGCCGTTTTTTACGTCGTTTTTTTTAACAACGTGAAAAAACGGTAGTGTGTATGCTTTTACGAGGGGAAAAAAAACGTGCATGCTCAGAATCAAGTATGAGACGGGAGCGCTCGTTCTGGTAAAACTAGCATTCGTAATGGAGATAGCACATTCGTCACGCTGTAACGGACTGAAAAGCACGAGGCTGAAAAGCGCGAATCGTCGCTCAACAAACTTTACCAACATGAAGGGTGGCGCCATTCGAACGGAACTTCCCCTTTATAGTGCCGTCGTACGTGTTCTATGTCACTGTGCTTTGCTCAAGAGTTTTTTTTTAAGAACATGTGTATGCAAGACAGGCTTGAGAGGAAACAAGAAAAATCACGTCGAGAAAAACTTTGTATTTGAAAATGACATTAAAAACTATTGTGTGTACATGGCATAAGGATAAGAACTTTTCCTGTAATTTTTTAATGCAATGCTTATGTAAATTGTAAACAATCAAATATTTACTCCAAAATATACTCAACAAAGTCTGCTGATTAAAATTATATAACATATGGAAAGAAATGCTAAAGATCAAATCCAGTTGGTGAGCATGAAAATTAGCATGAGAGAGACTTTTAAAATTCCCTGCCTTCACTTAGATGAGCATTTGGTGCTAACTCAGTAATCATTTGACTCAAGTGAATAATAAGTAAATAAACCTTGCGCCAATTAAAAAAATATATATATGTGCTAATTAAGCTGCACCCCTAAAAAACTTAATGGATACCCATAAAGTGCAATGTGGAATTATATAACAAGGGGGCGCTAGTGAATGTATAAATTACAACTGATATATAAACAATCACATATGGAATGCTAAATCAAATATTAAATAAAAGTACATGAATTGACAATGATAAAAACATCAACTATTGATGTGACTTGAAAAGTGAAACAAATCAGATGTGATCTCAGCAAATGAAACCAATATAATATAAAAACATCCAGTGAGTGAATCGTGACTAATCCATAATAAAGTCCATAAAAAGTGTTCCAGTATGTTCTTTGAAGTGAACCTTCACCAATACAAATACAACACCCAAAGTGCTATGGATGGATGGCCGCTTACCCCAAGATGTTGACCCTTTTAACTAAAAAAGGGTCAGATATCGCTTATCGCAAGATGCCACTTGCTAGTAAAAGGATTAAGATCCCAAGTCCATTCGACTCCCCAGGGTAAATTCGATTGGAATATGCAGATGAAACGAATAATACCAAAAATAGTGTAATCCCATTTATTAAAATATAAATGGACTTGGGATCTTAATCCTTTTACTAGCAAGTGGCATCTTGCGATAAGCGATATCTGACCCTTTTTTAGTTAAAAGGGTCAACATCTTGGGGTAAGCGGCCATCCATCCATAGCACTTTGGGTGTTGTATTTGTATTGGTGAAGGTTCACTTCAAAGAACATACTGGAACACTTTTTATGGACTTTATTATGGATTAGTCACGATTCACTCACTGGATGTTTTTATATTATATTGGTTTCATTTGCTGAGATCACATCTGATTTGTTTCACTTTTCAAGTCACATCAATAGTTGATGTTTTTATCATTGTCAATTCATGTACTTTTATTTAATATTTGATTTAGCATTCCATATGTGATTGTTTATATATCAGTTGTAATTTATACATTCACTAGCGCCCCCTTGTTATATAATTAATCATTTGACTCACCCAACATTATATATATATGCAATCAGTCAACAATAGATCACTATAGGAACATCAACTCTGCCAGAGATACCATGCTGACACAGGAAGTGCCATGACATCACTACATCATCGCTTTACTTCCTATGTAAACACTATGCAGAAACCTCGGGGTGCATATTTACTAAAGACAAACAGGCTGTGCACTTTATAGGACTTGACAAAGTGCATGCATGTGAAACGCATCATCAAGGCAAATCAGCACTCTGAGGATTCCTTCTGACTTCCCTCTGGTGACTGGATGTGTCATCTCCGATGAGCCGGCGTGCCTAGTCGGCATAGACAACTGGATTATTGGCTATAGGCGGTCATCTTCCTTTCCCAATACCGGTATCCTTACGGAGGAGTATGTCTTTTCTTCCATCACAGCCCGAGTGCTTGGTAACTGGTACTGATTGATATTATTTATTGGTATATGACTTGTCACTCAGTTACTTCATGATTGTAATAAAGGAATATACACCAAAGTTCACATAGCAGTCCCTCCATGACTATAGCTAAAAGTACATCAACCACGGATCCTATATGACATTGTGACTTAAATGGCTTAAATTTTCACTGAAAGACCTGAGCGCTGTTTAGCTTTGATTTTTCGACTCTGCAAGTGTAGTTGTTTCAGAGCTTTAGTAAATGAGGGTAAGCTCTGCTAACTTCCACCATCTAATCATGTGCAAGCAAAAATGCTGTTTTCTTTATATACCTTGCATGTGATTGGGTATTCTTTGCAAAGTGAAACTTTTGCTTAATGCTAAATAAATATTAACAACAACAACTTTAACAATATTAACACAAAGTATATTTGATTGATCTGACTGTGATAAATAAAATAAGGATACAATATGATTGGCTACTATAGGCATTGTTGTTAATTGTTATTGTTAACCAGTTGCCGCCCACCCACCATCAAACGATGGAGGGGTGGTGCTGCTCTCGTTCTGAGCGGACGTCGTACGACGTCAGGCCATTCAAACAGGGCATGTGCGCGAACGGTTGCACGCAGCCCTGCACTGTCGGAGGCGGCGTGTCCCCGAGACACAGCTTGTCACCGACGGGGTTGAACTGCCAATGCGCATATGTGTTTACCACGTGATCGGCCGTGATCCAATCACGGCCGATCACAAATGGTACTTCCCCCGTGAACACGGCGCATGCGCGGAAAATGGGAGAGTGTTGTGCAGGGATTTCGGTGGCGGCGTGTTCCCGGGAACACTGCTTGTCACCAAGAATGGTAAACAGCCAATGGCCAGTGGCTGTTTACCAAGTGATTGGCTGTGATCCATTCAAAGTCGATCACAAATGTAAACACAGATCAGTAACTGGCTGTTACCGGCTCTTCTCTCCTCACACACCATTTCCAGTGTGAGGAGAGAAGAGCCAGGAGCAGTGAGTTACTGATCTGTGTGATGTTTAGTGTACTGCACAAGCACAACACAAAGAGAACCTGTCACATTGCCCCCTACCCCCCCATTGCACCTGTCACCCAACAGTCACCACATCAGTGCCCATCAGCACACATAAAGTGCACCTGTCACCCATCAGTGCCCATAAAGTGCACCTGTCACTCATCAGTGCCCATAATGTGCACCTGTCACATCAGAAACTACCATCAGTGATCGTCAGCGTTGCACCTGTCACCCATCAGTGACTGTCGCTGGTCAATCATCAGTGACCGTCATCAGTCACACCATCATCACCTATCAGTGAACATGACCTGCCACCCATCGCACAGCCCATCAGTGAACATCACTGGCCACCCATCGCACAGCCCATTAGTGAACATCACCTGCCACCCATCGCACAGCCCATCAGTGAACGTCACCTGCCACCCATCACACAGCTCATCAGTGATCGTCACCTGCCACCCATCACACGGCGGGGAGTTCTCATCAGATTCCAATGCCAATTCTGATTCCAAATCAAATTCAACATTTGAACCGATTGATTAAAGGGCATGGTGCTCTGGAAACCAGGCAGCCGCCAGCAACCAGGATCAAATTCCCAGACCCAGTACCAGCACTGCCGCCAGCGATAAGCCCTGGGAACAAATGCCCAGGCCCAGTAGCAGCGCTGCCATCAGCGCTGCAGAATTACCCCCAAGTACCAGGACAAGGACTTGAAATCCCCCAACTACCAGCACTGGAGTGTCACGTCCCCCAAGAGCCAGGGGCACTACATACCTGCCAAATGGTCTTGTCAACCCAACATGGCTGCCTTCCGACTCGGGGTCAGCAAATTTTCCCCCTTTCAATGCACAGCCAGGTGTGCAGGCCAATATCCCAAATTTCCCCAAAATTGATTGCTTTTATCTATTTTTCCAGACACTTTTCTGTAATTTATCGTGGACCAGACCAATTTATATGCCACGCAGCATATTGCCAACAACCCCCCAATCATCATATGCCCATCCGTTTGAGTGGAGAGATTTGACGTTGGAAAAGTTCAAATTGTTTATGGGCCTCACCATAAACATGGGGCTTACAAAAAAAAATGAAGGACATGTCCACCAACCATCCACCACATGTCCATATCCCGATATGAAATAATTATGTGCTTCAGCGATAACACCCAGTGTCCTCCCCAAAATCATCCAAATTATTAATATTATAATTATTATTATTATACAGAATTTATATAACCAACAGTTTGCGCAGCGCTTTAGAACATTTATGATAAATTATGTAGCATTCGCCCTCTCAGAAATGTATTTTCCCAACTATTTGCAGAACTCTATGTCCCTGATCAGCATATATGTGTGGATGAGTCTCTGGTACCCTTTTCAGGCCGTCTAGGAATAAAACAATATATCCCTACCAAAAGGGCCAAATACGGAGTAAAATTCTACAACTTTTGTGAGAGAGCCACGGAATATCTGTATGCGTTCCGCATATATGAAGGAAGAGATTCCAAGTTCCAGCCCCCTTGTGCCCAGTCTACATGGGCACAACTGGAAAAATTGTATGGGACCTGGCATACCCACTTCTGAACAAAGGTTATCATTAGGCTTGTGCAATTCGTTTCGTAACGAATCGAAATTCGTCCGAATTTAACAACTTTCGGACATTCGGAAGCATTCGAATTTCCGAACAAAGCAATTACGAATAAGACCGAATCCGAAATAAATTATACCGCAAATAGCGAATGCCCGAATGTCTTCGGCATAATTCGTTATGAAAAAGTTACGAATGTACGAATCCATACGAAGCACAATAACACTCACTCTGCTCTGCTCTCTGCTTCTCCCACACCGTGCTGAACTCCCTCTCAAAATGGTGTACAGGGGCGGAGGCTATAGCCGCATGTAAAAAACGAAAGTAAAATATGAGATTTCGAATCCATTTGAAGCACAATAACACTCTGCTCTGCTCTCTGCTTCTCCCTCACCGTGCTGAACCCTCTCAAAATGGTGTACAGGGGCGGAGGCTATAGCCGCATGTAAAAAACGAAAGTAAAATACGAGATTTCGAATCGTTACAAATAACCGCTATGTATTTAGAAAAGTACAAATCCATTCGAAGCACATTAGGCATAATAGGCAGCGTCGTCGTGAGAGAGACACAGAAAATTATGAATCAACGAACCCAAAAAAAGTTACGAAAGTAGGAGTTGTGTCCAGAATCAACGAAAAACAATGTACTCTACCGAAAGTACGAATTATAAATCAACTAAAAATTCAACGAAAAATGTCGCTTGCGAAAATACGAATTAGTCCGAACACGAAAAATCCCGTCTAGCAAAATTACGAATGATTACGAATCAACAGGACCGAAAAGAAACAAACCGAAACTAACCGAATTTTTCCGTTGTGCACAAGCCTAGTTATCATATAACCCTGGATAATTATTACACCAGCTTGGCCATTTACAAACACCTATACCTAAAACCCTGGCCTGCGGAACCTCCAGAAAGAACAGGAAGGGCTTCCCACAATCTCTAGTGAACAAAAAACTGCGAAGGGGGGAAAAAAGCAACTTTGAGAAGCAACAAAGTGCTGGTTTTGAGGTGGAAGGATAGCAGAAATGTGTACATGATGTCCACCATCCTTGATGACACTACAGTTAAAGTTCAAAGAGGATGAGGTCCCATTGAAAAGCCAACATGTGTCCAAGATTACAAAATCTACATGGGGGGATTTCAATGACCAAATGCTTCAACCCTGTTTGGCAATAAGGAGGCCCCGTTTCTGGCACAAGAAAGTAGCAATTTATCTCATCCATTTGGCCACTTATAATGCATACATAATCTACACCAAATCCACGGAAAGCCCCACCCCCTTCCTAAAATTCATTGAAGAAGTTGTCACATTCCTCATCTATCAACAACCCCCCCAGGTAACCTTCACTCTGATGCTGTTAGCTGACTTTATGAGCGCCACTTCCCGGACAACATTCCGCCATCTTAAGCATGCCGAAGACGCCAAAAACATGTCGCGTATGCAGCAAAAGGTAACCTCTGATGACGCTTCCTGGGAGGGGCGAAATGCATTAGGTGGAACTTCCGGTGACATCACTTTTGAGCACGAAATGCACTTTATGAAGATTGTGGCACATTGCCAATTGATGGACATTTGTTATATATATTATGTTTTAAGTTTCATTTTCATTTTTGGATTAGCATGTTTGTTTAAAGACATAATGGTTACATTGTAAAACATAATCTTAAAAGTTTATGTAGGATAAAAGACAGAGCTGTGATCACGTTTATCACATTTTCCATGCTTCCTCAAATAACCATGCCACTGCCTTCCATGTGAACTGACCCTAACCTGTTTTTCAACTATGCCTCTGCCTACCGTTTGGACTGATTCCATGTGAACTGACCCTGGCCTGTTTTATCAACTATGCTTTTGCCTACCGCTTGGACTGATCTGTTGCCCTGCTACTGTAGTACACAGGGGTGTCACATATGTGAGGGTCTCCAGAATTGATTTTCCAGATGGAGAAACTTTTTTTTTTTGTTTTCGCCGGGTTTCGTAATTTCCGGATTAGAGTCTGGAGTCCGGAGGCTTCAAATATATTTGTGTGGGAGAAACCTCTACCCCTGTGCCCCTGTGCCCAGGTTTTACCTGACTGAGACCCTCAGCCTGCTGCTGACTTACTTTTATCATGCCTCTGCCTTTCACATGAACTGACCACACCTCTGCCTGCTACCTAAACTATGGAAATAATTAGCTGTAGCAAGAGGCAGTATGTTTATTAGGGATGAGCTTCGTGTTCGAGTCGAACATACGTTCGACTCGAACATCGGCTGTTCGATCGTTCGATGAAGATCGAACGATTTGGGCCGTTCGCGCCAAATTCGAGTGACGCGAACGACCCACAATGCACTACGCCATCGCAGTGTCATCCAGGCGCTGTGATTGGCCAAGCATGCACTGTGACCCCGCATGCTTGGCCAATCACAGCGCCGGCAGCGAGGAGAGCAATGATTGGCCACAGGCAGGATGCCTGTGGCCAATTATTGCTGAGGGGGTTTAGTACACGCCCCACACTATAAAAGGCCGCCAGCGCGGCGGCCTTGTGTAGTGTGTTCCGGAGCAGGGAAAGAGAAGCATAGGCAGGGACAGTGTCATTTTTTTTCCTTTACTAATCCTGGATTCCTTGTGTTTAGGGACAAATAAGGATAGGTAGGGAGAGTGTCAGTGTGTTATTCTGTGCTAAACCTTGTTTGTAGGGACAGAGAGGTACAGTGAGGGAAGGTGTCAGTGTGCTATTCTGTTCTAAACCAATCTTGCTGAACCATATTTTCAATCCTTGAGTTTAGGGACAGAGAGGTACAGTGAGGGAAAATGTCAGTGTGCTATTCTGTGCTAAATCTTGTTTGTAGGGACAGAGTAGGACAGTGAGTGAAACTGACAGTGTGCTATTCTGTTCTAAACCAATCTTGCTGAACCATATTTGAAATCCTTGAGTTTAGGGACAGAGAGGTACAGTGAGGGAAAGTGTCAGTGTGCTATTCTGTGCTAAATCTTGTTTGTAGGGACAGAATAGGACAGTGAGGGAAAGTGTCAGTGTGCTATTCTGTTCTAAACCAATTTTGCTGAACCATATTTGAAATCCTTGAGTTTAGGGACAGAGAGGTACAGTGAGTGAAACTGACAGTGTGCTATTCTGTTCTAAACCAATTTTGCTGTTCCATATTTGAAATCCTTGAGTTTAGGGACAGAGAAGGACACTCGTGGAAACTATCAGTGTGCTATTCTGTGCTAAATCTTGTTTGTAGGGAGGGACAGAGTAGGACAGTGAGGGAAAGTGTCAGTGTGCTATTCTGTTCTAAACCTATTTTGCTGTTCCATATTTGAAATCCTTGAGTTTAGGGACAGAGAAGGACACTCGTGGAAACTATCAGTGTGCTATTCTGTGCTAAATCTTGTTTGTAGGGAGGGACAGAGTAGGACAGTGAGGGAAAGTGTCAGTGTGCTATTCTGTTCTAAACCTATTTTGCTGTTCCATATTTGAAATCCTTGAGTTTAGGGACAGAGAAGGACACTCGTGGAAACTATCAGTGTGCTATTCTGTGCTAAATCTTGTTTGTAGGGAGGGACAGAGTAGGGCAGTGAGGGAAAGTGTCAGTGTGCTATTCTGTTCTAAACCTATTTTGCTGCTCCATATTTGAAATCCTTGAGTTTAGGGACAGAGAAGGACACTCGTGGAAACTATCAGTGTGCTATTCTGTGCTAAATCTTGTTTGTAGGGAGGGACAGAGTAGGACAGTGAGGGAAAGTGTCAGTGTGCTACTCTGTTCTAAACCTATTTTGCTGTTCCATATTTGAAATCCTTGAGTTTAGGGACAGAGAAGCACACTCGTGGAAACTATCAGTGTGCTATTCTGTGCTAAATCTTGTTTGTAGGGAGGGACAGAGTAGGACAGTGAGGGAAAGTGTCAGTGTGCTATTCTGTTCTAAACCTATTTTGCTGTTCCATATTTGAAATCCTTGAGTTTAGGGACAGAGAAGGACACTCGTGGAAACTATCAGTGTGCTATTCTGTGCTAAATCTTGTTTGTAGGGAGGGACAGAGTAGGACAGTGAGGGAAAGTGTCAGTGTGCTATTCTGTTCTAAACCAATTTTGCTGTTCCATATTTGAAATCCTTGAGTTTAGGGACAGAGAAGGACACTCGTGGAAACTATCAGTGTGCTATTCTGTGCTAAATCTTGTTTGTAGGGAGGGACAGAGTAGGACAGTGAGGGAAAGTGTCAGTGTGCTATTCTGTTCTAAACCTATTTTGCTGTTCCATATTTGAAATCCTTGAGTTTAGGGACAGAGAAGGACACTCGTGGAAACTATCAGTGTGCTATTCTGTGCTAAATCTTGTTTGTAGGGAGGGACAGAGTAGGACAGTGAGGGAAAGTGTCAGTGTGCTACTCTGTTCTAAACCTATTTTGCTGTTCCATATTTGAAATCCTTGAGTTTAGGGACAGAGAAGCACACTCGTGGAAACTATCAGTGTGCTATTCTGTGCTAAATCTTGTTTGTAGGGAGGGACAGAGTAGGACAGTGAGGGAAAGTGTCAGTGTGCTATTCTGTTCTAAACCTATTTTGCTGTTCCATATTTGAAATCCTTGAGTTTAGGGACAGAGAAGGACACTCGTGGAAACTATCAGTGTGCTATTCTGTGCTAAATCTTGTTTGTAGGGAGGGACAGAGTAGGACAGTGAGGGAAAGTGTCAGTGTGCTATTCTGTTCTAAACCAATTTTGCTGTTCCATATTTGAAATCCTTGAGTTTAGGGACAGAGAAGGACACTCGTGGAAACTATCAGTGTGCTATTCTGTGCTAAATCTTGTTTGTAGGGAGGGACAGAGTAGGACAGTGAGGGAAAGTGTCAGTGTGCTATTCTGTTCTAAACCTATTTTGCTGTTCCATATTTGAAATCCTTGAGTTTAGGGACAGAGAAGGACACTCGTGGAAACTATCAGTGTGCTATTCTGTGCTAAATCTTGTTTGTAGGGAGGGACAGAGTAGGACAGTGAGGGAAAGTGTCAGTGTGCTATTCTGTTCTAAACCAATTTTGCTGAACCATATTTGAAATCCTTGAGTTTAGGGACAGAGAGGTACAGTGAGTGAAACTGACAGTGTGCTATTCTGTTCTAAACCAATTTTGCTGTTCCATATTTGAAATCCTTGAGTTTAGGGACAGAGAAGGACACTCGTGGAAACTATCAGTGTGCTATTCTGTGCTAAATCTTGTTTGTAGGGAGGGACAGAGTAGGACAGTGAGGGAAAGTGTCAGTGTGCTATTCTGTTCTAAACCTATTTTGCTGAACCATATTTGAAATCCTTGAGTTTAGGGACAGAGAGGTACAGTGAGTGAAACTGACAGTGTGCTATTCTGTTCTAAACCAATTTTGCTGTTCCATATTTGAAATCCTTGAGTTTAGGGACAGAGAAGGACACTCGTGGAAACTATCAGTGTGCTATTCTGTGCTAAATCTTGTTTGTAGGGAGGGACAGAGTAGGACAGTGAGGGAAAGTGTCAGTGTGCTATTCTGTTCTAAACCTATTTTGCTGAACCATATTTGAAATCCTTGAGTTTAGGGACAAAGAGGTACAGTGAGTGAAACTGACAGTGTGCTATTCTGTTCTAAACCAATTTTGCTGTTCCATATTTGAAATCCTTGAGTTTAGGGACAGAGAAGGACACTCGTGGAAACTATCAGTGTGCTATTCTGTGCTAAATCTTGTTTGTAGGGACAGAGAAGGGCAGTGAGGGAAACTGTCAGTGTGCTGTTCTGTGCTAAACCAATCTTGCTGAAGCATATTGCAAATCCTTGTGTTTAGGGACAGAGAAGGATAGGCAGGGGACAGTGTCAGTGTCATTGTTGCTAAGCCTCCTGCACAGTATACACCTGAAGGTAGCCCTTATTGCTCTTTTTCCCATCTCCCTGCAGGCCATCCATTAAAATGTCTGGAAGGCAAACAAGGAGAGGCAGACAGTCAGGAGGCAAAAAAAGAGGGCAAGCAGGCTCTGTGTCTGGGGGCAACAGTGCTGGTCGTGGACGCGGTGCATTGTCATCAGCACATGGCCATGGGACACGCTTGTCCTTCTTTTCGGCAGCTGGACATGTTGAGCCACATCATGCCGAAGACTTGGTAGAGTGGATGACCAAGCCCACCTCATCCTCCTCATCCTCTCTCACCCAGGCTCAGGGTACTGGCAAAGCAGCTGCCAAAGCGTCCTCTTCTCTGGTATCATTATCTTCATTATTCAATCCTTCCCTAGACCCACCATGTCCTCCTCCTGAGGAGTCCCCCGAACTGTTTGAGCACAGTGTTGGGTACATGCTCCAGGAGGATGAACAGCGTTTCGAAGGATCTGATGATGATACCCAGCTAGAGGAAGGCAGTAGCGTGAGAGCAGAGAGAGGGGATGCTCAAGAAGGACACCAATCTGACAGTCATGCTCCAGCAGCTGCAGCATACTGCCAGATTGGCTCCAGTGATGAGGAGGGAGGGGATGATGAGGTCACTGACTCCACGTGGGTGCCTAATAGGAGAGAGGAGGAGGAGGAGGATGAGGAGGAGGCACATCTCCAACGAGGCAGGATGCCCTTGAGTGGCCAGCGTATGGGCAGCACACCGACGGAATCACACCACAGAGCTCCGCCTGTGCAGGGCGCTGCCTCTGCCCGTCATTCAAAAAGTTCTTTGGTGTGGGCCTTTTTTGAGGCGAGTGCATCAGATCGCACAGCTGCTGTTTGCAACATATGTCTCAAGCGTATATCGCGTGGCCAAAACATCAGCCGCTTGGGCACCACATGCTTGATCAGACATATGTTGACCTGCCATGCAGCTCGTTGGCAAGCCTACCTTAAAGACCCACACCAAAGAACAAAGCTGACCTCTTCTTGCACCGCATCAGCTGGGATCTCCAACCCCAGTATACCTTCAGTCCTCTCTGAAACCTGCACTGAGAGGAATGAAGGTGTAGAATTAGGTGTGTCACAGCCAAGTACTTGCGGGCACTCTGCTAGCAGTACACCAACGTCCGATTCTAGCAGGCAAATTTCCCTGCCCCAGCTGCTGGACCGTCGAAAGAAGTTCACTCCCAGCCATCCACATGCCCAGCGGTTGAATGCTAGCTTGGCTAAATTGCTAGCGCTTCAACTGCTGCCTTTTCAGTTGGTAGACTCGGCCCCCTTCCGTGAGTTTGTGCAATGTGCGGTTCCTCAGTGGCAGGTTCCCAAACGCCACTTTTTCGCACGGAAGGCGATTCCGGCTCTCTACCGGCATGTGGAAGGCAATGTCTTGGCCTCGCTGGACAGGGCGGTCAGCGGTAAGGTGCATATTACCGCTGACTCATGGTCCAGCAGGCATGGACAGGGACGTTACCTTTCTTTCATTGGGTCACTCTTTTGGCAGCTGGGAAGGATGCAGGACAAGGTGCAGTAGTGTTGGAGGTTGTTTCACCGCCACGCCTCCAAAATGCTACTACTGGTTGTGACACACCTCTCTCCTCCACCCCCTCCTCTTCTTCTTCCTCCATGGCCTCTTCCTGTGGTTTGTCCTCGGAACCAGCGGTGCTCCGTAGGCGTTCAAGGGGCTACGCAAGTACGCAGGCAAAAAGATGCCATGCCGTTCTTGCGCTGGTGTGTTTGGGGGACAGGAGCCACACTGGGGCAGAGGTTCTGTCTGCTCTGCAGGGGCAGGCCGAGAGGTGGTTGACGCCACGCCAGCTTAAGCCAGGAATGGTGGTTTGCGACAATGGCACCAACCTCCTCTCCGCCCTCCGACAGGGACAACTGACCCATGTGCCCTGTATGGCTCACGTCCTTAACCTGGTGGTGCAGCGGTTCTTGGGCAGGTACCCGGGCTTACAGGATGTCCTGAGGCAGGCCGGGAAAGTCTGTGTGCATTTCCGCAGATCCTATAATGCCAGTGCTCGCCTGGCTGAGCTGCAAAAGGAGTTGAACCTGCCCAAGAACCGCCTTATATGTTACATGCCCACCAGGTGGAACTCAACGTTGGCCATGCTGCAGTGGCTGCACACGCAGCAGAGGGCCATCAATGAGTACCTGTTTGACTACGGCACCAGGACAGGGTCAGGGGAGCTCGGGTTTTTTTCACCACGCCAGTGGGGCATGATCAGGGATGCATGCACTGTCCTGGCACCATTTGAGGAGGCCACGAGGATGGTGAGCAGTGACAGTGCATGCATCAGTGACACTGTACCTCTTGTCCACCTGTTGGAGCACACGCTGCGTGGAATAATGGACATGGCACTTGAGGCAGAACAGAGGCAGGAAGAGGAGGACTTCCTTGCCTCTCAAGGCCCCCTTTACCCAGACAGTGTTCCTTCTGTCCCACCCATCGCACAGGAAGAGGAGGAGGAGGAGGAGGATTACGATTGTGTCAGCATGGAGGTGGAGGCTGGCACTCAGCATCATCAGCAGCAGTCTTTTAGGGATGATTTACAGTCCCAAGAAACCAGTGGACTTGTACGTGGCTGGGAGGAGGTGGCTGCGGATCATGTCGTCCTTAGTGACCCAGAGGACTCCGGACTGAATGCCTCAGCTAACCTACGCTGCATGGCCTCCCTGATCATGCAAAGTCTGCGGAAGGATCCTCGTATTCTTCGGATCAAGGAGAGGGACCATTACTGGCTGGCCACTCTCCTTGATCCACGGTACAAGGGTAAGGTTGCGGACCTTATCTTACCGTCGCAGAGGGAGCAGAGGATGAGACAACTCCGGGAGGCCTTGCAGAAAGGTCTGTGCAACGCGTTCCCAGAGACTGGGAGGTTACAAACTCCTGGTCCTGGACAACGAGTTGCTGAGGCTTCGGGCAGTCAAAGAAGGAGCGGTGGGGAAGGTGGCCGTCTGACCGATGCGTTCAGACAATTCTTTAGTCCGCAGCCCCAAAGTATGATCGGTTCCAGCAACCATCGCCAGCGTCTGATATACATAGTCCAGGAATACCTAGGGGCAAGGTCAGACTTGGACACCTTCCCCACCGAAAATCCTCTGGCTTACTGGGTCTTGAGGATGGATCACTGGCCAGAGCTTGCACAGTATGCAATTGAGCTACTGGCCTGTCCTGCATCCAGCGTTCTTTCAGAACGCACATTCAGTGCTGCTGGAGGATTTGTCACGGATCACAGGGTGCGCCTGTCCACCGACTCGGTTGATCGACTGACATTCATCAAGATGAACCAGTCTTGGATCACCACCAGCTACCACACACCTGATGCTGATATAACAGACTAATTGATTTTAAAATGTCACATCCCTTCAAGACTGATGCTGATGCTGAGTGCCTGTGCTGTTATGTTGACTGGCTATCCTCCTCCTCCTCCTCAATGATACGATTAATGATGATAGCTTGGAAGATCATTTTGGTTTATGGGTGACGCCACCAGTGGCTAAGGCCCAATTTTTCAGCCCCTGTTTAACAGGGGCGTGTAATTAAAATTTTGGATGCAATACTTTGCAACAGGCCTCATTGCTGTGCTCCAAGTACAGTATCTGTGAGGGGTTGCAGTGTTGTGCCACCAGTGCCTAAGGCCCAATTTTTCAGCCCCTGTTCAACAGGGGCATGCAATTATAATTATTGATCTAATAATTCACAGCAGGGCCCATTGCTGCGCCCACCAAGAGTAACTGTCAGGCCTTACAGTGTTGTGGCACCAGCACCACCATCACCACCACCACCACCACCAAAGGCCTAATTTTTCAGCCCTTGTTCAACAGGGGCATGCAATTATAATTATTGATCTAATAATTCACAGCAGGGCCCATTGCTGTGCCCACCAAGAGTAATGCCCCATACACACGATCATTTTTCATGCCATTAAAAATGCCATTAAAAAAAATGGCCATTAAAAATGATCGTGTGTATGCTCCAGAGCATTTTTAACGACGTGAAAAACGGGCATTAAAAATTTCGAACATGCTCTTTTTTTTCACGTCGTTTTTTTTAACGACGTGAAAAACGATAGTGTGTATGCTTTAACGACGTGAAAAAAAACGCGCATGCTCAGAATCAAGTATGAGACGGGAGCGCTCGTTCTGGTAAAACTAGCGTTCGTAATGGAGATAGCACATTCGTCACGCAGTAACGGACTGAAAAGCACAAGACTGAAAAGAGCGAATCGTCTCTCAACAAACTTTACTAACATGAAGGGTGGCGCCATTCGAACGGAACTTCCCCTTTATAGTGCCGTCGTACGTGCTGTACGTCACTGCACTTTGCTTGAACATTTTTTAAAATGATGGTGTGTACGCAAGACAGGCTTGAGAGGAAACAAGAAAAAAAATGACAAGAAAAACGTCAGTTTTAAAAATGACATTAAAAATGATCGTGTGTATGGGGCATAACTGTCAGGCCTTACAGTGTTGTGGCACCAGCACCACCATCACCACCACCACCACCACCAAAGGCCCAATTTTTCAGCCCCTGTTCAACAGGGGCATGCAATTATAATTATTGAACGAATAATTCACAGCAGGGCCCATTGCTGCACCCACCAAGAGTAACTGTCAGGCCTTACAGTGTTGTGGCACCAGCACCACCATCAAAGGCCCAATTTTTAGTACCACTGTTCAACAATTATATGTTATTACAATTCCTGATATAATAGTTGACAGCAGGGCGTTCCAGCGCCCACCAAGAGTAACTGTGAGTGCTTTCAGTGTTGTGCCAACACCAACACCTAAGGGGCCAATTTCTGCAGAGTATATACGGCAGGTCCCTACTTTCAAACATCCAACTTACAAACTACTACTACTTGCAAACGGAAGAAGACAACAGGAAGTGAGAGGAAATCTACCCCTTGGAAGGAAAATTTTCTCCTGTAAGAATTAATATGGGAGAAAGGTGTCTCCTCTCTACTGATGCTTTATCACCAATCCTTGTTTCAATACAAACACCACATTTCAAAAACAGTTGTCATTGGGACGCAAAGTGAGGTGAAATGTTCTGAACAGGGGCACAGACAGCAAAAAAAATGTGACAGGGGTGATAACCGTTCCCTATGTTTTCCAAAAAGCTAAAAAAAAGGAATTTGGCATGGAGCTACACTTAAATAATGCAGCTGTTCAAAATTACAAACAGATTCTACATAAGAACAAACCTACAGTCCCTGTCTTGTATGCACCGCCTGTATACGGCTGTTCAGAGTATATAGGGCCTTTTTTATTTTGTGTGCGGGGTTCCCCTTAATATCCATACAAGACCCAAAGGGGCTGGTAATGGGCTGGGGTAGGGGGGGGGGGGTGATGGGGTAGCTATGCCATTTTTCCTAAAGATTTTCATCCATATTACCGGGACCAGACATTGCATTAAAGCCGCAAGCAGTTTTAAATGGCTTTTTTTCCTTTAGAAATGTTATTTTGTGCAGGGACAGTTCTAAACACGGGAAACTCGTGCCACTTTACAGGCATACTTTAGACACCCCCCAGGTACAATATTTAAAGGAATATTTGACTTTATTTTTTTCACTTTATGCATCATTAAAATGACTGCTCCCGGAAAACGTCCGTTTTTAAAACTTCTTTTTGCATTGATACATGTCCCCTGGTGCAGAACCCGGGTTCCCAAACTCTGTTTCGGACAATAACATGGATAATAGTCGTTATAATTATCACTTTAGAATCCGAACGTTCGCATCCATTGTATTTAATAGGGTTCTAATGTTCGTGCGAACTTTCAGTCCGTTCGCGGGTTCTGGTGCGAACCGAACCCGGGGGTGTTCGGCTCATCACTAATGTTTATGAAGGGCTGGAGAGCAATACAATAATGAGTGTCTGCAGGTAACAGTGTACCAGGACCATAATTATGGCTGTCCTGACTGTGCCTGGACAATTCCTATGGACAAATGCTTTAACTGTGCTGACAATATCCTTGTACTGACTATTAGACATGTGCACACTGAAATATTTTGTTTCGGAATTTCGTTTTTGTTCGAAAAATTTAACTATTTAGTTACTTCCGATATTAGTTTTTCTTTTTTAGTTTTGTTAAAAAATGCATTCGTCCGAAAATCCAAATTAATTAAGGTCGAATCTGTCATTGAAGGCTTATGGTGTCTGTTGAATGTTCTAAGAAGATGCGACGAAGCAGCTAAACTGTACGACGCTGCAATCGTACATTTCCGGTCGAACGCTCCGCCCACAAGCTATAGTAGGTTTCTAATGTTGTATGACTAGTAATAATTATATTTATTAATTATTATTACTAGTCAAACAACATTAGAATTCTTCTATAGCCTATGGGCGGAGCATTTGATCATAAATGTCCGCTTGGGGCGATCGTATGTTTTTAGCTGCTTCGTCGAATCTTCATGTCTCTATGTTGAATAATCTTGGACTAACAGAGTTAGGTTAGGCACATTCAACCACAGATTCGATAGACAGAGAGCGCTATTGTCACCGTCATGTCAAATCTTCTATCTATATCGAACTGTTTTTGCCATCAAAATGAAAATAAAGCATTTTTTATGTCGGATCTTTCAGATTTCGGATTCTGCACATTCGTTATTGTTTGTTAAAACAAACGTGAAAATCACCGAAATTCGTACGAAAATGCATTCGGACGAAAACGAATGCACATGTCTACTGACTATAGACAATTTTCCTGCTTGCTGTCTGGATAATTACTATTGCTGTCGCTAAGCACATCCCTGCCTGCTGCCTGGACCAATGCTCTCCTCTGTGGACACTACTAAAACCACAGGTAATGCTTTTTTTTACCCTTTCCTAAATAGAATTTATTTTGGATTGTAATTCTTGGTATATACATGCTATGTGTTAGAAATATGAAGGGCCTTCAAAAATTATAGCTTGTCAGGAAATGATATGTGTAATTTATGCTCCTGAAACGCCTGACAATGCTACTTGGATGTGGCCAGGCTGTATAAAAGTCTCACACATGTGGTATCACCATATATAGGAGGAGTAGCAGAATTTATTTTGGGGTTTCATTATTGCTATGTACATGCTATGTTTTGTAAATATCTTATAAATGGACAACTTTGTTTAAAACAAAATGTGTTTTAATTTTTTTACACATTTTCCAAAAACTTCTGGAAAAAAATGACATGTTAAAAAGACTCATTGTGCCTCATAGATTATACGTTGTGGTGTTTGCTTTCTAAAAGTTGTTGTTGTTAATATTTATTTTTGTAACATAATTCTGCATAAAACATATTAAAGTGTAATTTCATGAGATAATTTATGAGGGTGTGTTTAGGGGTGGATCTATGGGCATGGCAGGAAAGGGGTTGAGTGGAGTAACTGGTTGCGAGTAACTCTTAAGGCCTGGCTAGTAGCTCAGGTCTTGACATTTTGAGCCCTGCTATAGGTGATAAAGTATTCTCCTTGAGATAAATAATTAAACAGGCTTTAGTCTATATTAAACCAACCAATTCCTCTCCAGACTCCACAGAGATAACATCACATAATCTTTAACACAGTGCTTGAAAATCTTCTTTCCTCCCAAAGATTATATATAAGAGATAAAAGGCACTTAAAGGAGAAGTATAGCCAAAGCACATTTGGCTATACTTCTCCTATGGATCAGAGGAGTGCAGTTTTTTTTTGCACTCCTGTGACCCGTTGTCAGGTGCCTGGACTGACACCCCACTCAGCCTCTCAGCAAGCCTCTGTGAGCCTGAGACGGCCGCTCCCCACCCCTCCACAGCTCAGTGCTCCAGTGAGCATGAAGCAGCAGAGCAGAGAGCTGCTGAATGACAGTCAGCAGCTCTCTGCTCGGGGAGCTGTGAGAACCAAGCAATCAGCGATGTTCGATCGCTCGGTTCTCAGTGCAGAGGCGCCGGGAGACAAATGCAGCATTGGACCGATACTGCATCCACCTAGGTACATATGATGGAGGAAAAAACCCCAAACCCATACCTTTTAATAGCGTAAAATCTTCTTTTACAGAGAACCCCAGCCTGAGGTTCGTGGCTGGAGCCAGGAATGCCATTGAGAGCCTAAGCGTGTATTTCTTATTGTCAGGAGACAGGCACGGATTTATGTAAGTGTACTACTTTGTATTTTATTTTAATAAAATACGATTTTACACTATTAGTGCCGGGAGGAAAGAAAATTTTCAAACAATGTGTTGAAGGTTATGTGATGTTAACTCTGTCGAGTCTGGAGAGGAATGGGATAGCTCAATATAGAGTAATACCGCGTACACATGGTCGGATTTTCCTATTAAATACAATGGACTCGAACGTTCGAAATCTAAAGTGCTAATTATAAAGGCTAATATGCAATTTAATGTCCTAAAAAGTGTTTGGGGACCCGGGTCCTGCCCCAGGGGACATGTATCAATGCAAAAAAAGGTTTAAAAAATAGATGTTTTTACGGGAGCGGTGATTTTAATAATGCTTAAAATGAAAAAATAAAAGTGAAATTTTCCTTTCAATTTCGTACCTGGGGGGTGTGTATGATATGCATGTAAAGTTGCGCATGTTTCCCGTGCTTAGAACTGTCCCTGCACAAAGTGTCATTTCTGAAGGAAAAAAAGTCATTTAAAACTTACTCGCGGCTATAATGAATTGTCGGCTTTTATCAATACATAGAAAAGTCATTGATAAAAAAAAAAAAAAAGCGTGGGGTTTCCCCCAAATTCAATTACCAGGCCCTTCAGGTCTGGAATGGATATTAAAGGGAACCCCGCCGCAAATTTAAAAAAAAATGGCGTGGGGTTCCCCTAAATATCCATACCAGGCCCTTGAGATCTGGCATGGATTTTAAGGGGAACTCCACCCCAAATTTAAAAAAAAATGGCGTGGAGTCCCCCCAAAAATCCATACCAGACCCTTATACGAGCACGCAACCTGGCAGGCCGCAGGGGAAGAGGGGGGGATGAGAGAGCGGCCCCCCTCCCTCCTGAACCATACCAGGCCATATGCCCTCAACATGGGGAGGATGTCCCCATGTTGATGGGGACAAGGGCCTCATCCCCACAACCCTTGCCTGGTGGTTGTGGGGGTCTGCGGGCGGGGGCTTATCAGAATCTGGAAGACCCCTTTAACAAAGGGGACCCCCAGATCCCGGGCCCCCCCCTATGTGAATTGGTAAGGGGTACATTGTACCCCTACCATTTCACAAAGAAAGTGACAAAAAATGTAAATAAAAACACAAACACCTTGGAAAAGTCCTTTATTAAAAAAAAATATATATATAAAAAAAAAAAAACATTCCAGCGATGAAATCCAGTGTCCCGCGGCGATCCCGATGTCCAGCGCTGTCCGTCATTGGTTGTGCCTGTGCGGACCTGATGGGGAACTTCCTCCGCTGTGTTTTAAAATGTATAGACCCGCCCCTTCTAAAGTTCCCCATCAGGTCCGCTCAGCGTACCAGATGCGGAGCGCGAGAAGGGGCGGGTCTATTCATGTATTACACAGCGAACGAAGTTCCCCATAAGGTCCGCCCCCTCGGTATGTCCGACCCCGCCTACGTCATTAGCCTGAGCGGGGAACTTCCTTCAATGTGTAATTTAAATTTACACAGTGAAGGAAGTTTCCCGCTCAGGCCAATGACGTAGGCGGGGTCTGACATACCGAGGGGGCTGACCTGATGGGGAACTTCTCGCACTTTGTAATACATGTATAGACCCGCCCCTTCTCAAGTTCCCCATCAGGTCCGCTCAGCCTATGATTAGGTGTAAGGCTGAGGACCTGATGCGGAACATGAGAAGGGGCGGGTCTATACATGTATTACACAGCGAACAAAGTTCCCCATCAGGTCCGCCCCCTCGGTATGTCAGACCCCCCTAAGTCATTGGCCAAGCGGGAAACTTCCTTCACTGTGTAATACATGAATAGACCCGCCCCTTCTCGCGTTCCGCATCTGGTCCGCTGAGCGGACCTGATGGGGAACTTTAGAAGGGGCGGGTCTATACATTTAAAACACAGCGGAGGAAGTTCCCCATCAGGTCCGCACAGGCACAACCAATGACGAACAGCGCTGGAAATCGGGATCGCGCGGGACACTGGATTTCATCGCTGGAATGTTTTTTGTTTTTTTTTATTAGTTTTTTGAACTGGTACGGTTCAGGAGGGAGGGGGGCCACTCTCTCATCCCCCCTCTTCCCCTGCGGCCGGCCAGGTTGTGTGCTCGGATAAGGGTCTGGTATGAATTTTTGGCGGGACTCCACGCCATTTTTTTAAAAATTTGGGGTGGAGTTCCCCTTAAAATCCATGCCAGATCTCAAGGGCCTGGTATGGATATTTAGGGGGAACCCCACGCCATTTTTTTTTTATTTGCGGCGGGGTTCCCCTTAATATCCATTCCAGACCTGAAGGGCCTGGTAATTGAATTTGGGGGAACCCCCACGCTTTTTTTTATGTTTTTATCAATGACTTTTCTATGTATTGATAAAAGCCGACAATTCATTAATAGCCGCGAGTGAGTTTTAAATTACTTTTTTTCCTTCAAAAATGACACTTTGTGCAGGGACAGTTCTAAGCACGGGAAACATGCGCAACTTTACATGCATATCATACACACCCCCTAGGTACGAAATTTAAAGGAATATTTCACTTTTATTGTTTCACTTTAAGCATTATTAAAATCACTGCTCTTAAAAAAACGGCAGTTTTTAAAGCTTTTTTTTGCATTGATACATGTCCCCTGGGGCAGGACCCAGGTCCCCAAACACTTTTTAGGACAATAACTTGCATATAAACCTTTATAATTAGCACTTTAGATTTCTCCCATAGACTTTTCGAATTTGCCGCAAACACCCCAAATTGTTCATTGTTCGGCGAACGGGCGAACAGGCAATGTTCGAGTCGAACATGAGTTCGACTCGAACTTGAAGCTCATCCCTAGACAGGTGTAGGACAATCGGTGTGGTGAAGAATCAGTGAGGAAGATATAATTTTCCTGGGCAGCTTAATTTGGGCAGACTATTATGCCGCGTACACACGATCGTTTTTCATGCCGTTAAAAATGCCATTTTTAAAAATGGCCATTAAAAATGATCGTGTGTAGGCTCCAGAGCATTTTTAACGACGTGAAAAACGGCCATTAAAAATTCCGGACATGCTCTCTTTTTTCACGTCGTTTTTCATGTCGTTTTTTTTAACGACGTGAAAAACGATAGTGTGTATGCTTTAACGACGTGAAAAAAAACGCGCATGCTCAGAATCAAGTAAGAGACGGGAGCGCTCGTTCTGGTAAAACTAGCGTTCGTAATGGAGATAGCACATTCATTACACAGTAACGGACTGAAAAGCGCGAATCGTCGCTCAACAAACTTTACTAACATGAAGGGTGGCGCCATTCGAACGGAACTTCCCCTTTATAGTGCCGTCGTACGTGTTGAACGTCACTGCGCTTTGCTTGATCGTTTTTTTTAATGATGGTGTGTACGCAAGGCAGGCTTGAGAGGAAACATGAAAAAAAACGAGGAGAAAAACGTCGGTTTAAAAAATGACATTAAAAACGATCGTGTGTACGGGGCATTATACTATACTGTATGTGTGTTTGACACAGGTAATATTGCCCAATTTTGCACGGGACACTTTACTTATTCGAATTATGAGATCTGAACACTGATGAATGAATTTTATTGCACAAAATGAATTGTATAATAGAAGACACTTTGGATAAGTTTTATTATGGGTTTTTTTTTCTTTGCACTTTGAGCAATCTTTATTTTCATTGTTGATGTATTTACTTGGTTATTTTTAAAATTGTAGCGCACATATTATTGGTTGGATTTCAAACACTATTGTTTTTGAGTGACCGCAGCTACAGGTTGATAGTAGTAATGGTTAAAAATGTGTCTTTTTACATAGTGCAGACTTTACTCTGCAAGAGAATCCTGCAGTTATGCCTTTGTTATGTGTAAAATTGTTCTCAGTTTTTTTACTAAAAAAAGGCCTTTATCACCAAGCCTGACTTAGTGGTACATCTTAGGGGATTCTCTTTGTGCCTTCCATTATTTATTAGGCAGGTACATTCCTAGTACTTTATGTGTACCTATAACTGAGAATTCATTTGTAAAAAGGAATGAGATATTCCTTGTTTTTAGTTCCTACCTGACATATTAGTTTTTTATTATATCTTACTATGAATTTTTCACTGTAATAAGTGATGAATAGTCTTATCGCTGCTCAACACTGGCTTTTCAATGTTTATTAAATGTATACCAAACTGTTGGACCCTAGCTCTCATTGAGAGTCAGTGGATCCAGAGTGAGAACTGAGAGAACTGCTGAGTCCTGGTGCCATTTTAAAAATGGCACTGGGGCGTGGCTTGGCACGCAGCGTGGATGGAAGCTGTGTGAAGGAGCTCCTGCTATCCAGGTGAACAGGGAGGTGAAAAAGACCCACATCGAGGACGAGAATGTCCACACTAATCAAGAGAGGGACGCACAATCGCTCCCTCTGCTCTCTGGGGACACCAAAAGCAAATTATCACCTGCTAACCTCAGCAAATACTGATACAGCGGTGGAGGAAGAAGCTCCAAGATGGCGCAGACACACAGACTGGCTGCAGGATATGACATGGAGGATGATGAGGTCTCATTTCCAGCTTCTGAGGACTATTCCAGAGGTAATAATAGCAATGACCCCCCTCTGACATACGCTGTAATGACTGAGATAGCAGCAGACATTAAAAACTCCTTCTCTGCAGCCATTACTGATATTAAAACAGAACTACTGAGACTATCAGAGCAAATGGCAGTACATGAAAGAGCAGGGAAGAGGAGGGATAGAGCCCTGCTCAGGCTGGACGACATTACAGCCACACACTCTCAACACATGATTGATATGAATAGGCAGATCGAAGATTTGGACAACAGGGGAAGAAGACACAATATCAGGATGAGGGGAGTCCCAGAGTCTGTTACCCCAGATCAAATCAGACCAGCACTGTCCTCCATCTTCAACAGCATTATTGAGAGACCAGAGGAATCTTCAATAGAATATGACAGAGCACACAGAGCCCTCAGACCCAGAGCCCCTGATAACAACCCCTCTAGAGACATTATCTGCTGTCTTCCAAACTTCTGCCTGAAAGAAGAAATTCTACAAAAAGCCAGAGCAAATGAACAGGTCACATTTAATGGTGCTGATGTACAGCTCTTTCAGGACCTGTCTCCTATCACACTGAAAAATAGAAGCGCCCTGAGACCTCTACTTGAAATCCTAAAAGAAAAAGGAATTAGTTACAGATGGAAATTCCCATTTGCTCTTCAAGCTACTTTTAATGGCAAACGATACATGCTCAGAGTCCCAGATGATCTGGATAAATTCTGTGAAAGCCTGCAGATTGTCCCTGTAGACCTACCTGATTGGTATGCTGAATTTCGTCTACCTTCTGCTATCAACAATCCGCCCTTCATGTCAGGCCCTTCTCCTGGGAAATCCCCCTTCCAACATGGGAAACAATGCAGGAATGATAACATAAGCAATTACAAGTTTCCTGCTTCCAAGAGTCCAAGAATGAGAGAGCCCAGATAAAGTTCACATCTCTCTCTACACTTAGTGCCTGTTGTATAATTGAAAAATAACTGTTCACATTCCTCAGTTCTAGTTGCTGTATTAAGCACATGTTGATGACTCCATTTTGCTCCAACTCTATTTGAAAGACGCTATTTCAAACTTACTCACTAGATGGCGCATATGCCCCAGAATCTTCCAGCTAAGGAGATTCAGGTGGAACACATAATACCTATTGCAGTTTTGAACCACAAGAGGTCTCCTTCTCCTCAAAATACCAACTTAATGACTGCTCAAGCACTTCCAACCCAGAACCAAGACACAATCCTTTGAGTTATAGTCTTTTATTAACTGTTCTAATATTTTTGTCTTTTTGACACAAGGAAGGATCCATTAAGGTCTGGGATTCTATATGAGCTTTTTCCACAGGAGGAAGATGGAAGTTCCTCTACATTCCTATCCTTATACAACCAGTGGACTTCCTCGTAAAATATTCTGGTATAAGTCGAACTAACCGTGAGTACCCTAAGCAGTCCATACTCCGCCACATATTGGACATTAGGGATGAGCCGAACACCCCCCGGTCCCCAGAGGACTCCGGACCGAATGCCTCAGCTAACCTACGCTGCATGGCCTCCCTGATCCTGCAAAGTCTGCTGAAGGATCCTCGTATTCTTCGGATCAAGGAGAGGGACCATTGCTGGCTGGCCACTCTCCTTGATCCACGGTACAAGGGTAAGGTTGCGGACCTTATCTTGCCGTCGCAGAGGGAGCAGAGGATGAGACATCTCCGGGAGGCCTTGCAGAAAGGTCTGTGCAACGCGTTCCCAGAGACTGGGAGGTTACAAACTCCTGGTCCTGGACAACGAGTTGCTGAGGCTTCGGTCAGTAGCAGAAGGAGCGGTGGAGAAGGTGGCCGTCTGACCGATGCGTTCAGACAATTTTTTAGTTCGCAGCCCCAAGGTATGATCGGTTCCAGCAACCATCGCCAGCATCTGATATACATGGTGCAGGAATACCTAGGGGCAAGGTCAGACTTGGACACCTTTCCCACCGAAAATCCTCTGGCTTACTGAATGTTGAGGATGGATCACTGGCCAGAGCTTGCACACTATGCAATTGAGCTACTAGCCTGTCCTGCATCCAGCGTTCTTTCGGAACGCACATTCAGTGCTGCTGGAGGCTTTGTCACAGATCACAGGGTGCGCCTGTCCACCGACTCGGTTGATCGACTGACCTTCATAAAGATGAACCAGTCTTGGATCACCACCAGCTACAAAGTACCTGAAGCTGATATAACAGAATAATTTATTTTCAAATGTCACATCCCTTCAAGACTGATGCTGAGTGACTGTCCTGTTATGTTGACTAACTATCCTCCTCCTCCTCAATGATCCGATTCTTGCTGATAGCTTGGAAGAACTTTTTTATTTCAGGGTGCCGCCACCAGTGGCTAAGGCCCAATTTTTCAGCCCCTGTTTAACAGGGGCATGTAATTACAATTTTTGATGCAATGCTTTGCAGCAGGGCTCATTCCTGCACTCCAACTGGAGTATCTGGGAGAGGTTGCAGTGTCGTGGCACCAGCACCAGTGTCTAAGGCCCAATTTTTCTGCCCCTGTTTAACAGGGGCGTGTAATTACAATTTTTGATGCAATACTTTGCAACAGGGCTCATTGCTGTGCTCCAAGTTCAGTATCTGTGAGGGGTTGCAGTGTGGTGGCACCAGTGCCTAAGGCCCAATTTTTCTGCCCCTGTTTAAAAAGGGCATGTAATTACAATTCTTGATCTAATAATTCAGAGCAGCGCCCATTCATGCGCCCACCAAGAGTAACTGTGAGGGCTTACAGTGTTGTGACAACACCACCACCACCAAAGGCCCAATTTTTCAGCCCCTGTTCAACAGGGCCATGCAATTACAATTCTTGATCTAATAATTCACAGCAGCGCCCATTCATGCGCCCACCAAGAGTAACTGTGAGGGCTTACAGTGTTGTGGCACCAGCACCACCACCAAAGGCCCAATTTTTCCTACCACTGTTCAACAATGGCATGTAAATACAATTCCTGATATAATAGTTCACAGCAGGGCGTTCCAGCGCCCATCAAGAATAACTGTGAGGGCTCACAGTGTTGTGGCAACACCAACATGTAAGGGGCAAATTTCAGCAGAGTATATACGGCAGGCTCCTACTTTCAAACATCCAACTTACAAACGACTCCTACTTGCAAACGGAAGGAGACAACAGGAAGTGAGAGGAAATCTACCCCTAGGAAGGGAAATTATCTCCTGTAAGAGTTAATATGGGAAAAAGGTGTCTCCTTTCTACTGATGCTTTATCACCAATCCTTGTTTCAATAAAAACCCCACTTTTCAAAAACATTTGTCATTGGGACAGAAAGTGAGGTGAAATGTTCTGAACAAGGGGCACAGACAGCAAAACAAATGTTACAGGGGTGATAACCCTTCCTTATGTTTTCCAAAAAGCTTAAAAATAGATTTTTGGGCTGGAGCTACACTTAAACAATGTACGTGTTCAAAATTACAAACAGATTCTACTTAAGAACAAACCTACAGTCCCTGTCTTGTTTGCACCGCCTGTATACTGCTGTTCAGAGTATATAGGGCCTTTTTTATTTTGTGTGCGGGGTTCCCCTTAATATGCATACAAGACCCAAAGGGGCTGGTAATGGGCTGGGGTAGGGGGGGGGTCATGGGGTAGCTATGCCATTTTTCTTAAAGAATTTCATCCATATTACCGGGACCAGACATTACATTAAAGCCGCAAGCAGTTTTAAATGGCTTTTTTTTCCTTTAGAAGTGTCATTTTGTGCAGGGACAGTTCTAAACACGGGAAACACGTGGCACTTCACAGGCATACTTTAGACACCCCCCAGGTACGATATTTAAAGGAATATTTGACTTTTTTTTTTCACTTTATGCATCATTAAAATGACTGCTCCCGAAAAACGACCGTTTTTAAAACTTCTTTTTGCATTGATACATGTCCCCTGGTGCACAACCCGGGTTCCCAAACCCTATTTATGACAATAACATGCATAATAGTTGTTATAATTAGCACTTTAGAATTCGAACGTTCGCATCCATTGTATTTAATAGGGTTCTAATGTTCGTTCGAACTTTCGGTCCGTTCGCGGGTTCTGGTGCGAACCGAACCCGGGGGTGTTCGGCTCATCACTACCGTCCACTAACGCACCTCCCACCTACCCCCCAGAGTAATATTTAGTGTCCAATTAATGGAACGCTAACTAGCTCTTCACCATCTTGGTGTATACTTGAGCTAAAACTCACATACGGTTCTACAAACCAACCCAACCCCTTTCTTTCCCCCTTAACCACTTAACGACCGCCCACTGTAAATATACGTCGGCAGAATGGCACCGACAGGCAAAGTCACGTACCGGTACGTGACTGCCTTCGTATAGTTGGGGGGTCCGATCGGACCCCGTTCTATACAGTGAGCGGTGGTTATTTGTTCGGGAGCGATCCGGGATGAGGGGACGGCCGTTCGATTCCGGCCACCCCCTCGCGATCGCTCCCGGCGAATGAAAACCTTCCTCTGCCTGTGTAATGTAAACACAGGCAGAGGAAGTGATGTCATCTCTCCTCGTGTCGGTCTTTTCGATCCGGCGCGAGGAGAGAAGACATCTCACAGTAAGTGCACCAACAGCCCACTGACACCAGTACACGTAGGCACACTTTTCACCCCCCAGTCACCCCCAGATCACCCCCCATATCACCCCCAGTACCCCCAGTCACAGTGCACCATTTGCAGTGGTAATTTTTTTACTGATCACTGCAATCAGTGTCATTTGTGACAGTAAAAAGTTGCAGGGCAGTTAGGTTTAGGCCCCTTTAGGTCCAGGGTAGCCCCCTAACCCCCCCTAATAAAGGTTTAACCCCTTGATCACCCCCCAGGTAACCCTTTCACCCCCTAACGCCAGCGTCACTAAGCGATCGTATTTCCGATCGCTGTATTTAGTGCCGGTGGTGCCCTAGATAGCCAGTTATTTATTTTGGTAATGGGCTGGGGTAGGGGGGGGGGCTGGTGGGGTAGCCATGCCATTTTTCTCAAAGATTTTCATCCATATTACCGGGACCAGACATGACATTAAATCCGCAAGCAGTTTTAAATGGCTTTTTTTCCTTTAGAAATGTCATTTTGTGCAGGGACAGTTCTAAACACGGGAAACACATGCCACTTCACAGGCATACGTTAGACACCCCCCAGGTACAATATTTAAAGTAATATTTCACTTTTTTTTTTCACTTTATGCATCATTAAAATGACTGCTCCCAAAAAACGGCCGTTTTTAAAACTTCGTTTTGCATTGATACATGTCCCCTGGGGCAGAACCCGGGTCCCCAAACCCTTTTTAGGACAATAACATGCATATTAGTTGTTATAATTAGCACTTTAGATTTTGAAAGTTCGCATCCATTGTATTTAATAGGGTTCTAATGTTCGTGCGAACTTTCGGTCCGTTCGAAGGTTCTGGTGCGAACCGAACCGGGGGGTGTTCGGCTCATCCCAAACAATGGAATTCTGAAAAATAAACTGAGAAAAGCTATGGAAGAAACAGGTAAAAATTGGATGTACTGCCTACCATTAGCTGTGACTAGCATGTATATTACACCCACACAGGAAGGTTTGAGTCCATTTGAAATGATACATGGAAGGCCATATAGAATACCCTTACTACTAAATGAAACACCAGTTGAGGAATCTGAACGTACCTTAGCAGAATATATGTCTAACTTGTTGAAACAGAAACAAATTAATGAGATCTGTTCTATTCCAGAAGGTCCAATCCAAGGAGAAGAGAAAATCCATATCGGAGACTGGGTCCTGATAAAAGTAATAAAAAGGAAACATTGGCACTTGCCTAAGTGGGAGGGGCCATATCAGGTTCTTCTCACCACTCCCACAGCAATAAGGATTGTGGAGAGGTCTACCTGGACTCACCAGTCCCATTGCAAAAAGGTTTTACAGACAGAGCAGGGTCAGTTGGCGACAGAGCTCTAGTAAGTCCGGCTACAAAGGGAGGTCCCACACAAGGTGGGGCTTATCTCAAACTGGTGAAGACTCCCTTCCCTTACCCCCTGGAGCTCTGTAGCTGGTCAGGATGAAAGGGACAGTGATTATCTTGGGTCTACTGGTGACTCTAGGTGAGACGTCTATACGGGGAGGCAGAAACTGGAAAGAGAAGGAACCTCTAGAATGGGCAAGTACAGGGAAGGCTTTGAACTTAACCTTCATAGAATGAGTAACTAGTACCATTTTAGTTGATTTTTGCCAAAAGGTGGACTGTAGGGAGATAACTGAAGCAAGAAGGCTCCAATGGGCAGATAATTATGTTTGTTATCTTCCAAGTGGAACTGACTGTTCAGTATGGAACCAGGCCCTGTGGACCACAGCACACCAAGATTGGGGGTACAACATTCTAGGCATAAATGGTTTAAAATAAAGACTCACTATAACAAAGGTGGCCAATTCCCCCTGTACACATAGCAGAGATTGCAACCAATTGCTGATAACATTAAAAGAACCTCAAAAAGAGGATCAACGGTTATATTCTATGGGAGCATGGGTGTCGGGAACAGATCCTTTAGGTAAATTTTTCCTCAAGGTATTACCACTCAATAAAACCAAACAGGAAAATGTAGACACAGAAGGGAAAGAAGAAAGCCATACTAAAATAGAAGTTCTGAGTAACACTATAAGATTTACTAACCTGATGCCCCGTACACACGGCCGTTTTTCTCGTAGAAAAAAATGATTTTTTTTCCTTTCGGCGAGAAAAACGATCGTCTGTGGGCTTTCTGCCGTTTTTTTAGACGAGAAAAACGGCATTAAAAACGACGAGAAAAATTAGAACATGTTCTAATTTTTCTCGTCGTTTTTTTCGACATGTTTTCCACGGCAGTGTTTCCCATAGGGAAACACTGCCGCGGAGCCCACACACGGTCGTTTTTTTCGACCAAAAAAAAAATGACATTTAAAACGGCCGTGTGTGGGGGGAACAAGCTGTTCCTCGTTTCTCACGTCGATTTTCTCAACGGTGTTTTCACCGTCGAAAAAATCGATCGTGTGTACGCGGCATAACAGTAGAAGATGTCATAGCTTTGGAGACGGGTTACCAAGAAAAAAATGAGTGGTTAGAATGGTTGAGGTACACGGTTAAAACTCTAAAAAAGGAAAACTGTTTAATTTGTGCTGGAGCTAGACCACATTTAGCAACGGTCCCTTTTCCTCTAGATTACAATACAGATCCAGAAGGTTTAAAATGTATGCTGCAGTTGTATAATAAGAGCTATAAACCAGAAGCAAATTCTACCTGTCACACATTGAGTTTCTTGTTTCCCCCAGTGCAGAGACCTCAGATACCTCCAGCGGTTACGTATCCGGGCAATTTTACTTGTTTTGCTCTCCCAGGGAACAGTAGCGTGGTGGATCTTGGGTCACTATCTGATGACTGCTGTGCGGAGAGGATTAGCAAGGAAAATGGTGATTGGGTTGAACATGACACTCAGAGAGCTGATGTCTGGTGGATGTGTGGGGATAAGAAACTGCGAGCTAGGATTCTCGCAAATGCCCAAGGGGATTGTGCGATGGTCCAGCTGGTTATGCCCCTGAGAATCCTGTCAGAACACCCGTGGACTAAGAGTCACCAACTGTATCGAAGGGACACCTCTCCCAAAGGGTCATTTGACTCCCAGATCTATATAGATGAGATTGAGTTCCTCGTGGGGTGCCGAATGAGTTTAAGGCCAGGAATCGGGTAACAGCTGGGTTTGAGTCTCTTCTCTGGTGGGTGACAATTGATAAAAAATGTTGACTGGATTAACTATATATACTACAACCACCAACGATTTTTAAACTATACCAGGGACGCTGCAAAAGGTCTAGCAGAATAGCTGGGCCCCACCTCTCTAATGGCATGGCAGAACCGAATGGCCTTAGATATGGTCCTGGCTGAAAGAGGAAGGGAATGCAAAATGTTTGGTAGCATGTGTTGTACCTTTATCCCTAACAATACAGCTCCTGGAGGGACTGTGACCAGAGCCCTGGAAGGACTAACTGCTCTATCGAATGAATTAGCGGAGAATTCAGGTATTAATGATCCATTCACAAACTGGCTTGAAGGATGGTTTGGTAAATGTACTGGACTTATCACATCATGTTTGATTTCAATTGCTGTGGCCTTGGCCGTTCTGGTCACTTGCGGATGCTGCTGCATTCCCTGTATTCGAGGACTTTCACAAAAACTGATCGAAACTGCAATCTCAAGAACAATGTATCAAGCACTTCCTACCTCTGAGGAGACCTGTGTTGACATTGAAGCTCAACTTAATGACATACAGTCCGAAAGTGCATAAAACACAGGGACTATCATCGAAATGTGTTGAGATAAAATAGCCACACAAGAGGTGGGAATGTTGGAAAAGTTTTTTATGTCTATTGTGTGATTATTTGTAAGAATTTAAAATGGATTTCGATTTCTAAAATGGCTTCTAAAGACACGTTGCTTCTAACCTGTATTGTTCAATTGTTTCAACTTACTTCCTAAATTCATAAGCTTTGCTACGAATTGTAAAAAGACACTGTGATTGGCAATAAAGCTGTTTTGCGTCATGAGCCACCAGTGAACTTTTAACCAATAATATCCTTCCTCCTGACTCTATAAAAAGGTCACACACCTCGTGTCAGTATGTGACTTCTGCTTTCTTCTCAGCATGAAAGGCTCATCCATGTGTACCGGTACATTTGAAATAAATTACCTTACTTCTGGAAAACTTGAAGTTTGATTGATCACAGGGGAAGAATTTTCCAACAATATACTCTGCAGAAATTTGCCCATTAGGTGTTGGTGTTGCCACAACACTGTAAGCCCTCACAGTTACTCTTGGTGGGTGCTGGAACGCCCTGCTGTGAACTATTATATCAGGAATTGTAATTACATGTCATTGTTGAACAGTGGTAGGAAAAATTGGGCCTTTGGTGGTGGTGCTGGTGCCACAACACTGTAAGCCCTCACAGTTACTCTTGGTGGGCGCATGAATGGGCCCTGCTGTGAATTATTAGATCAAGAATTGTAATTGCATGCCCCAGTTGAACAGGGGCTAAAAAATTGGGCCTTTGGTGGTGGCGGTGGTGCTGGTGCCACAAGACTGTAAGTCCTCACAGTTACTCTTGGTGGGCGCAGGAATGGGCCCATCTGTGAAATATTAGATCAAGAATTGTTATTACATGCCCCTGTTGAACAGGGGCAGAAAAATTGGGCCTTGGGCACTGGTGCTGGTGCCACAACACTTCAACCCATCACAGATACTGTATTTGGAGCGCAGCAATGAGCCCTGTTGCAAAGTATTAGATCAAGAATTGTAATTACATGCCCCTATTAAACAGGGGCAGAAAAATTGGGCCTTAGGCACTGGTGCCACAACACTGTAACCAATCACAGATACTGTATTTGGAGCGCAGCAATGAGCCCTGTTGCAAAGCATTGCATCAAAAATTGTAATTACACGCCCCTGTTAAACAGGGGTTGAAAAATTGGGCCTTAGCCACTGGTGCCACAACACTTCAACCCATCACAGATACTGTATTTGGAGCGCAGAAATGAGCCCTGTTGCAAAGTATTGCATAAAAAATTGTAATTATACGCCCCTGTTAAACAGGGGCTGAAAAATTGGGCCTTAGCCACTGGTGGCGGTACCCAGAACCACAAATGTTCTTCCAAGCTATCGGTAGAATCATTGAGGAGGAAGAGGATAGTCAGTCAACATAACAGGACAGTCACTCAGCATCAGCATAGGCAGTCTTGAAGGGATGTGACATTTCAAAAAAAATATTCGTTTACATCAGCTTCAGGTGCTTGGTAGCTGGTGGTGATCCAAGACTGGTTCATCTTTATGAAGGTCAGTCGATCAACCGAGTCGGTGGACAGGCACACCCTGTGATCAGTTACAAAGCCACCAGCAGCACTGAATGTGCGTTCAGAAAGAACGCTGGATGCAGGACAGGCCAGTAGCTCAATTGCATACTGTGCAAGCTCTGGCCAGTGATCGATCCTCAAGACCCAGTAAGCCAGAGGATTTTCAGTGGGAAAGGTGTCCAAGTCTGACCTTGCCCCTAGGTATTCCTGGACCATGTAAATTAGACGCTGGCGATGGTTGCTGGAACCGATCATACCTTGGGCTGCGTACTAAAAAATTGTCTGAACGCATCGGTCAGACGGCCACCTTCCCCACCGCTCCTTCTTTGACTGACCGAAGCCTCAGCAACTCGTTGTCCAGGACCAGGAGTTTGTAACCTCCCAGTCTCTGGGAACGCGTTGCACAGACCTTTCTGCAAGGCCTCCTGGAGATGTCTCATCCTCTGCTCCCTCAGCGACGGCAAGATAAGGTCCGCAACCTTACCCTTGTACCGTGGATCAAGGAGAGTGGCCAGCCAGTAATGGTCCCTCTCCTTGATCCGAAGAATACGAGGATCCTTCCGCAGGCTTTGCAGGATCAGGGAGGCCATGCAGCTTAGGTTAGCTGAGGCATTCAGTCCGGAGTCCTCTGGGTCACTAAGGATGACATGATCCACAGCCACCTCCTCCCAGCCACGTACAAGTCCATGGGTTTCTTGGGACTGTAAATCATCCCTAAAAGACTGCTGCTGTTGATGCTGAGTGTCAGGTTCTACCTCCATGCTGACACAATCCTCCTCCTCCTCTTCCTGTGTGATGGGTGGGACAGAAGGAACACTGTCTGGGTAAAGGGGGCCTTGAGAGGCAAGGAAGTCCTCCTCTTCCTGCCTCTGTTCTGCCTCAAGTGCTCTGTCCATTATTCCACGCAGCGTATGCTCCAACAGGTGGACAAGAGGTATAGTGTCACTGATGCATGCACTGTCACTGCTCACCATCCTCGTGGCCTCCTCAAATGGTGCCAGGACAGTGCATGCATCCCTGACCATGCCCCACTGGTGTGGTGAAAAAAACCCGAGCTCCCCTGACCCTGTCCTGGTGCCGTAGTCGCACAGGTACTCATTGATGGCCCTCTGCTGCGCGTGCAGCCACTGCAGCATGGCTAACGTTGAGTTCCACCTGGTGGGCATGTCACATATAAGGCGGTTCTTGGGCAGGTTCAACTCCTTTTTCAGCTCAGCCAGCCAAGCACTGGCATTATATGATCTGCGGAAATGCACACAGACTTTCCTGGCCTGCCTCAGGACATCATGTAAGCCCGGGTACCTGCCCAAGAACCGCTGCACCACCATGTTAAGGACGTGAGCCACACAGGGCACATGGGTCAGTTGTCCCTGTCGGAGGGCGGAGAGGAGGTTGGTGCCATTGTCGCAAACCACCATTCCTGGCTTAAGCTGGCATGGCGTTAACCACCTCTTGGCCTGCCCCTGCAGAGCTGACAGAACCTCTGCCCCAGTGTGGCTCCTGTCCCCCAAACACACCAGCGCAAGCACGGCATGGCATCTTTTTGCCTGCGTACTTGCGTAGCCCCTTGAACGCCTACGGAGCACCGCTGGTTCCGAGGACAAAGCACAGGAAGAGGCCATGGAGGTAGAAGAAGAGGAAAAGGTGGAGGAGAGAGGTGTGTCACAACCAGTAGTAGCATTTTGGAGGCGTGGCGGTGGAACAACCTCCAACACTACTGCACCCTGTCCTGCATCCTTCCCAGCTGCCAAAAGAGTGACCCAATGGGCCGTGAAAGAAAGGTAACTTCCCTGTCCTTGCCTGCTGGACCATGAGTCAGCGGTAATATGCACCTTACCGCTGACCGCCCTGTCCAGTGAGGCATGGACATTACCTTCCACATGCCGGTAGAGAGCCGGAATCGCCTTCCGTGAGAAAAAGTGGCGTTTGGGAACCTGCCACTGAGGAACCGCACATTGCACAAACTCACAGAAGGGGGCCGAGTCTACCAACTGAAAAGGCAGCAGTTGAAGTGCTAGCAATTTAGCCAAGCTACTGTAGCATTCAACCGCTGGGCATGTGGATGGCTGGAAGTGAACTTCTTTCGAAGGTCCAGCAGCTGGGGCAGGGAAATTTGCCTGCTACAATCGGACGTCGGTGTACTGCTAGCAGAGTGCCCGCAAGTACTTGGCTGTGACACACCTAATTCTACACCTTCATTCCTCTCGGTGCAGGTTTCAGAGAGGACTGAAGGTATAGTGGGGTTGGAGATCTCAGCTAATGAGGAGCAAGGAGAGGTCCGCTTTGTTCTTTTTTTGTGGGTCTTTAAGGTACGCTTGCCAACGAGCTGCATGGCAGGTCAACATATGTCTGGTCAAGCATGTGGTGCCCAAGCGGCTCATGTTTTGGCCACGCGAGATACACTTGAGACATATGTTGCAAATAGCAGCGGTGCAATCTGATGCACTCGACCCAAAAAAGGCCCACACCAAAGAACTTTTAGAATAACAGGCAGAGGCAGCACCCTGCACAGGCGGAGCTCTGTGGTGTGATTCAGTCGGTGTGCTGCCCTTACGCTGGCCCCCGGAGGGCATCCTGCCTCGTTGGTGATGTGCCTCCTCCTCATCCTCCTCCTCCTCCTCTCTCCTATCAGGAACTCACGTGGAGTCAGTGACCTCATCATCCCCTCCCTCTTGATCACTGGAGCAAACCTGGCAGTATGCCGCAGCTGCTGGAACATGACTGCCAGATTGCTGTCCTTCTTGAGCATCCCCTCTCTCTGCGCTCACGCTACTGCCTTCCTCTAGCTGTGTATCATCATCAGACCCTTCAAAACACTGTGCATCCTCCTGGAGCATGTACCCAACACTGTGCTCAAGCCGTTCGGGGGACTCCTCAGGAGGACATGGTGGGTCTAGGGAAGTAGTGACTGATGACATTGATACAAGGGAATTGGATGCGTTGGCAGCTGCTTTGCCAGTACCCTGAGCCTGGGTGAGAGAGGATGAGGAGGATGAGAAGGGCTTGGTCATCCACTCTACCAAGTCTTCGGCATGATGCGGCTCAACACGTCCAGCTGCCGAAAATAAGGACAAGCGTGTCCCATGGCCACGTGCTGATGACAATGCACCGCGTCCACGACCAGCACTGTTGCCCCCAGACACAGAGCCTTCTTGCCCTCTTTTATTGTCTCGTGACTGTCTGCCTCTCCTTGTTGGCCTTCCAGACATTCTAATGGCCTGCAGTGAGATGGGAAAACCAGCAATAAGGGGTAGCTTCAGGTGTATACTGTGCAGGAGGCACACTACGCCCACTGTAACTGCTGCAGATGCCTGTTAGTGTAACACAAAAGAAAAAAACACGAGCAATAAGGGGTAGCTTCAGGTGTATACTGTGCAGGAGGCACACTACATCCACTGTAACTGCTGCAGATGTCTGCCTGTGTTACACAACAGGAAAACACAGCAATAAGGGGTATCTTCAGGTGTATACTGTGCAGGAGGCACACTACGCCCACTGTAACTGCTGCAGATGCCTGTTAGTGTAACACAAAAGAAAAAAACCACGAGCAATAAGGGGTAGCTTCAGGTGTATACTGTGCAGGAGGCCCATACTGTGCAGGAGGCACACTACACCCACTGTAACTGCTGCAGATGCCTGTTAGTGTAACACAAAAGAAAAAAACCACGAGCAATAAGGGGTAGCTTCAGGTGTATACTGTGCAGGAGGCACACTACACCCACTGTAACTGCTGCAGATGTCTGCCTGTGTTACACAACAGGAAAACACAGCAATAAGGGGTAGCTTCAGGTGTATACTGTGCAGGAGGCACACTACGCCCACTGTAACTGCTGCAGATGCCTGTTAGTGTAACACAAATTAAAAAAAACACAAGCAATAAGGGGTAGCTTCAGGTCTATACTGTGCAGGAGGCACACTACACCCACTGTAACTGCTGCAGATGTCTGCCTGTGTTACACAACAGGAAAACACAGCAATAAGGGGTAGCTTCAGGTGTATACTGTGCAGGAGGCACACTACACCCACTGTAACTGCTGCAGATGCCTGTTAGTGTAACACAAAAAAAAAAACACAAGCAATAAGGGGTAGCTTCAGGTGTATACTGTGCAGAAGGCACACTAAACCCACTGTAACTGCTGCAGATGCCTGCCTGTGTTACACAACAGGAAAACACAGCAATAAGGGGTAGCTTCAGGTGTATACTGTGCAGGAGGCACACTACGCCCACTGTAACTGCTGCAGATGCCTGTTAGTGTAACACAAAAGAAAAAAAAAACACGAGCAATAAGGGGTAGCTTCAGGTGTATACTGTGCAGGAGGCACACTACACCCACTGTAACTGCTGCAGATGCCTGCCTGTGTTACACAACAGGAAAACACAGCCATAAGGGGTAGCTTCAGGTGTATACTGTGCAGGAGGCACACTATGCCCACTGTAACTGCTGCAGATGCCTGCCTGTGTTACACAACAGGAAAACACAGCAATAAGGGGTAGCTTCAGGTGTATACTGTGCAGGAGGCACACTACGCCCACTGTAACTGCTGCAGATGCCTGTTAGTGTAACACAAAAGAAAAAAAAAACACGAGCAATAAGGGGTAGCTTCAGGTGTATACTGTGCAGGAGGCACACTACACCCACTGTAACTGCTGCAGATGCCTGCCTGTGTTACACAACAGGAAAACACAGCCATAAGGGGTAGCTTCAGGTGTATACTGTGCAGGAGGCACACTATGCCCACTGTAACTGCTGCAGATGCCTGTTAGTGTAACACAAAAGAAAAACACAGCAATAAGGGGTAGCTTCAGGTGTATATTGTGCAGGAGGCACACTACACCCACTGTAACTGCTGCAGATGTCTGCCTGTGTTACACAACAGGAAAACACAGCAATAAGGGGTAGCTTCAGGTGTATACTGTGAAGAAGGCATACTACACCCACTGTAACTGCTGCAGATGCCTGCCTGTGTTACACAACAGGAAAACACAGCAATAAGGGGTAGCTTCAGGTGTATACTATGCAGGAGGCACACTACACCCACTGTAACTGCTGCAGATGCCTGCCTGTGTTGCACAACAGGAAAACACAGCAATAAGGGGTAGCTTCAGGTGTATACTGTGCAGGAGGTTTAGCAAAAATGACACTGACACTGTCTGTCCCCTGCCTATCCTTCTCTGTCCCTGTATACCAACACACTGTAAATGCACAAGGTTAATGAAAAAATATTAAAGACACTTTCCCTGCCTATCCTTCTCTGTCCCTGCACGCCAACACACTACACAAGGCCGCTGCGCTGGCAGCCTTTTATAGTGTGGGGCGTGTACTAAACCCCCCTGAGCTATAATTGGCCACAGGCATCCTGCCTGTGGCCAAATATGGCTCTCCTCGCTGCCGGCGCTGTGATTGGCCAAGCATACGGGGTCACAGTGCATGCTTGGCCAATCACAGCGCCGGCAATGCACTACGATGTCGCAGTGTATTGTGGGCCGTTCGCGTCACACGAATTTGGCGCGAACGGCCCACAAAGTTCTGGTTTCGCCAAACAGGCAAACAGCCGATGTTCGAGTCGAACATGCGTTCGACGAACACTGAGCTCATCCCTATTGGACATTCCCTACAATACAACACCTAAAGGAGACTAGTCACGCGCTATGTCATAGGGATGTTCAATCCCACTTTTTTAGGTGTTTTTTCTGTACTCTTTGTTGTGTTATTTTATTCAATTATTTTTTTTGTTATATTAACCACTTGCATCATAACGCAGGATAGACAAACCAGTTATCTACATGATGCCATAACTGCCTTCTACTTAATCAGCTTTAAGATCCTTACCTGTAGAACTCTGTTTACGTTATGTTATACAAGGTCTGCCTAGATATGTTCATCTATAAGGGAAAGGGTCTTGAGCTATGGTATTCATAGGTCTGAGGCAAATGAAGCCCGCTGATGGGTCACTCAGCTGCAGTCCCCTTAGAATATATATGTTCAAAACTAAGTTAACCTTTTATTATTGTTGGTTATGAGTTTCCTCTACAAATAGAGTATTATATTAACTATGTATTTTACAGCTGCGCATCACACGTCACCTAGACACATTTCACGTTAACAACACCACAAATCACTAGGATCTAAGAAACCCAGTATATGTTTGCGACATCTGCTCCCAGGTTTTCCCGGAACTTCATGAGTTCTGACATATTAGTTGTTATACTAATTGTTATACTAACTGTTTTACTAAACTGCCTATACCCGTCCACTAGGGATGAGCTTCGTGTTCGAGTCGAACATACGTTCGACTCGAACATCGGCTGTTCGATCGTTCGACGAAGATCGAACGATTTGGGCCGTTCGCGCCAAATTCGAGTGACGCGAACGGCCCACAATGCACTACGCCATCGCAGTGTCATCCAGGCGCTGTGATTGGCCAAGCATGCACTGTGACCCCGCATGCTTGGCCAATCACAGCGCCGGCAGCGAGGAGAGCAATGATTGGCCACAGGCAGGATGCCTGTGGCCAATTATTGCTGAGGGGGTTTAGTACACGCCCCACACTATAAAAGGCCGCCAGCACGGCGGCCTAGTGTAGTGTGTTCCGGAGCAGGGATAGAGCAGCATAGGCAGGGACAGTGACTTTTATTTCTTTCTTGCTTAACCTGGATTCCTTTAGTTTAGGGAAAGAGAAGGATAGGTAGGGAGAGTGTCAGTGTGTTTTGTGCTTGTGCTATATTGTGCTTAAAAAAAACATTTTTTCTAGGGACAGAAAACTGTAGGTAGGGAGAGTGTGTCAGTTTCTTTCACTGTCAAAGTCCTTGTTTCCAGGGACCTGGAAGGACAGTGAGTGAATTCTCCTTGTGCTATATTGTGCTTAAAAAAAACATTTTTTCTAGGGACAGAAAACTGTAGGTAGGGAGAGTGTGTCAGTTTCTTTCACTGTCAAAGTCCTTGTTTCCAGGGACCTGGAAGGACAGTGAGGTAATTCTCCTTGTGCTAAATTGTGCTTAAAAAAAACATTTTTTCTAGGGACAGAAAACTGTAGGTAGGGAGAGTGTGTCAGTTTCTTTCACTGTCAAAGTCCTTGTTTCCAGGGACCTGGAAGGACAGTGAGTGAATTCTCCTTGTGCTATATTGTGCTTAAAAAAAACGTTTTTTCTAAGGACAGAAAACTGTAGGTAGGGAGAGTGTGTCAGTTTCTTTCACTGTCAAAGTCCTTGTTTCCAGGGACCTGGAAGGACAGTGAGGTAATTCTCCTTGTGCTAAATTGTGCTTAAAAAAAACATTTTTTCTAGGGACAGAAAACTGTAGGTAGGGAGAGTGTGTCAGTTTCTTTCACTGCCAAAGTCCTTGTTTCCAGGGACCTGGAAGGACAGTGAGGTAATTCTTCTTGTGCTAAATTGTGCTTAAAAAAAACATTTTTTCTAGGGACAGAAAACTGTAGGTAGGGAGAGTGTGTCAGTTTCTTTCACTGTCAAAGTCCTTGTTTCCAGGGACCTGGAAGGACAGTGAGGTAATTCTCCTTGTGCTAAATTGTGCTTAAAAAAAACATTTTTTCTAGGGACAGAAAACTGTAGGTAGGGAGAGTGTGTCAGTTTCTTTCACTGTCAAAGTCCTTGTTTCCAGGGACCTGGAAGGACAGTGAGTGAATTCTCCTTGTGCTATATTGTGCTTAAAAAAAACGTTTTTTCTAGGGACAGAAAACTGTAGGTAGGGAGAGTGTGTCAGTTTCTTTCACTGTCAAAGTCCTTGTTTCCAGGGACCTGGAAGGACAGTGAGGTAATTCTCCTTGTGCTAAATTGTGCTTAAAAAAAACATTTTTTCTAGGGACAGAAAACTGTAGGTAGGGAGAGTGTGTCAGTTTCTTTCACTGCCAAAGTCCTTGTTTCCAGGGACCTGGAAGGACAGTGAGGTAATTCTCCTTGTGCTAAATTGTGCTTAAAAAAAACATTTTTTCTAGGGACAGAAAACTGTAGGTAGGGAGAGTGTGTCAGTTTCTTTCACTGTCAAAGTCCTTGTTTCCAGGGACCTGGAAGGACAGTGAGGTAATTCTCCTTGTGCTAAATTGTGCTTAAAAAAAACATTTTTTCTAGGGACAGAAAACTGTAGGTAGGGAGAGTGTGTCAGTTTCTTTCACTGTCAAAGTCCTTGTTTCCAGGGACCTGGAAGGACAGTGAGTGAATTCTCCTTGTGCTATATTGTGCTTAAAAAAAACATTTTTTCTAGGGACAGAAAACTGTAGGTAGGGAGAGTGTGTCAGTTTCTTTCACTGTCAAAGTCCTTGTTTCCAGGGACCTGGAAGGACAGTGAGGTAATTCTCCTTGTGCTAAATTGTGCTTAAAAAAAACATTTTTTCTAGGGACAGAAAACTGTAGGTAGGGAGAGTGTGTCAGTTTCTTTCACTGTCAAAGTCCTTGTTTCCAGGGACCTGGAAGGACAGTGAGGTAATTCTCCTTGTGCTAAATTGTGCTTAAAAAAAACATTTTTTCTAGGGACAGAAAACTGTAGGTAGGGAGAGTGTGTCAGTTTCTTTCACTGTCAAAGTCCTAGTTTCCAGGGACCTGGAAGGACAGTGAGGTAATTCTCCTTGTGCTAAATTGTGCTTAAAAAAAACATTTTTTCTAGGGACAGAAAACTGTAGGTAGGGAGAGTGTGTCAGTTTCTTTCACTGTCAAAGTCCTTGTTTCCAGGGACCTGGAAGGACAGTGAGGTAATTCTCCTTGTGCTAAATTGTGCTTAAAAAAAACATTTTTTCTAGGGACAGAAAACTGTAGGTAGGGAGAGTGTGTCAGTTTCTTTCACTGTCAAAGTCCTTGTTTCCAGGGACCTGGAAGGACAGTGAGGTAATTCTCCATGTGCTAAATTGTGCTTAAAAAAAACATTTTTTCTAGGGACAGAAAACTGTAGGTAGGGAGAGTGTGTCAGTTTCTTTCACTGTCAAAGTCCTAGTTTCCAGGGACCTGGAAGGACAGTGAGGTAATTCTCCTTGTGCTAAATTGTGCTTAAAAAAAACATTTTTTCTAGGGACAGAAAACTGTAGGTAGGGAGAGTGTGTCAGTTTCTTTCACTGTCAAAGTCCTTGTTTCCAGGGACCTGGAAGGACAGTGAGGTAATTCTCCTTGTGCTAAATTGTGCTTAAAAAAAACATTTTTTCTAGGGACAGAAAACTGTAGGTAGGGAGAGTGTGTCAGTTTCTTTCACTGTCAAAGTCCTTGTTTCCAGGGACCTGGAAGGACAGTGAGTGAATTCTCCTTGTGCTATATTGTGCTTAAAAAAAACATTTTTTCTAGGGACAGAAAACTGTAGGTAGGGAGAGTGTGTCAGTTTCTTTCACTGTCAAAGTCCTTGTTTCCAGGGACCTGGAAGGACAGTGAGGTAATTCTCCTTGTGCTAAATTGTGCTTAAAAAAAACATTTTTTCTAGGGACAGAAAACTGTAGGTAGGGAGAGTGTGTCAGTTTCTTTCACTGTCAAAGTCCTTGTTTCCAGGGACCTGGAAGGACAGTGAGGTAATTCTCCTTGTGCTAAATTGTGCTTAAAAAAAACATTTTTTCTAGGGACAGAAAACTGTAGGTAGGGAGAGTGTGTCAGTTTCTTTCACTGTCAAAGTCCTTGTTTCCAGGGACCTGGAAGGACAGTGAGGTAATTCTCCTTGTGCTAAATTGTGCTTAAAAAAAACATTTTTTCTAGGGACAGAAAACTGTAGGTAGGGAGAGTGTGTCAGTTTCTTTCACTGTCAAAGTCCTTGTTTCCAGGGACCTGGAAGGACAGTGAGGTAATTCTCCTTGTGCTAAATTGTGCTTAAAAAAAACATTTTTTCTAGGGACAGAAAACTGTAGGTAGGGAGAGTGTGTCAGTTTCTTTCACTGTCAAAGTCCTTGTTTCCAGGGACCTGGAAGGACAGTGAGTGAATTCTCCTTGTGCTATATTGTGCTTAAAAAAAACATTTTTTCTAGGGACAGAAAACTGTAGGTAGGGAGAGTGTGTCAGTTTCTTTCACTGTCAAAGTCCTTGTTTCCAGGGACCTGGAAGGACAGTGAGGTAATTCTCCTTGTGCTAAATTGTGCTTAAAAAAAACATTTTTTCTAGGGACAGAAAACTGTAGGTAGGGAGAGTGTGTCAGTTTCTTTCACTGTCAAAGTCCTTGTTTCCAGGGACCTGGAAGGACAGTGAGTGAATTCTCCTTGTGCTATATTGTGCTTAAAAAAAACATTTTTTCTAGGGACAGAAAACTGTAGGTAGGGAGAGTGTGTCAGTTTCTTTCACTGTCAAAGTCCTTGTTTCCAGGGACCTGGAAGGACAGTGAGGTAATTCTCCTTGTGCTAAATTGTGCTTAAAAAAAACATTTTTTCTAGGGACAGAAAACTGTAGGTAGGGAGAGTGTGTCAGTTTCTTTCACTGTCAAAGTCCTAGTTTCCAGGGACCTGGAAGGACAGTGAGGTAATTCTCCTTGTGCTAAATTGTGCTTAAAAAAAACATTTTTTTCTAGGGACAGAAAACTGTAGGTAGGGAGAGTGTGTCAGTTTCTTTCACTGTCAAAGTCCTTGTTTCCAGGGACCTGGAAGGACAGTGAGGTAATTCTCCTTGTGCTAAATTGTGCTTAAAAAAAACATTTTTTCTAGGGACAGAAAACTGTAGGTAGGGAGAGTGTGTCAGTTTCTTTCACTGTCAAAGTCCTTGTTTCCAGGGACCTGGAAGGACAGTGAGGTAATTCTCCTTGTGCTAAATTGTGCTTAAAAAAACATTTTTTCTAGGGACAGAAAACTGTAGGTAGGGAGAGTGTGTCAGTTTCTTTCACTGTCAAAGTCCTTGTTTCCAGGGACCTGGAAGGACAGTGAGGTAATTCTCCTTGTGCTAAATTGTGCTTAAAAAAAAACATTTTTTCTAGGGACAGAAAACTGTAGGTAGGGAGAGTGTGTCAGTTTCTTTCACTGTCAAAGTCCTTGTTTCCAGGGACCTGGAAGGACAGTGAGGTAATTCTCCTTGTGCTAAATTGTGCTTAAAAAAAACATTTTTTCTAGGGACAGAAAACTGTAGGTAGGGAGAGTGTGTCAGTTTCTTTCACTGTCAAAGTCCTAGTTTCCAGGGACCTGGAAGGACAGTGAGGTAATTCTCCTTGTGCTAAATTGTGCTTAAAAAAAACATTTTTTCTAGGGACAGAAAACTGTAGGTAGGGAGAGTGTGTCAGTTTCTTTCACTGTCAAAGTCCTTGTTTCCAGGGACCTGGAAGGACAGTGAGGTAATTCTCCTTGTGCTAAATTGTGCTTAAAAAAAACATTTTTTCTAGGGACAGAAAACTGTAGGTAGGGAGAGTGTGTCAGTTTCTTTCACTGTCAAAGTCCTTGTTTCCAGGGACCTGGAAGGACAGTGAGGTAATTCTCCTTGTGCTAAATTGTGCTTAAAAAAAACATTTTTTCTAGGGACAGAAAACTGTAGGTAGGGAGAGTGTGTCAGTTTCTTTCACTGTCAAAGTCCTTGTTTCCAGGGACCTGGAAGGACAGTGAGTGAATTCTCTTTGTGCTATATTGTGCTTAAAAAAAACATTTTTTCTAGGGACAGAAAACTGTAGGTAGGGAGAGTGTGTCAGTTTCTTTCACTGTCAAAGTCCTTGTTTCAAGGGACAGAGAAGGACACCTGAAGGTAGCCCTTATTGCTTTTTTCCCATCTCCCTGCAGGCCATCTATTAGAATGTCTGGAAGGCAAACAAGGAGAGGCAGACAGTCAGGAGGCAATAAAAGAGGGCAAGCAGGCTCTGTGTCTGGGGGCAACAGTGCTGGTCGTGGACGCGGTGCATTGTCATCAGCACATGGCCATGGGACACGCTTGTCCTTCTTTTCGGCAGCTGGACATGTTGAGCCACATCATGCCGAAGACTTGGTAGAGTGGATGACCAAGCCCTCCTCCTCCTCCTCATCCTCTCTCACCCAGGCTCAGGGTACTGGAAAAGCAGCTGCCAAAGCGTCCTCTTCCCTGGTATCAATGTCAGACTCATCATCAGTCACTCCTTCCCTAGACCCACCATGTCCTCCTCCTGAGGAGTCCCCCGAACTGTTTCAGCACAGTGTTGGGTACATGCTCCAGGAGGATGCCCAGCGTTTCGAAGGGTCTGATGATGAAACCCAGCTAGAGGAAGGCAGTAGCGTGAGAGCAGACAGAGGGGATGCTCAAGAAGGACACCAATCTGGCAGTCATGTTCCAGCAGCTGCAGCATACTGCCAGATTGCCTCCAGTGATGAGGAGGGAGGTGATGATGAGGTCACTGACTCCACGTGGGTGCCTAATAGGAGAGAGGAGGAGGAGGAGGATGAGGAGGAGGCACATCTCCAACGAGGCAGGATGCCCTTTGGTGGCCAGCGTAAGGGCAGTACACCGACGGAATCACACCGCAGAGCTCCGCCTGTGCAGGGCGCTGCCTCTGCCCGTCATTCAAAAAGTTCTTTGGTGTGGGCCTTTTTTGAGGCTAGTGCATCAGATCGCACAGCTGCTGTTTGCAACATATGTCTCAAGCGTATATCGCGTGGCCAAAACATCAGCCGCTTGGGTACCACATGCCTGACCAGACATATGTTGACCTGCCATGCAGCTCGTTGGCAAGCCTACCTCAAAGACCCACACCAAAGAACAAAGCGGACCTCTCCTTGCACCGCATCAGCTGGGATCTCCAACCCCACTATAACTTCAGTCCTCTCTGAAACATGCACTGAGAGGAATGAAGGTGTAGAATTAGGTGTGTCACAGCCAAGTACTTGCGGCCACTCTGCTAGCAGTACACCGACGTCCGATTCTAGCAGGCAAATTTCCCTGCCCCAGCTGCTGGACCGTTGAAAGAAGTTCACTCCCAGCCATCCACATGCCCAGCGGTTGAATGCTAGCTTGGCTAAATTGCTAGCGCTTCAACTGCTGCCTTTTCAGTTGGTAGACTCGGCCCCCTTCCGTGAGTTTGTGCAATGTGCGGTTCCTCAGTGGCAGGTTCCCAAACGCCACTTTTTCTCACGGAAGGCTATTCCGGCTCTCTACCGGCATGTGGAAGGCAATGTCTTGGCCTCGCTGGACAGGGCGGTCAGCGGTAAGGTGCATATTACCGCTGACTCATGGTCCAGCAGGCATGGACAGGGACGTTACCTTTCTTTCACGGCCCATTGGGTCACTCTTTTGGCAGCTGGGAAGGATGCAGGACAAGGTGCAGTAGTGTTGGAGGTTGTCCCACCGCCACGCCTCCAAAATGCTACTACTGGTTGTGACACACCTCTCTCCTCCACCCCCTCCTCTTCTTCTTCCTCCATGGCCTCTTCCTGTGGTTTGTCCTATGAACCAGCGGTGCTCCGTAGCCGTTTACGGGGCTACGCAAGTACGCAGGCAAAAAGATGCCATGCCGTGCTTGCGCTGGTGTGTTTGGGGGACAGAAGCCACACTGGGACAGAGGTCCTGTCTGCTCTGCATGGCCAGGCCGAGAGGTGGTTGACGCCACGCCAGCTTAAGCCAGGAATGGTGGTTTGCGACAATGGCACCAACCTCCTCTCCGCCCTCCGACAGGGACAACTGACCCATGTGCCCTGTGTGGCTCACGTCCTTAACCTGGTGGTGCAGCGGTTCTTGGGCAGGTACCCGGGTTTACAGGATGTCCTGAGGCAGGCCAGGAAAGTCTGTGTGCATTTCCGCAGATCTTATAATGCCAGTGCTCGCCTGGCTGAGCTGCAAAAGGAGTTGAACCTGCCCAAGAACCGCCTTATATGTGACATGCCCACCAGGTGGAACTCAACGTTGGCCATGCTGCAGCGGCTGCACACGCAGCAGAGGGCCATCAATGAGTACCTGTGCGACTACGGCACCAGGACAGGGTCAGGGGAGCTTGGTTTTTTTTCTCCACGCCAGTGGGGCATGATCAGGGATGCATGCACTGTCCTGGCACCATTTGAGGAGGCCACGAGGATGGTGAGCAGTGACAGTGCATGCATCAGTGACACTGTACCTCTTGTCCACCTGTTGGAGCACACGCTGCGTGGAATAATGGACAGGGCACTTGAGGCAGAACAGAGGCAGGAAGAGGAGGACTTCCTTGCCTCTCAAGGCCCCCTTTACCCAGACAGTGTTCCTTCTGTCCCACCCATCGCACAGGAAGAGGAGGAGGAGGAGGAGGAGGAGGAGGAGGAGGAGGATTGTGTCAGCATGGAGGTGGAGGCTGGCACTCAGCATCATCAGCAGCAGTCTTTTAGGGATGATTTACAGTCCCAAGAAACCAGTGGACTTGTACGTGGCTGGGAGGAGGTGGCTGCGGATCATGTCGTCCTTAGTGACCCAGAGGACTCCGGAGCGAATGCCTCAGCAAACCTACGCTGCATGGCCTCCCTGATCCTGCAAAGTCTGCGGAAGGATCCTCGTATTCTTCGGATCAAGGAGAGGGACCATTACTGGCTGGCCACTCTCCTTGATCCACGGTACAAGGGTAAGGTTGCGGACCTTATGTTACCGTCGCAGAGGGAGCAGAGGATGAGACAACTCCGGGAGGCCTTGCAGAAAGGTCTGTGCAACGCGTTCCCAGAGACTGGGAGGTTACAAACTCCTGGTCCTGGACAACGAGTTGCTGAGGCTTCGGCCAGTCAAAGAAGGAGCGGTGGGGAAGGTGGCCGTCTGACCGATGCGTTCAGACAATTCTTTAGTCCGCAGCCCCAAAGTATGATCGGTTCCAGCAACCATCGCCAGCGTCTGATAAACATGGTGCAGGAATATCTAGGGGCAAGGTCAGACTTGGACACCTTCCCCACCGAAAATCCTCTGGCTTACTGGGTCTTGAGGATGGATCACTGGCCAGAGCTTGCACAGTATGCAATTGAGCTACTGGCCTGTCCTGCATCCAGCGTTCTTTCGGAACGCACATTCAGTGCTGCTGGAGGATTTGTTACGGATCACAGGGTGCGCCTGTCCACCGACTCGGTTGATCGACTGACTTTCATCAAGATGAACCAGTCTTGGATCACCACCAGCTACCACACACCTGATGCTGATATAACAGACTAATTGATTTTAACATGTCACATCCCTTCAAGACTGATGCTGATGCTGAGTGCCTGTGCTGTTATGTTGACTGGCTATCCTCCTCCTCCGAGTCCTCAATGATACGATTGATGATGATAGCTTGGAAGATCATTTTTGTTTATGGGTGCCGCCACCAGTGGCTAAGGCCCAATTTTTCAGCCCCTGTTTTACAGGGGCGTGTCATTACAATTTTTGAAGCAATACTTTGCAACAGGGCTCATTGCTGTGCTCCAAGTACAGTATCTGTGAGGGGTTGTAGTGTTGTGCCACCAGTGCCTAAGGCCCAATTTTTCAGCCCCTGTTCAACAGGGGCATGCAATTACAATTCTTGATCTAATAATTCACAGCAGGGTCCATTGCTGCACCCACCAAGAGTAACTCTGAGGGCTTACAGTCTTGTGGCAACGCCACCACCACCACCACCACGAAAGGCCCAATTTTTCAGCCCCTGTTCAAAAGGGGCATGTAATTACAATTCTTGATCTAATAATTCACAGCAGGGCCCATTGCTGCACCCACCAAGAGTAACTGTCAGGGCTTACAGTGTTGTGGCACCAGCACCACCATCAAAGCCCCAATTTTTACTACCACTGTTCAACAATTATATGTAATTAAAATTCCTGATATAATAGTTGACAGCAGGGCGTTCCAGCACCAACCAAGAGTAACTGAGTGCTTACAGTGTTGTGCCAACACCAACAACTAAGGGGCCTATTTCTGCAGAGTATATACGGCAGGTCCCTACTTTCAAACATCCAACTTACAAACGACTCCTACTTGCAAACGAAAGAAGACAACAGGAAGTGAGAGGAAATCTACCCCTAGAAAGGAAAATTCTCTCCTGTAAGAATAAATATGGGAGAAAGGGGTCTCATCTGTACTGATGCTTTATCAGCAATCCTTGTTTCAAGAAAAACACCACATTTCAAAAACAGTTGTCATTGGGACGGAAAGTGAGGTGAAATGTTCTGAACAGGGGCACAGACAGCAAAACAAATGTTACAGGGGTGATAACCCTTACCTATGTTTCCCAAAAAGTTTAAAAATAGATTTTTGGGCTGGAGCTACACTTCAACAATGTACCTGTTCAAAATTACAAACAGATTCTACATAAGAACAAACCTACAGTCCCTGTCTTGCATGCACCGCCTGTATACGGCTGTTCAGAGTATATAGGGCCTTTTTTATTTTATGTGCGGGGTTCCCCTTAATATCCATACAAGACCCAAAGGGGCTGGTAATGGGCTGGGGTAGGGGGGGGGTCATGGGGTAGCTATGCCATTTTTCTTAAAGAATTTCATCCATATTACCGGGACCAGACATTACATTAAAGCCGCAAGCAGTTTTAAATGGCTTTTTTTTCCTTTAGAAGTGTCATTTTGTGCAGGGACAGTTCTAAACACGGGAAACACGTGGCACTTCACAGGCATACTTTAGACACCCCCCAGGTACGATATTTAAAGGAATATTTGACTTTTTTTTTTCACTTTATGCATCATTAAAATGACTGCTCCCGAAAAACGACCGTTTTTAAAACTTCTTTTTGCATTGATACATGTCCCCTGGTGCACAACCCGGGTTCCCAAACCCTATTTATGACAATAACATGCATAATAGTTGTTATAATTAGCACTTTAGAATTCGAACGTTCGCATCCATTGTATTTAATAGGGTTCTAATGTTCGTTCGAACTTTCGGTCCGTTCGCGGGTTCTGGTGCGAACCGAACCCGGGGGTGTTCGGCTCATCACTACCGTCCACTAACGCACCTCCCACCTACCCCCCAGAGTAATATTTAGTGTCCAATTAATGGAACGCTAACTAGCTCTTCACCATCTTGGTGTATACTTGAGCTAAAACTCACATACGGTTCTACAAACCAACCCAACCCCTTTCTTTCCCCCTTAACCACTTAACGACCGCCCACTGTAAATATACGTCGGCAGAATGGCACCGACAGGCAAAGTCACGTACCGGTACGTGACTGCCTTCGTATAGTTGGGGGGTCCGATCGGACCCCGTTCTATACAGTGAGCGGTGGTTATTTGTTCGGGAGCGATCCGGGATGAGGGGACGGCCGTTCGATTCCGGCCACCCCCTCGCGATCGCTCCCGGCGAATGAAAACCTTCCTCTGCCTGTGTAATGTAAACACAGGCAGAGGAAGTGATGTCATCTCTCCTCGTGTCGGTCTTTTCGATCCGGCGCGAGGAGAGAAGACATCTCACAGTAAGTGCACCAACAGCCCACTGACACCAGTACACGTAGGCACACTTTTCACCCCCCAGTCACCCCCAGATCACCCCCCATATCACCCCCAGTACCCCCAGTCACAGTGCACCATTTGCAGTGGTAATTTTTTTACTGATCACTGCAATCAGTGTCATTTGTGACAGTAAAAAGTTGCAGGGCAGTTAGGTTTAGGCCCCTTTAGGTCCAGGGTAGCCCCCTAACCCCCCCTAATAAAGGTTTAACCCCTTGATCACCCCCCAGGTAACCCTTTCACCCCCTAACGCCAGCGTCACTAAGCGATCGTATTTCCGATCGCTGTATTTAGTGCCGGTGGTGCCCTAGATAGCCAGTTATTTATTTTTAGTTTCGCCACAGATTTTTATAGCGTCAGGTACCCCCATATATTATTTTAACCCCCTGATTGCCCCTAGAGTTAACCCTTTCACCAGTGATCACCGTATAAGTTTTACTGGTGACACTGTTTAGCCAGTTAGTTATTTAGGTTACCCGTCAGGTTTTTACATAGCTTCAGGTACCCCCATATATAACCTAATAAAGGTTTTAACCCCCTGATTGCCCCTAGTTAACCCTTTCACCAGTGATCACCATATAAGTTTTACGGGTGACCCTGGTTGGTTAGTTTGCTTTTTATAGCATCAGGGCACCCGCTGTATATAACCCAATAAGGGTTTAACCCCCTGATCGCCCGGTGGCTGATATCAATAAGGTTTTAGCGCCAGAGAGGGTCTGCGTCGCCCCAGGCAGCGTTAGGTTAGTGCCAGTAACGCTAACACCCACTCGCAAAGCATACACCTCCCTTAGTGGTAAAGTATCTGAACAGATCAATATCTGATCTGATCAGATCTATACTAGCGTCCCCAGCAGTTTAGGGTTCCCAAAAACACAGTGTTAGCGGGATCAGCCCAGATACCTGCTAGCACCTGCGTTTAGCCCCTCCGCCCAGCCCAGCCCAGCCCAGCCCACCCAAGTGCAGTATCGATCGATCACTGTCACTTACCAAACACAACACACATAACTGCAGCGTTCGCAGAGACAGTCCTGATCCCTGCGATCGCTAACAGTTTTTTTTTGAAGCGTTTGATACATTTGCTGACAGTCAGGTGCTTTTTTTACCTGTGAATCTTACTAGTGTACCCCTAAATTTAGAGCCCAAAATGGCAAGACGAAGGTACACTAGTAAAGAGGCCTACGAGATTCTGAGCATGACAGATAGTGAAGAGGAGGTCACGCATCTGTCAGATTCAGGCTCAGAATATCTTCCCGTAGAAGACAGCGAAGTCAGCGGCCTCACGTCAGATAGCTCTGACGACGAAGGTGAGGTCCCTGCTAAGGTCAGGCGTACCCGATCCCGATCTTCTGAGGTTGTTGAGGAGCAAGAACCGCATGTCTCTCGTATTATGGAGCAGAGTAGTACTAGCGCCGCTATTCCTTCTGGTGAATTGGCAAGCACCAGCGGCCTAGTACAGCCTGGGCGTACATCCAGCACTGCAGTATCACGTGGTGACGTGGCGAGTCCCATAAGTGCAGTTCAAGCTGGCGAGGTGGCAAGCACAAGTAGTGTCCCGCTGCCACCAAGAAGACAAAGGCAGGCCCGTCGTGCCCATAGTGCCCTTCCTGCAGAATTTGCCTATCCTGATTGGGTCCCCACCACTTCTGCAGAACCCGTACTTCCCCCATTCACTGCCCAACCCGGTATTCAGGTGGAAACAGCTGATTTTATGCCAATTGATTTTTATTCGCTGTTTTTCACGGAAGATCTCTATAGATCTATTGTGGACCAGAGTAATTTATATGCTGGTCAATTCATCGCCGCTAACCCCCAGTTGCCTTCCATTGTCAAAGATTGGAAACCAATTACGGTTTCCGAATTTAAGACCTTTCTGGGCCTTTCCCTCAACATGGGCTCACATAAATTCCCGTCATTGCGTGCTTATTGGTCCACGCACCCAATTGACCACATGCCCAGGACACGATACAAGCAGATTTTGCGGTTCATGCACTTCAACGACAATGAACTTTGTCGTCCACGTGGAGACCCTGAATACGACCGGCTCTATAAAATTCGGCCCCTCATAAACCACTTCAACGAACGTTTTGCAGCCTTGTTTATTCCCGATCAAGTTGTCTGCGTTGATGAGTCCCTGATTAAATTTTCTGGCCGCTTGACTTTCAAGCAGTACCTTCCCAGCAAGCGTGCCAGATACGGGGTCAAGCTCTATAAGTTCTGTGACAGGACAACAGGCTATGTACAGGTCCTTCTCAAAAAATTAGCATATTGTGATAAAGTTCATTATTTTCTGTAATGTACTGATAAACATTAGACTTTCATATATTTTAGATTCATTACACACAACTGAAGTAGTTCAAGCCTTTTCTTGTTTTAATATTGATGATTTTGGCATACAGCTCATGACAACCCAAAATTCCTATCTCAAAAAATTAGCATATCATGAAAAGGTTCTCTAAACGAGCTATTAACCTAATCATCTGAATCAACTAATTAACTCTAAACACCTGCAAAAGATTCCTGAGGCTTTTAAAAACTCCCAGCCTGGTTCATTACTCAAAACCGCAATCATGGGTAAGACTGCCGACCTGACTGCTGTCCAGAAGGCCATCATTGACACCCTCAAGCAAGAGGGTAAGACACAGAAAGAAATTTCTGAACGAATAGGCTGTTCCCAGAGTGCTGTATCAAGGCACCTCAGTGGGAAGTCTGTGGGAAGGAAAAAGTGTGGCAGAAAACGCTGCACAACGAGAAGAGGTGACCGGACCCTGAAGAAGATTGTGGAGAAGGACCGATTCCAGACCTTGGAGGACCTGCGGAAGCAGTGGACTGAGTCTGGAGTAGAAACATCCAGAGCCACCGTGAACAGGCGTGTGCAGGAAATGGGCTACAGGTGCTGCATTCCCCAGGTCAAGCCACTTTTGAACCAGAAACAGCGGCAGAAGCGCCTGACCTGGGCTACAGAGAAGCAGCACTGGACTGTTGCTCAGTGGTCCAAAGTACTTTTTTCGGATAAAAGCAAATTTTGCATGTCATTCGGAAATCAAGGTGCCAGAGTCTGGAGGAAGACTGGGGAGAGGGAAATGCCAAAATGCCTGAAGTCCAGTGTCAAGTACCCACAGTCAGTGATGGTCTGGGGTGCCATGTCAGCTGCTGGTGTTGGTCCACTGTGTTTTATCAAGGGCAGGGTCAATGCAGCTAGCTATCAGGAGATTTTGGAGCACTTCATGCTTCCATCTGCTGAAAAGCTTTATGGAGATGAAGATTTCATTTTTCAGCACGACCTGGCACCTGCTCACAGTGCCAAAACCACTGGTAAATGGTTTACTGACCATGGTATTACTGTGCTCAATTGGCCTGCCAACTCTCCTGACCTGAACCCCATAGAGAATCTGTGGGATATTGGGAAGAGAAAGTTGAGAGACGCAAGACCCAACACTCTGGATGAGCTTAAGGCCGCTATCGAAGCATCCTGGGCCTCCATAACACCTCAGCAGTGCCACAGGCTGGTTGCCTCCATGCCACGCCGCATTGAAGCAGTAATTTCTGCAAAAGGATTCCCGACCAAGTATTGAGTGCATAACTGAACATAATTATTTGAAGGTTGACTTTTTTTGTATTAAAAACACTTTTCTTTTATTGGTCGGATGAAATATGCTAATTTTTTGAGATAGGATTTTTGGGTTTTCATGAGCTGTATGCCAAAATCATCAATATTAAAACAAGAAAAGGCTTGAACTACTTCAGTTGTGTGTAATGAATCTAAAATATATGAAAGTCTAATGTTTATCAGTACATTACAGAAAATAATGAACTTCATCACAATATGCTAATTTTTTGAGAAGGACCTGTATGGAGCTTTACGGTTTATGAGGGAAAAGACAGTCAGGTTGAGCCGGTCAACTGCCCGGATTACATAGGGAGCGCTGGCAAGATAGTGTGGAACTTGGTGTCACCCTTATTCGGAAAGGGGTACCACTTGTATGTGGACAATTATTACACGAGCGTGCCACTGTTTAGTCACTTGTTTGATCATCAGATTGGAGCATGTGGCACCGTGCGACCTAATCGCCGGGGCTTTCCCCAGCGGCTTGTAGATGCCCGTCTTAGGCTGGGGGAGAGAGCCTGCTTGAAGTGTAATAACTTGCTCGCTATGAAGTGGAGGGACAATAAGAATGTTTTCCTTCTTACCTCCCTTCATGCAGACACGACAGTCCAAATTTGTACAGCGACTGGTGTTGTGGAGAAACCCCTCTGTGTCCACGAATATAACAAAAATATGGGAGGGGTGGACCTCAACGACCAGTTGTTAGCGCCGTATCTAATTGACCGTAAGGCGAGACGCTGGTACAAAAAAGTGTCTCTATCCTTATTCCAATTGGCTTTGCTGAATGCTCATGTGCTATACAGAGCTTCAGGCGGGACTTTATCTCTTCTAAAATTCCAGAATGAGATAGTCACAGAACTCCTGTATCCAGGCGGTTCTGCACCTCACCATCCCCAACCAAATGCAGTAAGCCGGCTGCATGAGAGGCATTATCCGTATGCCCTCCAGAGTACCCCTACCCAACGAACCCCCCAAAAAAGACGTTGTGTCTGTAGCAAGTGCGGATTTAGGCATGACACCCGTGTTTTTTGTCCACTCTGTCCTGACAACCCTGGTCTTTGCCTTGGTGAATGTTTTGAACGCTACCACTCAAAAGTGACGTTTTAGCGTAGGGTACAGCATTTCACAGACTAGGACACACTTACACAGGGTCTTCCAAGATGCCATCACATTTTGAGAGACCCGAACCATTACAGTTGTTAAAGTTACAAAAAAAAGTGTAAAAAATGTAAAAAAACGTAAAAAACAAAACACAAAAAAAAAAAAAAATTTAAAACCAAAAATAGTTCTCGTTTTATTGTTCTCTCTCTCTCTCTCTCTCTCTCTCTATTTTCTATCTATTGTTCTGCTCTTTTTTACTGTATTCTATTCTGCAATGTTTTATCATGCTTGCTTTTCAGGTATGTAATTTTTTGTTTTCAGGTGCGCCATTCAACTGCAGCGCGGAATTATTTATCTTGACAGCAACAGCGTTTGCTCCCACGATACATAAAGCCGTGACTCCAGTGCTGTAGGAGGTGATTTCACCACCACAGTTAAAAAAAAAAAGAGCATATATGCCGAAGCATGGGGGCAGCAGGGGCGGAGGAGCGATTTTTCTCCTAATGCCGCGTACAAACGGTCGAAATTCCGACAGAGGCTTGCCCGTGGAAAAGTCCGACCGTGTGTACGCGGCATAACTTTTTTGCGGGAGGATGCCCCCATGCTTCGGCATATAAATATTTTAGGCACAGGTTGCGTTAAAAAAATGTTTTATTTTTTACTAGGTTTTGTTTTGGTATTTGCTTTGCAGGTATGGTATGGTAAGGTCTTACTGTTGTACTGTAATGTTACTTTGTTTTAATGTTAACCATCATTTGCTTAGCAGGTACGCCATTCAGTTGCAGCGCGGATCTATTTATCTTGACAGCAACAGCGTTTGCTCCAACGATACATAAAGCCGTGACTCCAACGCTGTAGGAGGTGATTTCACCACCACAGTTAAAAAAAGAACATATATGCCGAAGCATGGGGGCAGCAGGGGCGGAGGAGCGATTTTGCTCCTAATGCCGCCTACATACGGTCGAAATTCTGACGGAGGCTTGCCCGTGGAAAAGTCCGACCATGTGTGTGCGGCATAACTTTTTTGCGGGAGGATGCCCCCATGCTTCGGCATATATAAATGGTGCATGTATGCCCATCATTAGAAGTGGGTGGATGAAGGGCGGTATTCTAATGGTGGGCATACCCACCGATCAATCTCTTTTTTTCGTTCAGCCAACAGGCTGCATGAAAAAAAAGATTACAATACATGTCCAACAAGGACCAGCAACGTACTGGTATGTTGCTGGACTTTGAATGTTTATACCAGAATGATGCCTGCAGGTTTAGGTATCATCTTGGTATCATTCTTTTCAGCCAGTGGCCGGCTTTCATGTAAAAGCAATTCTAGCAGATAATTAGCCTCTAGACTGCTTTTACAAGCAGTGGGAGGGAATGTCCCCCCCGGATATAAACAGCGCCATTGGGAAATTGGGAAAGCATTTTATCACACCGATCTTGGTGTGGTCAGATGCTTTGAGGGCAGAGGAAAGATCTAGGGTCTAACCCCCCAATTTTTTTCAAAATAAGAGTACCTGTCACTAACTATTGCTATCATAGGGGATATTTACATTCCCTGAGATAACAATAAAAATGGTAAAAAAATAAATAAATATGGAAGGAACAGTTTAAAAATAAAATAAAAAAGCAAAATAAATAATAATAAAAAAAAACCACCGCTGTCCCCCCCTGCTCTTGCGCAAAGGCGAACGCAAGCGTCGGTCTAGCGTCATATGTAAACAGCAATTGCATCATGCATGTGAGGTATCACCGCAAAGGTCAGATCGAGGGCAGTAATTTCAGCAGTAGACCTCCTCTGTAAATCTAACGTGGTAACCTGAAAAGGCTTTTAAATGCTTTTAAAAATGAATGTAGTTTGTCGCCGCTGCGCGTTTGTGCGCAATTTTAAAGCATGTCGTGTTTGGTATCCATGTACTCTGCCTAAGATCATCTTTTTTATTTCATCAAACATTTGGGTAATATAGTGTTTTTTAGTGCATTAAAAATAAAAAAAGTTTTTTTTCCCCAAAAAATGTGTTTGAAAAATCGCTGCGCAAATACTGTGTGGAAAAAAAAAATGCAACATCCACTATTTTAATCTGTAGGGCCTTTGCTTTAAAAAAATATATAATGTTTGGGGGTTCAACATAATTTTCTTGCAAAAAAAAAATGTTTTCATGTAAACAAAAAGTGTCAGAAAGGGCTTTGTCTTCAAGTGGTTAGAAGAGTGGATGTAAGCTTCCTAATGTTGTGTATAAAATGCCAGGACAGTTCAAAACCCACCCAAATGACCCCATTTTGGAAAGTAGACACCCCAAGCTATTTGCTGAAAGGCATGTTGAGCCCATTGAATTTTTTATTTTTTTGTCCCAAGTGATTGAATAATGACAAAAAGAAAAAAAAATGTACAAAAAGTTGTCACTAAATGATATATTGCTCAAACATGCCATGGTTATATGTGGAATTGCACCCCAAATATATTCTGTTTCTTCTCCTGAGTACGGGTATACCACATGTGTGAGACATTTTGGGAGCCTAGCCGCGTACAGGACCCCGAAAACCAAGCACCGCCTTCAGGATTTATATGGGTGTAAATTTTTGATTTCACTCCTCACTGCTTATCACAGTTTCAGAGGCCATGGAATGCCCAGATGGCACAAAACCTACCCCCAAATGACCCCATTTTGGAAAGTAGACACCCCAAGCTATTTGCTGAGAGGTATGTTGAGTATTTTGCAGATCTCGCTTTTTGTCACAAAGTTTTTAAAATTGAAAAAAGAAAAAAAAAAAATGTCTTTCTTCATTTTCAAAAACAAATGAGAGCTGTAAAATACTCACCATGCCTCTCAGAAAATATCTTGGGGTGTATACTTTCCAAAATTGGGTCATTTGTGGGAGTTTTGTGCTATCTTGGCATTTTATGGCCTTCAAAACTGTGATAGGTAGTGAGGAGTGAAATCAAAAATTTGTGCCCTTAGAAATCCTGAAGGCGGTGCTTGGTTTTCGGGGCCCCGTACGCGGCTAGGCTCTCAAAAAGTCCCACACATGTGGTATCCCCGTACTCAGGAGAAGCAGAAAAATGTATTTTGGGGTGTAATTTCACATATAACCATGGCATGTTTGAGAAATATATCATTTAGTGACAACTTTTTGTACATTTTTTTTTCTTTTTGTCATTATTCAATCACTTGGGACAAAAAAATATTCAATGGGCTCAACATGCCTCTCAGAAATTTCCTTGGGGTGTCTACTTTCCAAAATGGGGTCATTTTGGGGGGTTTTGTGCTATCTTGGCATTTTATGGCCTTCAAAACTGTGATAGGTAGTGAGGAGTGAAATCAAAAATTTATGCCCTTAGAAACCTTGAAGGCGGTGCTTGGATTTTGGGGTCCCGTACGCGGCTAGGCTCCCAAAAAGTCCCACACATGTGATATCCCCGTACTCAGGAGAAGCAGCAGAATGTATTTTGGGGTGTAATTTCACATATGCCCATGGCATGTGTGAGCAATATATCATTAAGTGACAACTGTGTGCAAAAAAAAAAGTTTGTCATATTCCCGCAACTTGTGGCAAAATATAAAATATTCCATGGACCCAATATGCCTCTCAGTAAATAGCTTGGGGTGTCTACTTTCCAAAATGGGGTCATTTGGGGGGGGGGGGTTGTGCTATTTTGGCATTTTATGGCCTTCAAAACTGTGATAGGTAGTGATAGGTTCTCAGGAGAAGCAGCAGAATGTATTTTGGGGTGCAATTCCACATATAACCATGGCATGTGTGAGCAATATATCATTTAGATACAAGTTTTTGTACATTTTTTTTTTGTCATTATTCAATCACTTGGGACAAAAAAAAAATATTCAATGGGCTCAACATGCCTCTCAGCAATTTCCTTGGGGTGTCTACTTTCCAAAGTGGGGTCATTTGGGGGGGGGGTTTGTACTGCCCTGCCATTTTAGCACCTCAAGAAATGAGATAGGCAGTCATAAATTTAAAGCTGTGTAAATTCCAGAAAATGTACTCTAGTTTGTAAACGCTATAACTTTTGCACAAACCAATAAATATACGCTCATTGACATTTTTTTTACTAAATACATGTGGCTGAATACATTTTGGCCTAAATGTATGACTAAAATTGAGTTTATTTAATTTCTCTTATAACAAAAAGTAGAAAATATCATTTTTTTTCAAAATTTTCGGTCTTTTTCCGCTTATATCGCAAAAAATAAAAATCACAGAGGCAATCAAATACCATTAAAAGAAAGCTCTATTTGTGGGAGGAAAAGGACGCACATTTTGTTTGGGTACAACATTGCATGTCCGCACAATTTCCAGTTAAAGCAGCGCAGTGCAAAATTCTGAAAACACCTCTGGTCCTTTAGCTACAAAATGGTCCGGGGCTTAAGTGGTTAAACAAACTCCTTATTTTCTTCCGTTGATTTTCACATCCCCCCATCCCCCTCTTTTTATTTTCCTTCTGGTTTTTGTTTTTGAATTTTGTTTTTAACCATTACTCAAACATGGCATACTCTTTCCTAGGAAAATCGCCAACCATTATTTCACATAATATGAATGGCCTCAACATACCTGAAAAAAGGACAAAAATGCTAAGAGAACTCAAAAAAGTACACCCATCTTTAGTGTATCTCCAAGAAACACACTTTAAGGGCCAAAATATCCCTAAAATTACAGACAACTTATTCACCAAAGCATATCAAGCCACCAACCCATTAGCGAAAACCAAGACTCTATCCTAGTGAATAAGGATGCCCCCTTCGAATTGAGACAACATCTCACAGACCCTGAAGGCCGGTACATCTTTCTCAAAGGCTCATGGGAAGGCACCCAAATTACCCTAGCAAATGTTTATTTCCCAAACAAAGCCCATATAACATTCTGCTGTAAAATAATAGACAAACTCAAATGGTTCGCTGAAGGTTGTATCCCGTTGGGCGGTGATGTTAATATACCTTTATCTCCACTTAAAGACACATCAACGGGCTACACACATGTCACATATATGATTCTCACATGGGTCAAGGTCTTGTTACAATCTTTATCACTGGTAGACTCATGGAGATCCATACACCCCACAGAGAAAGATTTCACCTACTCCCCCCCCACAAGAGATATTCCTGAATAGATCTGATCTTTATCCCCCAAAGAGATTTAATCAACATAACTAGAGCAGACATAGGAATAATTGCCCTATCGGACCATGCCCCCACGGCCATCACCCTAAAACTTAACTCATCCAAACGCACTACCTTCAATTGGAGAATTAAAGCAGCATTAGTGACTGACAAAACCATACAAGATGACATACAGGACTCTATCAAGTCTTACTTCAGAATTAATAAAGATACAGACACTAACCCCCTGAATAACTGGGAAGCCCACAAGAGGGTAATTAGGGGAGAACTTATAAAATGGGGGGCGAGAAGAAAAAAAGAAAGAGACATGGAAATTACCAAATTATCTCTCTCGGCCAAAACCCGAAGAGGAATTGACACGATGCAGGATTTCCCTGAAACAAATCCTAGACTTTGAAGAAAAATGAGGGGTGTAGTGGTGGCGCTGCTCTTGCATAAAACCAGTCTGCTGGAAGCCAGATATTGGTAATAATGAAAGTAATAAAAAGGTCTAAAAATGAGCAACAAAGGGGGTTCTACCTGGTATTTTCTGTTATGGAGGTATGTTCAGAACCTGAGTTGAGTGAGACCACACATAGAATGTAAATCTAATCAAATAAATATAATAAAATAAATAAAATAAATAAATTGGAGTGTCTCTGCCAGATGTTTGCTTAGCCTTAGCAATAGCCTTCAGAAGGTGATAGTGTTAATGAATGTGTAAGTGAGTGAAGAAATTAGTTGGAATAAATGAATTAGTTGGAATAAATGAGTGGTGTGAATTATCCAATTCCGGCTCGGCCGGGTGTTTGCTAGCTGAGGGCTAGCTATTGGAAGTGCTGTGAAGCAAATTGATGCTACCAATGTGGTGCTGCAAGAGATGCGGTGTGAACAAATAAAATACAATAAATTACAATAGATTGGGATATTGTCTCGGCCGGGTGTTTGCTAAACCCAGCTGGAATTATGCTCAATCCCAAGTGGTTGAGCAGTTGAAAAAAGTGTTTATGTGATCCGTAATACACTCTGACAATGTACATAAAATATTCAGCATGAAAATTGAAGTTAATAAAATAAAGTAAAGTCCAATGGTGAAAATCCAGAAAATGGTGACAAGATAAATTGGTGACTTTGCTGCAGTGCTTGTTCTTGTAGCCTGTGCCGTGAATGTGATTATCCGTGATTGTTTAAGATGTTGCACTCACCAGATCCTTCATACCCTCAGGGGGTATGGTGCAGTCACAGTATATGCCACTGTGTAGCAGTCTCAGGAATCCAGGGTGGCTCCTTTGGTCCCTTATGGTTCTTAGAACAAAGCCCTCCAGCAGTGCGCTGTCACCACTGACAGGTCTTCTATCTTCCAGTGACCAGAACTTTCAGTGACCAGTATTGATACATGCTGCTTACCGCTGACACCCTTAGAATCTATATGCTATAAAAGATCCCAGGTCTCGAAAACCACATCTATGGCGTACACGTGGTTGAATCAATCATCACACAAAGATGACAACAAATACAAAAAAAAATGGGAACGAGACCTAGGAATCAAAATCAGTGACACCCAATGGGAAAAAGCATGTATTATGTCACATAAATGCTCCCTCAGCTCTAAATACCAAGAGATTTCTTACAAGTGTTGCCTTATGAGGAATGTATATGAATAATTTCCATTGTAAACTGGGAATATCTGTACATATGCATATATATATATATATATATATATATATATACATATATATATATAAGTTAGAATATGAAATGTGTGTATCTGTAAGGGCTGATAAACTCGGCTGGGAGTGAGGGAAATCTAATTACTAGTCCTCTGTTGAATATGCATGAAGGCTGGGTGACAAGGGGCTACGGAGACCTCCTGTCTGATGAGGTAACTTCGTATTCACACAAGCCAGGAAGAAACCACATCTGAAGCTTCTAATCTATGTGACACCGCCTTTATTCGCTAGATAAAGGCGTGTGTATTCTCCCATGTTAATGAACCAATATCCATTTAAGGGGTAATTTTGCCTGGCTAGTTCCATGCATAGCTAAGTGCCCCATTCAAGGGAAGTTAACGACATCCGGTTTAATTAATTTATCTTCAAATACAATTATCACTAAATTCCAGTAAAGAGTGGGCTAGTGTGGGAAATTAATATAACGTCAGGAAGGAGGAGAGAGATAATCGTAGCCGCCCTATTTTAGTCAATGGGAGAGGGCTCCATAAAAGGACCACCCCAATCAGTAGAGAGAGAGAGATGAGATGACCTGGGCCCAGGAATCATTGTTATAGGTAATTATCAGACCATCTCCCAGCACTTACAGTATACTTGCTTGTCATATGTTTGTCTGTCTATTTGTAATGTAATGTATATACTCTGTATTGTAACCTAATACTAATATTTACATACTTTGTGTTTGAAACTAATATTTACTCCCTTGCCTAAGACTGTAAATGTTTGCGGTGTATTAGATAGACTAATAACAATTCTTTTAAAAAAGCTTATTATATTGAAGCTTTCATTTCTTGTCCAAAGAACTCTTATTTAACCCATATCATATCGTTGAGATATTGAATATTAAATATACATTTTAATTTTAGCAAGACAAGATTCTAACACAGTGGTATATAACCCCACAAAAGGCCAGGAAATGGTTCCATGCAACCTCAGATACTTGTTGGCGCTGTGGTAAAGAAACTGGATCATTTATTCACATCTGGTGGAACTGCCCCCCAATCCTTGACTACTGGGAAAAAATCATTAAATGGATTAAACACATCACTGACACTAAATTAACCCTGAACGCTGCTGCCTGTCTGACGCTAAGCAAATACAAGAAAACCCTTACCAGACATCTACTTACTGCAGCAAAAACCATTATACCCTTACACTGGAAATCCATCCATACCCGCCGGTCAAGGATTGTTTGGACAGAGTACATTATATATATAAGATGGAAGAAATTCTATCAATGAAAATAGAAAATAACACTAGTTTCAACAAAATGTGGCAACCTTGGAGGCTATTCACTTTCTCAGATGAGTTCCAATCATTAAATGCTTGACTTCACCACCTTTATAATATGTATTCATTTAATATGACAATTGATGACTAAAGTTTATGTTATATATACCTAATGACAATAAAAATACCTTAAATGCTTTTTCAGATATATATGTATGTATGTTTATGTAACCTGTTTTCTTTTACCATTTTTTATCATTTATCCTCCCCTCCCCGTCCCACTCTTTCCTTACCATTACCCTTCACTTCAACTACTACCCCCCCATTTAAGTAAATTCAATGTTCACCAATATAACTGTATATTTCCAGCTGTAAATTGTGCAATTTTTACTTTGTCAACAGACATTTCTTTAATTCGTGCCTTTTTGTTTCATAATTGTTATTTGTCAATTGTCTGCCACATTAACTTTCAATAAATACTTTGATTGAGGAAAAAAATAAATAAATGGCACTGGGACTCAAGTGGTTAAAGAAAAAAAATCAAGTTAAACGTGAACAAATTTTACTAGCTATACCAAGATGTGGATACATAAGAAACTTCAAAGACATATTTTGAAAGTTTAAAAGAGAGTAGCAACATTAAATAAAGTGCTCCACATCTATCACAATTGGCTGTCTGTGAGCTGAGGTCAAGTAGCCAGTGTGAAATGTAACAGTAGGTTTGTTCCATTTCGTTCTACTTCTATCACAAATAATAGAGAGCCCAGTCCAATTCCATTTACACCTGCACAACTTTCCTGCGGCATTGACCTCAAACAACTATACAGAAGCAAATTTAAACTAGGGTCTCTTTTTTCATTCTTTCTCCTCTATATAAAGTAGGTGAGAACAAATATAAATGGTAGATTGTGCTTTTTTTGTTAGCACTGTTGTAATTTGTAACCGTGTAGGATATACAAAAGATACCACAAACAAAATTTTCTGCAGACCTAGATTGTTGCACCCCGGATTTACCACAGGAGCATAGTAAGGAATGTAGATTTCATAAGAGCAGGACAGTGATAATATCCAAGCCATGGTCATAATCATAAAGCACAGCTTGTAGATGGAGAGAGAAAATGCATCCTGGAGAGCCAGAAAGGTCTCATCAATATGTGAACGAGGTATTTTGCCAGAGGGTTCACTCTGGCAAGGTATCCCCCCAGCATGTTTTTTTGGGGGGTATGCTCATCCCCCCCCTTTTCTAGTCTGCCAAGCTGCATGTTCAGATAGGGGCCTGGTATGGATATTTTGAGGGGGACCTGACGCTTTTTTTTTTCATTAGGTTTCCCCTTAAAATCCATACCAAACATAAAGGGCATAGTATAAAGTGATGAGGAAACCACATGCAATTTTTGGTTGTGCATGAAAGTACTTCATTATTATCTATACCAGATCCTCCTCTAAGATAAGGGTCAGGCATAGATGAAAATAGATGGAATCCCCAGTCACTTTCTTTACACATAGAAGGAATATGCTTTTTTTTTCAGTTGTCTGCAGTATGTTGTATTTATCAAACCAGTGCATGTTAAATGAACCCTTTAACTGCCACTGATATTTGTCACTTTTCTGTTGTTCTACCAGCTGCTAATGCAGCTGGGCGTGTGTGTGTAGAGTAAATATCACAAGCCAACTATCTAAAAGACCCCTGATGTCTTATTAAAGAGAACCTGTCACAACAACATTATAGCACATAGGGAAGACACATCACATCACATACTGTAGGTGTGATATACAGTAAATAAAGTCTTATCCAAAGCCTCTTTGTTGTCCCTTCTAAGCTTGCTGTCTTTAGTTCAAAGGTCATACATTATGTTTTAAAAAAAAACATCCTGGGTGAATCTGCACAATAAATTAGCCAGGACAGTGAATCTCAAACCTACACATTTTAATTTGAACCCAAAGTAGTGGCAAACCCCAACGCTCCTACTGACTTGCAGTGTACAAGAACACAGGTCTTTCTAAGAGCTTCTGCCTGACTAGAACTTCAAAGCTGTTCTAAAATTGTATCCACTATTTACTAAATTAATTGAATTGAATTGCTGAACAGTTATATACTTTACAACACTATTACATTATACATAAAAAAAATGTGGTTCTAGAATGTATAAAGTGAACCCAAAAATGTGTCTTTTTATTACAAAATGTTGAAATCTGTTTGCAAAAGCTGGCTAGAAATGGTATACAGCTATAGACACTATTACATGAAGTTTTAAAAATAGATGTGAAAACACAAGAAAAATTTGTCTGCTAGCTTAAAGTGACTCTATAGCTTTCAACAAAAAGTAAACAACAAATGACCTGTTAAGGAACATAGTTAAAAGTTACCTGTCCCACTCTCGGCTCTGTTATCCTTTGTTCCCTACTGCTGCCAAAGCATCTTCTATTCTAGAGCGGCCCAATCACTTACAGAGCTCTACTGAACCTTCCCCCACCACTGCCACCTGTTTTTGTTCCAAGGTTGTTCAATTCTTCTGGGGCGCCTGGGACTGTAGTAAACTGCTTTAACAATGAACAAACCCACAAATGAGGAGGATTTTGTCACTTTTAGGTTCAGAGCTATCATTCCTCAGCTATTGTAGCTGAAAATGCAGTCAATCAAGCATTTCCTGTGCTTGATTAGCTCCAGTGGTGGGCAGGGAGACATTTGGGGTCTAATAGACCCCTAATTAGGGATGAGCCGAACACCCCCCAGTTCGGTTCGCATCAGAACATGCGAACAGGCAATAAATTTGTTCGAACATCCGAACACCGTTAAAGTCTATGGGACTTGAACATGAAAAATCTAAAGTGCTAATTTTAAAGGCTTATATGCAAGTTATTGTCATAAAAAGTGTTTGGTGACCCGGGTCCTGCCCCAGGGGACATGTATCAATGCAAAAAAAAGTTTTAAAAACTGACATTTTTTCGGGAACAGTGATTTTAATAATGCTTAAAGTGAAACAATAAAAGTGAAATATTCCTTTAAATTTCATACCTATGGGGTGTGTATAGTATGCCTGTAAAGTAGCACTTGTTTCCCGTGCTTAGAACTGTCCCTGCACAGTCCCTTAAGGTCTGGTATGGATTTTAAGGGGAACTCCACCCCAAATTAAAAAAAAAATGGCGTGGAGTTCCCCCCAAAAATCCATGCCAGACCCTTTATCCAAGCACGCAACCTGGCAGGCCACAGGAAAAGAGGGGGGACGAGAGAGCGCCCCCCCTCCTGAACCGTACCAGGCCACATGCCTTCAACATGGGGAGGATGCTTTGGGGGTCTGTGACCCCTCAAAGCACCATGTGTTACCACCGCTGGAAACTTTTTTTTATTTTTATTTTTTTATTTTTAACCACTTAAGCCCCGGACCATTTGGTAGCTAGAGGACCAGAGGTGATTTCAGAATTTTGCACTGCGCTGCTTTAACTGTAAATTGTGCGGACATGCAATGTTGTACCCAAACAAAATTTGCGTCCTTTTCTTCCCACAAATAGAGCTTTCTTTTAATGGTATTTGATTGCCGCTGCGATTTAAATTTTTTGCGATATAAACGGAAATAGACCGAAAATTTTGAAAAAAATGATATTTTCTACTTTTTGTTATAAGAAAAATCGAATAAACTAAATTTTAGTCATACATTTAGGCCAAAATGTATTCAGCCACATGTCTTTAGTAAAAAATATGTCAATAAGCGTATATTTATTGGTTTGCGCAAAAGTTATAGCGTCTACAAACTAGGGTACATTTTTTGGAATTTACACAGCTTTTAGTTTATGACTGCCTATCTCATTTCTTGAGGTGCTAAAATGGCAGGGCAGTACAAACCCCCCAAATGACCCCATTTTGGAAAGTAGACATCCCAAGGAAATTGCTGAGAGGCATGTTGAGCCCATTGAATATTTTTTTTTGTCCCAAGTGATTGAATAATGACAAAAAAAAAAAAAAAAAATTAGAAAAAGTTGTCACTAAATGATATATTGCTCACACATGCCATGGTTATATGTGGAATTGCACCCCAAAATAAATTTTGCTGCTTCTCCTGAGTACGGGGATACCACATGTGTGGGACTTTTTGGGAGCCTAGCCGCGTACGGGCCCCCGGAAACCAAGCACCGCCTTCAGGATTTCTAAGGGCGCAAATTTTTGATTTCACTCCTCACTACCTATCACAGTTTTGAAGGCCATAAAATGCCAAAATAGCACAAAACCCCCCCAAATGACCCCATTTTAGAAAGTAGACACCCCAAGGAAATTGCTGAGAGGCCTGTTGAGCCCATTGAATATTTTCTTTTTTTTGTCCTAAGTGATTGAATAATGACAAAAAAAATAAAAATACAAAAAGTTGTCACTAAATGATATATTGCTCACACATGCCATGGTTATATGTAGAATTAGACCCCAAAATACATTTTGCTGCTTCTCCTGAGTACGGGAATACCACATGTGTGGGACTTTTTAGGAGCCTAGCCGCGTACGGGACCCCGAAAACCAAGCACCGCCTTCAGGATTTCTAGGCACAAATTTTTGATTTCACTCCTCACTACCTATCACAGTTTCGAAGGCCATAAAATGCCAAAATAGCACAAACCCCCCCCCCCCAAATGACCCCATTTTGGAAAGTAGACACCCCAAGCTATTTGCTGAGAGGCATGGTGAGTATTTTACAGCTCTCATTTGTTTTTGAAAATGAAGAAAGAAAATATATATATATTTATTTTTTTTCAATTTTCAAAACTTTGTGACAAAAAGAGAGATCTGCAAAATACTCACAATACCTCTCAGCAAATAGCTTGGGGTGTCTACTTTCCAAAATGGGGTCATTTGGGGGGGTTTTGTGCCATCTGGGCATTCCATGGCCTCCGAAACTGTGATAGGCAGTGAGAAGTGAAATCAAAAATTTACACCCTTAGAAAGCCTGAAGGCGGTGCTTGGTTTTGGGGTCCCGTACACGGCTAGGCTCCCAAAAAGTCTCACACATGTGGTATCCCCGTACTCAGGAGAAGCAGCAGAATGTATTTTGGGGTTTAATTCCACATATGCCCATGGCATGTTTGAGCAATATATCATTTAGTGACAACTTTGTGCAAAAAAAATAAAACAATTGTCTTTTTTCCGCAACTTGTGTCAACATATAAAATATTCCATGGACTCGACATGCCTCTCAGTATATAGCTTGGGGTGTCTACTTTACAAAATGGGGTCATTTGGGGGGGTTTTGAACTGTTCTGGCATTTTATACACAACATTAGGAAGCTTACATCCACTCTTCTAACCACTTGAAGACAAAGCCCTTTTTGACACTTTTTGTTTACATGAAAACATATTTTTCTTTGCAAGAAAATTATGTTGAACCCCAAACATTATATATATTTTTAAAGCAAAGGCCCTACAGATTAAAATGGTGGGTGTTGCATTTTTTTTTCTACACAGTATTTGCGCAGCGATTTTTCAAACGCATTTTTTGGGTTAAAAAATACACTTTTTTTAATTTTAATGCACTAAAACACACTATATTGCCCAAATGTTTGATGAAATAAAAAAGATGAACTTAGGCAGAGTACATGGATACCAAACACGACATGCTTTAAAATTTCGCACAAACGCGCATTGGCGACAAACTACATACATTTTTAAAAGCCTTTAAAAGCCTTTACAGGTTACCCCGTTAGATTTACAGAGGAGATCTACTGCTAAAATTACTGCCCTCGATCTGACCTTTGCGGTGATACCTCACATGCATGGTGCAATTGCTGTTTACATATGACGCCAGACCGACGCTTGCGTTCGCCATTGGGCAAGAGCAGGGCAGGACAGGGGTGTTTTTTTTTTTTTTTTATTATTCATTTTGATTTTTTTATTTTATTTTTAAATTGTTCCTTCCATATTTTTTTTATCATTTTTATTGTTATCTCAGGGAATGTAAATATCCCCTATGATAGCAATAGGTAGTGACAGGTACTCTTTTTGAAAAAACTGGGGTCTTCTAGACCCTAGATCTTTCCTCTGCCCTCAAAGCATCTGACCACACCAAGATCGGTGTGATAAAATGCTTTCCCAATTTCCCAATGGCGCTTTTTATATCCGGGGGGACATTCCCTCCCACTGCTTGTAAAAGCAGTCCAGAGGCTAATTAGCCACTAGGATTGCTTATAAATGACAGCCGGCCGCTGGCTGAAAAGAATGATACCAAGATGATACCTAAACCCGCAGGCATCATTCTGGTATAAACATTCAAAGTCCAGCAACATACCAGTACGTTGCTGGTCCTTGTTGGACATGTATTGTAATCTTTTTTTTTCATGCAGCCAGTTGGCTGAATGAAAAAAGAGATTGATCGGTGGGTATGCCCACCATTAGAATACCGCCCTTCATCCACCCACTTCTAATGATGGGCATACATGCACCATTTATATATGCCGAAGCATAGGGGCATCCTCCCGCAAAAAAGTTATGCCGCACACACATGGTCGGACTTTTCCACGGGCAAGCCTCCGTCAGAATTTCGACCGTATGTAGGCGGCATTAGGAGCAAAATCGCTCCTCCGCTCCTCCGCCCCTGCTGCCCCAATGCTTCGGCATATATGCTTTTTTTTTTAACTATGGTGGTGAAATCACCTCCTACAGCACTGGAGTCGCAGGGATCAGGCCTGTCTCTGCGAACGCTGCAGTTATGTGTGTTGTGTTTTGTAAGTGACAGTGATCGATCGATACTGCACTTGGGTGGCCTGGGCTGGACGGAGGGGCAAAACGCAGGTGCTAGCAGGTATCTGGGCTGATCCCGCTAACACTGCGTTTTTGGGAACCCTAAACTGCTGGGGACGCTAGTATAGATCTGATCAGATCAGATATTGATCTGATCAGATACTATACCACTAAGGGGGGTGTATGCTTCACGCGTGGGTGTTAGCGTTACTGGCACTAACCTGACGCTGCCTGGGGTGTGACGCAGACTCTCTCTGACGCTAAAACCTAATTGATATCACCCACCGGGCGATCAGGGGGTTAAACCTTTATTGGGTTATATATACGGCGGGTGCCCTGACACTATAAAAAGCAAACTAACTAACCAGTGTCACCCGTAACACTTATATGGCGATCATTGGTGAAAGGGTTAACTAGGGGCAATTAGGGGGTTAAAACCTTTATTAGATAATATATGGGGGTACCTGACACTATAAAAACCTGCGGCGAACCTAAAAAAAATTACTGGCTACCGATCTGCATCACCGACGCTAAGACAGCGATCAGAAAAATTATCGCTTAGCGACAGTGGTGATAGGGGGTGAAAGGGTTACCTGGGGGGCGATCAAGGGGGTTAAACCTTTATTAGATCATTTATGGGGGTACCTGACGCTATAAAAACCTGCGGCGAACCTAAAAAAAATTACTGGCTACCGATCTGCATCACCGACACTAAGACAGCGATCAGAAAAACGATCGCTTAGCGACAGTGGTGATAGGGGGTGAAAGGGTTACCTGGGGGGCGATCAAGGAGGTTAAACCTTTATTAGATAATTTATGGGGGTACCTGATGCTATAAAAACCTGCGGCGAACCTAAAAAAAATTACTGGCTACCGATCTGCATCACCGACACTAAGACAGTGATCAGAAAAATGATCGCTTATCGACAGTGGTGATAGGGGGTGAAAGGGTTACCTGGGGGGCGATCAAGGGGTTAAACCTTTATTCGTTAATTTATGGGGGTACCTGACGCTATAAAAACCTGCGGCGACCCTAAAAAAAATTACTGGCTACCGATCTGCATCACCGACGCTAAGACAGCGATCAGAAAAATTATCGCTTAGCGACAGTCGTGATAGGGGGTGAAAGGGTTACCTGGGGGGCGATTAAGGGGGTTAAACCTTTATTAGATCATTTATGGGGGTACCCGACGCTATAAAAACCTGCGGCGAACCTAAAAAAAATAACTGGCTACCGATCTGCATCACCGACACTAAGACAGCGATCAGAAAAATGATCGCTTAGCGACAGTGGTGATAGGGGGTGAAAGGGTTACCTGGGGGGCGATCAAGGGGGTTAAACCTTTATTAGATAATTTATGGGGGTACCCGACGCTATAAAAACCTGCGGCGAACCTAAAAAAAATTACTGGCTACCGATCTGCATCACCGACGCTAAGACAGCGATCAGAAAAATGATCGCTTAGCGACAGCGGTGCTAGGGGGTGAAAGGGTTATCTGGGGGGTGATCAGGGGGTTAAACCTTTATTAGGGGGGGTTAGGGGGCTACACTGGACCTAAAACTAAATGTAGTGACACTTTTACAGTCACAAATGTCACTGATTGCAGTGATCAGTAAATAAATGGTCACTGCAATCAGTGACACTGTGACTGGGGGCTGGGGGGTGATCTGGGGGGGCCTGGGGGGGCGATTTGTGTGCCTATGTGTCCTGGTGTCAGTGTAGTGTTAGTGTACTGACCTGTGTGTCTTCTCTTGTACGGCGCTCGGTATATGTGAGTGCCGCATGAGAGATGACATCACTTCCTCCTGCTTCTTCTGCCTATGTAAACATTACACTGCAGAGGGAGCATTTCCATTCGCCGGGAGCGATCGCGGGGGGGTGGCCGGAATCGAATGGCCGCCCCCTCATGTCGGATCGCTCCCCAACGAATACCGACCGCTCACTGTATAGGAGGGGGGTCCGATCGGACCCCCCAACTGTACAAAGGCAATCACGTACACTGTACGTGATTGTGCCTGTCGGTGCCATTCTGCCGACGTACATATACAGTGAGCGGTCGTTAAGTGGTTAATAAAGGACTTATCCCAACTGTGTCTGTGTGTTTTTTTTTACAATTATTTACACTTTCTTTGTGAAATGGTAGGGGTACAATGTACCCCTTACCAATTCACATAGGGTGGGGGCGGGATCTGGGCGTCCCCTTTGTTAAAGGGCTCTTCCAAATTCCGATAAGCCCCCCGCCTGCAGACCCCCACAACCACCGGGCAAGGGTTGTGGGGATGACACTAAGCAAATACAAGAAAACCCTTACCAGACATCTACTTACTGCAGCAAAATCCCTTATACCCTTACACTGGAAATCCATCCATACCCGCCGGTCAAGGATTGACCTTCTGACTTTTTGGGGGCATGTTGAGGGCATGTGGCCTGGTACGGTTCAGGAGGGGGGTCGCTCTCTCATCCCCCCTCTTTTCCTGTGGCCTGCCAGGTTGCGTGCTCGGATAAAGGGTCTGGTATGGATTTTTGGGGGGAACCCCAAATATTTTTTTTTTATTTGACGCAGGGTTCCCCTTAATATCCATACCAGACCTGAAGGGCCTGGTAATTGAATTTGGGGGGACCCCCACACATTTTTTTATATTTATCAATGACTTTCAATGACTTTTCTCTGTATTGCCGGGAGCCGACATTTCATTATAGTACTTTTAAATGACCTTTTTTCCTTCAGAAATGACACTTTGTGCAGGGACAGTTCTAAGCATGGGAAACAAGCGCTTCTTTACAGGCATACTATACACACCCCCTAGGTACGAAATTTAAAGGAATATTTCACTTTTATTGTTTCACTTTAAGCATTATTAAAATCACTGCTCCTGAAAAAACGGGCATTTAAAAAAAAAAATGCATTGATACATGTCCCCTTGGGCAGGACCCGGGTCCCGAAACACTTTTTATGACAGTAACTTGCATATAAGCCTTTAAAATTATCACTCAAACTCGAAGCTCATCCCTACCCCTAATGTCTCCATAAAGAGGACCTGTTACTCTCACATGCTACTACATAGGGGGCTCGTAGCTCCCTTGTGTAGCAATACCGTTAACCACTTCCATACAGGGCACTTATACAGCTTCCTGCCCAGATCAATTTTTCGGCGCTGTTGCACTTTGAATGACAATTGCGCGGTTGTGCTACACTGTACCCAACACTGTACCCAAACTAAATTTTTATCATTTTGTTCCCACACATAGAGCTTTCTTTTGGTGGTATTTTATCACCTCTGCGATTTTTATTTTCTGCTAAAAAAAAATTAAAAGACCGAAAATTTTGAAAAAAAAACATATTTTTTTGTTTCAGTTACAAAACGTTGTGAATTAGTAAGTTTTCTTCTTCACTGATGGGCACTGATGGGGCTGCACTGACGGGCACTGATAAGGCGGCACTCATGGGCACCAATGAGGCGGCGTGGACGAGCACCGATAGGCAGTGGGGATGGGCACCGATAGGCAGCGCGGATGGGCACCGATAGGCAGCGCGGATGGGCACCGGTAAGCGGCACGAATGGGCACAGATAGGTGGCACGGATGGGCACAGATAGGCGGCACGAATGGGCACAGATGGGCACAGATAAGCGGCATGGATGGGCACAGATAGGCGGCACGGATGGGCACAGATAGGCGTGGATAGGCACTGATAGGTGGCACTGTAATGTGTTAATGGATGCCAATCAGTGCCAAACAATAATGCCTGCCAATCAGTGATGCCCATTGTGGGCACTGATTGGCATCCATTAGGGGCACTAATTGGCATCCATTAGGGGGCACTGATTTCAATCCCTGGTGGTCTAGGGAGGCATGCCTTGTAATGGACATCCCTGGTGGTCCAGTGGCATCCCTGGTGGTCCAGTGTGGGCATCCTCGGGGGGCTGTGCTGATAATTGATCAGCACAAACCCCCCCTGTCAGAGGAGCAGCCAATCGGCTTACCTCTACTCGCGTCTGACAGACGCGAGTGAGGAAAAGCCGATTACCGGCTTTTCCTGTTTACATGTGATCAGCCGTTATTGGACACGGCTGATCACGTGGTAAAGAGTCTCCGTCGGAGACTCTTTACCTAGATCGGAGTTGCGGGGTGTCAGACTGACACCCTGCAACAATGATCGCCGCGATGCGCGCCCCCGGGGGCGAGCAGCGGCTTAAAATCCTGAGGACGTCATATGACATCCAGTCAGGATTTTAAAACCACTTTGCCGCCGTCAATCCGCTATAGGGCGGGCGGCAAGTGGTTAAATGAAAACAAGTGTTAAAAAATAAATTATTATTAAAATAAATTGCACCACACATGTGAGGTATTGCCTTTAAAGCCAGAGTGAGAGGGCGCATTTGTGCGGCTTCTGATCATGGCGGACGTGTGAGACCAGAGCTCTGTCCCCTGCCGCCTCTCCGGGACTCCCGCTAATCATTCTACAGCTCCATTTCTCCAAAGACAAAACTACGCCGCAGTCCCCAGGCCTCAGGCCTCCTCCACGATGGATCGCTTCCTGAATAGGCCCACATCCGCGGCCTCGAGTAGCCACGACGGCACGCAGAACGCACCGGACAAGCTGGAGCTGGACACAGGTACTCTTTTTGACATTGCCCCCACTCCTACACTAGGATCACCCCCCCCCCACTGACAGCAGAAGTCTTAGATACCAAATTACAGTCCCTGCTCCAGGCCATCACCCACAACATTGCACAGGAAGTGTGGAAGCTAGCTAAAGAATTGAGAGGGGAAATTGGCCAGCTTGGAGAGCGCACTTACTCCCTAGAATACAAGTTTGATGAGATGGTGCAGTATGTGCATGTGCTTGAGGAGGACAATGTTGCCATCAAACACACAGTCACCCAGGTCCAAGCCCAACAGGAAGACCTTGAGAACAGGGAACGCAGACAAAACCTGAGAATCAGAGGTATGCCTGAAGCGGTTGATGACAGAGACCTCCGCTCCTACCTTCTGAGCTTATTCAATGTTGTTGCCCTCAATATCCCCAACATAGACTGGAGTTTGGACAGGGCCCATAGATCACTTGCCCCTAAATCCCCAGCGGGTGCTAACCCAAGGGATATGATTGTCAGATTTCACTACTATGATAGTAAAGAAGCTCTAACCATCGCTACCCGCAACCAATCCGGAATTGAGTTCAAGGGGTCCAAGATACAGATCTTTAGTGATCTTTCACCTATAACTTTAGCTAGAAGAAGAAATCTTCAACCGCTGACGCTACATCTCCAATCCCACAAAATCATATACCGATGGGGGTTCCCCTTTCGCCTTTCTGCATCCCGTGGTGGCGTACAATACTCCTTGCGTGATCTTCAGGAGAGCGACACCTTTCTGCGCAAACTGGGTATACCACCCCTACCTGAAGAAGATCCTGTGCCTCTTCCAGCTACTCCTAAACCACCGACAGCCCCAAGCCGCATCTGGACCCCTGGTGAGACAGAAATCATCCAAGTCCAACTTAACGACCCAGAGGCGCCCTACTTCAAGATTCCCAACTTGGACACCCTTTCAACTGGCTGAGGCTTTGCATACCAATTTTACTTGGCCCCCAGTTGCTGTTTTTGAGTGGCCAACACCCCCTTAGTGGGCTCACTCACCCCCTTGCCCGGGGGGTGCACCGCCTGTTGCTCTGAAGTTACCCTGGTTTAACGGTTTGTTTGTCTTTGAAATCTCAGATTTGTAACCCAGGCCTTTCTTCTACGGAAGGTGGTGGGGGACCTCCCGTCCCCTATGTTTGGAGGTCCTCATGCTCCTCTCCCCGACCCAAGGCTCAGACCTGGGTTTCCTGGAGGAGTTCAGCCTTCCAGGTTTCTATCTTGTTGACATTGAGACTTTTTTTTCCTGTTTTATTTTCTTTCCTTATGTTTTTCTTTTTGTTTTTTTTCCTCAGGTCCTTTTTTTTTTTGACCTGAGGATGCTACATCTCATAGACTTATTATGTTCATGTTACAATGCTACCATTGTTTTAAATGTTATTACGTTACCTTTTATTCATTATATGCACTATGCACCATGGAATCTCCCACTGCTGTATACTGTACAATGTATCTAATGCTTTTTCACCAGATTGAATTGTTATGGCTCTAAAATTTCTTACATGTAATGTTAAAGGTTTAAACTCTATTCAGAAGAGATGGCTGGCTTTGAAAGAGTAGATATAATCCTGGTCCAGGAGACTCACTTCCACCCTGGGGGATCCCTCAAATTCGCTAGTAAACATTTCCCGACATACTTTATGGCTTCTGACCCATCCTGAAAAGCAGACGTAGCTATATTGATTAACCGATCTTGTTCATTAAGAGTTAAATCCTCTTACCTGGACCTCCATGGCAGATTTATTATCCTGGACTGTTCACTTCTCACACAATCCCTCACCATTGTTAATGTTTATGCTCCCAATTCTGGTCAGATCCGATTCTTTTCCTCCATGTTTGACACTCTAGACAAATTCTCCCAACCCTTTATGGTCATCGGTGAGGACTTCAATGTGACTATGTCTCCTGGCAAAGACAGACACATATTGTTTCCACGTCACCATCCAAACCTGACCGCCTTTCTAAATCCTTCCGTAAACTCATTAGAGCTGAAAATCTTTTAGACATCTGGCAGAATAAACATCATACACACAAACAATACACATTTTATTCACATTCCCACAAACTCTACTCTAGACTAGATCACTTTTTTATTTCTTCACCCCTCCTGACATCCACAGTATCCTCTGAAATCAACCCCATAACATGGTCAGACCACTCCTCTGTGCACCTTGACATTCTCCTTTCTACTGCTTCCCCTAAAACCTGTCATTGGAGACTCAATGAGACATTTCTCCATATTCCTGACACTAGAGATCACCTAATGGTCTAGCTGAATATTTTCAACTTAACACAGGCACGGTCTCGGAGCCCTCCACTTTGAGGGAGGTGCATAAAGCCATCTTCCGGGGACAATGCATTGCTACAGGTTCCCGTTTTAAAAAAGATGCAGCATTCGAATTTTCATCTACCATGTCTAAACTCCGTTCGGCGGAGAGACTCTTGCTGTCTTCCCCCACGGTGGCTGGGCTCCGGACTGTTGTCTCTTTACGGAATCAACTTAGTTCACTGAAAATGAACAAAATTGATAAATCCCTTTTATGGTCTAAACAGAAATTTTATGAATATTCAAACAAACCCCATTATATGCTGGTAAACAAACTGAAACCCTGACCCTTTCAATCCTCCCCAGATTTTCTGAGGCAAGCGGATGGAACCCCCACCTATTGCCTTCTCACTATGTCCAAAATCTTTGGAGGATTTTATCACCAACTATACAATTGTTTACAGACAGACTCTAACTATAACTTTACACAAGAGAAATTTGACTCATTCTTTGACTTTCTACGATTACCCAAACTTTCACCCGAACATCTTTCCTCTTTGAATTCTGCAGTTACACCCGAGGAATTGGAGGACGTAGTTAAGCACCTCCCTACCCAAAAATCCCCTGGCTCAGATGGTCTACCATATTCTTACTATAAGACTTTCTTACCAATTCTGAGCCCACGTCAGATTTGGTACCCCTCCATCCCTGATAACTATAGGCCATTGCATTACTTAACTCCGACTACAAGATATTCACAAAAATTATGGCTAACCGACTATCCCACTTAATTCCCAGACTCATACACAACGACCAAGTAGGCTTTGTGATGGCCAGACACGCTAGTGACAACACAAGACATACCATAGACCTCATAGACCTATTGAACAAAACAGCCCACCCAGCCCTGATACTGAGTCTTGACACACAAAAAGCCTTTGACTGGCTTAGCTGGCCTTTTATGTTTGCTACCCTCTCCAACTACGATTTTGGAGGTCCCTTCATGGTAGCCCTACATGCCCTGTACTCCTGCCCTTCATCCCAAGTTCAGCTATCCTCTTATCTATGACCATCCTTCTCCTTGAGTAATGGTACCAGACAAGGCTGCCTGTTATCACCCCTAATCTTTATCCTCTGTCTGGAACCCCTAGCTGCAGCCATTCGCATTCACCCTGATATCCGCGGGGTCTCGCTATGCCAGAAGGAGTATAAGCTATCCCTGTTTGCAGACGATGTCCTTCTGACTCTGACTAGGCCCCATACCTCTCTCTCAAACCTCATAGCCTTGTTGAAAGACTTTAGCTCTATTTCAGGATATAAAATTAACACTAGTAAAACGTAAAGCCTTACCTTTACACATCCCACCCTCAGATCTTACCATTCTCAAACAAAATTATTCCTTTCATTGGTGTCTGGACTCCCTTAAATATTTAGGGGTAAACCTAACCTCCTCTTACTCAACTTACTCCTATGTCACAACTTAAATCTACACAGAGAGCATTCCTTAATTTCATTTGGCATTATAAAGCTCACCGTATTGCAAGCTTGGTAATGTTAGCATAGAAGCAAGAAGGAAAGACAAAACCTGTGTCATATATCTGCTATTGTAAAAATTGACCTCTGATCCACTGCCGCTCCCCTTGTAAAGGTTACTGCCGTAGCCAATAAACTGCATATGAAAAAAAATGATATTTCCTTGGGAGAGCCTAAAGAAGCAGGAACCCCCAAGGGAAATTAGAAGGCTACCCTTGGCTGTAATGGACAATAATGGGTCATGAATAAAAGTTATTGATTTTATTAAATATATCAAAAAGGTCAATTTACATGATAAAACTTGTCACTTTCATATTGAAAGCTAATGAAAAACTAGTCTAGCTTATACACAATCAGTGTAGCACCGTTAAATCCAAGTTAACAATAGAGTGCACAAACATAAGAACAAAATAACACACATAGAGACAAGTACAAACAATGGACAAAACAAAAAACAAAAAAGGTCCGGACGCCTGTATGGCCACACATGCAGGGTTTCCAGGCGAAAAAGTTCCGCTAGTTACTGTTTAAAAATCAATATGTCATAGTATGGGAACTCTATGCATGTGTGGTCCCCCCGGGGGTTGTAGAGGAGTAGCAGGTGTATACAATGTTAGCTGCCTATAGATCTGTTGTCACTGATGCTATCCAGAATTTAGAAAGAATATAAATAGAATAGACTCAAAACAGTCCTGGACATCAAGATCTCTTATGCCCTGTGCACACGATCGGTTTTACCGATGTAAACAGTCCGATGGACTTTTTTCATCGGACAAACCGATCATGTATGGGCCCCATCGGTCATTTTTCGATCGGTGAGAAAAAATAGAACATGTTTTAAATTTATCCGATGGAAAAAAAAAAACAATATCAAATTCCGATCGTCTGTGTGGAACTCCATCGGAGAAAAAACCCAGGCATGCTCAGACTGAATTATGAGACTGGAGCGCTCGTTCTGGTAAAACTAGCGTTCGTAATGGAGAGAGCACATTCGTCATTCTGCAAATTATTGCCTTGTTTAATGCAGCGCATTGTTTTCTTCTTTCTAATGCTAGAATAAAGAAGTTTTTTTGCTGATGATATTTATACAGAGTTCTGACAAACTTATTTCTTTATTGTTTCTTGTGATCTCATGAATATTCTTATTTTTTTTTTAAAGCCAGATCTCCATAACAATGTTATTTTTTTTTAATCAAGATCTACTTTTTAATTTTTTTGGTTTAATTTTTTTCTTGTGTCCTCTATTTTTTATTTATTTTTGGTCAAGTTATCACAACAACATTATTATCTTTATTATTTTTAACCCTCAAGGAGGTTAGTGTCCGTTGTTAATTACACATTGTATTTATGAAATGTTATGGCTACTCAAAATAAAAACACATAGGCAAGTATTTAACTTAAATCAAAGATCCATTTATTCTGGGTAAACAAAATAAACAGGAAGGACAACAATTTAAAAATTATTTGCATTTATGCAGACTTTGGACCCCAAAGGCAGACATGACTTGTATGATGGCAAAACACTTTTCAGGGATAATGATCCCCAGAGCCTGGGGGGAGATGCCTGTCGTGATGTTGAGGTCCTGCAAGCTTCTCCCAGTCGCCAGGTATCTCAACGTGGCAATAAGCCTCTGCTCGGCAGTGATGGCTTGGCGCATCACAGTGTCCTGCCTCGTGATATAGGGGGACAGCAAATCCAACAGACGGTGAAAAACGGGGTCTGTCATCCGGAGAAAATTCCTGTAGTCATCAGGATTATTCTCCTGGATTTCCCGCAGCAGAGGCATATGAGAGAATTGGTCCCGCTGGAGCAACTCATTCTTGGTCCATGAACTCCTCCTCGCCCTATTCATGGACTGAGCTCGGGTTACAGTATTAACTGCAACACCAAGCCCATATGCAGCACGAACTCGAGAATGAGAACGTACTTCCAACATGGCTTTAAACCGGTCGGCTGGTCAGAACGAACTTTAAACAGAACGCACCGAGGAACAGCAAGGCCTGTGAAGAACGACCTGAAAAACAGTAACGAGCGGACAAGAACGCACTGCAAAACAGATACGACCTGACTACACGCACTAAAAGACAGATACGAACCCACGAGCACAAACTGAAATGCAGAAAACTATCTGAAAAGCACAGAGATTGAAAAGCGCAAATCGGCTCTCACCAAACTTTTGCTAACACGCGGTAACACAAAATCAGCAAAAGCAGCCCAAAGGGTGGCGCTGTTGGATTTGAACTTCCCCTTTATAGTGCCGGCATACGTGTTGTACGTCACGGGGTTTGGGACGGTCAAATTTTTGACTGATGGTGTGTAGGCAAGACTGATGGAAGTCAGATTCATTGGAATTCCGAAAAATCCATCAGATTTGAATCCAAAGGAAATCCGATCGTGTGTACAGGGCTTTAGCGATTAAAAAATCGGATGTATCAAGGAAGTCCTTCTGTGTTGTGAGGGCTTGATATCTTGGATTTTGCTTTGCTATTATCTCTATATCTGGGCATCTGTAGTGGACTCAGATCTTATATGGTCCTGTCACCAAGAAATAATTTTGCTGATTGCTGCATTATGAAATGTCCTTGTTCCTATTGGTTTTAATAAGCAAAAATCTTGTTTTATATATGGACAGTCCTTATTCACACAGTGTCATTCGTTTTTAAGCTATCAATGAATATGACCATTTGAGCCTCAGCTCAGAGGTAAGCTTGTGTAATCCTTGCTCAATGACTATACATTACACATATACTACTCTGATTACCAGGTACCCGATTTAGCATGTGGATTACACATGTCCCATGAGGCAATATATTCTGACAGATAGCTCGGATGTAAGCGGAAAAATGAAAGAGGAACTGTTTTCCTACATTACCACCTCCGTTCGTTGTAGAGATATACTGTGGAACGCTGTCTGTGTCGATGATGGACAGAATCCTTCTGTGTCTCCGCTTCTCTGTATATGCGTGCCCGTGTAAGGAGGCAGCTAAGCGGGAAGCGCTGTGTGACAAAACACTGAGCATTTCAATGGTGCTTCAGCAAAGGTTCCAGGACCGAGTCAGCTGTTATCTTTGTATTTGGCGCTCCGTTCTCTGCTCTGCACATCCCGTTTGATTAGGGGATCGCTCCGACGTCAACGCGTTTCACAACTGTGGGTTACATAGCTTCGTCTGGACGGGGAGGGGGGAGGCGTAAATCTCTCCCTTTTATTCTGTCGAGGTACGGTCGCCCCTTCTACAAGTAATTTTTGCAAAAAAACTTTTGATAAAAAGGGAGAAAAGACAAAAGACAAGTTCTTCCTCTATGTATTTGTTGTTATTTTGTGCATTCCGTTGTGAAAACTCCCGGTATTTGATTTAGATAAGGTTTATTTTTAGTGAATGGCATATTTATCCCTCTTGATCGTGGTCATGTTCTCCTGTGTTGTTAACCACCTGCCTACCGGGCACGAAAACCCCCTTCCTGCCCAAGCCATTTTCAGCTTTCAGCGCTGTCACAATTTGAATGACAATTGCGTGGTTGTGCAACGTGGCTACCAAACGAAATTTTCCTCAGTTTAGTCCGATACGTATTCTTCTACATATTTTTGGTAAAAAAAAAAAAATCGCAATAAGCGTATATTGATTGGTTTGCTCAAAATTTATAGCAGATACAAAATAGGGTATAGATTTATAGCATTTTTTGTTTTTACTAGTAATGGCGGCAATCGGACACTTTTGACACATTTTTGGGACCATTCACATTTATACAGCGATCCCTGCTATAAAAATGCATTGATTACTGTATAAATGTGACTAGCAGGAAAGGGGTTAACACTAGGGGGCGAGGAAGGGATTAAATGTGTTTCCTAGATGTGTTCTAACTGTGGGGGGAGGGGAATGACTGGTGGAGGTGACCGATGGTTGTCCCTATGTACAAGGGGCACACCATCGGTCTCCTCTCCCTGACAGGACGTGGATCTGTGTGTTTACACACACAGATCCACGGTCCTGCTCAGTTACTGGGCAATCGCGGGTGCCCAGCGGCCATCGCATCAGCCGGGCATGCGCATCGGGTCCCCAGCGACGCAACGGGCGCGCGCACGCACCGCCGGTGGCGAGCGCACGCCCCCTAGCTGCTTTTAAAGCCGCAACGTCATATGACGTCCGGTCAGAACAAGAAAGTCTTCCGGCCGCCGTCATTTGACGGTGGGCGGTAGACAACTGGTTAAAGGTGGAATGGAGTCTTTATGGATATATTAATGATCACAATCATATTGACATCTTGGTGTTATTTGCAGTGTGCCCCCCTAAAATAATAATAAAGGGGGACGCACTGCTCAATAACCACCTGCTACTCCCGCAATTTTAATACCAGTGTCACGGATTACAGACATATAAAGAGAGAGAGAAGAGAAAGAAAAATAAAAAAATGAAAAATGAAAATTAAATGTCCACTTTCTGCTTGGCCTGCCGTTTCCTGGCATCTCCAGACATACCCAAAGATTGGCTGCCTTTATTCTTCTGGCAGCAAAACAAGCTAAACCCTTGAGGTGGGTGTCCCCTTCCCCACCTACTCTCCCACAGGTTCTCCAAATACTGGAACAGATCTGTAGAAAGAAACGCCTCACTACAATAGTACATGATACTCTTCCTCAATTTTTGAAAATTTGGGACTTATGGGACCATTCAGAACTTAACCCTAGTGTAATTTCCTTACCCCTCGGTGGTGTGATACCCCCTTAAACATATATCCCAACAATTAATTTCTTGGCTTTTGTTAGCTTGTGCTTTTGATGATTTCATGGTGCTTCCCTCCCCCAACCCCCTTTTTACTAGGTGAGACTCCTGCGGGGTGCCTTCGTTCTTTGGTTGGGCACCCTGGGGATCCCACTGTCACCTGACCCAGTGAGTAACATTTTTCTTATGTGTGATATACAATATTTTGGTTTTAGATGCCCACTCACTGGGCTCTTCCCCCCCTGTTCTCCCTCCCCTTGGCCTATATGGCTGAAATCCTGTAATACTGTTGTGTTGGTGGCATTGGAACTCCACCTGTATGGCTTTAACATATGTTGTATGTTTTCTTTTTTTTATCTCTACGACTGTATTCTCCACAAATTTCGACTGTTTTTCTTATCTGCTTATGTATACGTGAAAATATTAATAAATACACAATTTATTTAAAAAAAAAGCCAGAGTGAGAGCAATAATTCTAGGGCAACAATTCATGGTCAACATTAAACTGATTACTTGTAAAGCCTTTTAAAGTATCATCTATGAGTTTCAGGTACCAGAGTTTTTCATGATTTCAATTACAATTTTGAAGCCTGACAAATTAGGTATCTTTTTACAACCTTATCCTTTATACCTTACAAAAATGGCTATTCTATTGTGTTTTTGCACATTAATTAATTTTACTATATTTTTTCCTGCGACAAAGAATGTGGGGTTTCCCCGGTGATGTCATTGCCCAAATATGGCCATGCGGTACATTTGGTCAGTGATATCACGTTATCCTCGCCCTTTTTCTTCTAATGGGGATTGGTGCAATTGAAAGCCTTGTAGAGGCATCTGGGAGAAACAGGAACAGTTACAGCTAATTTTGACACAACACTTGGTCACCAGAGAGAATTTGGCAACTATGAAGACAGTTCACATGTCTTTCTGGGGTCCTTGGGGAGCTCACGCATGTTTCTCTTGCCTTCTTCTACGGTATGGTGTGGAGTGCGTTGTTCAGTTGGTTGTGGTAACAGTTCTCACCAAATAGCAGGGATCTGGAATTCCCTGTACCAGTCAGGGACTGGAATCAGGGGGACATTCAGAATCTCAAAAAATTGTGTCAGAGTCAACATAATTGGGAATGGAAAATGACCTGCCCTGTATGGTGACATATAGGGTGAACAGGAATCACCACCTGTAGGATATATTCCTATCTCTTAGCATAGATAAAATAGGTCTCAAGGCTCTTCTGGGGCTTAGCATGATGAGGGGAAAGGTCCTGAAATGTATGTACCCCGATCCATTGAATGGGAGCTCCTCTTGCTTGTGTGCTCTATGTGTGATTTCTTTGAGCTTATAGTTCACAAAACAACAGAAAATATCTCAGGGGGATCCCTATCTCATCCTTGAGGTTGAAGAGCCCTATGGGGACTTTAAAGTCCACTGGCGAGTCCTGGGGCCTCTGCAGCAGATTATTGCAAAGTAATTGGTGTGCCATGGGGATCTAGTCATGTTTTACATCCTCCGGGAATACCCCGGATCCTAAAGTTCCTTCGGCAGCCTTGGTTTTCCAGCTTTAGTTGAAACTCAATAAGATGGTTGTAGTATTGAGCCGAATGCAACTGCCTGTTAAACCTCCCCCCAGTCGACCCCTCACTCCTTGGCGTTCCTCTCTGAAGTCTGTAATGGCTGTTGTCAGGGTGGTTTTGATACTCAAAGTGATGGTTTGGTAATCTGCCATTTTGGGAACCTGCTGGATGAGCTCAAGAACCGTATCCACATATATTCTCGATTTCTGTCTTGCTGGCTGCTTGGGCTGCTTTTTCTACATGGCAGACAGACAGGAATACGAGGGTTAGCTGTACGAAGTGGCTGTGTAGTGTGTCCTGAAGATTTTGGGGAGGTTGGGTCCAAGTTGCGAATGAGGGGTTTTAGTCTATGATGCTGGGTTGAGAAGCTAGAACTCACCCTTTTTCCTTACACGGCTGTGGAATTCCGGGCAGCAAATCTATGGGGCAGAGTGACATAATTGGTTGCTGGGACACAGCAGATGCCCTACAGGAAGGAAGTTGTTATATATAGTAGTGGAAGAAAATCCTAATTAAAAAATAATTGGGTGTTTGGACAAATGCCCAAACAGCCAAGAAAAAATCTTGCGTTCATCTCTACTGTACATAACTGCTTTTAACAATTTTGAGTATGCATCACAAATTACTTTTGAGGATTGGTACGTGTCCCATATTCAACTTTTTACTATGTCATCTGGAGCTTCTAAGCGTAATGATGTCATAACGAGGGCCAGCAACAAGACCAAAGAGAGGCAGGCCTGGACTGCAGCACTGGATTACCAGTCCCCTCTCCTGGAAGAGGACGGTGGACTAAGATGAGTATAAAATGGCATTTGAATTTATGTGCATTTGTTTCTGTTACTTTAACCACTTCACGCCCAAGGCCATCATATGACGTCCAGGATTTTGAGTGGAGCTATCAGAATGATATAATCTTTTTCATCTGGCAATTCCCTGCACCTTAAGAACAATCATAGTGGTAGTACAGCCGCATGATCATTCTTACAGGCGGCGGGATGATGGGACACCCCCCCCACCGCCCTCCGGTGCTTCTACCGGCTCACCTGTGCGATCGGCGAGCAGGAGAAGGAATCCGTCAGTTACAGAAGTTCACCATAGAGAATTCCGGTGACCAGATGTTCCCCGACAGTCACTAAGATCTTCAAAAAGCCCAGACGTGACGTTATGACGTCACGCTCGGCTTGGCAGTTGTAAATACTGCTGTGTACTTGGCTGAAAAGGCTGAGATCGTTTTTTTTTATCTCAGCCTTTTCTAACTAGAGGAGAGATGTGGGGACTTATAGACCCCAGATCTCTCAATAAAGAGGACCTGTCGTGCCCTATTCCTATAATTCCTATAATAGGAATAAAAGTGATAAAAAATATATAAAATTAAAGGGAAAGTGTAAAAATAATTAGATAAAACTAAAATAAACATTAAAAAAATATAAAAATTAAAGTGCCCCCGTCCCCGCATGCAGAAGCGACCCATATATGTGAATAAAAGTGATAAAAATATATAAAATTAAAGGGATAGTGTAAAAATAAAAAGATAAAAATAAAATAAACATTAAAAAAATATATAAAAATTAAAGTGCCCCCGTCCCCGCATGCATTCAAACCACACATGTGAGGTATCGCCGGAAATGTTAGAGACAGAGAAACAATTTTTGCCCAAGACCTCCTCTGTAACTGTAAACTGGTAACCTGTAAAAAAAAAAATTTTGTCGCCTATGGAGATTTTTAAGTACCGAAGTTTGGTGCCCATCCACGAGTGTTGGGCTAACTTTAGAGTCTTTTTTTTTTTTTTCATGAAACTTTTTTTTTTTTTTCAATTGCTGCGCAAAAACTGTATGACATAAAAAAGTTGCAACGACCGCCATTTGATTCCCTAGGTTCTGTGCTAAAAAAAAACACACATGGAAGTGGTTAAAGTGGTTGTTAACCCACTTCTATCAAATCGTCTTATCCCCTCTGTACCTTAATAAGATGTGTCTCTGTGCCTGTGCTATGTAAAAAAATCCACCAATCTGTACCGATATAAACTCCACTCCGGGCACACAGCTGAATCCTCTCCTCTCTTCTGTCTCGGCTCATAGCTGCAGTGGTTGGGGACGAGCCCTCCCACTGACGTCAGCTGTGGAGGAGGGGGAGAGGAGAGAGCCGACAATCAGCTGAGTGCCTGGAGCCGCGCTCATACAAGGTACAGATCCGGCTGATTTTTTAGATTATACAGGCACAGGGACACATGTTATTAAAGTACAAAGGGGATAAGAAGATTTAAAAGCAGATACAAGAGGAACAGGAGCTGGGGGGGGGGGGGGGGCGCGGGCACTGGTACAAGCAGGGAGGGGAGGGAGGGATAGGAGGACAGAGGAGAAAGACACAGGAGAGCTGCAGATAGCAGAGCTGCGGCTGACGGAATCACACAAAACCACTGTGTCAGGGCCCAGCAGCCATGATTATTGTGGTCTGTTTGCAGAGGGGAGGGTATAGCCAGGCAGGATCAGCCAGGTTTTTTAGGGTATACAGGGTGCCAAATGACACAGCACAATTACTGTACTGTATAACATGCTTTAAGGGAACAGGATCTTTTTTTTTTCCGGGGGGGTTTACAAATGCTTTAAGGTCCCTAGAATGCAAATAGTGATTCAAATAGATGCACTTTGTAAGTCACTGAAGAATTGAACAATTTTGCATAAATGAACTTAATAAAACTGAAACAAACATGTAATTTTGATTTTATTAAATTATATTTATATGAATGTGTTTCTTTCTCAGTTGCTTTCTGTTTTTAGTATTAATCATGGGCAACTGGATGAAATATGACTGAAAAGAAACTCCATCATTTAAAAAATTGAACAATTGTCACTTTATCAGAGGATTAAATATGACAAATCAGAAGGTTAAATATATAAAAAGCTGTAAACACAACACTGGCTCCAGTTTGTAACTGGTTGCCTAATCCATTTGGACCTACATTGTAGAATTTGCTATCATAAAAGAGAAGCAAAGCATATTAATTAAAGCGGAGGTTCAGGCAAAATAACATCCATATACAAGCACACTCCTTAAAGAACGAACATGTACAGTAGCCACTTTTTTTTTTTTATGTAGTACATACCGTACTAATGTCATTTCAATTTCGTCTTCCGGGTACTCACTCCCGCGGGAGTAGGCGTTTCTATTCACCCGCAATGTAATCTGGGAGTTCGTCCAGATGTGACATGTCCTGCAGAAAAAGTTCCCCGGCGGATAAGGTCCCCCCCCCTGTACTGCGCATGTGCGGCACGAACCTCAACGGAGTTTCCGAAAGTAGCCGAACATGAAGAGCTGCGAGTCGGCTCTACACAGCGCCTGCGCAGTCAGCTCTACATGACTCCTAGTCATTGCGCAGGCGCCGTGTAGAGCTAACTCGCAGCTCTACATGTTCGGCTACTTTCGGAAACTCCGTTGAGGTTCGTGCCGCGCATGCGCAGTACAGGGGGGGGAACCTTATCCGCCGGGGAACTTTTTCTGCATTACACCGTCCACCACCAGGAAGTCAGTGCTTGTGGGCTTCAAAATGCCCACAAGCAAAATGGAAAATTCAGACGGCTGATTTTAAAAGTGCATCTTTTGCCAGAAAAAAGACAGGGGAGGTTTAAAGTCACCAAACACGTGAGTACAAATTGGTGATCTAAAAATACTTTGCATGCAAGCGGGAAAAAAAAAAAATGCCGCGGAACCTCCGCTTTAAGGACAATCTATGATAGTCAAAGATGCAAGCTTTAAATAATGTAGTATCTGCTTGGAGCAACCATTTTGATTAGCCATATAAAATTGGTGTTAACAGACAGATTGTTACTGTTTATCCTTGATATTGCCATATGCAATAAAATGTCAGTTCCTGCAGTTCGGCACAGTGTGACAGGATATATAAAGTGCCATTTGGGGAAATTGCTTTGGCTGTGTATGAGAGTTCCATTAAACTGAAATTAGTATTCAGTGGATAGTTTGTAAGGTTACACTGGATAAATGGTCCAGCAAATGGTGGCAAATGAGCTACAAAGAACTTTATATTGGAAAGGTTTTATATCTATTATGTGGCAATTTAGAGTGTATAAGAGCGTGTGTTAGAAAACACATTGAACCATATTAAAAGTACCTTTATAAAGTGTACACACTCAAAAATGAATATTCTGCCATGGTATTTTCTAAATAAAATGTATAAATATGTTTTTTCGGGATCATGTTTATGCTTTGCGCAGCCAAGGAATAAAATGACACCATGCTGGGCATTACGTGGTGTTGTCATTGATGTATAACCCCAAATGCTGCATCCTAAGACAAACAAATACAACACCCTGAGGGTCAAAAACAGGTCTCACTGTCATCCCTTATAATTGAAATTCAATATTGAACATTGATATTGGGAATAAATACAAAAATAAAAGCAAATCAATAGAAGAAGCAGAAAAAAAAATAACAAAACCAAATCATACCATTTAGTCAGGATTTTTGACTATTTTTAAATGAAACGAATAGAACCATTTTAATACTTGGATTCAGTCATATAAATTTTTTTGGGATGTCTGTAGGTCTTAGCTGATATCAATTATTTGACTTGATATATGGTGGAATCATGTGTTTTGTATTTATTTAATTCATAAAAATGTTCATTATTGTCGATTCATTTCTAAAAGAGGTACCAGTCAGGTAAGGTCTGATCCCCAGAGAAATATACTTTCAAACTACAACTATGTTAACATTTGGGGTTATCTTGTTGCATTAAGATCAAGAAAAATTAGAGGTACCATAGAAATATAAATTCCTTATAGAATGTCCATAACAGTAAGACACAATATATTGTCCTATACTAAACCAAAGCAAGCTTAAAAACTAAACAGAATCACATGAGTATCTTTGTTTTGCACTGTAGCTTGCATACTTTCACCCTTAAGTGGGATATCATACAGTAGAACTGTGATGTATTCACTAGGGATGAGCTTCGTGTTCGAGTCGAACCCATGTTCGACTCGAACATCGGCTGTTCCATCGTTCAACGAAGATCGAACATTATGGGCCGTTCACGCCAAATTCGAGTGGCGCGTCGCGGCCCATAATTCACTGCGGTATCGCAGTGCATTGCTGGCTGATGATTAGCCAAGCATGCACTATGACCCGCATGCTTTGGCCAATCACAGCGCAGAAAAAACGGAGAGCCGTAATTGGCCAAAGCCAGGGTGGCTTTGGCCAATTATGGCTCAGGGGGTTTAGTACACGCCCCACACTATATGAGGCCGCCGGCTCGGCGGCCTTGTGTAGTGTGTTGGAGTTGTGAAACGAGAGTTTACAGAGACAGACAGTGTAATTTATATTGAGTTAGATAGAGCAGGCAGGCGAGTCAGTCAGCTGCTGTTATAGTGTGTAGAGGATATATATGCATCCTAGGTGTTGTATATATATTTATACACTGTATTGAGTTTAGCTAGATCCGTTCCTGTTAGTCTCTATACTGTCACAGGCAGGCAGGTGATTGTGCTAGCTGCAGACAGTCAGTGTTTCACTTAGTGTACTGTGTGCTTTGCATAGCATTCACCTAAAGTGTAACCTGAATACAGTTAGTCTCTATACTGTGACAGGCAGGCCGGTGATTGTGCTAGCTGCAGACAGTCAGTGTTTCACTTAAGTGTACTACTGTGTGCTTTGCATAGAATTCACCTAAAGCTCACCTGAATACAGTTAGTGACTATTATAGTGGTGTTCTCATAATAAAACCACAAGCAGAGAGCTGCAAGTATTTTCAGTGTACTGTGTCCTCTGCACAGTTTTCACCTAAAACTAACTGAAAACAATTGCTGCTTTTCCCATACTAACACCACAGCAGGCCATTAGTATGTCTGGAAGGCAAACAATGAGAGGCAGACAGTCACGAGGCAATAAAAGAGGGCAAGCGGGCTCTGTGTCTAGAGGCAACAGTGCTGCTGGTGGTGGACACAGTGCATCCTCATCAGCACGTGGCCGTGGGAAACGCTTGTCCTTCTTTTCGGCAGCTGGCCATGTTGAGCCGCAACATGCCCAAGACTTGGTAGAGTGGATGACCAAGCTGTCCTCCTCCTCCTCATCCTCTCTCACCCAGGCTCAGGGTACTTTGTCTGGCAAACCAGCTGCCAAAGCGGCCTCTTCCCTCGGCTCAATGGCATCAGTCACTCCTTCCCTAGCCCCACCACGTCCTCCTGAGGAGTCCCCCGAACTGTTTGAGCACAGTGTTGGGTACATGCTCCAGGAGGATGCCCAGCGTTCTGAAGGCTCCGATGATGAAACTCAGCTGGAGGAAGGCAGTAACGTGAGCTCAGAGAGAGGGGGTAGTAACGTGAGCCCAGAGAGAGGGGGTGCCCAACAAGGTCAGCTATCTGGCAGTCATGTTCCCCCAGCTGCAGCATACTGCCAGATTGGCTCCAGTGATGAGGAGGGAGGGGATGATGAGGTCACTGACTCCACGTGGGTGCCTGATAGGAGAGAGGAGGAGGAGGAGGAGGCACATCTCCAACAAGGCAGGATGCCCTCCAGGGGCCAGCTTAAGGGCAGCACACCGACTGCATCACACCGCAGAGCTCCGCATGTGCAGGGCGCTGCTGTCTCTGCCCGTTATTCCAAAAGTTCTTTGGTGTGGGCCTTTTTTCAGACGTGTGCAGCAGATCGCACCGTTGCTATTTGCAACATATGTTTAAAACATATCTCGCGTGGATAAAACATCAGCCGCTTGGGCACCACATGCTTGACCAGACATATGTGGACCTGTCATGCAGTCCATTGGCAAGCGCACCTAAAAGACCCACACCAAAGAACAAGGCGGACCTGTCCTTGCTCCTCATCAGCTGGGATCTCCAACCCCACTATACCTTCAGTCCTCTCTGAAACCTGCACTGAGAGGAATGAAGGTGTAGAATTAGGTGTGTAACATCCACGTACTTGCGGCAATCTGCTATCGGTACACCGACGTCCGATTGTACCAGGCAAATTTCCCTGCCCCAGCTGCTGCACCGCCGAAAGAAGTTCGCTCCCAGCCACCCACATGCCCAGCGGTTGAATCCTAGCTTGGCTAAATTGCTAGCACTTCAACTGCTGCCTTTTCAGTTGGTAGACTCTGCCCCCTTCCGTGAGTTTGTGGAATGTGCGTGTCAGGAAGGACGTTCTCACAATCATCCCAGCAATCTGGGTTTCAAAATACCTGTGCACAGGAGACCTGTTCGGCGCACGCGCATGCGCGATAGCGGCGCGCGGGTGCGCGATATTGCGGCTCACGGGCGCATGCAGATGCGCGATAGCGGCGCACGAGCACGCACGGATGCGCGATAGCGGCGCACGCGCGCACCTATGACGGTACTTGGCGCCAAGACTGCCTATTTAAGGAGAGCTGTCACCTTGCATCCTTGCTGTCCGGTCTACAGCGTTCCCCTGAGACCCTTACTGCCTGAACCTCTGATTGTGTTACTCTGATACCTGATCCGGCTTCCCTTGACTTCTCCTGTTTGCTGCCTGCCTTGACCCCGGCTCGTCCCGACTTCGCTCCTGCCTGCTCCTTTCAACCAGTTTGCTGCCCACCTGATATACTGACCCGGCCTGGACTTTAACTACTCCTGGATCCTGCTTGCACCTGTCTGCCCACTTGTGTCTGACCCGGCCTGTCTTCTCCAAGCCTGCCTCCTGGTCCTCAAGTGTCTGCTGCGGACCACCGCACGCCTCCATCAGCTACCTTCAGTTGCAGACTGCTGCTTCTATCTCCGCCTGCTTCAGTTCCTGACAGGCACTTGTGTCCCTTTGCCCTCTTGAGCCCCTGTCTGCTCTATCAGGGGTTCTTGAGCCAGAGGTTTACGAGAGGCCACTCCATGCACGTTGGGCTCGCCTACCAGGTACGTGACAGTACCGGACAGCCATGTCCGAGCCCACGCAGGGAGCCTCTCCCATGGAGGAACTTTGCCGTCACCTAGATGGACTAACTACGGCAGTCAGGAACTTACAGGAAGGCTATACCCGCCTAGAGGAGCGTGTCCAGACCCTGTCCAGTACAGCACCTGCCGCGTCAGGAACGTCACCTACACCCTCGGTTGTCATGTTGCCGCCTGAACCCCGGGTTCATCCTCCCGAGAGGTTTTCTGGAGATCGCAGTAAATATAGAGCTTTTCGTAACGCCTGTGAGCTCTTCTTCGCCCAGGACTTTTTCCCTTGAAACTACCAAGGTGGGCTTTGTCATCGCCCTACTATCAGGCGAACCTCAGTCATGGGCCCATCGCCTCTTGGAGCATAAAGACAACTGCCTCAACCTCCTGAGCTCCTACTTTGAAGCCATGGATCTCCTCTACGAGGATCCCCAACAAGCAGCCACCGCGGAAGCAGCATTATGTTCCCTGCAACAGGGTCGTAGGCCCGTGGAGGACTACGTGTCCGAATTCAGACGTTGGAGTTCGGACATGAATTGGAACGATGCTGCCCTGCGCCACCAGTTCCATATGGGCCTCTCCGAGCCCCTTAAAGATGAACTGGCTCAGGTCGGCATCCCAGCAACACTGGATGCTCTCATTCTTCAATCTACCTTAATTGACAGACGATTAAGGGAACGAAGAGCTGAACGTACCGCTGGCCCTTCTCGCCCTGTATGGATGCTACCCCGTGTGTTCAACCCTGCTCATTCAGCTCCTATGGCTCCTGTTCACCCCTCTGCCGATGCTCCGGAACCGATGCAACTTGGCCTGCTTCGCCCTTCGCTCACCCCCGAGGAACGCCAACGACGACGACTCCACAACCTATGCCTCTACTGCGGGGAACCTGGACACTATGTGAGGTCCTGTCCCGCAAAGACCCGTAAGTGTCCTTCTATCTCTTCTACCTACTCACCTACTCCGTTTGACAACGCAACTCATCTGGCTGTCTCTGTCTCCCTACAGCTTCCAGGTAGGAGTATACAAACTACCGCCATAATTGATTCCGGGGCCTGCAGCGGTTTTATGGACGCTTCCTTTGCCAGCAGATTCCAAGTTCCCCTGCAACCCAGAGCTAAGGGACTTTCTGTGCACCTGGCCGATGGGTCGGCAATTAAATCTGGGCCAGTCACGCAGGAAACCGTCCCTTTATGTGCAACCATCTCTGGTAATCACCGGGAGTTACTTTGCATGGACATCATTGAGTCCCCCCTATTTCCCATCATACTGGGCATGCCCTGGCTGAGGGCACACAACCCACAAATTGACTGGGCCATGAGCAAGATCAGCTTCCTTTCCCCCTACTGTCGTCAGCACTGTATACCAGAAGTCGCTGACGTCCCCTCTCCAATGCTTTGCTTGGACACTGACGCTGAAACCCGCCAGTCCGTTCCCGAAGTATACCACCATTTCCTGGATGTGTTCAGTAAAAAGGGTGCAGAAACACTTCCCCCACACCGATCCTATGATTGTCCGATTGAGCTCCTTCCCGGGGCGGAGGTGCCATTTGGAAGGATCTTCCCTCTGACCGAACTGGAGCTAGCGACCCTCAAGAACTATATCGACGACAACCTGGAGAAGGGGTTCATCCGCCCTTCTACCTCACCAGCAGGGGAAGGAATCTTTTTCGTCAAGAAAAAGGACTATTCCCTACGCCCCTGCGTAGACTACCGTGAGCTCAACAAGATTACCATTAAAAACCGGTACCCCCTTCCTTTAGTGCCAGAACTATTCCAGAGACTCTGAGCTGCAGCTATATTCACCAAATTGGATCTTCGTGGAGCCTACAATCTGGTCCGGATTCGTAGTGGGGACGAATGGAAGACTGCCTTCCGTACCCGATTCGGGCATTTTGAATACCTTGTAATGCCCTTCGGTCTGTGCAACGCCCCTGCCACATTCCAACACTTTGTGAATGACATTTTCAGAGATTACCTAGACTTGTTTGTGATAATTTACCTGGATGATATCCTGATTTTCTCCTCTACCTTGTCCATCAATCGAGAGCATGTCAGAAAAGTGTTAACCCGACTCCGTCAGCATGGCCTTTATGCAAAACCCGAGAAATGCGAATTTGAACAACAAAGCATTCAGTTTCTGGGACTAATTATTTCCATAGAAGGAGTCAAAATGGACCCACAAAAGGTTTCTGCCATCTTGGATTGGCCAATTCCTACAGACAAAAAGGGAATCCAGCGCTTTGTAGGGTTTGCAAACTTTTATCGCAAGTTTATCCGAGGATTTTCCTCCATCATCTCACCCATCACCAGCTTGACGAAGCAAGGCATTCGATTCCACTGGACCCCAGAAGCCCAGGCTGCCTTCTCCACCTTAAAGGATCAGTTTGTCTCTGCCGCAGTCCTAAAACATCCTGACCCCGCTCTGCCTTACATTCTGGAGGTAGATGCCTCTGAGATCGCAGTGGGGGCAGTGCTCTCCCAGAGACAGGGTCCCAAGTCTCAGTTGCATCCAGTCGCTTTCTTTTCTCGGAAGTTGTCCGAAGCTGAGAGGAACTATGATGTGGGGGACAGAGAACTACTTGCAATTAAGGCTGCATTGGAAGAGTGGCGCTATTTGCTAGAAGGGGCAGCACATCCTATTCTGATCTATACGGATCACAAGAATCTGGAGTACTTGAAAGTAGCCAAGAGACTAAAACCACGTCAAGCCAGATGGGCACTTTTTTTTACCAGATTTTCATTCCACATAACCTACAGGCCCGGGTCAAAAAACACCAAGCCGGATGCGCTTTCCCGGATGTTTAGCGGGGCCGAAGCTCCCTCACCTCCAGACACCATCCTGACTCCCAGGAATTTCCTCTTGCTACAAGGAGACTTACTTTCTCAGATCAAACAGGCTTCCACCAAGGAGTCCTATCCACCGGATGTGACCCTGCAGCTGAAGGACGACCTGCTATGGTTTAAGGACAAGATCTTCGTACCTCAGCAATTACGGATTAACGTTCTCAAATCTTGTCACGATCACGTGCTGGCTGGCCACTTTGGGGTGCATAAGACATCCGAACTTCTCCAACGCACGTTTTGGTGGCCTCAACTGTCTAAGGACTGCAAAGACTACGTGGAATCATGCACTACGTGCATTCAGAACAAAGGCAGCAAGGCCAAAGCTTGGGGCCTGTTGAGACCTCTACCCATTCCTGACAGACCCTGGAGAATGATTTTGATGGACTTTATTGTTGAACTACCACCGTCAGAAAACTGCAATACCATTTTTGTGGTAGTGGACAGACTGTCCAAGATGGCCCACTTTTTGCCCATGAGATGCACGCCTTCTGCCCCCGAAACCGCAAAAATATTCATCAAGGAAATAGTAAGGCTGCACGGCATTCCTATGAACATTGTATCGGACCGGGGGTGCAGTTTACATCCAGGTTTTGGAGGGCACTCTGCGAATCTTTAAAAATTGACCTTTCTTTTTCTTCAGCTTATCATCCCCAGACCAATGGTCAGACGGAACGCACAAATCAGACCCTGGAGCAATATTTACGCTGTTTCTCTGCCTTCTCCCAAGACGACTGGGTACCATTACTAACCCTCGCCGAGTTTGCATACAACAACTCCGTCCACTCTGCTACCAAGCAATCACCGTTTTTTGCGAACTACGGCTTCCACCCTCTGTTCCTTTCCAATAACATTCTGGAGTGTGCGGTTCCAGCCGCCCAAGAGACCCTGAACTTTCTCAGTACCAACAGTAAGTTACTTCAGGAAACAATGGCAAGGACTCAGGAGCGTAATAAGGAGGCGTTCGACAAAAAGAGGAGGGGGGAACTTAACCTAACACCTGGAGATCAAGTCTGGCTGTCAACAGTGAATCTAAAGATGGCATGCCCTTCTAAGAAATTGGGCCCTAAATTTGTGGGTCCCTTCCCTGTGACAAGGAAATCTAATGATGTGGCATATGAGCTGAAACTACTGGAATCTTTTCGGATACACCCGATATTTCATGTGTCTCTACTCAAGCCTGCAGTTCCAGACCCCTTCCCTAATCGAGATATTGGCCCCCCTGAGCCCATGCTCATTAATGGTGAGGAGGAGTTTGAAATCGAGTCCATCCTGGATTGCAGGAAAAGGCGCAACGAAATCCAATACCTGGTTAAATGGAAGGGTTATGGCCCTGAGGAAAACTCATGGGAACCGGAAACAAACATTCATGCCAAGAGACTGATCATGGCCTTCAAAAGGTCTCAGCCAGGTAGGCTGGCCCAGCTGGGCATCCGGAGGCTGCCCATAGGAGGGGGGCAATGTCAGGAAGGACGTTCTCACAATCATCCCAGCAATCTGGGTTTCAGAATACCTGTGCACAGGAGACCTGTTCGGCGCACGCGCATGCACGATAGCGGCGCGCGGGTGAGCGATAGTGGCTCACGGGCGCACGCAGATGCGCGATAGCGGCGCACGAGCACACACGGATGCGCGATGGTGGCGCACGCGCGCACCTATGACGGTACTTGGCACCAAGACTGCCTATTTAAGGAGAGCTGTCACCTTGCATCCTTGCTGTCCGGTCTACAGCGTTCCCCTGAGACCCTTACTGCCTGAATCTCTGATTGTGTTACTCTGATACCTGATCCGGCTTCCCTTGACTTCTCCTGTTTGCTGCCTGCCTTGACCCCGGCTCGTCCTGACTTCGCTCCTGCCTGCTCCTTTCAGCCAGTTTGCTGCCCGCCTGATATACTGACCCGGCCTGGACTTTAACTACTCCTGGATCCTGCTTGCACCTGTCTGCCCGCTTGTGTCTGACCCGGCCTGTCTTCTCCAAGCCTGCCTCCTGGTCCTCAAGTGTCTGCTGCGGACCACCGCACGCCTCCATCAGCTACCTTCAGTTGCAGACTGCTGCTTCTATCTCCGCCTGCTTCAGTTCCTGCCAGGCACTTGTGTCCCTTTGCCCTCTTGAGCCCCTGTCTGCTCTATCAGGGGTTCTCGAGCCAGAGGTTTACGAGAGGCCACTCCCTGCACGTTGGGCTCACCTACCAGGTACGTGACAGTGCGGTTCCTCAGTGGCAGGTTCCCAAACGACACTTTTTCTCACGGAAGGCGATTCCGACTCTCTAACGGCATGTGGAAGGCAATGTCTTGGCCTTGCTGGACAGAGTGGTCAGCGGTAAGGTGCATATTACCGCTGACTCATGGTCCAGCAGGCATGGACAGGGATGTTACCTATCTTTCACGATGCATTGGGTGACTCTGCTGGCAACTGGGAAGGATGCAGGACAAGGTGCAGTAGTGTTGGAGGTTGTTTCGCGACCACTCCTCCAAAATGTTACTACTGGTGATTCTGACACACCTCTCTCCTCCAACCCCTCCTCTTCTTCTTCCTCCATGGCCTCGTCCTGTGCTGATTTGTCCTCGGAACCAGTGGTGCTCCGTAGGCGTTCAAGGGGCTACGCCAGTACGCAGGCAAAAAGATGCCATGCGGTGCTTGAGCTGGTGTGCTTGGGGGACAGGAGCCACACTGGGGCAGAGATTCTGTCAGCTCTGCAGGGGCAGGCTCAGAGGTGGTTGATGCCACGCCAGCTTAAGCCAGGAAAGGTGGTTTCCAACAATGGCACCAACCTCCTCTCCGCCCTCCGACAGGGACAACTGACCCATGTGCCCTGTTTGGCTCATGTCCTTAACTTGGTGGTGCAGCGGTTCTTGGGCAGGTACCCAGGCTTGCAGGAGGTCCTGAAGCAGGCCAGGAAACTCTGTGGGCATTTCCGCCGGTCATATAATGCCAGTGCTCAGCTGGCTGAGCTGCAAAAGGATTACAACCTGCCCAAGAACCGCCTAATCTGTGACATGCCCACCAGGTGGAACTCTATGTTGGCCATGCTGCAGCGGCTGCACACGCAGCAGAGGGCCATAAATGAATATCTGTTGCAATATGGCACCAGGACAGGGTCAGGGGAGCTTGGATTTTTTCCCCCACGCCAGTGGGCCATGATCAGGGATGCATGCACTGTCCTGGCACCATTTGAGGAGGCCATGAGGATGGTGAGCAGTGACAGTGCATGCATCAGTGACACTGTCCCTCTTGTCCACCTGTTGGAGCACACGCTGCATGGAATAATGGACAGGGCACTTGAGGCAGAACAGAGGCAGGAAGAGGAGGACTTCCTTACCTCTCAAGGCCCCCTTTATCCAGACAGTGTTCCTGCTGGCCCGGCTATCACACAGGAAGAGGAGGAGGAGGATTGTGTCAGCATGGAGGTGGAGACTAGCACTTAGCATCAGCAGCAGTCTTCAAGGGATCAATTACAGTCCCAAGACACCCATGGACTTGTACGTGGCTGGGAGGAGGTGGCTGCGGATCATGTCGTCCTCAGTGACCCAGAGGACTCCGCACCGAATGCCTCAGCAAACCTGCGCTGCATGGCCTCCCTGATCCTGCAAAGCATGCGTAAGGATCCTCATATTCGTGCGATCAAGGAGAGGGATCATTAGACATGTGCACAGCCAAAAAATTCGTTAGTTTTCGTTTTCGTTTCATTCGTTTTTTTTTTTTTTTCGTTTTTCGGGTCATTCGTTATGATCGCAATTCGTAAATTCGTAAATTTGTACATTCGTAAATTTATACATTCGTAAATTTGTACATTCGTAAATTTGTACATTCGTAAATTTATACATTCGTAAATTTATACATTCGTAAATTTGTACATTCATAAATTTGTACATTCGTAAATTTATACATTCGTAAATTTATACATTCGTAATTTCGGAAATTTGGAAATTCGATATTTTCGAAAACCCGAAAATTTGAAAATCTGAAAAAATAACTATTAAATTATAGGTATTGTAATTTCCTTTCAAATTTGGCTGTTAGCGAACGTAACGAATACAAATTTATCTGAAGTTACGCATAACCTGAAATAACAAATGCCGCATCTAAACAAATGGAACGGAACAAATTAATAATAATAATAATAATAAAACGTTTTTATTATTATTATTGTTATTTATTATTATTATTAATTCATTACGTTCCATTCGTTTAGATACGGCATTCATTATGTCGGAAAACAATTCGTAACTTCGTTAAGTTCACTAACAGCCAAATTTGAAAGGAAATTACAATACCTATAATTGAATAGTTAGTAATAGTTAAGTTATTAGTTAATTATTATTTCAGATTTCCGAATTTACTAATTTACGATTGTACGAATGTACAAATTTACGAATGTACGAATATTCGGAAATTCGTAAATTCAAATTTACGAATTTCCGGATAGTTGTACATTCGTAAATTCGTGCATTGGTAAATTCGTATATTCGTAAATTCGTACATTCGTAAATTTGAATTTACGAATATTCGTTAAAATTCGTTAAATGAGTTTTCGTTAATTCGGATATTTCCGAATTAACGAATTTGTCGAAATTCGTTAAAAACCGAATTCGGAACGAAACGAATTGCACATGTCTAGGGATCATTACTGGCTGGCAACCCTTCTTGATCCACGTTACAAGGGTAAGGTTGCGGACCTTATCTTAACCGTCGCAGAGGGAGCAGAGGATGAGGCATCTTCAGGAGGCCTTGCAGAAAGGTCTGTGCAACGCGTTCCCAGAGACTGGGAGGTTACAAATTCCTGGTCCTGGACAACGTGTTGCTGAGGCTTCGGTCAGTCAAAGAAGGAGCGGTGGAGAAGGTGGCCGTCTGACCGATGCGTTCAGACAATTTTTTAGTCCACAGCCTCAAGGTATGATCGGTACCAGCAACCATCGCCAGCGTCTGGTTTACATGGTGCAGGAATACCTAGGGGCAAGATCAGACTTGGACACCTTTCCCACCGAAAATCCTCTGGGTTACTGGGTCTTGAGGATGGATCACTGGCCAGAGCTTGCACAGTATGCAATTGAGATACTGGCCTGTCCTGCATCCAGCATTCTTTCGGAACGCACATTCAGTGCTGCTGGAGGCTTTGTAACCGATCACAGGGTGCGCCTGTCAACCGACTCGGTCGATCGACTGACCTTCATATAAATGAATCAGTCTTGGATTCCCACCAGCTACCAAGCACCTGATGCTGATGTAAGAGAATAATTTTCTTTGAGATCCCTTCAAGACTGCCTATGCTGATGCAGAGTGACTATCCTGTTATGCTGAGTGACTATCCTCTTCCTCCTCAATAATCATGCTGATAGCTTGAAAGAACATTTTTGGTTCTGGGCACTGCCACCAGTGGCTAAGGCCCAATTTTTCAGCCCCTGTTTAACAGGGGCGTGTATTTACAATTTTTGATGCAATGCTTTGCAGCAGGGCTCATTGCTGTGCTCCAACTACAGTATCTGTGAGGGGTTGCAGTGTTGTAGCACCAGCACCAGTGCCTAAGGCCCAATTTTTCAGCCCCTGTTTAACAGGGGTGTGTAATTACAATTTTTGATGCAATTCTTTGCAACAGGGCTCATTGCTGCGCTCTAAGTACAGTATCTGTGAGGGATTGCAGTGTTGTAGCACCAGCACCAGTGCCTAAGGCCCAATTTTTCTGCCACTGTTCAATAGGGGCATGTAATTACAATTCTTGATCTAATATTTCATAGCTGGGCCCATTCCTGCGCCCACCAAGAGTAACTGTGAGGACTTACAGTGTTGTGGCACAAGCACCACCGCCACCACCAAAGGCCCAATTTTTCAGCCCCTGTTCAACAGGGGCATGCAATTACAATTCTTGATCTAATATTTCACAGCAGGGCCCATTCCTGAGCCCACTAAGAGTAACTGTGAGGGCTTACAGTGTTGTGGCACCAGCACCACCACCAAAGGCCCAATTTTTCCTACCACTGTTCAACAATGGCATGTAATTACAATTCCTGATATAATAGTTCACAGCAGGGCGTTCCAGCGCCCACCAAGAGTAACTGTGAGGGCTTACAGTGTTGTGGCAACACAAACACCTAAGGGGCAAATTTCTGCAGAGTATATACGGCAGTAGGGGTGCAACGGATCAAAAAACTCACGGATCGGATCGATCCTCGGATCAGAGCCACGGATCGGATCATTTTCGGATCGGCAATAAAAAAAAAATTACTAATATCCGTCATCTCCCCACTGTAATATCCATGTCATATCCCCGCTGTAATATCCACGTCATCTCCCCCACTCACTGTAATATCCACGTCATCTCCCCCACTCACTGTAATATCCACGTCATCTCCCCCACTTACTGTAATATCCACGTAATCTCCCCCACTTACTGTAATATCCACGTCACCCCCACTTACTGTAATATTCACGTCACCCCCACTTACTGTAATATCCACGTCACCCCCACTTACTGTAATATCCACGTCACCCCCCCCCACTGTAATATCCACAGTCACCCCCCCACTGTAATATCCACAGTCACCCCCCCACTGTAATATCCACAGTCACCCCCCCCCCTGAGTCAGGCATCTCCCCCACTTACCCACAATCTCTGTAATAGGCATCACCCACCGGCCAGTTCAGATCCCAGCAGCGAGGGTGAGTGGTGATGATGTCAGCGGCGCTCAGCGCGCACAAGGCAGCCGCCGCCGGGTGTACCATAATGGCCGCGGCTCCGGAGCTAGGCCGAAGCCGCGGCCTTTCCTAAGGCCGAGGCCATGGATCGCTCCGCGGATCGCGTGGTGATCCGATCCGAACACGGTGACCCGTTCGGATTACGGATCACCACCGATCCGTTGCAGCAATATACGGCAGGCCCCTACTTTCAAACATCCAACTTACAAACGACTCCTACTTGCAAACGGAAGGAGACAACAGGAAGTCAGAGGAAATCTACCCCTAGGAAGGGAAATTCTCTCCTGTAAGAGTTAATATGGGAAAAAGGTGCCTCCTGCTTTATCACCAATCCTTGTTTCAATAAAAACCCCAAATTTTCCAAAAACATTTGTCATTGGGACGGAAAGTGAGGTGAAATGTTCTGAACAGGTGCACAGACAGCAAAACAAATGTTACAGGGGTGATAACCCTTCCCTATGTTTTCCAAAAAGCATTTTAAAAATGTTCCTGTTCCAAATTATAAATAGATTCTACTTAAGTACAAACCTACAGTCCCTGCCTTGTTTGCACCGCCTGTATACTGCTGTTCAGAGTATATAGGGCCTTTTTTAAATTTGGGTGCAGGGTTCCCCTTAATATCCGTACAAGACCCAAAGGGGCTGGTAGTGGACTGGGGGTGGGGGGGTACCCATGCCATTTTTCTCAATGATTTTCATCCATATTGCCGAGACCAGACATTACATTAAAGCCGCAAGCAGTTTTAAATGACTTTTTTTCCTTTAGAAATGTCATTTTGTGCAGGGACAGTTTTAAACACGGGAAACACGTGCCACTTCACAGGCATACTTTAGACACCCTCCAGGTATGATATTTAAAGGAATATTTCAATTTTTTTTTCACTTTATGCATCATTAAAATCACTGCTCCCCGAAAAAACTGACGTTTTTAACCACTTCCTTACCGCCCATAGTCATATGACGCCCACAGATGGGATCTCCCATCCTGGGTGGACGTCATATGACGTCCTCTGCTTTGAGGGGGGATATTTGAATGATGCCTGCAGCTAGAGGCATCATTCAGATATCCATTTTTTGTGCCGGCGATTCTGCGCACTATAAGAACGATCATAGTGGTGGTTCCGCCACTTGATCGTTCTTATTGGCGGCGGGAGAGAACACCCCCCCTCCGCCGCCATCCGGTGCTTCTCCAGGCTCTCCCGTGCGATCGGGGACCCGGAGCGAATCTTCCGGCGTCGTTGGTGGGTCACGTGACGAGCATAGAGTTGACTGGTGACCAGATGGTCACCAGTCATCTCTATGATCGTCGGAGGCCCGGGCGCGATGTGATGACGTCACGCCCGGGTCCTCAGATGTAAACAAAGCCGCCATTGCGGCTTGTAAGTATGAGATCGGTGAAATTTTTTTCACTGATCTCATACTTTCCAGCCTGGAGGAGAGATGTGGGGTCTTATTGACCCCGCATCTCTCCATAAAGAGGACCTGTCACACACATTCCTATTACAAGGGATGTTTACATTCCTTGTAATAGGAATAAAAGTGATCAAAAAAAAAAAGAAGTAAAATAAGTGTTAAAAAATTAATAAAAAAAAAAATTTAAACGCCCCTGTCCCCGGTAGCTCGCGATCAGAAGCGAACGCACACGTAAGTCCCGCCCACATATGTAAACGCCGTTCAAACCACATATGTGAGGTATCGCCGCGTGCGTTAGAGCGCATGCAATAATTCTAGCACTAGACCTGGTAACCTGCAAAAAAAATTAAAGCGTCGCCTATGGAGATTTTTAAGTACCGAAGTTTGACGCCATTCCATGAGTGTGCGCAATTTTAAAGCGTTACATGTTAGGTATCTATTTACTCAGCGTAACATCATCTTTCATATTTTACAAAAAAATTGGGCTAACTTTACTGTTTTGTTATTTTTTAATTCACGAAACCATGTTTTTTCCCCAAAAAAGGCGTTTGAAAAATTATTGCGCAAATACCGTGCAAGAAAAAAAGTTGCAATGACCGTCATTTTATTCCCTAGGGTGTCTGCTAAAAAAACATATATAATGTTTGGGGGTTCTGAGTAATTTTCTAGCAAAAGAATGATGATTTGTACATGTAGAAGAGAAGTGCCGGAATAGACCCGGTATTGAGGGGGTAAAAAAAGCCCGGTGTTGAAGTGGTTAAAACTTATTTTTGCATTGATACATGTCCCCTGGGGCAGGACCCGGGTCCCCAACCCCTTTTTAGGACAATAACATGCATATTAGCCATTATAATTAGCACTTTAGATTTTGAACGTTCGCGTCCAATGTATTTAATAGGGTTCTAAAGTTCGTGCAAACCTTCGGTCCGTTCGCAGGTTCTGGTGCGAACCGAATCGGGGATGTTCGTCTCATCCCTAGTATCCACCAACAGCAAATACTACACTATGCAGCTCAATGCCAGTACAGGGGGGGGGGGGGCAGGAGGAGCATGTGCCCTGAGTGGAGTGTGGGAGGGGGCGGCAGGTTGTTAGAATGCAGAAGAATATCACTATTCTATGCTCTGTGCTACTGCCTCTGCATCAAAAGAAAGCGTAAGATGTGCACTTCCTGATTGCCCAACTCCTCTCTGAGGCAGCAGTCACACCCCTTTTTAGAAAGGGAAACTCCCTCTCCCTTGGTTCTCTCCTTGTTAGTGTGGCTGGTTGAGTCAGGGCTTTCACAGTAAGATCTCCAGTACAGGTGGGAGGAGTAAGAAGCAAAGTTTACACTGCGGCCTCGATCACTGTTTCCTGCCCAACACACTCCAGAGCTCTCTCCGAGTGAAGATCTGAGACAGAAGGCAGACTGCATCTTCTCCCCATGATTCCCGACCTTCTCTGTCTTCCACCCTGTACTATTCTGTTTATAAACCTGCCCTGCATCTTGCAGATCAGGTTTATTAACAGAGAAAGTAACTTTGTTTATTAGGCTAGGAATATACTGGAACTTCAGAGGTGCTACAAATAGGTATTCTGCATACACAGTGTTTTTAATAAGATATAATGTGTATATGGAGTACATCTATGAAGCACCTTCAGAAGTCCAAGTAATTCCTAACCTACTAACCTATTAAAAAATCTAAGTATAAATAGCAGGGTGGATTTGATTTAAATCACTAGAAAAATTGCTTGATTTAAATCAACTCGATTTAAATCATAATTTTTAAAGAGCAACTGTCATCTCTGTCCTGCAGCGGCTCCTCCTCTGACCCGCTGTTGACTCACCGACAGTCCCATTCACTTTAATGGGACGGCTGGTGATGCGGCATTGACACAACAAGGTAAGGGACATATTTACATAGTTACATAGTAGGTGAGGCTGAAAAAAGACACAAGACTAGGGATGGGCCGAACACCCCCGGGTTCGGTTCGCACCAGAACCTTCGAACGGACCGAAAGTTTGTGCGAATTTTCGAACCCTATTCGTTACAATGGACGCGAACGTTTGAAATCAAAAGTGCTAATTATAACGGCCAATATTCATGTTAATGTCATAAAACAGGTTTGGGGACCTGGGTCCTGCCCCAGGGGACATATATCAATGCAAAAAGAAGTTTTAAAAACTAACGTTTTTTCGGGAGCAGTCATTTTAATGATGCATAAAGTGAAAAAAAAGTGAAATATTCCTTTAAATATGGTACCTGGGGGGTGTCTAAAGTATGCCTGTGAAGTGGCATGTGTTTCCCGTGTTTAGAACTGTCCCTGCACAAGAACATAGGGAAGGGTTATCACCCCTGTAACATTTGTTTTGCTGTCTGTGCAAAGTGGGGTTTTTATTGAAACAAGGATTGGTGATAAAGCATCAGTAGAGAGGAGATACATTTTTCCCAAATTAAATCTAACAGGATAGAATTTCCCTTCCTAGGGGTAGATTTCCTCTCACTTCCTGTTTTCTCCTTCCGTTTGCAAGTAGGAGTCGTTTGTAAGTTGGATGTTTGAAAGTAGGGGCCTGCCGTATATACTCTGAAAAATTGGGCCTTTGGTGGTGGACGGTGTTGCCACAAGACTGTAAGCCCTCACAGTTACTCTTGGTGGGCGCAGGAATGGGCCCTGCTGTGAACTATTAGATCAAGATTTGTAATTTAAACAGGGGCTGAAAAATTGGGCCTTAGCCACTGGTGTGGTGGCACCCAGAAACAAAAATGTTCTTCCAAGCTATCAATGAATGGATCATTGAGGAGGAGGAAGAGGATAGTCAGTGAACATAACAGGACAGTCACTCAGCATCAGCATAGGCAGTCTTGAAGGGATGTGACATTATAAATTATTCAGTTATATCCGCTTCAGGTGCCTGGTAGCTGGTGGTGATCCAAGACTGATTCATCTTTATGAAGGTCAGTCGATCAACCGAGTCGGTGGACAGGCGCACCCTGTGATCGGTGACAAAGCCTCCAGCAGCACTGAATGTGCGTTTGGAAAGAACGCTGGATGCAGGACAGGCCAGTAGCTCAATTGCATACTGTGCAAGATCTGGCCAGTGATCCATCCTCAAGACCCAGTAAGCCAGAGGATTTTTGGTGGGAAAGGTGTCCAAGTCTGACCTTGCCCCTAGGTATTCCTGCACCATGTATATCAGACGCTGGCGATGGTTGCTGGAACCGATCATACCTTGGGGCTGCGGACTAAAAAATTGTCTGAACGCATCGGTCAGACGTCCACCTTCCCCACCGCTCCTTCTGCTAGTGACCGAAGCCTCAGCAACTCGTCGTCCAGGACCAGGAGTTTGTAACCTCCCAGTCTCTGGGAACGCGTTGCACAGACCTTTCTGCAAGGCCTCCCTGAGATGTCTCATCCTCTGCTCCCTCTGCGACGGCAAGATAAGATCCGCAACCTTACCCTTGTACCGTGGATCAAGGAGAGTGGCCAGCCAGTAATGGTCCCTCTCAGCCAGCCGAGCACTGGCATTATACGATCAGCGGAAATGCACACAGACTTTCCTGGCCTGCCTCAGGACATCCTGTAAGCCTGGGTACCTGCCCAAGAACCGCTGCACCACCAGGTTGAGGACGTGAGCCATACAGGGCACATGGGTCAGCTGCCCCTGTCGCAGGCGGAGAGGAGGTTGGTGCCATTGTCAGAAACCACCATTCCTGGCTTAAGCTGGCGTGGCGTCAACCACCTCTCGGCCTGCCCCTGCAGAGCTGCCAGAACCTCTGCCCCAGTGTGGCTCCTGTCCCCCAAACACACTAGCGCGAGCACGGCATGGCATCTTTTTGCCTGCGTACTCGCGTAGCCCCTTGTACGCCTACGGAGCACCGCTGGTTCCGAGGACAGAGCACTCGAAGAGGCCATGGAGGAAGAAGAAGAGGAGGGGTGGAGGAGAGAGGTGTGTCACAACCAGTAGTAGCATTTTGGAGGCGTGGTGGCGGAACAAACTCCAACACTACTGCACCTTGTCCTGCATCCCTCCCAGCTGCCAATAGAGTGACCCAATGGGCCGTGAAAGACAGGTAACATCCCTGTCCATGCCTGCTGGACCATGAGTCAGCGGTAATATGCAACTTACCGCTGACCGCCCTGTCCAGCAAGGCATGGACATTGCCTTCCACATGCCGGTAGAGATTCGCCTTCCGTGAGAAAAAGTGGCGTTTGGGAACCTGCCACTGAGGGACCGCACATTGAACAAACTCACGGAAGGGGGCCGAGTCTACCAACTGAAAAGGCAGCAGTTGAAGTGCTAGCAATTTAGCCAAGCTAGCATTCAACCGCTGGGCATGTGGATGGCTGGGAGTAAACTTCTTTCGACGGTCCAGCAGCTGGGGCAGGGAAATTTGCCTGGTAGAATCGGACGTCAGTGTACTGCTAACAGAGTGCCCGCAAGTACTTGGCTGTGACACACCTAATTCTACACCTTCATTCCTCTCAGAACAGCTTTCAGAGAGGACTGAAGATATAGTGGGGTTGGAGATCCCAGCTGATGAGGAGCAAGGAGAGGTCCGCTTTGTTCTTTGGTGTGGGTCTTTAATGTGCGCTTGCCAATGAGCTGCATGGCAGGTCGACATATGTCTGGTCATGCTTGTGGTGCCCAAGCGGCTGATGTTTTGGCCACGCGAGATACGCTTGAGACATATGTTGCAAATAGCAGTGGTGCGATCTGATGCACTCGTCTCAAAAAAGGCCCACACCAAAGAACTTTTGTGATAACGTGCAGAGGCAGCGCCCTGCACAGGCGGAGCTCTGCGGTGTGATTCAGTTGGTGTGCTGGCCTCTAGCTGGCCTCCGGAGGGCATCCTGCCTCGTTGGACATGTGCCGCCGCCTCCTCCTCCTCCTCCTCCTCCTCTCTCCCTTCAGGCACCCACGTGGAGTCAGTGACCTCATCACCCCCTCCCTCTTCACCACTGGAGCAAACCTGGCAGTAAGCTGCAGCTGGTGGAACATGACTGCCAGATTGCTGTCCTTGAGCATCCCCTCTCTCAGCGCTCACGCTACTGCCTTCCTCTAGCTGGGTATCATCATCTGAGCCTTCAAAACGTTGGGCATCCTCCTGGAGCATGTACCCAACACTGTGCTCAAACAGTTCGGGGGACTCCTCAGGAGGACATGGTGGGTCTAGGGAAGGGGTGCCTGATGATGCCATTGAGTATGCGTTGGCAGCTGCTTTGCCAGTACCCTGAGCCTGGGTGAGAGAGGATGAGGAGGATGAGGAGGGCTTGGTCATCCATTCTACCAAGCCTTCGGCATGATGCGGCTCAACATGTCCAGCTGCCGAAAACAAGGACAAGCGTGTCCCATGGCCACGTGCTGATGACGATGCACGACCACTAGTGATGAGCCGAACACCCCCAGTTTCGGTTCGCACCAGAACCCGCGAACGGACCGAAAGTTCGTACGAACATTAGAACCCTATTAAATACAATGGATGCGAACGTTCGAATTCTAAAATGCTAATTATAACAACTATTATGCATGTTATTGTCCTAAAAAGGGTTTGGGAACCCGGGTTGTGAACCAGGGGACATGTATCAATGCAAAAAGAAGTTTTAAAAACGGTCGTTTTTCGGGAGCAGTCATTTTAATGATGCATAAAGTGAAAAAAAAAAGTCAAATATTCCTTTAAATATCGTACCTGGGGGGTGTCTAAAGTATGCCTGTGAAGTGCCACGTGTTTCCCGTGTTTAGAACTGTCCCTGCACAAAATTACATTTCTAAAGGAAAAAAAGCCATTTAAAACTGCTTGCGGCTTTAATGTAATGTCTGGTCCCGGTAATATGGATGAAAATCTTTAAGAAAAATGGCATAGCTACCCCATGACCCCCCCCCCCCACCCCAGCCCATTACCAGCCCCTTTGGGTCTTGTATGGATATTAAGGGGAACCCCGCACATAAAATAAAAAAGGCCCTATATACTCTGAACAGCCGTATACAGGCGGTGCATACAAGACAGGGACTGTAGGTTTGTTCTTATGTAGAATCTGTTTGTAATTTTGAACAGGTACATTGTTGAAGTGTAGCTCCAGCCCAAAAATCTATTTTTAAACTTTTTGGAAAACATAGGTAAGGGTTATCACCCCTGTAACATTTGTTTTGCTGTCTGTGCCCCTGTTCAGAACATTTCACCTCACTTTCCGTCCCAATGACAACTGTTTTTGAAATGTGGTGTTTTTCTTGAAACAAGGATTGCTGATAAAGCATCAGTACAGAGGAGACACCTTTCTCCCATATTTATTCTTACAGGAGAGAATTTTCCTTCCTAGTGGTAGATTTCCTCTCACTTCCTGTTGTCTTCTTGCGTTTGCAAGTAGGAGTCGTTTGTAAGTTGGATGTTTGAAAGTAGGGACCTGCCGTATATACTCTGCAGAAATAGGCCCCTTAGTTATTGGTGTTGGCACAACACTGTAAGCACTCACAGTTACTCTTGGTTGGTGCTGGAACGCCCTGCTGTCAACTATTATATCAGGAATTTTAATTACATATAATTGTTGAACAGTGGTAGTAAAAATTGGGCCTTTGATGGTGGTGCTGGTGCCACAACACTGTAAGCCCTGACAGTTACTCTTGGTGGGTGCAGCAATGGGCCCTGCTGTGAATTATTAGATCAAGAATTGTAATTGCATGCCCCTGTTGAACAGGGGCTGAAAAATTGGGCCTTTCGTGGTGGTGGTGGTGGTGGTGGTGTTGCCACAACACTGTAAGCCCTCAGAGTTACTCTTGGTGGGTGCAGGAATGGGCCCTGCTGTGAATTATTAGATCTAGAATTGTAATTGCATGCCCCTGTTGAACAGGGGCTGAAAAATTGGGCCTTTCGTGGTGGTGGTGGTGGTGGTGGTGTTGCCACAACACTGTAAGCCCTCAGAGTTACTCTTGGTGGGTGCAGCAATGGGCCCTGCTGTGAATTATTAGATCAAGAATTGTAATTACATGCCCCTTTTGAACAGGGGCTGAAAAATTGGGCCTTTCGTGGTGGTGGTGGTGGTGGCGTTGCCACAACACTGTAAGCCCTCAGAGTTACTCTTGGTGGGTGCAGCAATGGGCCCTGCTGTGAATTATTAGATCAAGAATTGTAATTGCATGCCCCTGTTGAACAGGGGCTGAAAAATTGGGCCTTAGGCACTGGTGGCACAACACTACAACCCCTCACAGATACTGTACTTGGAGCACAGCAATGAGCCCTGTTGCAAAGTATTGCTTCAAAAATTGTAATGACATGCCCCTGTTAAACAGGGGCTGAAAAATTGGGCCTTAGGCACTGGTGCCACAACACTCCAACCCCTCACAGATACTGTACTTGGAGCACAGCAATGAGCCCTATGGCAAATTATTGCTAAAAAAATTGTAATTACACGCCCCTGTAAAACAGGGGCTGAAAAATTGGGCCTTAGCCACTGGTGGTGGCACCCATAAACAAAAATGATCTTCCAAGCTATCATCATCAATCGTATCATTGAGGACTCGGAGGAGGAGGATAGCCAGTCAACATAAAAGCACAGGCACTCAGCATCAGCATCAGTCTTGAAGGGATGTGACATGTTAAAATCAATTAGTCTGTTATATCAGCATCAGGTGTGTGGTAGCTGGTGGTGATCCAAGACTGGTTCATCTTGATGAAAGTCAGTCGATCAACCGAGTCGGTGGACAGGCGCACCCTGTGATCCGTGACAAATCCTCCAGCAGCACTGAATATGCGTTCCGAAAGAACGCTGGATGCAGGACAGGCCAGTAGCTCAATTGCATACTGTGCAAGCTCTGGCCAGTGATCCATCCTCAAGACCCAGTAAGCCAGAGGATTTTCGGTGGGGAAGGTGTCCAAGTCTGACCTTGCCCCTAGATATTCCTGCACCATGTTTATCAGACGCTGGCGATGGTTGCTGGAACCGATCATACTTTGGGGCTGCGGACTAAAGAATTGTCTGAACGCATCGGTCAGACGGCCACCTTCCCCACCGCTCCTTCTTTGACTGGCCGAAGCCTCAGAAACTCGTTGTCCAGGACCAGGAGTTTGTAACCTCCCAGTCTCTGGGAACGCGTTGCACAGACCTTTCTGCAAGGCCTCCCGGAGTTGTCTCATCCTCTGCTCCCTCTGCGACGGTAACATAAGGTCCGCAACCTTACCCTTGTACCGTGGATCAAGGAGAGTGGCCAGCCAGTAATGGTCCCTCTCCTTGATCCGAAGAATACGAGGATCCTTCCGCAGACTTTGCAGGATCAGGGAGGCCATGCAGCGTAGGTTTGCTGAGGCATTCGCTCCGGAGTCCTCTGGGTCACTAAGGACGACATGACCTGCAGCCACCTCCTCCCAGCCACGTACAAGTCCACTGGTTTCTTGGGACTGTAAATCATCCCTAAAAGACTGCTGCTGATGATGCTGAGTGCCAGCCTCCACCTCCATGCTGACACAATCCTCCTCCTCCTCCTCCTCCTCCTCTTCCTGTGCGATGGGTGGGACAGAAGGAACACTGTCTGGGTAAAGGGGGCCTTGAGAGGCAAGGAAGTCCTCCTCTTCCTGCCTCTGTTCTGCCTCAAGTGCCCTGTCCATTATTCCACGCAGCGTGTGCTCCAACAGGTGGACAAGAGGTACAGTGTCACTGATGCATGCACTGTCACTGCTCACCATCCTCGTGGCCTCCTCAAATGGTGCCAGGACAGTGCATGCATCCCTGATCATGCCCCACTGGCGTGGAGAAAAAAAACCAAGCTCCCCTGACCCTGTCCTGGTGCCGTAGTCGCACAGGTACTCATTGATGGCCCTCTGCTGCGTGTGCAGCCGCTGCAGCATGGCCAACGTTGAGTTCCACCTGGTGGGCATGTCACATATAAGGCGGTTCTTGGGCAGGTTCAACTCCTTTTGCAGCTCAGCCAGGTGAGCACTGGCATTATAAGATCTGCGGAAATGCACACAGACTTTCCTGGCCTGCCTCAGGACATCCTGTAAGCCCGGGTACCTGCCCAAGAATCGCTGCACCACCAGGTTAAGGACGTGAGCCACACAGGGCACATGGGTCAGTTGTCCCTGTCGGAGGGCGGAGAGGAGGTTGGTGCCATTGTCGCAAACCACCATTCCTGGCTTAAGCTGGCGTGGCGTCAACCACCTCTCGGCCTGGCCCTGCAGAGCAGACAGGACCTCTGCCCCAGTGTGGCTTCTGTCCCCCAAACACACCAGCGCAAGCACGGCATGGCATATTTTTGCCTGCGTACTTGCGTAGTCCCTTGAACGCCTACGGAGCACCGCTGGTTCCGAGGACAAACCACAGGAAGAGGCCATGGAGGAAGAAGAAGAGGAGGGGTTGGAGGAGAGAGGTGTGTCACAACCAGTAGTAGCATTTTGGAGGCGTGGCGGTGGAACAACCTCCAACACTACTGCACCTTGTCCTGCATCCTTCCCAGCTGCCAAAAGAGTGACCCAATGGGCCGTGAAAGAAAGGTAACGTCCCTGTCCATGCCTGCTGGACCATGAGTCAGCGGTAATATGCACCTTACCGCTGACCGCCCTGTCCAGCGAGGCCAAGACATTGCCTTCCACATGCCGGTAGAGAGCCGGAATAGCCTTCCGTGAGAAAAAGTGGCGTTTGGGAACCTGCCACTGAGGAACCGCACATTGCACAAACTCACGGAAGGGGGCCGAGTCTACCAACTGAAAAGGCAGCAGTTGAAGCGCTAGCAATTTAGCCAAGCTAGCATTCAACCGCTGGGCATGTGGATGGCTGGGAGTGAACTTCTTTCGACGGTCCAGCAGCTGGGGCAGGGAAATTTGCCTGCTAGAATCGGACGTCGGTGTACTGCTAGCAGAGTGGCCGCAAGTACTTGGCTGTGACACACCTAATTCTACACCTTCATTCCTCTCAGTGCATGTTTCAGAGAGGACTGAAGTTATAGTGGGGTTGGAGATCCCAGCTGATGCGGTGCAAGGAGAGGTCCGCTTTGTTCTTTGGTGTGGGTCTTTGAGGTAGGCTTGCCAACGAGCTGCATGGCAGGTCAACATATGTCTGGTCAGGCATGTGGTACCCAAGCGGCTGATGTTTTGGCCACGCGATATACGCTTGAGACATATGTTGCAAACAGAAGCTGTGCGATCTGATGCACTAGCCTCAAAAAAGGCCCACACCAAAGAACTTTTTGAATGACGGGCAGAGGCAGCGCCCTGCACAGGCGGAGCTCTGCGGTGTGATTCCGTCGGTGTACTGCCCTTACGCTGGCCACCAAAGGGCATCCTGCCTCGTTGGAGATGTGCCTCCTCCTCATCCTCCTCCTCCTCCTCTCTCCTATTAGGCACCCACGTGGAGTCAGTGACCTCATCATCACCTCCCTCCTCATCACTGGAGCCAATCTGGCAGTATGCTGCAGCTGCTGGAACATGACTGCCAGATTGGTGTCCTTCTTGAGCATCCCCTCTGTCTGCTCTCACGCTACTGCCTTCCTCTAGCTGGGTTTCATCATCAGACCCTTCGAAACGCTGGGCATCCTCCTGGAGCATGTACCCAACACTGTGCTCAAACAGTTCGGGGGACTCCTCAGGAGGAGGACATGGTGGGTCTAGGGAAGGAGTGACTGATGATGAGTCTGACATTGATACCAGGGAAGAGGACGCTTTGGCAGCTGCTTTTCCAGTACCCTGAGCCTGGGTGAGAGAGGATGAGGAGGAGGAGGAGGGCTTGGTCATCCACTCTACCAAGTCTTCGGCATGATGTGGCTCAACATGTCCAGCTGCCGAAAAGAAGGACAAGCGTGTCCCATGGCCATGTGCTGATGACAATGCACCGCGTCCACGACCAGCACTGTTGCCCCCAGACACAGAGCCTGCTTGCCCTCTTTTATTGCCTCCTGACTGTCTGCCTCTCCTTGTTTGCCTTCCAGACATTCTAATAGATGGCCTGCAGGGAGATGGGAAAAAAGCAATAAGGGCTACCTTCAGGTGTCCTTCTCTGTCCCTTTACTTAAGGATTTCTAAATATGGTTGAGGATGATTGCTTTTGCACAGAATAGCACAACGACAATTTCCCTGACTGTCCAAAAAAACAAGGATTTCAAAGATGGTTGATGAGGAATGCTTTAGCACACTATAGCACAAGGAGAATTCCCTCACTGTCCTTCCCTGTCCCTAGAAACAAGGATTCGCACAGTAAAACACACTGACACTCTCCCTACCTATAGTTTTCTGTCCCTAGAAAAATTTTTTTTTTAAAGCACACTATAGCACAAGGAGAATTCCCTCACTGTCCTTCCCTGTCCCTAGAAACAAGGATTCGCACAGTAAAACACACTGACACTCTCCCTACCTATAGTTTTCTGTCCCTAGAAAAAATGTTTTTTTAAAGCACACTATAGCACAAGGAGAATTTCACTCACTTTCCTTCTTTGTCCCTAGAAACAAGGATTATCACAGTGAAAGAAACTGACACTCTTCCTTCCTATAGTTTTCTGTCCCTAGAAAAAAATGTTTTTTTAAAGCACACTATAGCACAAGGAGAATTCCCTCACTGTCCTTCCCTGTCCCTAGAAACAAGGATTCGCACAGTAAAAGACACTGACACTCTCCCTACCTATAGTTTTCTGCCCCTAGAAAAAATGTTTTTTTAAAGCACACTATAGCACAAGGAGAATTTCACTCACTTTCCTTCTTTGTCCCTAGAAACAAGGATTATCACAGTGAAAGAAACTGACACTCTTCCTTCCTATAGTTTTCTGTCCCTAGAAAAAAATGTTTTTTTAAAGCACACTATAGCACAAGGAGAATTCCCTCACTGTCCTTCCCTGTCCCTAGAAACAAGGATTCGCACAGTAAAAGACACTGACACTCTCCCTACCTATAGTTTTCTGTCCCTAGAAAAAATGTTTTTTTAAAGCACACTATAGCACAAGGAGAATTTCACTCACTTTCCTTCTTTGTCCCTAGAAACAAGGATTATCACAGTGAAAGAAACTGACACTCTTCCTTCCTATAGTTTTCTGTCCCTAGAAAAAAATGTTTTTTTAAAGCACACTATAGCACAAGGAGAATTCCCTCACTGTCCTTCCCTGTCCCTAGAAACAAGGATTCGCACAGTAAAAGACACTGACACTCTCCCTACCTATAGTTTTCTGTCCCTAGAAAAAATGTTTTTTTAAAGCACACTATAGCACAAGGAGAATTTCACTCACTTTCCTTCTTTGTCCCTAGAAACAAGGATTATCACAGTGAAAGAAACTGACACTCTTCCTTCCTATAGTTTTCTGTCCCTAGAAAAAAATGTTTTTTTAAAGCACACTATAGCACAAGGAGAATTCCCTCACTGTCCTTCCCTGTCCCTAGAAACAAGGATTCGCACAGTAAAAGACACTGACACTCTCCCTACCTATAGTTTTCTGTCCCTAGAATTTTTTTTTTTTTAAAGCACACTATAGCACAAGGAGAATTTCACTCACTTTCCTTCTTTGTCCCTAGAAACAAGGATTATCACAGTGAAAGAAACTGACACTCTTCCTTCCTATAGTTTTCTGTCCCTAGAAAAAAATGTTTTTTTAAAGCACACTATAGCACAAGGAGAATTCCCTCACTGTCCTTCCCTGTCCCTAGAAACAAGGATTCGCACAGTAAAAGACACTGACACTCTCCCTACCTATAGTTTTCTGTCCCTAGAAAAAATGTTTTTTTAAAGCACACTATAGCACAAGGAGAATTTCACTCACTTTCCTTCTTTGTCCCTAGAAACAAGGATTATCACAGTGAAAGAAACTGACACTCTTCCTTCCTATAGTTTTCTGTCCCTAGAAAAAAATGTTTTTTTAAAGCACACTATAGCACAAGGAGAATTCCCTCACTGTCCTTCCCTGTCCCTAGAAACAAGGATTCGCACAGTAAAAGACACTGACACTCTCCCTACCTATAGTTTTCTGTCCCTAGAAAAAATGTTTTTTTAAAGCACACTATAGCACAAGGAGAATTCCCTCACTGTCCTTCCCTGTCCCTAGAAACAAGGATTTGCACAGTAAAAGACACTGACACTCTCCCTACCTATAGTTTTCTGTCCCTAGAAAAAATGTTTTTTTAAAGCACACTATAGCACAAGGAGAATTCCCTCACTGTCCTTCCCTGTCCCTAGAAACAAGGATTCACACAGTAAAAGACACTGACACTCTCCCTACCTATAGTTTTCTGTCCCTAGAAAAAATGTTTTTTTAAAGCACACTATAGCACAAGGAGAATTCCCTCACTGTCCTTCCCTGTCCCTAGAAACAAGGATTCGCACAGTAAAAGACACTGACACTCTCCCTACCTATAGTTTTCTGTCCCTAGAAAAAATGTTTTTTTAAAGCACACTATAGCACAAGGAGAATTTCACTCACTTTCCTTCTTTGTCCCTAGAAACAAGGATTATCACAGTGAAAGAAACTGACACTCTTCCTACCTATAGTTTTCTGTCCCTAGAAAAAATGTTTTTTTAAAGCACACTATAGCACAAGGAGAATTCCCTCACTGTCCTTCCCTGTCCCTAGAAACAAGGATTCGCACAGTAAAAGACACTGACACTCTCCCTACCTATAGTTTTCTGTCCCTAGAAAAAATGTTTTTTTAAAGCACACTATAGCACAAGGAGAATTCCCTCACTGTCCTTCCCTGTCCCTAGAAACAAGGATTCACACCGTAAAAGACACTGACACTCTCCCTACCTATAGTTTTCTGTCCCTAGAAAAAATGTTTTTTTAAAGCACACTATAGCACAAGGAGAATTCCCTCACTGTCCTTCCCTGTCCCTAGAAACAAGGATTCGCACAGTAAAAGACACTGACACTCTCCCTACCTATAGTTTTCTGTCCCTAGAAAAAATGTTTTTTTAAAGCACACTATAGCACAAGGAGAATTTCACTCACTGTCCTTCTTTGTCCCTAGAAACAAGGATTATCACAGTGAAAGAAACTGACACTCTTCCTTCCTATAGTTTTCTGTCCCTAGAAAAAATTGTTTTTTTAAAGCACACTATAGCACAAGGAGAATTCCCTCACTGTCCTTCCCTGTCCCTAGAAACAAGGATTCGCACAGTAAAAGACACTGACACTCTCCCTACCTATAGTTTTCTGTCCCTAGAAAAAATGTTTTTTTAAAGCACACTATAGCACAAGGAGAATTTCACTCACTTTCCTTCTTTGTCCCTAGAAACAAGGATTATCACAGTGAAAGAAACTGACACTCTTCCTTCCTATAGTTTTCTGTCCCTAGAAAAAAATGTTTTTTTAAAGCACACTATAGCACAAGGAGAATTCCCTCACTGTCCTTCCCTGTCCCTAGAAACAAGGATTCGCACAGTGAAAGAAACTGACACTCTCCCTACCTATAGTTTTCTGTCCCTAGAAAAAATGTTTTTTTAAAGCACACTATAGCACAAGGAGAATTCCCTCACTGTCCTTCCCTGTCCCTAGAAACAAGGATTCACACCGTAAAAGACACTGACACTCTCCCTACCTATAGTTTTCTGTCCCTAGAAAAAATGTTTTTTTAAAGCACACTATAGCACAAGGAGAATTCCCTCACTGTCCTTCCCTGTCCCTAGAAACAAGGATTCGCACAGTAAAAGACACTGACACTCTCCCTACCTATAGTTTTCTGTCCCTAGAAAAAATGTTTTTTTAAAGCACACTATAGCACAAGGAGAATTTCACTCACTGTCCTTCTTTGTCCCTAGAAACAAGGATTATCACAGTGAAAGAAACTGACACTCTTCCTTCCTATAGTTTTCTGTCCCTAGAAAAAATTGTTTTTTTAAAGCACACTATAGCACAAGGAGAATTCCCTCACTGTCCTTCCCTGTCCCTAGAAACAAGGATTCGCACAGTAAAAGACACTGACACTCTCCCTACCTATAGTTTTCTGTCCCTAGAAAAAATGTTTTTTTAAAGCACACTATAGCACAAGGAGAATTTCACTCACTTTCCTTCTTTGTCCCTAGAAACAAGGATTATCACAGTGAAAGAAACTGACACTCTTCCTTCCTATAGTTTTCTGTCCCTAGAAAAAAATGTTTTTTTAAAGCACACTATAGCACAAGGAGAATTCCCTCACTGTCCTTCCCTGTCCCTAGAAACAAGGATTCGCACAGTAAAAGACACTGACACTCTCCCTACCTATAGTTTTCTGTCCGTAGAAAAAATGTTTTTTTAAAGCACACTATAGCACAAGGAGAATTTCACTCACTTTCCTTCTTTGTCCCTAGAAACAAGGATTATCACAGTGAAAGAAACTGACACTCTTCCTTCCTATAGTTTTCTGTCCCTAGAAAAAAATGTTTTTTTAAAGCACACTATAGCACAAGGAGAATTCCCTCACTGTCCTTCCCTGTCCCTAGAAACAAGGATTCGCACAGTAAAAGACACTGACACTCTCCCTACCTATAGTTTTCTGTCCCTAGAAAAAATGTTTTTTTAAAGCACACTATAGCACAAGGAGAATTTCACTCACTTTCCTTCTTTGTCCCTAGAAACAAGGATTATCACAGTGAAAGAAACTGACACTCTTCCTTCCTATAGTTTTCTGTCCCTAGAAAAAAATGTTTTTTTAAAGCACACTATAGCACAAGGAGAATTCCCTCACTGTCCTTCCCTGTCCCTAGAAACAAGGATTCGCACAGTAAAAGACACTGACACTCTCCCTACCTATAGTTTTCTGTCCCTAGAAAAAATGTTTTTTTAAAGCACACTATAGCACAAGGAGAATTTCACTCACTTTCCTTCTTTGTCCCTAGAAACAAGGATTATCACAGTGAAAGAAACTGACACTCTTCCTTCCTGTAGTTTTCTGTCCCTAGAAAAAAATGTTTTTTTAAAGCACACTATAGCACAAGGAGAATTCCCTCACTGTCCTTCCCTGTCCCTAGAAACAAGGATTCGCACAGTAAAAGACACTGACACTCTCCCTACCTATAGTTTTCTGTCCCTAGAAAAAATGTTTTTTTAAAGCACACTATAGCACAAGGAGAATTTCACTCACTTTCCTTCTTTGTCCCTAGAAACAAGGATTATCACAGTGAAAGAAACTGACACTCTTCCTTCCTATAGTTTTCTGTCCCTAGAAAAAAATGTTTTTTTAAAGCACACTATAGCACAAGGAGAATTCCCTCACTGTCCTTCCCTGTCCCTAGAAACAAGGATTCGCACAGTAAAAGACACTGACACTCTCCCTACCTATAGTTTTCTGTCCCTAGAAAAAATGTTTTTTTAAAGCACACTATAGCACAAGGAGAATTTCACTCACTTTCCTTCTTTGTCCCTAGAAACAAGGATTATCACAGTGAAAGAAACTGACACTCTTCCTTCCTATAGTTTTCTGTCCCTAGAAAAAAATGTTTTTTTAAAGCACACTATAGCACAAGGAGAATTCCCTCACTGTCCTTCCCTGTCCCTAGAAATAAGGATTCGCACAGTAAAAGACACTGACACTCTCCCTACCTATAGTTTTCTGTCCGTAGAAAAAATGTTTTTTTAAAGCACACTATAGCACAAGGAGAATTCCCTCACTGTCCTTCCCTGTCCCTAGAAACAAGGATTCGCACAGTAAAAGACACTGACACTCTCCCTACCTATAGTTTTCTGTCCCTAGAAAAAAAGTTTTTTTAAAGCACACTATAGCACAAGGAGAATTCCCTCACTGTCCTTCCCTGTCCCTAGAAACAAGGATTCGCACAGTAAAAGACACTGACACTCTCCCTACCTATAGTTTTCTGTCCCTAGAAAAAATGTTTTTTTAAAGCACACTATAGCACAAGGAGAATTCCCTCACTGTCCTTCCCTGTCCCTAGAAACAAGGATTCGCACAGTAAAAGACACTGACACTCTCCCTACCTATAGTTTTCTGTCCCTAGAAAAAATGTTTTTTTAAAGCACACTATAGCACAAGGAGAATTTCACTCACTTTCCTTCTTTGTCCCTAGAAACAAGGATTATCACAGTGAAAGAAACTGACACTCTTCCTACCTATAGTTTTCTGTCCCTAGAAAAAATGTTTTTTTAAAGCACACTATAGCACAAGGAGAATTCCCTCACTGTCCTTCCCTGTCCCTAGAAACAAGGATTCGCACAGTAAAAGAAACTGACACTCTCCCTACCTATAGTTTTCTGTCCCTAGAAAAAATGTTTTTTAAAGCACACTATAGCACAAGGAGAATTTCACTCACTTTCCTTCTTTGTCCCTAGAAACAAGGATTATCACAGTGAAAGAAACTGACACTCTTCCTTCCTATAGTTTTCTGTCCCTAGAAAAAAATGTTTTTTTAAAGCACACTATAGCACAAGGAGAATTCCCTCACTGTCCTTCCCTGTCCCTAGAAACAAGGATTCGCACAGTAAAACACACTTACACTCTCCCTACCTATAGTTTTCTGTCCCTAGAAAAAATGTTTTTTTAAAGCACACTATAGCACAAGGAGAATTCCCTCACTGTCCTTCCCTGTCCCTAGAAACAAGGATTCGCACAGTAAAAGACACTGACACTCTCCCTACCTATAGTTTTCTGTCCCTAGAAAAAAACGTTTTTTTAAAGCACACTATAGCACAAGGAGAATTTCACTCACTTTCCTTCTTTGTCCCTAGAAACAAGGATTATCACAGTGAAAGAAACTGACACTCTTCCTTCCTATAGTTTTCTGTCCCTAGAAAAAAATGTTTTTTTAAAGCACACTATAGCACAAGGAGAATTCCCTCACTGTCCTTCCCTGTCCCTAGAAACAAGGATTCGCACAGTAAAAGACACTGACACTCTCCCTACCTATAGTTTTCTGTCCCTAGAAAAAATGTTTTTTTAAAGCACACTATAGCACAAGGAGAATTTCACTCACTTTCCTTCTTTGTCCCTAGAAACAAGGATTATCACAGTGAAAGAAACTGACACTCTTCCTTCCTGTAGTTTTCTGTCCCTAGAAAAAAATGTTTTTTTAAAGCACACTATAGCACAAGGAGAATTCCCTCACTGTCCTTCCCTGTCCCTAGAAACAAGGATTCGCACAGTAAAAGACACTGACACTCTCCCTACCTATAGTTTTCTGTCCCTAGAAAAAATGTTTTTTTAAAGCACACTATAGCACAAGGAGAATTTCACTCACTTTCCTTCTTTGTCCCTAGAAACAAGGATTATCACAGTGAAAGAAACTGACACTCTTCCTTCCTATAGTTTTCTGTCCCTAGAAAAAAATGTTTTTTTAAAGCACACTATAGCACAAGGAGAATTCCCTCACTGTCCTTCCCTGTCCCTAGAAACAAGGATTCGCACAGTAAAAGACACTGACACTCTCCCTACCTATAGTTTTCTGTCCCTAGAAAAAATGTTTTTTTAAAGCACACTATAGCACAAGGAGAATTTCACTCACTTTCCTTCTTTGTCCCTAGAAACAAGGATTATCACAGTGAAAGAAACTGACACTCTTCCTTCCTATAGTTTTCTGTCCCTAGAAAAAAATGTTTTTTTAAAGCACACTATAGCACAAGGAGAATTCCCTCACTGTCCTTCCCTGTCCCTAGAAATAAGGATTCGCACAGTAAAAGACACTGACACTCTCCCTACCTATAGTTTTCTGTCCGTAGAAAAAATGTTTTTTTAAAGCACACTATAGCACAAGGAGAATTCCCTCACTGTCCTTCCCTGTCCCTAGAAACAAGGATTCGCACAGTAAAAGACACTGACACTCTCCCTACCTATAGTTTTCTGTCCCTAGAAAAAAAGTTTTTTTAAAGCACACTATAGCACAAGGAGAATTCCCTCACTGTCCTTCCCTGTCCCTAGAAACAAGGATTCGCACAGTAAAAGACACTGACACTCTCCCTACCTATAGTTTTCTGTCCCTAGAAAAAATGTTTTTTTAAAGCACACTGTAGCACAAGGAGAATTCCCTCACTGTCCTTCCCTGTCCCTAGAAACAAGGATTCGCACAGTAAAAGACACTGACACTCTCCCTACCTATAGTTTTCTGTCCCTAGAAAAAATGTTTTTTTAAAGCACACTATAGCACAAGGAAAATTTCACTCACTTTCCTTCTTTGTCCCTAGAAACAAGGATTATCACAGTGAAAGAAACTGACACTCTTCCTACCTATAGTTTTCTGTCCCTAGAAAAAATGTTTTTTTAAAGCACACTATAGCACAAGGAGAATTCCCTCACTGTCCTTCCCTGTCCCTAGAAATAAGGATTCGCACAGTAAAAGAAACTGACACTCTCCCTACCTATAGTTTTCTGTCCCTAGAAAAAATGTTTTTTAAAGCACACTATAGCACAAGGAGAATTTCACTCACTTTCCTTCTTTGTCCCTAGAAACAAGGATTATCACAGTGAAAGAAACTGACACTCTTCCTTCCTATAGTTTTCTGTCCCTAGAAAAAAATGTTTTTTTAAAGCACACTATAGCACAAGGAGAATTCCCTCACTGTCCTTCCCTGTCCCTAGAAACAAGGATTCGCACAGTAAAACACACTTACACTCTCCCTACCTATAGTTTTCTGTCCCTAGAAAAAATGTTTTTTTAAAGCACACTATAGCACAAGGAGAATTCCCTCACTGTCCTTCCCTGTCCCTAGAAACAAGGATTCGCACAGTAAAAGACACTGACACTCTCCCTACCTATAGTTTTCTGTCCCTAGAAAAAATGTTTTTTTAAAGCACACTATAGCACAAGGAGAATTTCACTCACTTTCCTTCTTTGTCCCTAGAAACAAGGATTATCACAGTGAAAGAAACTGACACTCTTCCTTCCTATAGTTTTCTGTCCCTAGAAAAAAATGTTTTTTTAAAGCACACTATAGCACAAGGAGAATTCCCTCACTGTCCTTCCCTGTCCCTAGAAACAAGGATTCGCACAGTAAAAGACACTGACACTCTCCCTACCTATAGTTTTCTGTCCCTAGAAAAAATGTTTTTTTAAAGCACACTATAGCACAAGGAGAATTCCCTCACTGTCCTTCCCTGTCCCTAGAAACAAGGATTCGCACAGTAAAAGACACTGACACTCTCCCTACCTATAGTTTTCTGTCCCTAGAAAAAATGTTTTTTTAAAGCACACTATAGCACAAGGAGAATTCCCTCACTGTCCTTCCCTGTCCCTAGAAACAAGGATTCGCACAGTAAAAGACACTGACACTCTCCCTACCTATAGTTTTCTGTCCCTAGAAAAAATGTTTTTTTAAAGCACACTATAGCACAAGGAGAATTCCCTCACTGTCCTTCCCTGTCCCTAGAAACAAGGATTCGCACAGTAAAAGACACTGACACTCTCCCTACCTATAGTTTTCTGTCCCTAGAAAAAATGTTTTTTTAAAGCACACTATAGCACAAGGAGAATTTCACTCACTTTCCTTCTGTGTCCCTAGAAACAAGGACTATCACAGTGAAAGAAACTGACACTCTTCCTACCTATAGTTTTCTGTCCCTAGAAAAAATGTTTTTTTAAAGCACACTATAGCACAAGGAGAATTCCCTCACTGTCCTTCCCTGTCCCTAGAAACAAGGATTCGCACAGTAAAAGAAACTGACACTCTCCCTACCTATAGTTTTCTGTCCCTAGAAAAAATGTTTTTTTAAAGCACACTATAGCACAAGGAGAATTTCACTCACTTTCCTTCTTTGTCCCTAGAAACAAGGATTATCACAGTGAAAGAAACTGACACTCTTCCTTCCTATAGTTTTCTGTCCCTAGAAAAAAATGTTTTTTTAAAGCACACTATAGCACAAGGAGAATTCCCTCACTGTCCTTCCCTGTCCCTAGAAACAAGAATTCGCACAGTAAAACACACTTACACTCTCCCTACCTATAGTTTTCTGTCCCTAGAAAAAATGTTTTTTTAAAGCACACTATAGCACAAGGAGAATTCCCTCACTGTCCTTCCCTGTCCCTAGAAACAAGGATTATCACAGTGAAAGAAACTGACACTCTTCCTTCCTATAGTTTTCTGTCCCTAGAAAAAAATGTTTTTTTAAAGCACACTATAGCACAAGGAGAATTCCCTCACTGTCCTTCCCTGTCCCTAGAAACAAGAATTCGCACAGTAAAACACACTTACACTCTCCCTACCTATAGTTTTCTGTCCCTAGAAAAAATGTTTTTTTAAAGCACACTATAGCACAAGGAGAATTCCCTCACTGTCCTTCCCTGTCCCTAGAAACAAGGATTCGCACAGTAAAAGACACTGACACTCTCCCTACCTATAGTTTTCTGTCCCTAGAAAAAATGTTTTTTTAAAGCACACTATAGCACAAGGAGAATTTCACTCACTTTCCTTCTTTGTCCCTAGAAACAAGGATTATCACAGTGAAAGAAACTGACACTCTCCCTACCTATAGTTTTCTGTCCCTAGAAAAAATGTTTTTTTAAAGCACACTATAGCACAAGGAGAATTCCCTCACTGTCCTTCCCTGTCCCTAAAAACAAGGATTCGCACAGTAAAACACACTGACACTCTCCCTACCTATAGTTTTCTGTCCCTAGAAAAAATGTTTTTTTAAAGCACACTATAGCACAAGGAGAATTCCCTCACTGTCCTTCCCTGTCCCTAGAAACAAGGATTCGCACAGTAAAACACACTGACACTCTCCCTACCTATCCTTCTCTTTCCCTAAACTAAAGGAATCCAGGTTAAGCAAGAAAAAAATAAATGTCACTGTCCCTGCCTATGTTTCTCTTTCCCTGCTCCGGAACACACTACACTAGGCCGCCGTGCTGGCGGCCTTTTATAGTGTGGGGCGTGTACTAAACACCCTCAGCAATAATTGGCCACAGGCATCCTGCCTGTGGCCAATCATTGCTCTCCTCGCTGCCGGCGCTGTGATTGGCCAAGCATGCGGGGTCACAGTGCATGCTTGGCCAATCACAGCGCCTGGATGACACTGCGATGGCGTAGTGCATTGTGGGCCGTTCGCGTCACTCGAATTTGGCGCGAACGGCCCAAATCGTTCGATCTTCGTCGAACGATCGAACGGCCGATGTTCGAGTTGAACGTATGTTCGACTCGAACACGAAGCTCATCCCTAACGACCACGTCCACGTCCACGACCAGCACTGTTGTTTCTAGAAACAGAGCCTGCTTGCCCTGTGTTCTTGCCTCTGGACTGTCTGCCTCTCCTTGGCGGTCTTCCAGGCATTGTAGTGGGTAGTGTATATTGTGCTGGAGTCACACAGCACACACACTAACTCTTGCAGATGGCTGCCTTAGATGACAGCAACAGGGCCTTACGGCAGATAGAGGCTGCCTTAGATGACAACAACTGGGCCTTACGGCAGATAGAGGCTGCCTTAGGTGACAACAACTGGGCCTTACGGCAGATAGAGGCTGCCTTATATGACAACAACTGGGCCTTATGGCAGATAGAGAGGCTGAGGTGGTTTTATGTGTGCTGTACTAACAGAGCACACACACGCTAGCTCCTGGAGATGCCTGTCTGCCTTCGATGACAACAACTGGGCCTTACGGCAGATAGAGGCTGCCTTATATAACAACAACTGGGCCTTATAGCAGATAGAGAGTGTGAGGTGGTTTTATGTGTGCTGTACTAACAGAGCACACACACACACACGCTAGCTCCTGGAGATGCCTGGCTGCCTTCGATGACAACAACTGGGCCTTATGGCAGATAGAGGCTGCCTTATATGACAACAACTGGGCCTTATGGCAGATAGAGAGGCTGAGGTGGTTTTATGTGTGCTGTACTAACAGAGCACACACACACACACGCTAGCTCCTGGAGATGCCTGGCTGCCTTCAATGACAACAACTGGGCCTTACGGCAGATAGAGGCTGCCTTATATGACAACAACTGGGCCTTATAGCAGATAGAGAGGCTGAGGTGGTTTTATGTGTGCTGTACTAACAGAGCACACACACACACACTAGCTCCTGGAGATGCCTGGCTGCCTTCGATGACAACAACTGGGCCTTACGGCAGATAGAGGCTGCCTTATATGACAACAACTGGGCCTTATAGCAGATAGAGAGGCTGAGGTGGTTTTATGTGTGCTGTACTAACAGAGCACACGCTAGCTCCTGGAGATGCCTGGCTACCTTCGATGACAACAACTGGGCCTTATAGCAGATAGAGATAGAGTGACTGAGGTGGTTTTATGTGTGCTGTACTAACACAGCACACACACACACACTAGCTCCTATAAATGCCTGCCTGCCTGCCTTAGATCACAATAGGACAGAAGGTGATACTGCAATGCTGTACTAACAGCACGCACACACCAGACTAATCCCCAGAATCAAAGCAGTTAGACTCAGCAGCAGATAATGTCACCACTCAGCAGCAGTGCAATCAGCAGAATGAATCAGTGATGCAATCAAATGATCAGTATTCAGTAATAATGATAATGAATCAGCATCAGCATCAGCAGTCTGCCTATATCAGAATCAAGCCGGAACACAGTGCACTAGGCCAACGGCGCCTTTTATACAGTGGGGCATGTACTAAAGCCCCTGAGCTACAATTGGCTACAGGCGTCATGCCTGTAGCCAATTATTGCTCTCCTCGCTGCCGGCGCTGTGATTGGCCAAGCATGCGGGGTCACAGTGCATGCTTGGCCAATCATCAGCCAGCAATGCACTGCGACTGGCGCAATGCATTGCGGGCCGCTCGCATCACACAAATGTGATGCGAACAGCCCAAATAGTTCTGGGCTCGCCGAGCGGGCGAACGCCCGATGTTCGATTCGAGCGTGGGTTCGAATCGAACACCAGGCCCATCCCTACACAAGACCATCAAGTCCAACCTATGTGTGTGATTATATATCCGTATTACCCTGTATGTTGTGGTCGTTCAGGTGCTTATCTAATAGTTTTTTTAAACTATCGATGCTCCCCACTGAGACCACCGCCTGTGGAAGGGAATTCCACATCCTGGCCACGTCTTGTTAAAATCCCTTCTGCGAAAAAGTTTTATCCCTATTGTGTGGTCACCAGTACGGTATTTGTAAATTGTAATAAAATTATAATTTGAAATCATATCCCCTCTCAAGCGTCTCTTCTCCAGAGAGAATAAGTTCAGTGCTCGCAACCTTTTATCATGACTAATATCCTACAGATGCTTTATTAGCTTTTGCTTCCCTTCTTTGATCTCGCTCCATTTTCAGTACATCCTTCCTGAGGACTGGTGCCCAGAACTGGACAGCATACTCTAGGTGCGGCCGGACCAGAGTCTTGTAGAGTGGGAGAATTATCACTTTATCCCTGGAGTTAATCCCTTTTTAATGCATGCCAATATTCTGTTTGCTTTGTTAGCAGAAGCTTGGCATTGCATGCCATTGCTGAGCATCTACTAGGACCCCCAGGTCCTTTTCCATCCTAGATTCCTGCAGAGGATTTCCCCCTAGTGTATAGATTGCATTCATATTTTTGCCACCCAAATGCATTATTTGAAATTTTTCTACATTAAAGCTCATTTTCCATGTAGTTGCCCACTCCATTAATTTGTTCAGATCTTCTTGCAAGGTTTCAACATCCTGCAAAGAAGTTATTGTCCTGCTTAGCCTAGTATCGTACGCAAATACAAAGATTGAACTGTTTACCCCATCTTCCTGGTCATTTATGAATTAATTAAATAGGATTGGTCCCAGCACAGAGCCTTGTGGGACCCCACTACCCACCCCTGACCATTCAGAGTATTCCCCATTTATCCCCACCCTCTGAACTCGCCCTTGTAGCCAGGTTTCAATCCGTGTACTCACCCTATGGTTTATGACAATGGACCTTATTTTGTACAGTAAACGTTCATGTGGAACTGTGTCAAACTCTTTTGCAAAGGGGGCGTGGCTTGGTACTTGATGGCAATGGACACACACTAACTGAGCTCCGTGAGGATACCCGGCCTACAGCCTGAAACCCTGAATTCCACACCTCAACGATGGGCAGAAAGCTTACCCAGACCCCTCAGACTCGTTCCAAGTGAACCACGGCGACTACTTCAGCCAGGAACATCTCGGACCTGTTTAAGCAACATGCGATCTCCAGCAGCAGCATGGCGGGGAACAAGATGGCACGCACACAGCGGGAGGATGACGAATCCAGCGAGGACTCGCTGCCTGCACTGGGAGGCTCAGGTAGGGGCTATAATCAGCCTGACCATCCCCTAACCTATGCCGACATGTCAGGCTTCGCAGCGGATATTAAATCCACGTTTTCAGCTGTTATCACTGACCTCAAATCTAACCTGCTAGTTCTCACAGAAAAGCTGACTGCGGTGGAGACACAGGGGAAACATAGGGACAAAAGACTGCATAGACTGGAAAGTGTAGCTATGTCCCACTCATCCCACCTTATAGATATGAACAGGCACCTGGAGGACCTGGACAATAGGGGCCGGAGGTCCAACATCAGGGTGAGGGGATCCCTGAATCAGTAGAGCCAGCCCAAATAATCCCAGCACTACGCAGAGTCTTTAATAGCCTGCTTGAGAGTCCGGAAGAGGCCGCCATTGACTTTGTGCGCGCTCACAGAGCCCTCAGACCTAAAGGCCCTGACGCCGCACCTCCCAGGGATATAATCTGCTGTTTGCAAAGCTTCCCACTTAAAGAGGAAATCATGCAAAAGGGCAGAAGGAATGACAGTGTTGTGTTCAATGGGGAGACCATCATGTTATTCCATGACCTGTCACAGATCACGCTACGAAACCACAGGGCTCTGCGACCCCTTCTTGATCAATTGAGGGCGGAAGACCTGAACTATTCATGGCGCTTCCCTTTCGCCCTCACAGTGACACGTGCAGGCAAACAACAGGAGTTTGCTCTTCCAGAGCTAGAAGGGAGCTCACACAGATCCCCGCTCTCAACCCCCGAGAAGAGACTGTCTAAGAAGCCATAACAAAACCGGGGACATGGCGCTCATGGTGGAACCCCTAACCCGGGACCGGCGGCTGTAGCAGCTCCTGACGACGGAAGAGGTGATCCGCCTGTCTGGTAAACTGTTGCGTCCCATTGGATCTACTCACCTCGGACATGTGTTGAGGGAATATTTCATTGTTGCCGCATCTACACTTCGGTTAGTTTTCTCAGTGCCCACACTTCCGAACCATGCCCCAGGTCAGAACTTTTACCCCCCCAATCCAGGTTTATTGTTAGGGGTGCACTTGGAGGCTTGCCTTATCTGTTTTGGAAGAACTGAAAGATCACTGACTCTCCACCACTCCTTAGGACTTGTACCCCTGCTACGGCCCACAGCTTGCCCACACGGAATTTGCTCCAGCAGGTGGCCCTTACTACTGTTGTGAAGCCAGGTGGTAGGTGGAGGTATATGGCCGTGAGACTCTTCAGTCAGTTTGGACATTGCACTACTTGTTTTGTAGATACTAGCTTACACTGTTTTATGTTTCAGAACCTCCCGCATGCCGAGGTGGACCTCGCTGAAACTTCTTGTTTATCTGTTCTGCTACTTTGCAGGGTTTCTAAATTTTTCTTTTACACTCTGGCCTCCATGCCCATATGCCTGAGGGGCCAAACTTCTATGTTCTATATAGGCCGGGTTTCTCCTATGTTTGGCTGTACTTGTACTTTTCTTTATTTTTCAAATAATAATTTTTGATAGTTTACTGACCGATAGAGGGTGTAAGTGCTCACCCTCTCCTTGCGTTGCTGTACAGTAGCCTTCCACGCTACCACAGAGTGACCCTGGTGCTGAGAGTTCCGGCTCCAGGGCCACTATTTACTTACCGCAGAGCGTTGGTCACATTCTGCAGTGCTCAGACTACTCTTCCTTAGTACTACTTTAAGTTCTCTTCCTCTCCAAACTTTCCTCTCCCCCACCTCTTACCCCCCCCCCTTTTTCTATCTCTATTTCTCGATTGCTGGTTGTGACAGGGGTTACTTTGGGCATAGGGTGACTGAGGAAATATATCTTGGACTACCTAAAATGGGATAGTAATATTAATCCACAATATTTACTGTTTGTTGATCCTGAACTCAACAGGTTAATTGAAAGGGCTGATGTGTTCAACTTCAATCACCCACCTGCCTGTTGTGATGTAAATTAATCTAGGATGGCTTCTGAAGACCCTTTCATTGTGAATAGTGATAATTAACTCTGTACTTGTGTGTATTGTAAAGCAGACAGACAGTCTGGTGAATATAAAGGTCATGCATAGTCATTTAAGATGTAAAGAGATTAGCTAATGAACTCACCTGTTGTCTCAGAATATGTGTATTGGGAGCTCGTTATGTAACCATTGTGTGATGTTGTGGGTGGAGTTGGACCATTGTTCATTTAGATTAATGCAGTATTATTTTGGTGTATAAAAAGAGCCTGCTCTCATTAAAGATTGTCAGACCTGCTGGAAACTTCATACAGAGTGTTTGTCTCGTATATCTGGAAGGATTATTCCTATGGGAAGCGGTCACCTGACTGTGGAGTGTCTGGTAGCTGCTGTGTGTTCGGAAATGGAATATATCTAAACGACGATTACCCCTGTCGTTACACTGGTATTGTACGCACTCATTTTCTGTTTGACAAGTTTTAGTTCTACTCTAAGACTTTCACTACGACAGGGATCCTGTGAGTTCTCCGGATGGCCTATTCTACGCTGGGCCTAGGCCCTACAATCATCTCCCACAACGTTCGGGGGCTGAACATACCTGAAAAAAGGTCCACGCTACTTAGGGAACTCAAGAAAGGTAAGCCTCACTTTGCCTTTCTACAAGAGACGCACTTCCAGACCAATCGGATTCCTAAGCTGACTAGCAAGTACTTCACTGAAGCTTTGCATGCCACAAATGACACGAACAAGTCAAAGGGAGTGTCGATCCTGATTAGCAGGGATGCCCCTTTCCAACTAACGGACAGACTAGTAGACCCAGCCAGACGATATCTTTTCATAAAGGGCACATACGCAGGCTCTCTGATCACCCTCGCAAATGTGTACTTCCCCAACTCAGCCATGGTAGATTTCTGCCAGCGCGTTGTGTGCACGCTGGCGGGATTTGCATCTGGTTGCCTGATATTAGGAGGGGATTTCAACATCCCACTTAACCCCCTGTTAGACGCATCGACAGGAAAGACTTGCATCACATACAGGATACTTAAAAGGATTAAAGCCCTGCTACACTCCCTACACTTAATTGACACCTGGCGGTTCCTGCACCCGTCAGATAAAGATTACACTTTCCATTCTATCCCACATAACCGTTACTCCCGTATAGACCATTTGTACATATCCCAGAGGGATCTTTCCAGGGTGACTGAGGCTAGGATTGGGATTGGGTCTATCTCGGATCATGCTCCTATCTCCTTGTCCATAGCGGGGACTGCTCCCATAGCCCGTTTAGCCTCCTGGAGACTAAATGCGTCCCTCCTGACGGATCCTGAACTTCTACCCCAAATTAGAGTGAAGCTTCAGGAGTTCTTCCTGATGATCTGGGGTGCCCATAAGAGCTCCATCAGAGGTGAACTGATACGTATGGGGGCCAAGCGTAAGAGGCTTCAGGAGGCTGAAACTAACGGACATTTGGCCTTAATCGCCAATCTAGAATTAAAACAATCCCTGTCTGAGGCTTCTGCTTCAGAGCTCCTAGAAGCTAGGGAAAAACTGCAACTCCTCCTAGACACTAAAATGAAACGTCTCCTATTTTTTAGGAAAAAGGTTTACTATGAGGCAGGAGACAAAGCGGGCAAGCTACTAGCGAGATCCCTGCGAGAACCAAATTCCTCCACTCACATCTCAGGAATACGGAAGGCGGACGGGACTTTAGACGCCAAAACGGAAGACATTGCGAGACATTTCCACACATATTATTCGAGTTGTACAACTTACCGACACAACACAAACCACCGGGTTTGCCGGGAGATAGAACCCAGGCCATACAGGATTACCTACAAAAGAGTGCACTGCCCCGACTATCCGACGAAGACATATCCTTATTAAAAGAACAGATCTCCACCACAGAAATTCAACAAGCCATAAAAGCCCTAAAGCCTGGGAAGAGCCCGGGCCCGGACGGGTATACTTCCGTCTATTATAAGACTTTCATTGATATACTGACAGACCCCTTGCAGAAAACCTTTAACTCACTGACAGGGACTAGACTAATTCCACCGGACTTTCTATCTGTCCACATAACGGTCATCCATAAATCTGATAAAGACAGGGCTGTATGTGCCAGCTATATGCCCATCTCCTTGCTAAATGTGGACCTGAAGCTGCTGGCCAAAATCATGGCGAACAGACTCAGACCCCTGCTGTCCATTGTAATAGGCCTGGAACAGGTGGGCTTTATGCCGGGGAGGGAGGCACGGGACAATGTCATAAAAGCACTCCTCCTCACGCACTCATCCCGCTCCAGGGGCATTGAGAGCCTTTTCCTGTCTACGGACGCGGAGAAGGCTTTCAATAGGGTGGCCTGGGACTTTATGTTCGCAACCTGCACTCACATTGGCCTCAGCTCCCACATGATGGCGTGGATCACGTCACTGTACCAACAGCCCTCAGCTAGGATAAGAATTAATGGGTCGTTGTCGGAGACTGTACAGATACTGAATGGCACGAGACAGGGTTGCCCCCTGTCTTCGCTGCTGTTTATCCTTTCACTAGAACCCTTTATTCGCGCCATTAACATGGATAACTCAGTGAAAGGTATCTCAATTCACAATAAGGAGTATAAGTTGGCAGCTTATGCCGATGACCTACTGTTTTTCGTGACGAGCCGGCACACGACCCTCCCCAACCTCTTAGCAGCTTTCACCTCTTATGGTTATCTCTCTAATCTCAAAATTAACCTATCAAAGTCGGAAGCTATGAATGTTAACCTGCCCCCCTCTATCTTATCCAGAACTAGGTCCAACTGCCCCTTCAAATGGGAGGAGAAAGCCTTAAAATACCTGGGTATATGGATGACCCCCAAATTGTCCTCTCTATTTGAAGCAAATTTCCCACCACTCCTTCAGAAAGTAGATAGAGATCTTAAACGCTGGAATGCGGGTTACTACTCGTGGGTCGGGAGAGCAGCCATCTTAAAGATGGTAATACTCCCTAGACTTTTGTACCTCCTAAGGGCTCTGCCGATCAGTCTTCCGAAGTCTTTTTTCAACAACCTGAATTCCAAACTCCTGGCTTTCCTGTGGGCACACAGAAGGGCCAGGATCAAATTCACCCTACTGACCAGGCCCAAAGAGCTAGGGGGAATGGGGCTTCCGGACTTCAGAAAGTACTACCTTGCGGCTCACCTGACGAGAGTGATTGACTGGCACTGCCACGGGCATGTCAAGGACTGGGTGGCGCTAGAAGACAGTTTGGGTACATACCCCCTCCTCTTCTCTCCCTGGAACCCGGGACTGCAAAAAAACAGTACGTCTCTGCACCAACCCCTACTGGCCAACACATTGGTGGTATGTAGGGAAGTGGCTAAACACACAAGTCTGCTCACTCTTCTGAGCCCTCTCACGCCACTCTCCGACAACCCAGACTTCCAACCTGGTGTGGGTAAACGGTTGTTTCGACATCCTTCCACCAACAAAACACTACACACGGGTGACTGCTTTCAGGACGGGAAAATCATGGACCATAGGTCACTTAGCGGGGCGAGTGGATTGACGAACTTACCATTCTGGACATATCTCCAGCTACACAGCTATGTAAATGGTTCGGCCAGACATGGTCACTTTTCCAGACATCTAACTGACTTAGAGAGGGTGTGCGCGGGAGGGGAGCAAATGCAAAAGGCTACTTCAACTACCTATAAGTGGCTCCAAAACCCCGCCCCCGAGGCAGAAGATAGATTTTGACGGCGCTGGTCTGCCGCTCTAGAGCAAACCTTCTCTGACAAACAATGGACGAATGCTTGCATTCTGGCACACAAATGCTCTATCAGTACCAAGACACAAGAAACTTCATATAAATTACTCACGGACTGGTACATTACGCCAGCAAAACTACATTCCTGGTGTGTTCAGACCCCCGATGTATGCTGGAGAAGTGGGGGAGACACGGGCACGCTAGTGCATATTTGGTGTCATTGCCCTCACCTGGCCACTTTTTGGCAACAGGTCAGAGAGGTGATAAAAACTATTACAGAAACCAGTCTAGAGCTCGATGATGCCTGCTGTCTCCTACACGTCTTCTCGTTCTCTCTTAAACGCTACAAAGGTTCACTAACCAAACATTTGCTTAACGCAGCTAAGACGCTGATCCCGGCTCAATGGAGAACCACACGAGTACCCACTATCGCCCACTGGCTGGCGAAAATCTCTGAGATCTGTGAAATGGAGGACACGCTGGCCCAGGCTTCAGACAGGGTGGATACCTTCCATGACACCTGGAGCCCTTGGTTTGGATTCAGATACTCAGACGCCTATACGGATTTGTTAAACACTTAACTGGAGTACCTTAGTTCATGTAACTGACTTATAGTTCTGCAAGATTTTTTCACTTTTTTAAACAATCTCATTGTGCGGCAATACTTCTCTTTCTCCCCCCTCCTAATCCGTCTCTTCGGATGTTTCCTTTTTTCTTTCTTCTTCTTTCTTCCTTGAACTCCTTATTTAGGCTAACATAGTTACACACGTATAGGATGGTTTGCAGAATCCAATAGATGCTATGAACAGATGCTTACATTCCCATAGCTGGTTTTTGAAGCAGATTACTGCTGCCACTGACCACTCAGTGGTGCCAACTTAATCTGAACAAGCTGTTGAATCGTACATTTTAGCTGCTTTGAATCTACTGTTACTGAACTTTTATAGGAATATTTTTGAGCACATGATTTCTACTGTTACATTTGTTGATGCATAATAGCTGACTGTAACCCTTTCTGTGCTGTTTCTGAAGCTTAATAAATTTTGAAATGTTAAAAAAAAAACTCTTTTGCAAAATCCAGATACACCACATCTACTGGCCTTCCTTTATCTAGATGGCAACTCACTTCCTCATAGAAGGTTAATAGATTGGTTTGGCAAGAACAATTCTTCATGAATCCACGCTGATTACTGCTAATGATACAGTTTTCATTACTAAAATCTTGTATATAGTTTCTTATCATCCCCTCCAAGATCTAGCTTTCTCCAATTTGCTGGTACCATTCCAGTCAGTAGACTGTCAGTAAAAATTAGGAACAATGGTCTGGCAATTACTTGACTGAGTTCCCTAAGTACCCTCGGGTGCAAGCCATCCGGTCCCGGTGATTTATTAATGTTAAGTTTCCCAAGTCTAATTCAAATTCTGTCCTCTGTTAGCCATGAGGGTGCTTCCTGTGACGTGTCATGAGGATAAGCTCTGCAGTTTTGGTTACTAAAGCCTCCTGATTCCCTTGTGAAGACAGAGGAAAATAATAAATTCAATACCTTCGACATCTCCCCATCCTTTGTAACCAGATGTCCTTTCTCATTCTTTATGGGGCCAATATGGTCTGTCCTCCCTTTTTTAATGTTTACATACTTAAAGAATTTCTTGAGATTTTTTTTGCTCTCCTCCACTATGTGTCTTTCGTGTTCTATCTTAGCCGCCCTAATTGCACCTTTACTTATCTTTTTATATGCATTTTTACATTGGAGTTAAGCCATCCAGAACTTTTGCTCGCTCTTTTAAATTTATTACCCAATTGGATGCACTGGCTAATGCCCTTATTTAATATGCTCTTAAAGCAAACCCATCTCTCCTCCGTGTTCTTTGTTCCTAAGATTTTATCCCGGTTTATGCCTTCTAGCAAGGTACGTCGTTTAGGGAAGTTGGATCTTTTGAAATTCAGTGTCTTTGTATTCCCCTTATGTTTCCTATTTGTGTGATTTATACTGAAGCCAATTGACCTGTGATCGCTGTTTCCTAAATTGCCCCATATTTCCACATCCGTGATCAGGTCTGTATTGTTGGTAATCAGTAGATCTAGTAACGCTTTATTTGTAGTTGGTGCGTCTACCATCTGATCCATGAAATTGTCCTGCAAGACATTTAGGAACTGGCGAGCCTTAGACAAATTTGTGGTTCCCTCCGCCCAGTCTATGTCTGAATAATTAAAATCCCCCATTATGATGACACTTCCCATCCTTGCTGCTAATCCAAATTGTGATAGGAGGTCAACCTCCGCCTCTTTCCTCAGGTTAGGGGGCCTATAGCATTCTCCCAGTTTTATTTTCCCCTTCATCCCTTTGGAGCTCTACCCATAAGGATTCCACCTCCTCCCTAGCTCCCTTAGTGATGTCATCTCTCACATTCACTTGTACATTATTCTTGATATATAGACATACCCCTCCCCCTTTTTTACCCTTTCTATCAGTGCGATAAAGGGAATACCCTTGAATGGTTGCCATCCAATCATGAGAGCTGTTGAACCAGGTCTCTGAAGCTCCCATAAAATCCAAATCCTCCTCATACAACAGTATCTCTAGTTCACCCATCTTCTCCGCCAGGCTCCTGGCATTGGTGAACATGCCACGTAGTTTCGACCGGTCGCATTCTATCCTCTTATTGGGTGTTCTGAGATTGTACCTAGGACTTGTTACTATACTTACCTTGGGTTTATGTGCTTTAGTCAACCTACCACTAATACCCCCAATACTACCCTCTGGAATATGTTCTGCGCTGACTATCTCTACCTCTGGACCCTCCCCCGTCGCCTACTTTAAAAATCCTTCTAACTTTTTGCCCATCTTTACTCCCAGCTGATCTGCACCCTCCTCATTTAGGTGCAGTCTGTCCTTTCTATAGTACTGGCGACCGACTGAGAAGTCGGCCCAGTCCTCCAGGAACCCAAACCCCTCCTTACTTTACCAGTTCCTCAGTCACTTGTTTACTTCCCTAATCTCTCTCTGCCTTTCTGGTGTATCTCAAGGTGCCGGTAGTATTCCTGAGAATACTACCTTGGAGGTCCTTTTTCTCAATTTAGCTCCTAAGTCTCTAAAATCGTTTTTTTAGGACACTCCATCTGCTTTTGACTTTGCCATTGGTGCCAACGTGCACCATGACAGCTGGGTCTTCCCCAGCCCCTCCTAGTAATCTGTCCACCAGATCCCTGATGTGCCGAACCCGAGCGCCCGGTAGACAACATACAGTTCGGCGCTTCAGGTCTTTGTCACAGATTGCCCTCTCTGTCCTTCTAAGAATTGAGTCCCCTACCACCAGAATCTGTCTATCCTTTCCCTTCACCTTCCCCCCACTCTCACTGGAGGAGTTCTTCCCCTGGGAGCTAGGAGAGTCCCTCAGCTCCAGCAGTGCTGGTCCTTGACTGGTTTCACCAATGTCACTCAATGAAGCTTACTTATTGGGATGCTCCAGCCTTGAATTGGCCTCCCTGGCACTTCCCCCTCTATCCTTCCTGACTGTCACCCATCTAGTCCTTTCTGGTGCCTTCACCTCTTTGTCTCCACCCGCCTCTGTGCTGGCCCCTGCCAGCACCTGCCGGGTGCATTCCCGGCTCTCCTTTAGTATGGAGGGTCTTCTCAGTGCTGACAGTTGCTTCCCTAGATTCAGAACCTGGGTTTCCAGGGAAACAATGTGCTTACATTTTGCACAGCAGTATTCGCCCTTGATCAGATAATCAAGGAACGCATACATGCCGCAAGATGTACACCGAGTCGCATCTCCACACCCGCCGGGCATCGTACCTACTAATACTTAATGAGGATTGGGGATCATACCCTGTACAAATTACCTAACAACTAGCTTCCTGACACTAATACTCAATACAATACAATACACAGGTACTGAACAAGACAATGCACAGGTACTCGCAGACCCACGTGCACTCGCAGACCCATGTGCACTTGCAGACCCTTGTGTACCCGCAGACCCTTGTGTACCCGCAGACCCACGTGCACTGCCGGGCCCACGTGCACTTACGGACCCATGTCCACTTGTGGACCCACATGCACTTGCAGATCCACAAGCACTTGCAGATCCACAAGCACTTGCAGATCCACAAGCACTCGCAGACCCACATGCACTTGCAGACGCACGTACACACGTGGACCGACGTGCACACATGGACCCACATTCAATGGCGGACCCATGTGCACTCGCAGACCATGTGCACTCACACTACCCAAGTACACACAATACACAGGTACACACAATACTCAGGTACCCACAATACGCAGTTGCTCCCAATACTCAGGTACTCCCAATACTCAGGTACAGACAAAACTCGGGTACTCACAATACTCAGGTAATCACAATACTCAGGTACACACAACACTCAGGTACTCCCAACACTTAGGTACGCACAACACTCAGGTACACACAACACTCAGGTACTCCCAATACTCAGGTACTCACAACACCCAGGTACTCCCAACACTCAGGTACACACAACACTTAGGTACACACAACACTCAGGTACACAGAACACGCAGGTACTCACAATACTCAGGTACACACAATACTCAGGTACTCACAATACTCAGGTACTCACAATACTCAGGTACTCAAAATACTCAGGTACTCACAATACTCATGTACTCACAGTACTCAGGTACACACACAATAAAAACAGAGCTTGGATTCAAAGAATGAGATTACCAAAAGTGTAAATATTGCAGAATATACAGCCTCATGCAATTATTATTGTATCCTAAATATAAAACTATTTTTAGATAGTGGAAAAACAAGGGAAACAATGTGCTTACATTTTGCACAGCAGTATTCGGCCTTGATTAGATTATTAAGGAATGCATACATGCCGCAAGATGTGCACCGAGTCGCATCTCCACACCTGCCGGGCATCTTACCTACTAATACTTAATGAGGATTGGGGATCATACCCTGTCCAAATTACCTAACAACTAGCTTCCTGGCCATAGGTGTGCGCAGCCTATTGCATTAGGGTGTGCACCCCAAAGCTCAAACACACACTACTCACTACTACTCACATCACTCACCATGTTCATTCAGAAAGGGAAGGGGCTGATAAATACATATTTACTGGCCCCTTCCCTCACTCATCTTAAAACATCTCTGCAGCAACAGCCGGCAGGAGAGGAGAAGGGGAAGCCAGAAGTGCTGCAGAGGGAAGGAGTGGGGAGCCAGGGCAGTAGGGGGAATCTGTGCTGCACAGGGTGATTAGGGTGTGCCTGGACACACCCGGCACACCCTGTGCGCACGCCTATGTTCCTGACACTAATACTCAATACAATACACAGGTACTAAACAAGACAATACACAGGTACTCGCAGACCCACGTGCACTCGCAGACCCACGTTTACCCGCAGACCCTTGTGTACCTGCAGACCCACGTGTACTCGCAGACCCACGTGCACACGCAGACCCACGTGCACTCGCGGACCCACGTTCACTGGCGGACCACGTGCACTCGCAGACCATGTGCACTCACACTACCCAGGTACACACAATACAGAGGTACACACAATACTCAGGTACCCACAATACATACACCCAAAACTCAGTTGCTCCCAATACTCAGGTACTCTGAATACTCAGGTACTCCCAATACTCAGGTACCCACAATACTCAGACACTCCCAATACTCAGACACTCCTAATACTCAGGCACTCCCAATACTCAGGCACTCCCAACACTCAGGTGCACAAAATACTCAGGTACTCCCAATACTCAGGTACTCCCAATACTCAGGTACGCACAACACTCAGGTACTTCCAATGCTCAGGTACTCCCAACAATTAGGTACACACAACACTCAGGTACACACAACACTCAGGTACTCACAATACTCAGGTACTCACAATACTAAGGTACTCAAAATATTCAGATACACACAATACTCAGGTACTCACAATACTCAGGTACTCACAATACTCAGGTACACACACAATAAAAACTATAACATTGCCAGTGCATGTTATCTCAGCTTGCAGAGCTTGGATTCAAAGAATACGTTTACCAAAAGTGTAAATATTGCAGAATATACAGCCTCATGCAATTATTAATGTATCTTAAAAATAAAACTATTTTTAGATAGATTTTTACTCCAAACGCATTTCATTATAATACATTTAATAAAAAATCCCCCCCAGATTTTCTTGTTTTAAAAAAAAAAAAACACAGATTTTTATCCACCCTGATAAACAGCAATGAATGTGATTGCATAATAACGTCAACTCCAGGAAAGTAAAACAAGTCCATCCTTGCAGTGTAATGCGGCATACACACGATCATTTTTCATGCCGTTAAGAATGCCATTTTTTAAAATGGCCATTAAAACCGATCGTGTGTATGCTCCAGAGCATTTTTAACGGCGTGAAAAACGTCCATTAAAAATTTCGAACATGCTCTATTTTTTCACGTCGTTTTTCATGTTGTTTTTTTTAACGACGTGAAAAACGATAGTGTGTATGCTTTTACGAGGGGAAAAAAAACGCGCATGCTCAGAATCAAGTATGAGATGGGAGCGCTCGTTCTGGTAAAACTAGCGTTCGTAATGGAGATAGCACATTTGTCACGCTGTAACGGACTGAAAAGCACAAGGCTGAAAAGCGCGAATCGCCGCTCAACAAAGTTTACTAACATGAAGGGTGGCGCCATTCGAATGGAACTTCCCCTTTATAGTGCCGTCGTACGTGTTGTACGTCACTGCGCTTTGCTCGAGCGTTTTTTTTAATGATCGTGTGGATGCAAGACAGGCTTGAGAGGAAACATGAAAAAATACTACGAGAAAAACGTTGGTTAAAAAAATGGCATGAAAAACGATCGTGTACACGCCGCATAAGACCCCTTTCACACTGAAGGTGCTTTTTAGGCGTTTAAGCGCTAAAAATAGCACCTGTTAATTGCCTCTTATGCCTCCCCAGTGTGAAAGCCCGAGTGCTTTCACACTGGAGATGTGCGCTTGCGGGATGTGAAAAGTCCTGCAAGCAGCATCTTTGGGGCGGTTTGGAAGCGGTGTATACACTGCTCCCAAAACACCCTGCTCATTGTAATGAATTGGCAGCGCTGCCAAAGTGCCTGCAAAGCAATTTGGCAGCGCCACAACATGGGTGCTTTTAACCCTTTGTTCCACCACTAGCAGGGGTTAAAAGCGCCCCTCTAGCGGTCGAAAAGCGCAGCTAAAATTACGGTAAAGTGCAACTGAAGCAGCGCGGCCCCAGTGTGAAAGGGGTCTATGTTTGTGGAGGGGAAGAAATAGTCTCTTTTTCTTACCTTATTCCATGTTCCAGCCAGTTCCAGTGCTCTCTTCCTCCATTCAAAGCCTTGATATCATCACAAATCATACAGGGACATTAACCCTCTATAGTATGATGAGGAGGCTGGAGTATGACCAAAGCCAGTGTAGCGCCCCTTTACTTTCAGGGGTGCTGTGTACTTAAATTTAGGGGTTTGGTCTGAGCCAGTAGCCAGGCTCAGACCACTTTGATTGTTAGGACTAGCTTCTGCCTATGTAATGCAGCCCGATGTACAGTTCTCTGTGGCCTGTAGGTGGCACTGCCATCTTGGGTCAGTTGAACCGTGGGTGGCATTGCTATGCCTTAGGGTGTCCTCTCTCGGCAGTGGTACGGTGGGCGTGGTTAAACTGCTTTGCATGCTGGGAGAGGATACATAAGGGGAGACGCCATCTTTTGGGAAGCAGTTCGCATTACCCGGCCCTCCAGGCCAGAGGTGCGCGTGTGTATCAGTCTCAGGCACCTTTAGCCTGGGGCTGCAACTCCACTATTGGGCCCAGCACCTTTAGCTGGGGCCCATCCCCGAAAGAGGAATCCCAGGGTGCCCTTGTGAGAGAACCCGCTCTAAGAAGAGGAGGCCGGGGTAGGACCTTTCTGAGGGACCGGTGAGAATTCACGGTGACGGAGAGGCCTGGTAACCTTCTGGAGGGATTCAAAGATTCACTACAGGCCTTGCAACGTGCTGTCGCTGGCACCTGTCATTGTGTTGCATGTGCTGAGAAGTTTGGGACTTAAAGATTCTGTGGCAGAGGATCTCCCGATCGTATCTCTAGGAAAACTCAAGTAAACGTTTGAGCATCACTTTGGCTGCTAGGATCCGCTCTTACAGGGAACTATCCGGGTGAGCTAAACCCACTCGGGATCGAGTGGCGACTGCAATATTAGTTTGTGCCTGGACTTATCTCCCAACACCTTGCTGTCCTTTCTCTCATCCACCTTTACTGTCTGTTGAACTTTGCTTATAAAATAAACTCAACGTTGGAGTTTGAAGTGGTGTGGACATTGACCTTTCTTGGGAAAAATAGAGACTTGTCCCTATAAACTAGGAGATGAGAACCAACTGAAGGAGAACCCAGCTGCAGGACCCAAAAAATCTGTTAACACCGTTCGACCTCTTAGACAGAGGATACGGGCATATAGTGCGGTGTGCCTTGACCTGCAAGCGAGCCAAAGGCAGGGAAAAGGTCTGTGTGCTACACCAGTAACTTACACAGACGTTGAGGGGGACCGTCACAGCGCTGATGGAAGCCTACAGGAGCAAGGAATATGATAAAGCTGGGTACGCACAGATTAAGATTTGTCCAGTTCAGCATGGACCGGCTGAATTTCAATCTGTGTGTAGCTCCCCCTGTTAGAAGCCAATCATTAAATCATCTTCTGTCGAACAGGAATGCTGAAAAAAACTTGTGCAATCAGCGGCTTGCAGCACTAATCCGTGTATTCTGACAGTGGGGACAATGTCCCTGCATATTCCTGTATCCACATCACTTGTGTAGATGCAAGAACCTTCAGACAGCAATCTGAACAAAAAAACCTGTGCATGTGTACCAACTTATAGCAGAGTTCCAGTCATTTTGTGTTAATTAAAAGTCAGCAGCTGACTTTTAATAAACAAACACTCACCTGTCCCACGGTCCAGCGATACGGCTGCCCAAACCCTAATTTTTCTCCCTTGCCTTTCTCCCGTGCTGGCATCACAAGTGTGGCCTGAAGAAGGAGCACGCATGCTTCTAACGCAAAGCTGTATTACCCCGCTCCACTTACGGGCTGCCTGTAAATTAAAGGGCGGTTGGCAACACTGCCTCCTGCAAGGGTGTCTGTCCATACATTTCTTCATATGTATGAGTGGTGTGATGCTGCCAGGGCCTATTCTTCTCCTATGGAGACCTTTAGATGCTAGGGCTATGCATGCTGTTAATTGATATTGTTTTTACGTGTATGCTTTATTTCAAATAAATGGTAATGATGCACACAGTTGGAATGTTTTTTCTCTTCCTATCTGTGGTGTTACCTGCTGTGTTCAGATGTGTCTCCAGACTGTTCAGAGCATCAAAAAGTATGAGAAATGGTAATAAAAGAGATCTCCTGTGGGACCATTGAATACTCTGACATTTCTGTCATCTACGCACTATATGACTCTTTCTTTGTGGGGTCATACAATTTGATAAGCTGTGTGGTCTTTCCTGTACGTGGATACGCTGTTGTATGATATACCAGTTAAGGATGTGCATTACAGCTGAGAATGTTACTCTTGTGGTGCTGTTTGGTTTTGAAACTTGCTTGAATTTGAAAGAGGACAATATATTGTACCTTATTGTTATGGACATTCTTTATGGACTGTATATTTATTTAGTGCAGCTAATTTTTGCTGATCTGTTTATTTGAGATGGATTTATTAAAGGCAAATTGATTGTTCACTTTGCAAGGCGATTCTTCTCACTTTGAAGAGATTTCCTCCAATTCCCTGTGCCCTCTACAGAACAGGATGTAAAGGTGAATCTCTAGAACATGACACAGAGTGAAAAAAAAAAAAAAAACAGACAGGGATTTGCCATCACCATTAATCTTTAGATATACTTTAATAGACGATTTAACCACTTCCGGACCAGCCGCCGCAGTTATACCACCCCAGCGCGAGCCGCCATAGCTATACGTCAGCTCATTAAGACTCCTCCGGTGGCACGCTTCCCCGGAGCCGATGCTAGTGCCCGGCAGTCGCGATGACCGCTGGGCACTCGCGATTGCTCGTTACAGAACAAGAACGGAGATGTGTGTGTGTAAACAAACAAATCCCGGTTCTCTCAGGGGAAAGGAGACTGATCGTGTGTTCATACAATGTATGAACACCAATCAATCTCTTCCCCTAGTCAGTCCCATCCCCCCTACAGTTAGAACACACATTAGGGAACACAGTTAACCCCTTAATCACCCCCTAGTGTTAACACCTTCCCTGCCAGTGACATTTTTACAGTAATCAGTGCATTTTTATAGCACTGATCGCTATATAAATGCCAATGGTCCCAAAAAAGTGTCTGATGTGTCCACCATAATGTCGCAGTCCCGATAAAAATCGCAGATCGCCACCATTACTAGTAAAAAAAAATCATAATAATAAAAATGCCATAAAACGATCCCCTCTTTTGTATACGCTATAACTTTTGTGCAAACCAATCGATATACGCTTATTGCAATTTTTTTACCAAAAATATGTAGAAGAAAACATATCCGCCTAAACTGAGGAAAAATTTGTTTTTGTTTTTTTACAAATTGGGATATTTATTATAGTGAAAAGTAAAAGAAATTGGGGGTTATTTACGAAAGGCAAATCCACTTTGCACTACAAGTGCACTTTTGACTGCAATCGCTGTAGATCTGAGGGGGACATGCAAGGAAAATAAAAAACAGCATTTTTGCTTTCACATGATTGGATGATGAAATCAGCAGAGCTTCCCCTAATTGCAGAGCTTCCCCTCAGATCTACAGCGACTGCACTTGCAAGTGCACTTGTAATGCAGAGTGGATTTTCCTTTAGTAAATCAACACCATTGCGTTTTTTTTTTCCAAAATTGTCACCTTTCTTTTGTTTATAGCACAAAAAATTAAAACCGCATAGGTGATCAAATACCACCAAAAGAAAGCTATATTTGTGGGAAAAAAAGGAAGTCAATTTTGTTTGGATACCGCGCCGCACGACGGCAAAATTGTCAGTTAAAACGACACAGTGCCGTATCGCAAAAAATGGCCTGGTCATTGAGCAGCCAAATCTTACGGGGCTGAAATGGTTAACAAATCAGTATGCATATATGCAGTTTGGTAGAAAAAATTCAATGGATTCTCCTAATTTGAAAATCGCTTTAATCATCAGTAATTAATGTCACTGTTAGGGGACACATAAGAACACAGGGGAAAGTCACCACAATGAACAGATGTTCACTAAATAGGAGAGAGTAGGATTTTCATAGAGAAAACACATTTCTTACAGCTCTTGTACTATAATATGAAAAGATAATGCATGTTCTACTTTCATCTTTTTCTGTCTCCCACTGGCAATATCTCTCCCTGGGATATAGGTTTCTGTTTTGGCTTATAACTGATAATTGTTATGCAAGTCATACTCTTTCTTTCCACTCTCCTACAGTCTTTCTAGCTGTCTTGTACCTGTAGTTCTGGATTAGTGATGAGCCGAACACCCCCGGGTTCGGTTCGCACCAGAACCCGCGAACGGACCGGAAGTTCGAACGAACATTAGAACCCTATTAAATACAATGGATGCGAACGTTCGAATTCTAAAGTGCTAATTATAACAACTATTATGCATGTTATTGTCCTAAAAAGGGTTTGGGAACCCGGGTTCTGCACCAGGGGACATGTATCAATGCAAAAAGAAGTTTTAAAAACGGTCGTTTTTCGGGAGCAGTCATTTTAATGATGCATAAAGTGAAAAAAAAAAAGTCAAATATTCCTTTAAATATCGTACCTGGGGGGTGTCTAAAGTATGCCTGTGAAGTGCCACGTGTTTCCCGTGTTTAGAACTGTCCCTGCACAAAATGACACTTCTAAAGGAAAAAAAAGCCATTTAAAACTGCTTGCGGCTTTAATGTAATGTCTGGTCCCGGTAATATGGATGAAATTCTTTAAGAAAAATGGCATAGCTACCCCATGACCCCCCCCCCCTACCCCAGCCCATTACCAGCCCCTTTGGGTCTTGTATGGATATTAAGGGGAACCCCGCACATAAAATAAAAAAGGCCCTATATACTCTGAACAGCCGTATACAGGCGGTGCATACAAGACAGGGACTGTAGGTTTGTTCTTATGTAGAATCTGTTTGTAATTTTGAACAGGTACATTGTTGAAGTGTAGCTCCAGCCCAAAAATCTATTTTTAAACTTTTTGGAAAACATAGGTAAGGGTTATCACCCCTGTAACATTTGTTTTGCTGTCTGTGCCCCTGTTCAGAACATTTCACCTCACTTTCCGTCCCAATGACAACTGTTTTTGAAATGTGGTGTTTTTCTTGAAACAAGGATTGCTGATAAAGCATCAGTACAGAGGAGACACCTTTCTCCCATATTTATTCTTACAGGAGAGAATTTTCCTTCCTAGTGGTAGATTTCCTCTCACTTCCTGTTGTCTTCTTGCGTTTGCAAGTAGGAGTCGTTTGTAAGTTGGATGTTTGAAAGTAGGGACCTGCCGTATATACTCTGCAGAAATAGGCCCCTTAGTTGTTGGTGTTGGCACAACACTGTAAGCACTCACAGTTACTCTTGGTTGGTGCTGGAACGCCCTGCTGTCAACTATTATATCAGGAATTTTAATTACATATAATTGTTGAACAGTGGTAGTAAAAATTGGGCCTTTGATGGTGGTGCTGGTGCCACAACACTGTAAGCCCTGACAGTTACTCTTGGTGGGTGCAGCAATGGGCCCTGCTGTGAATTATTAGATCAAGAATTGTAATTACATGCCCCTGTTGAACAGGGGCTGAAAAATTGGGCCTTAGGCACTGGTGGCACAACACTGCAACCCCTCACAGATACTGTACTTGGAGCACAGCAATGAGCCCTGTTGCAAAGTATTGCTTCAAAAATTGTAATGACACGCCCCTGTTAAACAGGGGCTGAAAAATTGGGCCTTAGGCACTGGTGGCACAACACTGCAACTCCTCACAGATACTGTACTTGGAGCACAGCAATGAGCCCTGTTGCAAAGTATTGCTTCAAAAATTGTAATTACACGCCCCTGTTAAACAGGGGCTGAAAAATTGGGCGTTAGGCACTGGTGGCGGCACCCATAAACAAAAATGATCTTCCAAGCTATCATCATCAATCGTATCATTGAGGACTCGGAGGAGGAGGATAGCCAGTCAACATAACAGCACAGGCACTCAGCATCAGCATCAGTCTTGAAGGGATGTGACATTTTAAAATCAATTAGTCTGTTATATCAGCATCAGGTGTGTGGTAGCTGGTGGTGATCCAAGACTGGTTCATCTTGATGAAAGTCAGTCGATCAACCGAGTCGGTGGACAGGCGCACCCTGTGATCCGTGACAAATCCTCCAGCAGCACTGAATGTGCGTTCCGAAAGAACGCTGGATGCAGGACAGGCCAGTAGCTCAATTGCATACTGTGCAAGCTCTGGCCAGTGATCCATCCTCAAGACCCAGTAAGCCAGAGGATTTTCGGTGGGGAAGGTGTCCAAGTCTGACCTTGCCCCTAGATATTCCTGCACCATGTTTATCAGACGCTGGCGATGGTTGCTGGAACCAATCATACTTTGGGGCCGCGGACTAAAGAATTGTCTGAACGCATCGGTCAGACGGCCACCTTCCCCACCGCTCCTTCTTTGACTGGCCGAAGCCTCAGCAACTCGTTGTCCAGGACCAGGAGTTTGCAACCTCCCAGTCTCTGGGAACGCGTTGCACAGACCTTTCTGCAAGGCCTCCCGGAGTTGTCTCATCCTCTGCTCCCTCTGCGACGGTAACATAAGGTCCGCAACCTTACCCTTGTACCGTGGATCAAGGAGAGTGGCCAGCCAGTAATGGTCCCTCTCCTTGATCCGAAGAATACGAGGATCCTTCCGCAGACTTTGCAGGATCAGGGAGGCCATGCAGCGTAGGTTTGCTGAGGCATTCGCTCCGGAGTCCTCTGGGTCACTAAGGACGACATGATCCGCAGCCACCTCCTCCCAGCCACGTACAAGTCCACTGGTTTCTTGGGACTGTAAATCATCCCTAAAAGACTGCTGCTGATGATGCTGAGTGCCAGCCTCCACCTCCATGCTGACACAATCCTCCTCCTCCTCCTCCTCCTCCTCCTCCTCTTCCTGTGCGATGGGTGGGACAGAAGGAACACTGTCTGGGTAAAGGGGGCCTTGAGAGGCAAGGAAGTCCTCCTCTTCCTGCCTCTGTTCTGCCTCAAGTGCCCTGTCCATTATTCCACGCAGCGTGTGCTCCAACAGGTGGACAAGAGGTACAGTGTCACTGATGCATGCACTGTCACTGCTCACCATCCTCGTGGCCTCCTCAAATGGTGCCAGGACAGTGCATGCATCCCTGATCATGCCCCACTGGCGTGGAGAAAAAAAACCAAGCTCCCCTGACCCTGTCCTGGTGCCGTAGTCGCACAGGTACTCATTGATGGCCCTCTGCTGCGTGTGCAGCCGCTGCAGCATGGCCAACGTTGAGTTCCACCTGGTGGGCATGTCACATATAAGGCGGTTCTTGGGCAGGTTCAACTCCTTTTGCAGCTCAGCCAGGCGAGCACTGGCATTATAAGATCTGCGGAAATGCACACAGACTTTCCTGGCCTGCCTCAGGACATCCTGTAAGCCCGGGTACCTGCCCAAGAACCGCTGCACCACCAGGTTAAGGACGTGAGCCACACAGGGCACATGGGTCAGTTGTCCCTGTCGGAGGGCGGAGAGGAGGTTGGTGCCATTGTCGCAAACCACCATTCCTGGCTTAAGCTGGCGTGGCGTCAACCACCTCTCGGCCTGGCCCTGCAGAGCAGACAGGACCTCTGCCCCAGTGTGGCTTCTGTCCCCCAAACACACCAGCGCAAGCACGGCATGGCATCTTTTTGCCTGCGTACTTGCGTAGCCCCGTGAACGGCTACGGAGCACCGCTGGTTCATAGGACAAACCACAGGAAGAGGCCATGGAGGAAGAAGAAGAGGAGGGGGTGGAGGAGAGAGGTGTGTCACAACCAGTAGTAGCATTTTGGAGGCGTGGCGGTGGGACAACCTCCAACACTACTGCACCTTGTCCTGAATCCTTCCCAGCTGCCAAAAGAGTGACCCAATGGGCCGTGAAAGAAAGGTAACGTCCCTGTCCATGCCTGCTGGACCATGAGTCAGCGGTAATATGCACCTTACCGCTGACCGCCCTGTCCAGCGAGGCCAAGACATTGCCTTCCACATGCCGGTAGAGAGCCGGAATAGCCTTCCGTGAGAAAAAGTGGCGTTTGGGAACCTGCCACTGAGGAACCGCACATTGCACAAACTCACGGAAGGGGGCCGAGTCTACCAACTGAAAAGGCAGCAGTTGAAGCGCTAGCAATTTAGCCAAGCTAGCATTCAACCGCTGGGCATGTGGATGGCTGGGAGTGAACTTCTTTCGACGGTCCAGCAGCTGGGGCAGGGAAATTTGCCTGCTAGAATCGGACGTCGGTGTACTGCTAGCAGAGTGGGCGCAAGTACTTGGCTGTGACACACCTAATTCTACACCTTCATTCCTCTCAGTGCATGTTTCAGAGAGGACTGAAGTTATAGTGGGGTTGGAGATCCCAGCTGATGCGGTGCAAGGAGAGGTCCGCTTTGTTCTTTGGTGTGGGTCTTTGAGGTAGGCTTGCCAACGAGCTGCATGGCAGGTCAACATATGTCTGGTCAGGCATGTGGTACCCAAGCGGCTGATGTTTTGGCCACGCGATATACGCTTGAGACATATGTTGCAAACAGCAGCTGTGCGATCTGATGCACTAGCCTCAAAAAAGGCCCACACCAAAGAACTTTTTGAATGACGGGCAGAGGCAGCGCCCTGCACAGGCGGAGCTCTGCGGTGTGATTCCGTCGGTGTACTGCCCTTACGCTGGCCACCAAAGGGCATCCTGCCTCGTTGGAGATGTGCCTCCTCCTCATCCTCCTCCTCCTCCTCTCTCCTATTAGGCACCCACGTGGAGTCATTGACCTCATCATCCCCTCCCTCCTCATCACTGGAGCCAATCTGGCAGTATGCTGCAGCTGCTGGAACATGACTGCCAGATTGGTGTCCTTCTTGAGCATCCCCTCTGTCTGCTCTCACGCTACTGCCTTCCTCTAGCTGGGTTTCATCATCAGACCCTTCGAAACGCTGGGCATCCTCCTGGAGCATGTACCCAACACTGTGCTGAAACAGTTCGGGGGACTCCTCAGGAGGAGGACATGGTGGGTCTAGGGAAGGAGTGACTGATGATTTGTCTGACATTGATACCAGGGAAGACGACGCTTTGGCAGCTGCTTTTCCAGTACCCTGAGCCTGGGTGAGAGAGGATGAGGAGGAGGAGGAGGGCTTGGTCATCCACTCTACCAAGTCTTCGGCATGATGTGGCTCAACATGTCCAGCTGCCGAAAAGAAGGACAAGCGTGTCCCATGGCCATGTGCTGATGACAATGCACCGCGTCCACGACCAGCACTGTTGCCCCCAGACACAGAGCCTGCTTGCCCTCTTTTATTGCCTCCTGACTGTCTGCCTCTCCTTGTTTGCCTTCCAGACATTCTAATAGATGGCCTGCAGGGAGATGGGAAAAAAGCAATAAGGGCTACCTTCAGGTGTCCTTCTCTGTCCCTGGAAACAAGGACTTGCAGAGTGAAAGAAAAAAAACACTCTCCCTACCTACAGTTTTCTGTCCCTAGAAAAAATGTTTTTTTTAATCACAATATAGCACAAGGAAAATTAACTCACTGTCCTTACAGGTCCCTGGAAACAAGGACTTGCAGAGTGAAAGAAAAAAAACACTCTCCCTACCTACAGTTTTCTGTCCCTAGAAAAAAATGTTTTTTTTAATCACAATATAGCAAAAGGACAATTCACTCACTGTCCTTCCAGGTCCCTGGAAACAAGGACTTGCAGAGTGAAAGAAACTGACACTGTCCCTACCTAGAGTTTTCTGTCCCTGGAATAAATGTTTTTTTCAGCACAATATAGCACAAGGACAATTAACTCACTGTCCTTACAGGTCCCTGGAAACAAGGACTTGCAGAGTGAAAGAAAAAAAATACTCTCCCTACCTACAGTTTTCTGTCCCTAGAAAAAAATGTTTTTTTTAATCACAATATAGCAAAAGGACAATTCACTCACTGTCCTTCCAGGTCCCTGGAAACAAGGACTTGCAGAGTGAAAGAAACTGACACTGTCCCTACCTAGAGTTTTCTGTCCCTAGAATAAATGTTTTTTTTAATCACAATATAGCAAAAGGACAATTCACTCACTGTCCTTCCAGGTCCCTGGAAACAAGGACTTGCAGAGTGAAAGAAACTGACACTGTCCCTACCTAGAGTTTTCTGTCCCTAGAATAAATGTTTTTTTTAATCACAATATAGCAAAAGGACAATTCACTCACTGTCCTTCCAGGTCCCTGGAAACAAGGACTTGCAGAGTGAAAGAAACTGACACTGTCCCTACCTAGAGTTTTCTGTCCCTAGAATAAATGTTTTTTTTAATCACAATATAGCAAAAGGACAATTCACTCACTGTCCTTCCAGGTCCCTGGAAACAAGGACTTGCAGAGTGAAAGAAACTGACACTGTCCCTACCTAGAGTTTTCTGTCCCTAGAATAAATGTTTTTTTTAATCACAATATAGCAAAAGGACAATTCACTCACTGTCCTTCCAGGTCCCTGGAAACAAGGACTTGCAGAGTGAAAGAAACTGACACTGTCCCTACCTAGAGTTTTCTGTCCCTAGAATAAATGTTTTTTTTAATCACAATATAGCAAAAGGACAATTCACTCACTGTCCTTCCAGGTCCCTGGAAACAAGGACTTGCAGAGTGAAAGAAACTGACACTGTCCCTACCTAGAGTTTTCTGTCCCTAGAATAAATGTTTTTTTTAATCACAATATAGCAAAAGGACAATTCACTCACTGTCCTTCCAGGTCCCTGGAAACAAGGACTTGCAGAGTGAAAGAAACTGACACTGTCCCTACCTAGAGTTTTCTGTCCCTAGAATAAATGTTTTTTTTAATCACAATATAGCAAAAGGACAATTCACTCACTGTCCTTCCAGGTCCCTGGAAACAAGGACTTGCAGAGTGAAAGAAACTGACACTGTCCCTACCTAGAGTTTTCTGTCCCTAGAATAAATGTTTTTTTTAATCACAATATAGCAAAAGGACAATTCACTCACTGTCCTTCCAGGTCCCTGGAAACAAGGACTTGCAGAGTGAAAGAAACTGACACTGTCCCTACCTAGAGTTTTCTGTCCCTAGAATAAATGTTTTTTTTAATCACAATATAGCAAAAGGACAATTCACTCACTGTCCTTCCAGGTCCCTGGAAACAAGGACTTGCAGAGTGAAAGAAACTGACACTGTCCCTACCTAGAGTTTTCTGTCCCTAGAATAAATGTTTTTTTTAATCACAATATAGCAAAAGGACAATTCACTCACTGTCCTTCCAGGTCCCTGGAAACAAGGACTTGCAGAGTGAAAGAAACTGACACTGTCCCTACCTAGAGTTTTCTGTCCCTAGAATAAATGTTTTTTTTAATCACAATATAGCAAAAGGACAATTCACTCACTGTCCTTCCAGGTCCCTGGAAACAAGGACTTGCAGAGTGAAAGAAACTGACACTGTCCCTACCTAGAGTTTTCTGTCCCTAGAATAAATGTTTTTTTTAATCACAATATAGCAAAAGGACAATTCACTCACTGTCCTTCCAGGTCCCTGGAAACAAGGACTTGCAGAGTGAAAGAAACTGACACTGTCCCTACCTAGAGTTTTCTGTCCCTAGAATAAATGTTTTTTTTAATCACAATATAGCAAAAGGACAATTCACTCACTGTCCTTCCAGGTCCCTGGAAACAAGGACTTGCAGAGTGAAAGAAACTGACACTGTCCCTACCTAGAGTTTTCTGTCCCTAGAATAAATGTTTTTTTTAATCACAATATAGCAAAAGGACAATTCACTCACTGTCCTTCCAGGTCCCTGGAAACAAGGACTTGCAGAGTGAAAGAAACTGACACTGTCCCTACCTAGAGTTTTCTGTCCCTAGAATAAATGTTTTTTTTAATCACAATATAGCAAAAGGACAATTCACTCACTGTCCTTCCAGGTCCCTGGAAACAAGGACTTGCAGAGTGAAAGAAACTGACACTGTCCCTACCTAGAGTTTTCTGTCCCTAGAATAAATGTTTTTTTTAATCACAATATAGCAAAAGGACAATTCACTCACTGTCCTTCCAGGTCCCTGGAAACAAGGACTTGCAGAGTGAAAGAAACTGACACTGTCCCTACCTAGAGTTTTCTGTCCCTAGAATAAATGTTTTTTTTAATCACAATATAGCAAAAGGACAATTCACTCACTGTCCTTCCAGGTCCCTGGAAACAAGGACTTGCAGAGTGAAAGAAACTGACACTGTCCCTACCTAGAGTTTTCTGTCCCTAGAATAAATGTTTTTTTTAATCACAATATAGCAAAAGGACAATTCACTCACTGTCCTTCCAGGTCCCTGGAAACAAGGACTTGCAGAGTGAAAGAAACTGACACTGTCCCTACCTAGAGTTTTCTGTCCCTAGAATAAATGTTTTTTTTAATCACAATATAGCAAAAGGACAATTCACTCACTGTCCTTCCAGGTCCCTGGAAACAAGGACTTGCAGAGTGAAAGAAACTGACACTGTCCCTACCTAGAGTTTTCTGTCCCTAGAATAAATGTTTTTTTTAATCACAATATAGCAAAAGGACAATTCACTCACTGTCCTTCCAGGTCCCTGGAAACAAGGACTTGCAGAGTGAAAGAAACTGACACTGTCCCTACCTAGAGTTTTCTGTCCCTAGAATAAATGTTTTTTTTAATCACAATATAGCAAAAGGACAATTCACTCACTGTCCTTCCAGGTCCCTGGAAACAAGGACTTGCAGAGTGAAAGAAACTGACACTGTCCCTACCTAGAGTTTTGTGTCCCTAGAATAAATGTTTTTTTTAATCACAATATAGCAAAAGGACAATTCACTCACTGTCCTTCCAGGTCCCTGGAAACAAGGACTTGCAGAGTGAAAGAAACTGACACTGTCCCTACCTAGAGTTTTCTGTCCCTAGAATAAATGTTTTTTTTAATCACAATATAGCAAAAGGACAATTCACTCACTGTCCTTCCAGGTCCCTGGAAACAAGGACTTGCAGAGTGAAAGAAACTGACACTGTCCCTACCTAGAGTTTTCTGTCCCTAGAATAAATGTTTTTTTTAATCACAATATAGCAAAAGGACAATTCACTCACTGTCCTTCCAGGTCCCTGGAAACAAGGACTTGCAGAGTGAAAGAAACTGACACTGTCCCTACCTAGAGTTTTCTGTCCCTAGAATAAATGTTTTTTTTTAAGCACACTATAGCAGAAGCACAAAACACACTGACACTCTCCCTACCTATCCTTCTCTTTCCCTAAACTAAAGGAATCCAGGTTAAGCAAGAAAGAAATAACAGTCACTGTCCCTGCCTATGCTACTCTATCCCTGCTCCGGAACACACTACACTAGGCCGCCGTGCTGGCGGCCTTTTATAGTGTGGGGCGTGTACTAAACACCCTCAGCAATAATTGGCCACAGGCATCCTGCCTGTGGCCAATCATTGCTCTCCTCGCTGCCGGCGCTGTGATTGGCCAAGCATGCGGGGTCACAGTGCATGCTTGGCCAATCACAGCGCCTGGATGACACTGCGATGGCGTAGTGCATTGTGGGCCGTTCGCGTCACTCGAATTTGGCGCGAACGGCCCAAATCGTTCGATCTTCGTCGAACGATCGAACAGCCAATGTTCGAGTCGAACGTATGTTCGACTCGAACACGAAGCTCATCCCTATTCTGGATCTAAAATTGAATTTAAGAGAAGCAGGACACATGCACACAAGCTACCTTTGATGTGACCCTTGACCTTGACTTTTGCTTTCTTGTACTGCCACAGTAAGTTTTATTTGATTCTCTGTGGGTTGCCTAAGGCAACATTTCGGTAATTCATTTCAAGCTAGAGTTTTCCAGTTGCATAAAACAACTTTCGGCCAGAAAACATTGATTTCTGTAATTCTGTGCAAATATATAAGAAAAAAAAGTTGCGCTACTGATGTACAGTAAATAGTGATAACTGCCAGCATCAACAATAAGACATATTGTGAACAAAAACTGAAAACCAAACAGATGCAGCGCTATAGATAAAGTGCAACTCCAAAAACTGAATAATGGAGACCAAATGAGTGAATCTGTAAATCGTAAAAAAAAAAAACATATAGCAATGTATAAACAATAAAAAAATCTCCTGCTATTATCTCGTATAGAGAGTCAAAGCATGTGAAAAAAAAATACATAGATGAGTGAATCAATGAATGATGCAAAGCATACGTGAACACAGTGCCACAAATGACATAAAGAAACTAAATATATTGTCCGTGATATGATGCTAAATTCAAAAAGTGGACATAGTGAATAAGTTCATATCAACATTCAAGGTCTCAAATATTCAATGAGGAACTGTGAGATATGTACCCTATGTACCCTGGGTACATAGCTTGCTTTAAGCTCTTTATACTACGCCCTGACTGAAAAATTTTCTGTGATCACTACTTACAAGCTTTTTTAAAGTTACCTGTATTTTTTTACTTTGTTTTTATTGAAATAAATGTATCCTTTTTTACTAAATCATTGGATTGACCTGCACTATGTGGAAGCCTTCTTTCCTTTTTTTATGTGCCACATTGGAGTTCGGATCTCTGGAGTTCTGCGGTACTGGAATTCGTGACACCATATCCTACAAGAGTCATTCTGTTTGGCGGGGACACAGGAAGTCATCCTTCATAGGAGCCCCTACCTGCGTGCGTGCCCGAGAGGATCAGTTGTTGCCTTTTCGACCCACCGCCTCTGGCGTGTGTGTCCACGATACGGGGTAAGAGTATTTAATCGCTACCTCCCTGGTGTTGGAGTCACTGCCCTGGGTGTCGTATTTGCTGAATATTTCTTATGCCTACAGGAATGCTAACATCTCACAGTTCCTCATTGAATATTTGGGACCTTGAATGTTGATATGAACTTATTCACTACAGTATGTCCACTTTTTGAATTTAGCATCATATCACGGACAATATATTTAGTTTCTTTATGTCATTTGTGGCACTGTGTTCACGTATGCTTTGCATCATTCATTGATTCACTCATCTATGTATTTTTCTTCACATGCTTTGACTCTCTATACGAGATATTAGCAGGAGATTTTTTCCTCTAGGATTATATGCATGTTTACACATTGCTATATGTTTTTGTTTTTTTTACGATTTACACATTCACTCATTTGGTCTCCATTATTCAGTTTTTGGAGTTGCACTTTATCTATAGTGCTGCATCTGTTTGGTTTTCTGTAATTCTGTGTTTAAAAATCCAGAGCTATAAATGTAATCTTGATAACTGAAGACAAATAAAATAAATACAATTCTTTGTACTTTTATATTATGCACAACATTTTAAAAGGTAATTTCACCCTTTCAAAAACATCTTGTAAAACATCTTGGAAATTCTCCCTCCTCTTTCGTGGTGTTAATGGACACAAAATGCTTAGAGAGAAAAATAGATACTTATACAAACTTAAAGATCCACACTTTTTATATAGGCTGCCATTATACTTGTTTTGTGTGTGTGTGTATATACTACCTATAACATTATTATCACCAGAGCATCACTGGACACAGGGATCACAAAAATGAACAGTGATTGAGACACAAGCCCAATAATTCACCAGACCAGACAGGACATTGAGAATAATTAATCCCAGATAATGAAAATCATAAACTAAAACAGTGGCGGTCAATGTACTTTTAATTGAAGACCTCAAATGCAGCTTCTGAAATAATGAAACGACCACTCACAGTGTGCTATTACAATCCCCTTTGCAATCCTTTAATTAAAGTTACCTGTGCAACATTTGAAATTTTATCTCAGTAGAATCCACTCTAAAAGATCAGAGGAAAAACAGAACATAAAAAGAAGTATAGAATGGGTGCCAAGAAAAAAAAAAATACTAATGACAATAACAATAATAATATAAAATAAATAGACCAAACCATTAACGGTTATAAAACACTCTCTAAAGTATTTTTCCTTTAATGGCTTACGTAAGCACCACAACACAAACTACTGTCTGCAGGGGTCCTAATGGACACACAATAAGTATCAAAGGGTACTAGGAGTCCACAATAATAATTCAAAATTCTATTATTATTAGTATGTTGTTGTTGTAATTAGAAAACATTATTATTAAACATTTCTACTGGGTAAAGAGATTAACAATGTTCTCAGGGACTTTCACTTCAAGCAAAAGATCAACACATCAATTCACAAACATTATTTTTTCCCATGGTGTTCAGAATAAAAGCACAGCAGCAATGTGTCACAATCTCACAGAATGTTGTGATTATGTGATTTTTTTTTTTAAACTGGAAAACAGTAAGCCTTTTTAACTGTATGCAATGATGTGCTGATCATTTGCTGCTGTACGTCGCAGACAAGGTAGAGTGTACACATAGAGACTGATTTACAGAAGGATAGAACAAATCTAAATTATGTGACATTCACTTTAGTTATCTATTCATGAGAAAAGAACATTCCTGTTTGTATGCTGTTATCTGCTCTGTCATCTTCAATTATCCATGATTGTATTATTGAAGTGAATTATCACATATTTTATTGTGTAAACATTCTCAAATCCTTTAGTAAATAACCTTTACACTGTTTATGTCAGATACTGGTTTTATACGCACATGAGTTGTCATTTATTCTGATTTTACTGGATATGAGAACCACCACTGCATGTAGGGGTGGCTAAATGTAGGCACAGGTATACTATCATCATTGGACACAAGAACACAGAGGAGCAGACAGCCACTGGACATGGGGACTTTGAACCTCAAAACACAGGGAGAAGCCAGACAATGAACAGGGCTGCTATTCATACTGGAAACAGAGATTGAACACCACTGGGCACCCTTCACCACAGCCTGGGAGTGTTAATCAAAATAACCAAAACTGCCCATTGCCAAATGAAGGAAGGGGAATAATCAACACTAAACGCAGAAGCCATTACTAGATATGTGGAGTAACATTGACCACCACTGTACAATCAACCTAAAAGAGAAAGACTTGACGCAGACACAAAAAACAAACAAACAAAAAAACAAGTGTAAGATCAGAAGTTTATCAGAAATAGACAGACACTCACAGTAGGACTATGGCCTCATATATTTAAAAAAAAAAACATGTTTTTCAGCATTTAATTACAATTGCACTGTCACTTCTTGTTTTATCTTAGTCCTCCTGCAAGGTCTCTCATGTAACTGTTCAGCCAGCCAGTGAAGTCCACCGAATACAGCTTTCTGTGATAAAGTGGCAAATAATGCTTCACTGATCCTGAATTCAGAGCAGATTTTCTGTTCTTGAGTAGGCTCTCCCTGCTCACACTATAGTAGGATAAAAAAAAACTGTAGCTTGTCAGTCAGCACCTGGCCAAACTTAGTCCTGTCCACTGCTTACTAGATTTACTGGTCAGGCGAGGTAAATTAAATTTTTTGTACACTTTATGGGAATTGTTGATTACATAGTAACTGGATTTGGTACTTGTTTAGACTGTCAGACCTTTAGGTTATGAGCCTTTAGTTGTACTTGAAGACAGAAGGTAGATAACAAAACAGAAGACCAGAGGGTTACATGGAACAACTATACAGACAAAAGCGAGCTGACCAAAAACCTAAAAAAAAAATTCCTCTGTTTAAGAATATGTAGCACTTGCTGCTTTGCTCAAGGATGTAGTTGTCCAAACATAGAATTTCTTGATGCAGTTCATCAGTGGTAAAAATGTACACTAATTACCGGTACTTAAAAATATATATAAAATAATACATTTTATACTTTTATCTAAACTATTGTAATTTTTGATCCCTTTCTAAATTGCATCCATATCAAAAAATAATGAATGCGTGAGGATTTATTCATTTGCTTGCTTTCAGCATTTTTTTTCTAATTATAAAATTTCACAGTATGAACATTTGCAGATCCAGCTAATTAATATAAAATGGTATTTAAAATTAACGTTTACAGTCTTGAACACTGACACTATGAAGAACAATGTTTGTGACATACAGTACACAGCTATATTTTTTAAAACAAGTGTACTGCATTGACAAATTTATTTTACAGCTGTTTTCATGTTTTTGTAGCACCCTCCTAGATAGGTGGTAGAATGTAGATAGTTCATAGCGTGGTCTCCTGCTTTACAGGAGATCGAAAGGTAAAATATATTAGCTTGTCTGCCTAACGGAAAGCCATAATTTTTTAGTGGAGGTATCCTGTGTGACTCACAGTGCTGCTGCTGTAATTGGCTCCTCTGTACCCAGGCATTTTTGGAAAGTGTTGGATGAACACGAGTGACCCATACAGAGCAGCAGGATGAATATGAATGCCCTCTCAGCCAATTACAGGGAGTGCTGTCCCTGAGAATGCTGGGTGCTGGTATTTATATTTGGGTGAGCACACGGGAACACTGAATTATGAAACCCAGGGTTGTCCTGAGAACTGACTGAGGGAGGAGGTTCATGGATCCTATCTGGTATCACGGAGGAAAGTGACCTGCAATTAGGGCCTTGTGAGCACAGACCCCCTGAAGGGATCATAGGGACTGGTGTCGCTAAATGCCCTCCTGGGGGATAGAAGTCAGCTGCTGGGTATAGGCTAAAAGGGGACACTGGATGGTATCTAGGTCCATTCACTGTTGAACACTTGTGACATCACCAACCAATGCATGCTGGGTCAGTGATGTCACAAGAGGGAGGTGCTACCAGGTGACATCGTCAGGTGGCTCCACCCCTTACCTATATAAAAACTGGCAAACGGCAAGCCAGGCATTCAGCGGTTTGCCTTAGTTGACGGTGGAGCTTTTTTTGTTTGTTTTATTTAGAAATAGATAAAAAAGTGCCCTGTGTTGAAGTAGTTACGAGATGTACACATTTTATAGGTAATACAGTTTACAGACAATTTCTGCTTTGTATCTAGCTGTTTTCTTACTTAAGTTGTTCTGTTTTTAACTGCAAATATACCATAGACTGACAGTTATAATAAATTTTTATCTTTAAATAAAACAAGTTCATTAAAAACTATGTACTATTACCCTGTGTTGTTGAACGGTCTTTATTTTCTTTTTATTTCAAATGGGACGGTGCATAACATTGTAAAAAAAAAAAATGCATATTTTTTTTTTCTGAAAGCATGTAATTTTACATTGCACCATCTTCAGAAAAAATGTCTAAAACAATCAAGATAATTGATAGGAAAAAGTGCTTTAAAGTGGATGTAAACCCGATTTATTTTTCTTTTTGCTTTCACATTGTAGTGTATAAGATTTCCTATCATTTGTGCTAGGTCTTTCCACAAAGAGTTAATCCAGCTCTGAGCAATCCTCTTTTATTGTTCAGTAAAGCCCTGAACACACGATCGGATTTCCTATGGATTCTAATCCGATGGATTTTTCCATCAGAAATCCGATGAAGCTGACTTCCATCAGTCTTGCCTACACACCATCAGTCAAAAATCCAACCGTCCCAAACGCCGTGACGTAAAACACTCCGACAAGCCGAGAAAAATGAAGTTCAATGCTTCTGAGCATGTGTCGACTTGATTCTGAGCATGCGTGGGTTTTTTGTCCGATGGAGTTCCACACAGACGATCGGAATTTGCTATCGGTTTTTTGCCCATCGGATAAATTTAAAACATGTTTGATTTTTTCTCACCGATGGAAAAAAGACCGATGGGGCCCATACACGATCGGTTTGTCCGATGAGAAAAGTCCATCGGACTGTTTTCATCGGTAAAACCGATCGTGTGTACACGGCATAAGATAAAACGGACAAACAGAGTTACCTTTGTCCGTTCCGCCCCTTGCTTTGAGTGACAGGTTATTTACATATATCGTGCACTAGCTTTAGACAGGCATTATTTTTTAATTCCCACCCCCACTCCTTTTCTGAAGTCATGTGGTTACTTTTCTGGATTTTGAGTGGATGTCAGTGATCATAGCAGAAGGAATACACAAGAGAAAATGCATGTTGACAAGGGGAGTGTACACTCCACCCACCGAGCTCCAGACAACAGATCCACCCACAGAATCTGCCGTTTTTCAGGTCTCATAACAGACAGAGGGGAGACATTTGACAGATAAGGATACATGCAGGAGGCATGTATATCCTTATAGATCAGCACTATGGCAGTAGTTTATAAAGGATGAGAGTGGGTTTACATCCACTTTAACTTTTGCTGTAAAGAAAAAATTCCACTAGGTGTTCCAACAATGCTGATGTAGGCTTGACCTGCCTTGTCAAAAAACAAATTAACTAATTTACTTGTGTTTCAAAAAATAATTATTTCAAGTGCAATAGGGATGAGCTCGGTGTTCGAGTCGAACATACGTTCGACTCGAACATCGGCTGTTCGACCGATCGGCGAACATCGAACGATTTGGGCCGTTCGCGCCAAATTCGAGTGACGCGAACAGCCCACAATACACTGCGCCATCGCAGTGCAATCCCGGCGCTGTGATTGGCCAAGCATGCACTGTGACCCCGCATGCTTGGCCAATCACAGCGCCGGCAGCTAGGAGAGCCATAATTGGCCACAGGCAGGTTGCCTGTGGCGAATTATAGCTCAGGGGGTTTAGCACACGCCCCACACTATAAAAGGCCGCCAGCGCGGTGGCCTTGTGTAGTGTGTTCCGGCGCAGGGAAAGAGAAGGATAGGCAGGGACTGTGTTGATATTCTTTGTGCTATTCTTGTGTGCAGGGAGAGAGAAGGATAGGCAGGGAGAGTGTCAGTGTCATATTCTTTGCTAAACCTTGTGTGCAGGGAGAGAGAAGGATAGGCAGGGGACAGTGTCAGTGTCATATTCTTTGCTAAACCTTGTGTGCAGGGAGAGAGAACAATAGGCAGGGAGAGTGTCAGTGTCATATTCTTTGCTAAACCTTGTGTGCAGGGAGAGAGAAGGATAGGCAGGGGACAGTGTCAGTGTCATATTCTTTGCTAAACCTTGTGTGCAGGGAGAGAGAAGGCTAGGCAGGGGACAGTGTCAGTGTCATATTCTTTACTAAACCTTGTGTGCAGGGAGAGAGAAGGATAGGCAGGGAGAGTGTCAGTGTCATATTCTTTGATAAACCTCGTGTGCAGGGAGAGAGAAGGATAGGCAGGGGACAGTGTCATTGTTGCTAAGCCTCCTGCACATTATACACCTGAAGTTAGCCCGTATTGCTGTGTTTTCCTGGTGTGTTACACCAACAGGCATTTGCAGCACTTACAGCGGGCGGAGTGTGCCTCCTGCACATTATACACCTGAAGTTAGCCCGTATTGCTGTGTTTTCCTGGTGTGTTACACCAACAGGCATTTGCAGCACTTACAGCGGGCGGAGTGTGCCTCCTGCACATTATACACCTGAAGTTAGCCCGTATTGCTGTGTTTTCCTGGTGTGTTACACCAACAGGCATTTGCAGCACTTACAGCGGGCGGAGTGTGCCTCCTGCACATTATACACCTAAAGTTAGCCCGTATTGCTGTGTTTTCCTGGTGTGTTACACCAACAGGCATTTGCAGCACTTACAGCGAGCGGAGTGTGCCTCCTGCACATTATACACCTGAAGTTAGCCCGTATTGCTGTGTTTTCCTGGTGTGTTACACCAACAGGCATTTGCAGCACTTACAGCGGGCGGAGTGTGCCTCCTGCACATTATACATCTGAAGCTAGCCCGTATTGCTGTGTTTTCCTGGTGTGTTACACCAACAGGCATTTGCAGCACTTACAGCGGGTGGAGTGTGCCTCCTGCACATTATACACCTGAAGTTAGCCCGTATTGCTGTGTTTTCCTGGTGTGTTACACCAACAGGCATTTGCAGCACTTACAGCGGGCGGAGTGTGCCTCCTGCACATTATACATCTGAAGTTAGCCCGTATTGCTGTGTTTTCCTGGTGTGTTACACCAACAGTAGTGATGAGCCGAACACCCCCGGGTTCGGTTCGCACCAGAACCCGCGAACGGACCGAAAGTTCGTACGAACATTAGAACCCTATTAAATACAATGGATGCGAACGTTCGAATTCTAAAGTGCTAATTATAACAACTATTATGCATGTTATTGTCCTAAAAAGGGTTTGGGAACCCGGGTTCTGCACCAGGGGACATGTATCAATGCAAAAAGAAGTTTTAAAAACGGTTGTTTTTCGGGAGCAGTCATTTTAATGATGCATAAAGTGAAAAAAAAAAAGTCAAATATTCCTTTAAATATCGTACCTGGGGGGTGTCTAAAGTATGCCTGTGAAGTGCCACGTGTTTCCCGTGTTTAGAACTGTCCCTGCACAAAATGACACTTCTAAAGGAAAAAAAAGCCATTTAAAACTGCTTGCGGCTTTAATGTAATGTCTGGTCCCGGTAATATGGATGAAAATCTTTAAGAAAAATGGCATAGCTACCCCATGACCCCCCCCCCCTACCCCAGCCCATTACCAGCCCCTTTGGGTCTTGTATGGATATTAAGGGGAACCCCGCACATAAAATAAAAAAGGCCCTATATACTCTGAACAGCCGTATACAGGCGGTGCATACAAGACAGGGACTGTAGGTTTGTTTTTATGTAGAATCTGTTTGTAATTTTGAACAGGTACATTGTTGAAGTGTAGCTCCAGCCCAAAAATCTATTTTTAAACTTTTTGGAAAACATAGGTAAGGGTTATCACCCCTGTAACATTTGTTTTGCTGTCTGTGCCCCTGTTCAGAACATTTCACCTCACTTTCCGTCCCAATGACAACTGTTTTTGAAATGTGGTGTTTTTCTTGAAACAAGGATTGCTGATAAAGCATCAGTACAGAGGAGACACCTTTCTCCCATATTTATTCTTACAGGAGAGAATTTTCCTTCCTAGTGGTAGATTTCCTCTCACTTCCTGTTGTCTTCTTGCGTTTGCAAGTAGGAGTCGTTTGTAAGTTGGATGTTTGAAAGTAGGGACCTGCCGTATATACTCTGCAGAAATAGGCCCCTTAGTTGTTGGTGTTGGCACAACACTGTAAGCACTCACAGTTACTCTTGGTTGGTGCTGGAACGCCCTGCTGTCAACTATTATATCAGGAATTTTAATTACATATAATTGTTGAACAGTGGTAGTAAAAATTGGGCCTTTGATGGTGGTGCTGGTGCCACAACACTGTAAACCCTGACAGTCACTCTTGGTGGGTGCAGCAATGGGCCCTGCTGTGAATTATTAGATCAAGAATTGTAATTGCATGCCCCTGTTGAACAGGGGCTGAAAAATTGGGCCTTTCGTGGTGGTGGTGGTGGTGGTGGTGTTGCCACAACACTGTAAGCCCTCAGAGTTACTCTTGGTGGGTGCAGGAATGGGCCCTGCTGTGAATTATTAGATCAAGAATTGTAATTACATGCCCCTTTTGAACAGGGGCTGAAAAATTGGGCCTTTCGTGGTGGTGGTGGTGGTGGTGGCGTTGCCACAACACTGTAAGCCCTCAGAGTTACTCTTGGTGGGTGCAGCAATGGGCCCTGCTGTGAATTATTAGATCAAGAATTGTAATTGCATGCCCCTGTTGAACAGGGGCTGAAAAATTGGGCCTTAGGCACTGGTGGCACAACACTACAACCCCTCACAGATACTGTACTTGGAGCACAGCAATGAGCCCTGTTGCAAAGTATTGCTTCAAAAATTGTAATGACACGCCCCTGTTAAACAGGGGCTGAAAAATTGGGCCTTAGGCACTGGTGCCACAACACTCCAACCCCTCACAGATACTGTACTTGGAGCACAGCAATGAGCCCTATGGCAAATTATTGCTAAAAAAATTGTAATTACACGCCCCTGTAAAACAGGGGCTGAAAAATTGGGCCTTAGCCACTGGTGGCGGCACCCATAAACAAAAATGATCTTCCAAGCTATCATCATCAATCGTATCATTGAGGACTCGGAGGAGGAGGATAGCCAGTCAACATAACAGCACAGGCACTCAGCATCAGCATCAGTCTTGAAGGGATGTGACATGTTAAAATCAATTAGTCTGTTATATCAGCATCAGGTGTGTGGTAGCTGGTGGTGATCCAAGACTGGTTCATCTTGATGAAAGTCAGTCGATCAACCGAGTCGGTGGACAGGCGCACCCTGTGATCCGTGACAAATCCTCCAGCAGCACTGAATGTGCGTTCCGAAAGAACGCTGGATGCAGGACAGGCCAGTAGCTCAATTGCATACTGTGCAAGCTCTGGCCAGTGATCCATCCTCAAGACCCAGTAAGCCAGAGGATTTTCGGTGGGGAAGGTGTCCAAGTCTGACCTTGCCCCTAGATATTCCTGCACCATGTTTATCAGACGCTGGCGATGGTTGCTGGAACCGATCATACTTTGGGGCTGCGGACTAAAGAATTGTCTGAACGCATTGGTCAGACGGCCACCTTCCCCACCGCTCCTTCTTTGACTGGCCGAAGCCTCAGCAACTCGTTGTCCAGGACCAGGAGTTTGTAACCTCCCAGTCTCTGGGAACGCGTTGCACAGACCTTTCTGCAAGGCCTCCCGGAGTTGTCTCATCCTCTGCTCCCTCTGCGAAGGTAACATAAGGTCCGCAACCTTACCCTTGTACCGTGGATCAAGGAGAGTGGCCAGCCAGTAATGGTCCCTCTCCTTGATCCGAAGAATACGAGGATCCTTCCGCAGACTTTGCAGGATCAGGGAGGCCATGCAGCGTAGGTTTGCTGAGGCATTCGCTCCGGAGTCCTCTGGGTCACTAAGGACGACATGATCCGCAGCCACCTCCTCCCAGCCACGTACAAGTCCACTGGTTTCTTGGGACTGTAAATCATCCCTAAAAGACTGCTGCTGATGATGCTGAGTGCCAGCCTCCACCTCCATGCTGACACAATCCTCCTCCTCCTCCTCCTCCTCCTCCTCTTCCTCTTCCTGTGCGATGGGTGGGACAGAAGGAACACTGTCTGGGTAAAGGGGGCCTTGAGAGGCAAGGAAGTCCTCCTCTTCCTGCCTCTGTTCTGCCTCAAGTGCCCTGTCCATTATTCCACGCAGTGTGTGCTCCAACAGGTGGACAAGAGGTACAGTGTCACTGATGCATGCACTGTCACTGCTCACCATCCTCGTGGCCTCCTCAAATGGTGCCAGGACAGTGCATGCATCCCTGATCATGCCCCACTGGCGTGGAGAAAAAAAACCAAGCTCCCCTGACCCTGTCCTGGTGCCGTAGTCGCACAGGTACTCATTGATGGCCCTCTGCTGCGTGTGCAGCCGCTGCAGCATGGCCAACGTTGAGTTCCACCTGGTGGGCATGTCACATATAAGGCGGTTCTTGGGCAGGTTCAACTCCTTTTGCAGCTCAGCCAGGCGAGCACTGGCATTATAAGATCTGCGGAAATGCACACAGACTTTCCTGGCCTGCCTCAGGACATCCTGTAAGCCCGGGTACCTGCCCAAGAACCGCTGCACCACCAGGTTAAGGACGTGAGCCACACAGGGCACATGGGTCAGTTGTCCCTGTCGGAGGGCGGAGAGGAGGTTGGTGCCATTGTCGCAAACCACCATTCCTGGCTTAAGCTGGCGTGGCGTCAACCACCTCTCGGCCTGGCCCTGCAGAGCAGACAGGACCTCTGCCCCAGTGTGGCTTCTGTCCCCCAAACACACCAGCGCAAGCACGGCATGGCATCTTTTTGCCTGCGTACTTGCGTAGCCCCGTGAACGGCTACGGAGCACCGCTGGTTCATAGGACAAACCACAGGAAGAGGCCATGGAGGAAGAAGAAGAGGAGGGGGTGGAGGAGAGAGGTGTGTCACAACCAGTAGTAGCATTTTGGAGGCGTGGCGGTGGAACAACCTCCAACACTACTGCACCTTGTCCTGCATCCTTCCCAGCTGCCAAAAGAGTGACCCAATGGGCCGTGAAAGAAAGGTAACGTCCCTGTCCATGCCTGCTGGACCATGAGTCAGCGGTAATATGCACCTTACCGCTGACCGCCCTGTCCAGCGAGGCCAAGACATTGCCTTCCACATGCCGGTAGAGAGCCGGAATAGCCTTCCGTGAGAAAAAGTGGCGTTTGGGAACCTGCCACTGAGGAACCGCACATTGCACAAACTCACGGAAGGGGGCCGAGTCTACCAACTGAAAAGGCAGCAGTTGAAGCGCTAGCAATTTAGCCAAGCTAGCATTCAACCGCTGGGCATGTGGATGGCTGGGAGTGAACTTCTTTCGACGGTCCAGCAGCTGGGGCAGGGAAATTTGCCTGCTAGAATCGGACGTCGGTGTACTGCTAGCAGAGTGGCCGCAAGTACTTGGCTGTGACACACCTAATTCTACACCTTCATTCCTCTCAGTGCATGTTTCAGAGAGGACTGAAGTTATAGTGGGGTTGGAGATCCCAGCTGATGCGGTGCAAGGAGAGGTCCGCTTTGTTCTTTGGTGTGGGTCTTTGAGGTAGGCTTGCCAACGAGCTGCATGGCAGGTCAACATATGTCTGGTCAGGCATGTGGTACCCAAGCGGCTGATGTTTTGGCCACGCGATATACGCTTGAGACATATGTTGCAAACAGCAGCTGTGCGATCTGATGCACTAGCCTCAAAAAAGGCCCACACCAAGGAACTTTTTGAATGACGGGCAGAGGCTGCGCCCTGCACAGGCGGAGCTCTGCGGTGTGATTCCGTCGGTGTACTGCCCTTACGCTGGCCACCAAAGGGCATCCTGCCTCGTTGGAGATGTGCCTCCTCCTCATCCTCCTCCTCCTCCTCTCTCCTATTAGGCACCCACGTGGAGTCAGTGACCTCATCATCCCCTCCCTCCTCATCACTGGAGCCAATCTGGCAGTATGCTGCAGCTGCTGGAACATGACTGCCAGATTGGTGTCCTTCTTGAGCATCCCCTCTGTCTGCTCTCACGCTACTGCCTTCCTGTAGCTGGGTTTCATCATCAGACCCTTCGAAACGCTGGGCATCCTCCTGGAGCATGTACCCAACACTGTGCTCAAACAGTTCGGGGGACTCCTCAGGAGGAGGACATGGTGGGTCTAGGGAAGGAGTGACTGATGATGAGTCTGACATTGATACCAGGGAAGAGGACGCTTTGGCAGCTGCTTTGCCAGTACCCTGAGCCTGGGTGAGAGAGGATGAGGAGGAGGAGGAGGGCTTGGTCATCCACTCTACCAAGTCTTCGGCATGATGTGGCTCAACATGTCCAGCTGCCGAAAAGAAGGACAAGCGTGTCCCATGGCCATGTGCTGATGACAATGCACCGCGTCCACGACCAGCACTGTTGCCCCCAGACACAGAGCCTGCTTGCCCTCTTTTATTGCCTCCTGACTGTCTGCCTCTCCTTGTTTGCCTTCCAGACATTCTAATAGATGGCCTGCAGGGAGATGGGAAAAAAGCAATAAGGGCTACCTTCAGGTGTCCTTCTCTGTCCCTTTACTTAAGGATTTCTAAATATGGTTGAGGATTATTGCTTTTGCACAGAATAGCACAACGACAATTTCCCTGACTGTCCAAAAAACAAGGATTTCAAAGATGGTTGATGAGGAATGCTTTAGCACACTATAGCACAAGGAGAATTCCCCTCACTTTCCTTCTTTGTCCCTAGAAACAAGGACTGGCACAGTGAAAGAAACTGACACTCTCCCTACCTAGAGTTTTCTGTCCCTAGAAAAAATGTTTTTTTAAAGCACACTATAGCACAAGGAGAATTCCCCTCACTTTCCTTCTTTGTCCCTAGAAACAAGGACTGGCACAGTGAAAGAAACTGACACTCTCCCTACCTAGAGTTTTCTGTCCCTAGAAAAAATGTTTTTTTAAAGCACACTATAGCACAAGGAGAATTCCCCTCACTTTCCTTCTTTGTCCCTAGAAACAAGGACTGGCACAGTGAAAGAAACTGACACTCTCCCTACCTAGAGTTTTCTGTCCCTAGAAAAAATGTTTTTCTTTCTCGTACATCACGGGACACAGAGCGACATAGTCATTACTAATGGGTTATATAGATACCGTCAGGTGCTGGCACTGGCAACTTCCAAAACCGGAAGTACCCTCCCCTATATAAGCCCCTCCCATCCGGGAGCACCTCAGTTTTTTGCCAGTGTCTAAGGTGTTGGCCAAGAAGAAACATGTGTTTTTCACTGAGCTTGCGTACAGGTTCTTTTGGGCCTCAGTAAGCTATTCCGGATCCGACCAAAAAAGCTTCATAGCTAAACGGTCGGTACCCGGGCCTTGCAGAGAAGAGCAAGGTTTTGCCTGTAATGCTTCTCTTAGGAGAGCTGGACCCTGGGATCCAGAGCTCTGGTCATACCCACGACCAAGATGTTTTCTGTGCAGGGTGCTATACAGGTCCAGGGGAGTGGAATCCTTGGGAACCCGGTCCCTGAAGGTTTGATTACAATGCCTGCCGTGATAGGTGAAGTTTGGGCTTTTGTGGACCAAACAAAGTCCTGCGGCGGGGAACAGGTAAGTGGGGGCCCCCAGGAACTTGGTTCTATTGGGGGACCCCCAAGCCTAATTTGTCTTTCTGTCTGTTACCTAATGGTATTCCCGCAAAATTCTGTGCATGCCTGTAACTACTAAAAAAATGTAATAATTTTTAATGGTGGTCAAGAAAAAAAAAAAAAAAAATTTTTTTATATATATATTTAATATATTAGACTGCGGTACCTGTGTTTGTCCACTAGAGGCCGCTGTGGAATGTTTTCTTGTCATGTGGACTAGCTTCTTCTCAGCAGAGCAAAGTCCAGGCAGATGGTGAGTTCTCTTATAGGAAACTGCTTCCTCTGCCATGTTGCAGTGCTCGTCCATCCCCCGGCCTGCGGCAAAGAGGGGCCCTGGCTCCTGTCCCTTGTTACCCTATTTGAAATTAGCGCCGAAGGCGCACGTGCCCGCGCGCGTGCGCGTGCACGCGCCTCTATATATAGAGGTGAGCCGGGAAAGGGGGCGGAGCCTGGGAGATGACGCTCTGTGCGCGTCGCAGCGCTTCTGCGCATGTGCGGGCGTCCCAGCAGTTTAAAAAAAAAAAAAAAAAAAACCACAATATTGTAGTGAGCTGGCTATGAAGTACAGAGACAGAGCTGGCAACATTTAAAGGCATACAGCAAGCGGTTGATACAGGCATCCCCTAGAAAGGCACATTAGTAGACACCAACTGTGATATAGCAGCAATTGTGCTAGACTATTCTCAGTAAAAGTGGTGTATTACGGCTGGAATACCTCAGCTTTAGGCTTAGGAATATGCCGTCCAGAAGCTCCGGAACTGAATCTTCCAGGAAGCGAAGGGGGTCTCATCGGGCTCGGAGGATCTTGGGCATACTCCTGCTGCACCAGTCTCCCCTGAAGTTCAGAGGTAAGTGACCGTAGAGACCCCGCAGGGGTACTTGGTACTGTGGCTGTCCTCAGTCACCTGCTCCTGTGTATGTAACAGAGGATGTTTTTTCCTCAGCTCTGGGAGGATTAGAGTGAGATTGTCAACATTTATCGCTGCCTCCCTGTCAGGGAAAGCACGCCCGATCTCCGTCTCCTCCTTCAGAATGCCTGTTAGCAGAGCAACAGTCCCATACAGGGATCGACCTGCCTGAAGGGGATCAGGATAAGGTTGATTCTGTTATAGAGGAATCAACAGTGGGGGAACCTTTTCTCAGCATCTCAAGCTGAAAGATTATGGGTTCAGTCTCTGACTAACATGGTCCGATCAGCATTTAAAAATGCACCTTGCGGAACCATCAACCACTACTGTATCCTCGTTGGGGTTGCTAGAAGCCCCCAGACTGTTTGTTCTTTTCCACTTCACCCTTTACTGAAAGGGCTCATTTACCAGGATTTGGAACGTCCTGAGAAAATATTTATTCCCCCAAGAGATTTCCGGTGGTCTATCCCATGGAGGATAAGTTCATCAAAAAAAAAAAAAAAGAAAAATGGAAGGTCCCTACAATGGACGCAGCCATCTCTTGTATGTATAAATCACTGACATGTCCAGTGGATAATGTCCAAATGTTCAAGAACCCAATAGATAAAAGATTGGAGTCCTTATGAAAATCTGCTTGGTGATACAACCAGCAGTAGCAGCTATTGGGGTCTGCTAAGCAGTGAAGGATCAGTTGAAACAGGTCTTGAGGGACTTGACAGATCAGCAGGCTTTGCCTAGCTGATCTACCTAGAGCCTTAGGCTTTGCGGTTGACGCCATAGAGGATTCAGTCCATCAGGCCTCCCGCCTTACGCTGTCTATAGTACATATGCGTAGGCTCCTATGGCTCAAAAACTGGTCTGCTGAAGCTCCCTGTAAAGAATGGCTGGTTAGCGTCCCATTTCATGGTGAACGCTTATTCAGGGAAAACCTGGACAAATATATCCAGAAAATTTCCAGCGGTAAAAATACGCTCTTGCCGGTTAAAAGCAGAGTTAGAGGTCCCTCTTTAAGAGGCCTGCTTCTCCAGTCCCTGGGGCATCGGCTGTGTAACAGTTCCGACGGCCTCCTCGGTCAAATCCCGGGGGTAAAAAACAGGGACAGTAGCAGGGTAATGAGAAACCCTGGGTCAGGGGAGGTACAAAACCTCCCCCAAAGTTAAATTCATGAAGCCCCCACTCAGTCGGGTGGGGGGAGGACTCCAGTTGTTCGCAAGAGACCTGGCGGGACACGATCAAGACAGATAGGTGCTCTCCGCAGTAGGTTTGGGATACAGTTTGGAGTTAAAAGACTCTCCTCCTTCCCATTTTTGAGGTCAAACGTGCCAAGGGATCCCCGGAAGAGAGAGTCCCTCCTGTTGGCACTAGAACAACTATTGCTCCAAGGAGTAATTATGGAGGTTCCCCTGGAAGAATGAGGGTTCGGGTTTTACTCAAACCTCTTTACAGTCCCGAAGCAAACGCGGACGGGAGGCCCATATTAATTCTAAAAGGGCTATACAAATTCCTGTATATCAGGACTTTCCGATGGAGTCGATCCGATCGGTGGCCACTGCCCTACAAGGGGAGGATTGGTTAGCCACGATCGACATCAAAGATGCTTATTTGCACATTCCCATCTTTCCAGTCCACCAAAAATTTCTACGCTTTGCAGTAGAAGGGCGCCATTTTCAGTTCAGAGCCTTACCCTTCGGTTTGGCCACAGCACCACGAGTGTTTACAAAAATTCTGGCCCTTTATTGGCCAATCTAAGAACACAAGGTGTAATGATAATGGCATATCTGGATGACTTGTTGCTGATAGACCACTCAGTGAAAAAACTAGACGTGGTCGTTCACAAGACGATCAAGTATCTGGAATCTCACGGTTGGATTATCAACCGAGACAAGTCAGCCCTAAAAACCAGTCAAAAGTCTGGAATACTTGGGGCTAAGGTTGGATTCAGGCCAGAGAAAAATATTCTTGCCTCGAGGAAAGGTGTTGTCTTTGAAAGATTTGATCCACTTAGTGGGTACAAAAAAGACAGCCGTCCATACGCCTGTATATGAGGCTGCTGGGAAAAATGGTGGCATCATTCGAAGCAGTACCCTACGGTCAATTCCATTCAAGGAATTTGCAAGGGGCCATACTGTCAGCCTGGAACAAAAAAGTTCAGGCCCTAGACTTACAATGTCCTTGTCCCCTTCCGTTCGCAAGAGCCTCCGTTGGTGGTTGGTTCCCCAGAATCTGGAAAAAAGGAAATCCTTCAGCCGATTTCTTGGAAGGTGGTCACTACAGATGCCAGCCTTATAGGCTGGGGAGCAGTACTGGAGCAATAGTCTCTCCAGGGCAGATGGTCGGATGCAGAAAAGGCCCTGCCCATCAATCTCTTAGAGATACGAGCAGCCCGGTATGCCCTAGTAGCATGGACATCCAAACTCCAAGGGTCCCCTGTCAGAATGCAATCAGACAATGCCACAGCAGTGGCATATATCAATCATCAGGGGGGCACCAGGAGTCGTGCAGCCCAGAGGGAAGTAAATTACATCCTGAAATGGGCAGAAAAATATGTCCCAGCCATATCTGCGGTATTCATTCCAGGAGTGGAGAATTGGAAGGCGGACTTTCTAAGTCGCCAGCAATTAGGCCCAGAGGAAGGGTCCCTTCACCCCGAGGTTTTCTGGACAATATGTCAGCGGTGGGGAACATCGGATGTAGATCTTCTAGCATCCAGATTCAACGCAAAGGGGGACAGGTTTGTCTCTCGGACAAGGGATCCCCTAGCTTGCGGCTCGGATGCCCTAGTGTTCCCTTGGGATCAGTTCAAGCTGATATATGCATTCACACCGCCACAATGGTTACCTCGATTACTCCGCAGAATCAGGGTAGAAAAGAAACCAGTGATTCCGGTGGCTCCAGCGTGGCCCCGTAGAGCGTGGTACGCGGAGATTGTAAAATTTCAGTGGGGAGTCCTTGGACTCTCCCACGTCGTCCGGCTTTCGCAAGGACCGATATACCACCCTTCCTTACCAGCCCTAGGTTTGACGGCCTGGCTATTGAAGCCCACATTCTAAAAAAGAGAGGGCTCTCTAATGCTGTGGTATCTACCATGATCAATGCCAGGAAGCCGGTATCCAGGCAGATCTACTATAGAATCTGGAAGGCGTACATCGCGTGGTGTGAGGCCAAGAAATGGCATCCACATAAGTACGTAATAGGTAGGATTCTGGACTTCCTACAGTGGGCTGTAGATAGAAAGCTTGCCTTGAGTACTATCAAGGGTCAGATTTCGGCCTTGTCAATATTTTTTCAAAGGCCCTTGGCTTCGCATTCACTAGTCAAAGCCTTTATACAAGGAGTGATGCGTATTAGTCCTCCGGTTAATATTCCCATATGTCCATGGGATCTAAACTTGGTTCTGTCGGTTCTACAGAAACAACCATTTGAACAATTACAGCATATTTCCTTGGTGCTTCTCACCAGGAAATTGATTTTTCTAGTAGCCATTTGTTCGGCTAAAAGAGTATCGGAATTAGCAGCTATGTCCTGTAGGGAGCCATATCTGGTTATCCATAAGGACAGAGTAGTGTTACGTCCTCATCCAGCCTTTCTTCCTAAGGTGGTATCGAGGTTTCATTTGAACCAAGATGTGGTTCTTCCTTCTTTTTTCCCCAAACCTACTTCGGTAGAGGAAAAGTTATTGCATTCTTTGGATGTAGTAAGAGCAGTTAAAGCTTATCTAAAAGCCACTGCTCAGATTCGCAGAACGGATACTTTGTTTATTCTGCCGGAAGGCCCCAGAAAGGGTCAGGCAGCGTCAAAATCTACTTTAGCCAAGTGGATTCGACAGGTCATTATGCAAGCTTATGGCTTGAGAAGGAGACCGCCTCCGTTCAAAGTTAGAGCGCACTCCACGAGAGCAGTTGGAACTTCATGGGCAGTGCATCACCAGGCCTCCCTGGCTCAAATCTGTAAGGCCGCAACGTGGTCTTCAGTTCACACGTTTACTAGGTTCTACCAGGTGGACGTTAGAAGTCAGGAGGATGTCGCCTTTGGGCGCAGTGTGTTGCAGGCCGCAAAAGATCCTCATGTCTGATAGCGCTCAGCTTATATATGGTGTATCCCCCCCCTCATTGGGCATTGCTTTAGGACATCCCATTAGTAATGACTATGTCGCTCTGTGTCCCGTGATGTACGAGAAAGAAAATAGGATTTTTATAACAGCTTACCTGTAAAATCCTTTTCTTAGGAGTACATCACGGGACACAGAGCTCCCGCCCCTCTTTGGGGACACTTATTGCTTTGCTACAAAACTGAGGTGCTCCCGGATGGGAGGGGCTTATATAGGGGAGGGTACTTCCGGTTTTGGAAGTTGCCAGTGCCAGCACCTGACGGTATCTATATAACCCATTAGTAATGACTATGTCGCTCTGTGTCCCGTGATGTACTCCTAAGAAAAGGATTTTACAGGTAAGCTGTTATAAAAATCCTATTTTTTAAAGCACACTATAGCACAAGGAGAATTCCCCTCACTTTCCTTCTTTGTCCCTAGAAACAAGGACTGGCACAGTGAAAGAAACTGACACTCTCCCTACCTAGAGTTTTCTGTCCCTAGAAAAAAATGTTTTTTTAAAGCACACTATAGCACAAGGAGAATTCCCCTCACTTTCCTTCTTTGTCCCTAGAAACAAGGACTGGCACAGTGAAAGAAACTGACACTCTCCCTACCTAGAGTTTTCTGTCCCTAGAAAAAATGTTTTTTTAAAGCACACTATAGCACAAGGAGAATTCCCCTCACTTTCCTTCTTTGTCCCTAGAAACAAGGACTGGCACAGTGAAAGAAACTGACACTCTCCCTACCTAGAGTTTTCTGTCCCTAGAAAAAAATGTTTTTTTAAAGCACACTATAGCACAAGGAGAATTCCCCTCACTTTCCTTCTTTGTCCCTAGAAACAAGGACTGGCACAGTGAAAGAAACTGACACTCTCCCTACCTAGAGTTTTCTGTCCCTAGAAAAAATGTTTTTTTAAAGCACACTATAGCACAAGGAGAATTCCCCTCACTTTCCTTCTTTGTCCCTAGAAACAAGGACTGGCACAGTGAAAGAAACTGACACTCTCCCTACCTAGAGTTTTCTGTCCCTAGAAAAAATGTTTTTTTAAAGCACACTATAGCACAAGGAGAATTCCCCTCACTTTCCTTCTTTGTCCCTAGAAACAAGGACTGGCACAGTGAAAGAAACTGACACTCTCCCAACCTAGAGTTTTCTGTCCCTAGAAAAAATGTTTTTTAAAGCACACTATAGCACAAGGAGAATTCCCCTCACTTTCCTTCTTTGTCCCTAGAAACAAGGACTGGCACAGTGAAATAAACTGACACTCTCCCTACCTAGAGTTTTCTGTCCCTAGAAAAAATGTTTTTTTTAAAGCACACTATAGCACAAGGAGAATTCCCCTCACTTTCCTTCTTTGTCCCTAGAAACAAGGACTGGCACAGTGAAAGAAACTGACACTCTCCCTACCTAGAGTTTTCTGTCCCTAGAAAAAATGTTTTTTTAAAGCACACTATAGCACAAGGAGAATTCCCCTCACTTTCCTTCTTTGTCCCTAGAAACAAGGACTGGCACAGTGAAAGAAACTGACACTCTCCCTACCTAGAGTTTTCTGTCCCTAGAAAAAATGTTTTTTTAAAAGCACACTATAGCACAAGGAGAATTCCCCTCACTTTCCTTCTTTGTCCCTAGAAACAAGGACTGGCACAGTGAAAGAAACTGACACTCTCCCTACCTAGAGTTTTCTGTCCCTAGAAAAAATGTTTTTTTAAAGCACACTATAGCACAAGGAGAATTCCCCTCACTTTCCTTCTTTGTCCCTAGAAACAAGGACTGGCACAGTGAAAGAAACTGACACTCTCCCTACCTAGAGTTTTCTGTCCCTAGAAAAAATGTTTTTTTAAAGCACACTATAGCACAAGGAGAATTCCCCTCACTTTCCTTCTTTGTCCCTAGAAACAAGGACTGGCACAGTGAAAGAAACTGACACTCTCCCTACCTAGAGTTTTCTGTCCCTAGAAAAAATGTTTTTTTAAAGCACACTATAGCACAAGGAGAATTCCCCTCACTTTCCTTCTTTGTCCCTAGAAACAAGGACTGGCACAGTGAAAGAAACTGACACTCTCCCTACCTAGAGTTTTCTGTCCCTAGAAAAATTTTTTTTTAAAGCACACTATAGCACAAGGAGAATTCCCCTCACTTTCCTTCTTTTTCCCTAGAAACAAGGACTGGCACAGTGAAAGAAACTGACACTCTCCCTACCTAGAGTTTTCTGTCCCTAGAAAAAAATGTTTTTTTAAAGCACACTATAGCACAAGGAGAATTCCCCTCACTTTCCTTCTTTGTCCCTAGAAACAAGGACTGGCACAGTGAAAGAAACTGACACTCTCCCTACCTAGAGTTTTCTGTCCCTAGAAAAAATGTTTTTTTAAAGCACACTATAGCACAAGGAGAATTCCCCTCACTTTCCTTCTTTGTCCCTAGAAACAAGGACTGGCACAGTGAAAGAAACTGACACTCTCCCTACCTAGAGTTTTCTGTCCCTAGAAAAAAATGTTTTTTTAAAGCACACTATAGCACAAGGAGAATTCCCCTCACTTTCCTTCTTTGACCCTAGAAACAAGGACTGGCACAGTGAAAGAAACTGACACTCTCCCTACCTAGAGTTTTCTGTCCCTAGAAAAAATGTTTTTTTAAAGCACACTATAGCACAAGGAGAATTCCCCTCACTTTCCTTCTTTGTCCCTAGAAACAAGGATTCGCACAGTGAAAGAAACTGACACTCTCCCTACCTAGAGTTTTCTGTCCCTAGAAAAAATGTTTTTTTAAAGCACACTATAGCACAAGGAGAATTCCCCTCACTTTCCTTCTTTGTCCCTAGAAACAAGGACTGGCACAGTGAAAGAAACTGACACTCTCCCTACCTAGAGTTTTCTGTCCCTAGAAAAAATGTTTTTTAAAGCACACTATAGCACAAGGAGAATTCCCCTCACTTTCCTTCTTTGTCCTTGAAACAAGGACTGGCACAGTGAAAGAAACTGACACTCTCCCTACCTAGAGTTTTCTGTCCCTAGAAAAAATGTTTTTTTTAAAGCACACTATAGCACAAGGAGAATTCCCCTCACTTTCCTTCTTTGTCCCTAGAAACAAGGACTGGCACAGTGAAAGAAACTGACACTCTCCCTACCTAGAGTTTTCTGTCCCTAGAAAAAATGTTTTTTTAAAGCACACTATAGCACAAGGAGAATTCCCCTCACTTTCCTTCTTTGTCCCTAGAAACAAGGACTGGCACAGTGAAAGAAACTGACACTCTCCCTACCTAGAGTTTTCTGTCCCTAGAAAAAATGTTTTTTTAAAAGCACACTATAGCACAAGGAGAATTCCCCTCACTTTCCTTCTTTGTCCCTAGAAACAAGGACTGGCACAGTGAAAGAAACTGACACTCTCCCTACCTAGAGTTTTCTGTCCCTAGAAAAAATGTTTTTTTAAAGCACACTATAGCACAAGGAGAATTCCCCTCACTTTCCTTCTTTGTCCCTAGAAACAAGGACTGGCACAGTGAAAGAAACTGACACTCTCCCTACCTAGAGTTTTCTGTCCCTAGAAAAAATGTTTTTTTAAAGCACACTATAGCACAAGGAGAATTCCCCTCACTTTCCTTCTTTGTCCCTAGAAACAAGGACTGGCACAGTGAAAGAAACTGACACTCTCCCTACCTAGAGTTTTCTGTCCCTAGAAAAAATGTTTTTTTAAAGCACACTATAGCACAAGGAGAATTCCCCTCACTTTCCTTCTTTGTCCCTAGAAACAAGGACTGGCACAGTGAAAGAAACTGACACTCTCCCTACCTAGAGTTTTCTGTCCCTAGAAAAAATGTTTTTTTAAAGCACACTATAGCACAAGGAGAATTCCCCTCACTTTCCTTCTTTGTCCCTAGAAACAAGGACTGGCACAGTGAAAGAAACTGACACTCTCCCTACCTAGAGTTTTCTGTCCCTAGAAAAAATGTTTTTTTAAAGCACACTATAGCACAAGGAGAATTCCCCTCACTTTCCTTCTTTGTCCCTAGAAACAAGGACTGGCACAGTGAAAGAAACTGACACTCTCCCTACCTAGAGTTTTCTGTCCCTAGAAAAAATGTTTTTTTAAAAGCACACTATAGCACAAGGAGAATTCCCCTCACTTTCCTTCTTTGTCCCTAGAAACAAGGACTGGCACAGTGAAAGAAACTGACACTCTCCCTACCTAGAGTTTTCTGTCCCAAGAAAAAATGTTTTTTTAAAGCACACTATAGCACAAGGAGAATTCCCCTCACTTTCCTTCTTTGTCCCTAGAAACAAGGACTGGCACAGTGAAAGAAACTGACACTCTCCCTACCTAGAGTTTTCTGTCCCTAGAAAAAATGTTTTTTTAAAGCACACTATAGCACAAGGAGAATTCCCCTCACTTTCCTTCTTTGTCCCTAGAAACAAGGACTGGCACAGTGAAAGAAACTGACACTCTCCCTACCTAGAGTTTTCTGTCCCTAGAAAAAAATGTTTTTTTAAAGCACACTATAGCACAAGGAGAATTCCCCTCACTTTCCTTCTTTGTCCCTAGAAACAAGGACTGGCACAGTGAAAGAAACTGACACTCTCCCTACCTAGAGTTTTCTGTCCCTAGAAAAAATGTTTTTTTAAAGCACACTATAGCACAAGGAGAATCCCCCTCACTTTCCTTCTTTGTCCCTAGAAACAAGGACTGGCACAGTGAAAGAAACTGACACTCTCCCTACCTAGAGTTTTCTGTCCCTAGAAAAAATGTTTTTTTAAAGCACACTATAGCACAAGGAGAATTCCCCTCACTTTCCTTCTTTGTCCCTAGAAACAAGGACTGGCACAGTGAAAGAAACTGACACTCTCCCTACCTAGAGTTTTCTGTCCCTAGAAAAAATGTTTTTTTAAAGCACACTATAGCACAAGGAGAATTCCCCTCACTTTCCTTCTTTGTCCCTAGAAACAAGGACTGGCACAGTGAAAGAAACTGACACTCTCCCTACCTAGAGTTTTCTGTCCCTAGAAAAAATGTTTTTTTAAAGCACACTATAGCACAAGGAGAATTCCCCTCACTTTCCTTCTTTGTCCCTAGAAACAAGGACTGGCACAGTGAAAGAAACTGACACTCTCCCTACCTAGAGTTTTCTGTCCCTAGAAAAAAATGTTTTTTTAAAGCACACTATAGCACAAGGAGAATTCCCCTCACTTTCCTTCTTTGTCCCTAGAAACAAGGACTGGCACAGTGAAAGAAACTGACACTCTCCCTACCTAGAGTTTTCTGTCCCTAGAAAAAATGTTTTTTTAAAGCACACTATAGCACAAGGAGAATTCCCCTCACTTTCCTTCTTTGTCCCTAGAAACAAGGACTGGCACAGTGAAAGAAACTGACACTCTCCCTACCTAGAGTTTTCTGTCCCTAGAAAAAATGTTTTTTTAAAGCACACTATAGCACAAGGAGAATTCCCCTCACTTTCCTTCTTTGTCCCTAGAAACAAGGACTCGCACAGTGAAAGAAACTGACACTCTCCCTACCTAGAGTTTTCTGTCCCTAGAAAAAATGTTTTTTTAAAGCACACTATAGCACAAGGAGAATTCCCCTCACTTTCCTTCTTTGTCCCTAGAAACAAGGACTCGCACAGTAAAACACACTGACACTCTCCCTACCTATCCTTCTCTTTCCCTAAACTAAAGGAATCCAGGTTAAGCAAGAAAGAAATAAATGTCACTGTCCCTGCCTATGCTTGTCTTTCCCTGCTCCGAAACACACTACACTAGGCCGCCGTGCTGGCGGCCTTTTATAGTGTGGGGCGTGTACTAAACACCCTCAGCAATAATTGGCCACAGGCATCCTGCCTGTGGCCAATCATTGCTCTCCTCGCTGCCGGCGCTGTGATTGGCCAAGCATGCGGGGTCACAGTGCATGCTTGGCCAATCACAGCGCCTGGATGACACTGCGATGGCGTAGTGCATTGTGGGCCGTTCGCGTCACTCGAATTTGGCGCGAACGGCCCAAATCGTTCGATCTTCGTCGAACGATCGAACAGCCGATGTTCGAGTCGAACGTATGTTCGACTCGAACACGAAGCTCATCCCTAACCAACAGGCATTTGCAGCACTTACAGCGGGCGGAGTGTGCCTCCTGCACATTATACATCTGAAGTTAGCCCGTATTGCTGTGTTTTCCTGGTGTGTTACACCAACAGGCATTTGCAGCACTTACAGCGGGCGGAGTGTGCCTCCTGCACATTATACATCTGAAGCTAGCCCGTATTGCTGTGTTTTCCTGGTGTGTTACACCAACAGGCATTTGCAGCACTTACAGCGGGTGGAGTGTGCCTCCTGCACATTATACACCTGAAGTTAGCCCGTATTGCTGTGTTTTCCTGGTGTGTTACACCAACAGGCATTTGCAGCACTTACAGCGGGCGGAGTGTGCCTCCTGCACATTATACATCTGAAGTTAGCCCGTATTGCTGTGTTTTCCTGGTGTGTTACACCAACAGGCATTTGCAGCACTTACAGCAGGCGTAGTGTGATTCCTGCAAAATATACTCCTGAAGCTAGGCCTTATTGCTGGTTTTCCCATCTCCCTGCAGGCCATTAGAATGTCTGGAAGGCAAACAAGGAGAGGCAGACAGTTAGGAGCCAATAAAAGAGGGCAAGCAGGCTCTGTGTCTAGAGACAACAGTGCTGGTCGTGGACGCGGCCATGGGACACGCTTGTCCTTCTTTTCGGCAGCTGGACGTGTTGAGCCGCATCATGCCGAAGACTTGGTACAGTGGATGACCAAGCCCTCCTCATCCTCCTCATCCTCTCTCACCCAGGCTCAGGGTACTGGCAAAGCAGCTGCCAAAGCGTCCTCTTCCCTGGTATCAATGTCATCATCATTCACTCCTTCCCTAGACCAACCATGTCCTCCTGAGGAGTCCCCCGAACTGTTTGAGCACAGTGTTGGGTACATGCTCCAGGAGGATGCCCAGCGTTTCGAAGGGTCTGATGATGATACCCAGCTAGAGGAAGGCAGTAGCGTGAGAGCAGAGAGAGGGGATGCTCAAGAAGGACACCAATCTGGCAGTCATGTTCCAGCAGCTGCAGCATACTGCCAGATTGGCTCCAGTGATGAGGAGGGAGGGGATGATGAGGTCACTGACTCCACGTGGGTGCCTAATAGGAGAGAGGAGGAGGAGAAGGAGGATGAGGAGGAGGCACATCTCCAACGAGGCAGGATGCCCTCAGGGGGCCAGCGTAAGGGCAGCACACCGACGGAATCACACCGCAGAGCTCCGCCTGTGCAGGGCGCTGCCTCTGCCCGTTATTCAAAAAGTTCTTTGGTGTGGGCCTTTTTTGAGTCGAGTGCATCAGATCGCACAGCTGCTGTTTGCAACATATGTCTCAAGCGTATATCGCGTGGCCAAAACATCACCCGCTTGGGCACCACGTGCTTGACCAGACATATGTTGACCTGCCATGCAGCTCGTTGGCAAGCCTACCTTAAAGACCCACACCAAAGAACAAAGCGGACCTCTCCTTTCACCGCATCAGCTGGGATCTCCAACCCACTATACCTTCAGTCCTCTCTGAAACCTGCACTGAGAGGAATGAAGGTGTAGAATTAGGTGTTTCACAGCCAAGTGCTTGCGGGCACTCTGCTAGCAGTACACCAACGTCCGATTCTAGCAGGCAAATTTCCCTGCCCCAGCTGCTGGACCGTCAAAAGAAGTTCACTCCTAGCCATCCACATGCCCAGCGGTTGAATGCTAGCTTTGCTAAATTGCTAGCGCTTCAACTGCTGCCTTTTCAGTTGGTAGACTCGGCCCCCTTCCGTGAGTTTGTGCAATGTGCGGTTCCTCAGTGGCAGGTTCCCAAACGCCACTTTTTCTCACGGAAGGCGATTCCGGCTCTCTACCGGCATGTGGAAGGCAATGTCTTGGCCTCGCTGGATAGGGCGGTCAGCGGTAAGGTGCATATTACCGCTGACTCATGATCCAGCAGGCATGGACAGGGACGTTACCTTTCTTTCACGACCCATTGGGTCACTCTTTTGGCATCTGGGAAGGATGCAGGACAAGGTGCAGTAGTGTTGGAGGTTGTTCCGCCGCCACGCCTCCAAAATGCTACTACTGGTTGTGACACACCTCTCTCCTCCACTCCCTCCTCTTCTTCTTCCTCCATGGCCTCTTCCTGTGCTTTGTCCTCGGAATCAGCGGTGCTCCGTAGGCGTTCAAGGGGCTACGCAAGTACGCAGGCAAAAAGATGCCATGCCGTGCTTGCGCTGGTGTGTTTGGGGGACAGGAGCCACACTGGGGCAGAGGTTCTGTCTGCTCTGCAGGGGCAAGCCGAGAGGTGGTTGACGCCACGCCAGCTTAAGCCAGGAATGGTGGTTTGCGACAATGGCACCAACCTCCTCTCCGCCCTCCGACAGGGACAACTGACCCATGTGCCCTGTGTGGCTCACGTCCTTAACCTGGTGGTGCAGCGGTTCTTGGGCAGGTACCCGGGCTTACAGGATGTCCTGAGGCAGGCCAGGAAAGTCTGTGTGCATTTCTGCAGATCTTATAATGCCAGTGCTCGCCTGGCTGAGCTGCAAAAGGAGTTGAACCTGCCCAAGAACCGCCTTATATGTGACATGCCCACCAGGTGGAACTCAACGTTGGCCATGCTGCAGCGGCTGCACACGCAGCAGAGGGCCATCAATGAGTACCTGTGCTACTACGGCACCAGAACAGGGTCAGGGGAGCTCGGGTTTTTTTCACCACGCCAGTGGGGCTTGATCAGGGATGCATGCACTGTCCTGGCACCATTTGAGGAGGCCACGAGGATGGTGAGCAGTGACAGTGCATGCATCAATGACACTGTACCTCTTGTCCACCTGTTGGAACATTCGCTGCGTGAAATAATGGACAGGGCACTTGAGGCAGAACAGAGGCAGGAAGAGCAGGACTTCCTTGCCTCTCAAGGCCCCCTTTACACAGACAGTGTTCTTTCTGTCCAACCCATCGCACAGGAAGAGGAGGAGGAGGAGAAGGAGGATTGTGTCAGCATGGAGGTGGAGCCTGGCACTCAGCATCATCAGCAGCAGTCTTTTAGGGATGATTTACAGTCCCAAGAAACCAGTGGACTTGTACGTGGCTGGGAGGAGGTGGCTGCGGATCATGTCGTCCTTAGTGACCCAGAGGACTCCGGACTGAATGCCTCAGCTAACCTACGCTGCATGGCCTCCCTGATCCTGCAAAGTCTGCGGAAGGATCCTCATATTCTTCGGATCAAGGAGAGGGACCATTACTGGCTGGCCACTCTCCTTGATCCATGGTACAAGGGTAAGGTTGCGGACCTTATCTTACTGTCGCAGAGGGAGCAGAGGATGAGACAACTCCGGGAGGCCTTGCAGAAAGGTCTGTGCAACGCGTTCCCAGAGACTGGGAGGTTACAAACTCCTGCTCCTGGACAACGAGTTGCTGAGGCTTCGGTCAGTCAAAGAAGGAGCGGTGGGGAAGGTGGCCGTCTGACCGATGCGTTCAGACAATTCTTTAGTCCGCAGCCCCAAGGTATGATCGGTTCCAGCAACCATCGCCAGCGTCTGATATACATGGTGCAGGAATACCTAGGAGCAAGGTCAGACTTGGACACCTTCCCCACCGAAAATCCTCTGGCTTACTGGGTCTTGAGGATAGATCACTGGCCAGAGCTTGCACAGTATGCAATTGAGCTACTGGCCTGTCCTGAATCCAGCGTTCTTTCAGAACGCACATTCAGTGCTGCTGGAGGATTTGTCACGGATCACAGGGTGCGCCTGTCCACCAACTCGGTTGATCGACTGACCTTCATAAAGATGAACCAGTCTTGGATCACCACCAGCTACTAAACACCTGAAGCTGATATAACAGACTAATTTATTTTCAAATGTCACATCCCTTCAAGACTGATGCTGATGCTGAGAGACTGTCCTGTTATGTTGACTGACTATCCTCCTCCTCCTCAATGATCCGATTGATGATGATAGCTTGGAAGAACATTTTTGTTTCTGGGTGCCGCCACCAGTGGCTAAGGCCCAATTTTTCAGCCCCTGTTTAACAGGGGCATGTAATTACAATTTTTTATGCAATGCTTTGCAGCAGGGCTCATTCCTGCACTCCAACTAGAGTATCTGGGAGAGGTTGCAGTGTCGTGGCACCAGCACCAGTGGCTAAGGCCCAATTTTTCAGCCCCTGTTTAACAGGGGCGTGTTATTACAATTTTTTATGCAATGCTTTGCAGCAGGGCTCATTCCTGCACTCCAACTAGAGTATCTGGGAGAGGTTGCAGTGTCGTGGCACCAGCACCAGTGCCTTAAGGCCCAATTTTTCAGCCCCTGTTTAACAGGGGCATGTAATTACAATTTTTTATGCAATGCTTTGCAGCAGGGCTCATTCCTGCACTCCAACTAGAGTACCTGGGAGAGGTTGCAGTGTCGTGGCACCAGCACCAGTGGCTAAGGCCCAATTTTTCAGCCCCTGTTTAACAGGGGCGTGTTATTACAATTTTTTATGCAATGCTTTGCAGCAGGGCTCATTCCTGCACTCCAACTAGAGTATCTGGGAGAGGTTGCAGTGTCGTGGCACCAGCACCAGTGCCTAAGGCCCAATTTTTCAGCCCCTGTTTAACAGGGGCGTGTAATTACAATTTTTTATGCAATGCTTTGCAGCAGGGCTCATTCCTGCACTCCAACTAGAGTATCTGGGAGAGGTTGCAGTGTCGTGGCACCAGCACCAGTGGCTAAGGCCCAATTTTTCAGCCCCTGTTTAACAGGGGCGTGTTATTAAAAAAAATGTATGCAATGCTTTGCAGCAGGGCTCATTCCTGCACTCCAACTAGAGTATCTGGGAGAGGTTGCAGTGTCGTGGCACCAGAACCAGTGCCTAAGGACCAATTTTTCAGCCCCTGTTTAACAGGGGCGTGTAATTACAATTTTTGATGCAATACTTTGCAACAGGGCTCATTGCTGTGCTCCAAGTACAGTATCTGTGAGGGGTTGCAGTGTTGTGGCACCAGTGCCTAAGGCCCAATTTTTCTGCCCCTGTTTAACAGGGGCATGTAATTACAATTCTTGATCTAATAATTCACAGCATTCCTGCGCCCACCAAGAGTAACTGTGAGGCCTTACAGTGTTGTGTCAACACCACCACCACCACCACCAAAGGCCCAATTTTTCAGCCCCTGTTCAACAGGGGCATGCAATTACAATTCTTGATCTAATAATTCACAGCAGGGCCCATTCATGCGTCCACCAAGAGTAACTGTGAGGGCTCACAGTGTTGTGGCAACACCAACATGTAAGGGGCAAATTTCAGCTGAGTATATACGGCAGGCCCCTACTTTCAAACATCCAACTTACAAACGACTCCTCCTTGCAAACGGAAGGATACAACAGGAAGTGAGAGGAAATCTACCCCTAGGAAGGCAAATTCTCTCCTGTAAGAGTTAATATGGGAAAAAAAGTGTCTTCTCTCCTCTGATGCTTTATCACCAATTCTTGTTTCAATAAAACCCCCAAATTTTCAAAAAACATTTGTCATTAGGACAGAAAGTGAGGTGAACTGTTCTGAACAGGTGCACACTGCACAGACAGCAAAACAAATGTTACAGGGGTGATAACCCTTCCCTATGTTTTCCAAAAAGCTTAAAAAATTTTTGGCTGGAGCTACACTTAACCACTTAACGACCGCCCACTGTAAATATACGTCAGCAGAATGGCACCGACAGGCAGAATCACGTACATATACGTGATTGCCTTTGTATAGTTGGGGGGTCCGATCGGACCCCCCTTCTTTACAGTGGGTGGTCGTTTTACCTTCAGGAGCGATCCGGCATGAGGGGACGGCCGTTCGATACCGGCCACCCCCTCTCGATCGCTCCCGGCGAATGAGAGAGCTTCCCCTGCCTGCCAGGAAGGAGGAAGTGATGTCATCTCTCCTGCGGCGCTCACATATACCGAGCGCCGTACAGGAGAAGATGCAGGTTAGTACACACAACACTACACTGACACCAGGACACATAGGCACATAAATCGCCCCCCCCAGGCCCCCCCAGACACCCCCAGATCACCCCCCAGATCACCCCCCAGTCACAGTGTCACTGATTGCAGTGACCATTTATTTAGTGATCACTGCAATCAGTGACATTTGTGACTGTAAAAGTGTCACTACATTTAGTTTTAGGTCCAGTGTAGCCCCCTAACCCCCCCTAATAAAGGTTTAACCCCCTGATCACCCCCCAGATAACCCTTTCACCCCCTAGCACCGCCGTCGCTATGCGATCATTTTTCTGATCGATGTCTTAGCGTCGGTGATGCTGATCGGTAGCCAGTATTTTTTTTTAGGTTCGCCGCAGGTTTTTATAGCGTCGGGTACCCCCATATATTACCTAATAAAGGTTTAACCCCCTTGATCGCCCCCCAGGTAACCCTTTCACCCCCTATCACCACTGTCACTAAGCGATAATTTTTCTGATCGATGTCTTAGCGTCGGCGATGCTGATCGGTAGCCAGTATTTTTTTTTTAGGTTCGCCGCAGGTTTTTATAGCGTCGGGTACCCCCATATATTACCTAATAAAGGTTTAACCCCCTTGATCACCCCCCAGGTAACCCTTTCACCCCCTAGCACCGCCGTCGCTATGCGATCATTTTTCTGATCAAAGTCTTAGCGTCGGTGATGCTGATCGGTAGCCAGTATTTTTTTTTAGGTTCGCCGCAGGTTTTTATAGCGTCGGGTACCCCCATATATTACCTAATAAAGGTTTAATCCCCTTGATCGCCCCCCAGGTAACCCTTTCATCCCCTATCACCACTGTCACTAGGCGATAATTTTTCTGATCGATGTCTTAGCGTCAGCGATGCTGATCGGTAGCCAGTAATTTTTTTTTAGGTTCGCCGCAGGTTTTTATAGCGTCGGGTACCCCCATATATTACCTAATAAAGGTTTAACCCCCTTGATCACCCCCCAGGTAACCCTTTCACCCCCTAGCACCGCCGTCGCTATGCGATCATTTTTCTGATCGATGTCTTAGCGTCGGTGATGCTGATCGGTAGCCAGTAATTTTTTTTAGGTTCGCCGCAGGTTTTTATAGCGTCAGGTACCCCCATATATTATCTAATAAAGGTTTAACCCCCTGATCGCCCCCCAGGTAACCCTTTCACCCCCTATCACCACTGTCGCTAAGCGATCCTTTTTATGATCGTTGTCTTAGTGTCGGTGATGCCGATAGGTAGCCAGTAATTTTTTTTTAGGTTCGCCGTCAGGTTTTTATAGCGTCAGGTACCCCCATATATTACCTAATAAAGGTTTTAACCCCCTAATTGCCCCTAGTTAACCCTTTCACCAGTGATCATCATATAAGTGTTACGGGTGACGCTGGTTAGTTAGTTTGCTTTTTATAGTGTCATGGCACCCGCCGTATATAACCCAATAAAGGTTTAACCCCCTGATCGCCCGGCGGGTGATATCAATTAGGTTTTAGCGTCAGAGAGGGTCTGCGTCACACCCCAGGCAGCGTCAGGTTAGTGCCAGTAGCGCTAACACCCACGCGTGAAGCATACACCTCCCTTAGTGGTATAGTATCTGATCAGCTCAATATCTGATCTGATCAGATCTATACTAGCGTCCCCAGCAGTTTAGAGTTCCCAAAAACGCAGTGTTAGCGGGATCAGCCCAGATACCTGCTGGCACCTGCGTTTTGCCCCTCCGTCCAGCCCAGGCCACCCAAGTGCAGTATCGATCGATCACTGTCACTTACAAAACAAAAACACACATAACTGCAGCGTTCGCAGAGACAGGCCTGATCCCTGCGACTCCAGTGCTGTAGGAGGTGATTTCACCACCACAGTTAAAAAAAAAAAAGCATATATGCCGAAGCATTGGGGCAGCAGGGGCGGAGGAGTGATTTTGCTCCTAATGCCGCGTACATACGGTCGAAATTCCGACGGAGGCTTGCCCGTGGAAAAGTCTGACCATGTGTACGCGGCATAACTTTTGCGAGAAGATGCCCCCATGCTTCGGCATATATAAATGGTGCATGTATGCCCATCATTAGAAGTGGGTGGGTGAAGGGCGGTATTCTAATGGTGGGCATACCCACCGATCAATCTTTTTTTTTCGTTCAGCCAACAGGCTGCATGAAAAAAAAGATTACAATACATGTCCAACAAGGACCAGCAACGTACTGGTATGTTGCTGGACTTTGAATGTTTATACCAGAATGATGCCTGCAGGTTTAGGTATCATCTTGGTATCATTCTTTTCAGCCAGCGGCCGGCTTTCATGTAAAAGCAATCCTAGTGGCTAATTAGCCTGTGGACTGCTTTTACAAGCAGTGGGAGGGAATGTCCCCCCCCGGATATAAAAAGCGCCATTGGGAAATTGGGAAAGCATTTTATCACACCGATCTTGGTGTGGTCAGATGCTTTGAGGGCAGAGGAAAGATCTAGGGTCCAATAGACCCCAGTTTTTTCAAAAAAGAGTACCTGTCATTACCTATTGCTATCATAGGGGATATTTACATTCCCTGAGATAACAATAAAAGTGATAAAAAAAAATATGGAAGCAACAGTTTAAAAATAAAATATAAAAGCAAAATTAATAAAAAAAAAAAAAAAAAAAAAGCACCCCTGTCCTGCCCTGCTCTTGCCCAATGGCGAACGCAAGCGTCGGTCTGGCGTCATATGTAAACAGCAATTGCACCATGCATGTGAGGTATCACCGCGAAGGTCAGATCGAGGGCAGTAATTTTAGCAGTAGACCTCCTCTGTAAATCTAACGGGGTAACCTGTAAATGCTTTTAAAGGCTTTTAAAAATGTATGTAGTTTGTCGCCAATGCGCGTTTGTGCGAAATTTTAAAGCATGTCGTGTTTGGTATCTATGTACTCGGCCTAAGATAATCTTTTTTATTTCATCAAACATTTGGGCAATATAGTGTGTTTTAGTGCATTAAAATTAAAAAAAGTGTATTTTTTCCCCCAAAAATGCGTTTGAAAAATCGCTGCGCAAATACTGTGTAGAAAAAAAAATGCAACACCCACCATTTTATTCTGTAGGGCCTTTGCTTTAAAAATATATATAATGTTTGGGGGTTCAACATAATTTTCTTGCAAAAAAAAATATGTTTTCATGTAAACAAAAAGTGTCAAAAAGGGCTTTGTCTTCAAGTGGTTAGAAGAGTGGATGTAAGCTTCCTAATGTTGTGTATAAAATGCCAGAACAGTTCAAACCCCCCCCAAATTACCCCATTTTGGAAAGTAGACACCCCAAGCTATATACTGAGAGGCATGTCGAGTCCATGGAATATTTTATATGTTGACACAAGTTGCGGAAAAAATACAATTTTTTTTTTTTTTTTTTTGCACAAAGTTGTCACTAAATGATATATTGCTCAAACATGCCATGGGCATATGTGGAATTACACCCCAAAATACATTCTGTTGCTTCTCCTGAGTACGGGGATACCACATGTGTGAGACTTTTTGGGAGCCTAGCCGCGTACGGGACCCCAAAAACCAAGCACCGCCTTCAGGCTTTCTAAGGGTGTCAATTTTTGATTTCACTTCTCACTGCCTATCACAGTTTCGGAGGCCATGGAATGCCCAGATGGCACAAAACCCCCCCAAATGACCCCATTTTGGAAAGTAGACACCCCAAGCTATTTGCTGAGAGGTATTGTGAGTATTTTGCAGATCTCGCTTTTTGTCACAAAGTTTTGAAAATTGAAAAAAAAAAAGAAAAAAAATGTTCTTTCTTCATTTTCAAAAACAAATGAGAGCTGTAAAATACTCACTATGCCTCTCAGCAAACAGCTTGGGGTGTCTACTTTCCAAAATGGGGTCATTTGGGGGGGTTTTGTGCTATTTTGGCATTTTATGGCCTTCAAAACTGTGATAGGTAGTGAGGAGTGAAATCAAAAATGTGCGCCCTTAGAAATCCTGAAGGCGGTGCTTGGTTTCCGGGGTCCCGTACGTGGCTAGGCTCCTAAAAAGTCCCACACATGTGGTATCCCCGTACTCAGGAGAAGCAGCAGAATGTATTTTGGGGTGCAATTCCACATATAACCATGGCATGTGTGAGCAATATATCATTTAGTGACAACTTTTTGTAATTTTTTTTTTTTTTTTGTCATTATTCAATCACTTGGGACAAAAAAAAATATTCAATGGGCTCAACATGCCTCTCAGCAATTTCCTTGGGGTGTCTACTTTCTAAAATGGGCTCATTTGGGGGGGTTTTGTACTGCCCTGCCATTTTAGCACCTCAAGAAATGAGATAGGCAGTCATAAATTTAAAGCTGTGTAAATTCCAGAAAATGTACCCTAGTTTGTAAACGCTATAACTTTTGCGCAAACCAATAAATATACGCTTATTGACATTTTTTTTACTAAAGACATGTGGCTGAATACATTTTGGCCTAAATGTATGACTAAAATTGAGTTTATTCGATTTTTCTTATAACAAAAAGTAGAAAATATCATTTTTTTTCAAAATTTTCGGTCTTTTTCCGTTTATATCGCAAAAAAGAAAAATCGCAGAGGCAATCAAATACCATTAAAAGAAAGCTCTATTTGTGGGAAGAAAAGGACGCAAATTTCGTTTGGGTACAACATTGCATGTCCGCACAATTTACAGTTAAAGCAGCGCAGTGCAAAATTCTGAATTCACCTCTGGTCCTTTAGCTACCAAATGGTCCGGGGCTTAAGTGGTTAAACAATGTACCTGTTCAAAATTACAAACAGATTCTACATAAGAACAAACCTACAGTCCCTGTCTTGTATGCACTGCCTGTATACGGCTGTTCAGAGTATATAGGGCCTTTTTTATTTTGTGTGCGGGGTTCCCCTTAATATCCATACAAGACCCAAAGGGGCTGGTAATGGGCTGGGGTAGGGGGGGGGGGGTGTGATGGGGTAGCTATGCCATTTTTCTTAAAGATTTTCATCCATATTACCGGGACCAGACATTACATTAAAGCCGCAAGCAGTTTTAAATGGCTTTTTTTCCTTTAGAAATTTTATTTTGTTCAGGGACAGTTCTAAACACGGGAAACACGTGGCACTTCACAGGCATACTTTAGACACCCCCCAGGTATGATATTTAAAGGAATATTTTTAGGACAATAACATGCATAATTGTCGTTATAATTAGCACTTTAGATTTCGAACGTTCGTATCCATTGTATTTAATAGGGTTCTAACGTTCGTGCGAACTTTCGGTCCGTTCGCGGGTTCTGGTGCGAACCGAACTCGGGGGTGTTCGGCTCATCACTAAAGTGCAATATAGTCTAATCAGGAGTGATTTTTTAGGGTTTGACTTTTTGCAAAACTTTGTGCTAAAACAGATATTACATTTACTTGACCATATTTTATATAATGTTTGTAACAAATATATTTTACCTAGTTAAAGCAGACCTTTCACAGAGATTAAGGGCCCTCCTTCACACCTTTGTGGGGCAATGCCATGTGTTGCCATACCCACTCATGCTGTGCTTTAACATGTATTACATTAAGCAGTCAATTATTTTGGAATTAAGCTTTTAGCAAATACCTTCATTGTCCTTCTTTTTCCCCCTAGGCTTTTTTCTTGTATAATATACCTGAAATATAGCTCTCTATCTCTTCTGTTTGGCCTGCCTGATACGGATCAGCGATTTTACTAAACCTTAGTGAGGGATTCAGACTCCAAGCACAATAATGGAAAGCATGTACACATTTCAGCAAGTGGTTGGTGGACTTTCCTATTAAAGTAAATTAAGTTTGGGCAATGAGATGAGCTGAGATGAGATGAGATGAGCTGCAGAACTAAGAAGATACAGAAGAGTTATTGAGTGACACCAAATAAGCTGCACAGCAAGTATTGCCAGAGAGCTTTATTTACAGTATTTACAGTTTATTTACAGTAAGTCTATTGTATGATAAAGTGCAGGGAGAAAGGAGGGGGTCCTGAGAAGTTGAGTATATTAAAAGTGTTAAAACTTTCTTTAACTTTCTTCCACTGAATATATTGCAAGTATATTCATAAACTTTATTTCAGATTGGGATCTGTTCCTGTTCTGAAGATATTACAAACACATTTTTTATAGACTAGTTATTTTTTGTGAGAATTTCAGCAGGGGGTGAGAGGTGAGCAAGGAGCTTGCGAGACACAGAGGCAACATCTACTTCTATCAATTATGACTAATCTGACTATTACAGACAGGTAGAGGAAATTTATCAAGGCTCCAGGAGGTTTTCTAAGCAGAATCAAACCAACGTGAAATCACTTTTTCAGCTGTCATTAAAATGGCAGGATTTGTCACCTAAAATGCTCAAAACACTATTTATTGCTATGCCATTTCTAACTCTAATTACATTTTTGCCCAAAAGGTGGATACGAATTCTAAAAAACAATTGCAGACAATACGATAGATCAGAGCTATGCAATCTTAGCACTTTAGCTGTGGTGAAACTACAAATCCCATCATATCTCTGTTTGTGGGAGTCAAGCGTGTGGCTGTCAGAGTCTTGCAATGCCTCCTGGGATTTTTAGTTTCACAATGACTGAAATCCAGGGGTTGACTATTTCTGCATTAGATCTACAATTTAACTGTTAATATATGGTAGTGAACATTGCAACTGTTCTAAAGTCAAATTATGATGGTGTAAAGCCCTGCACTACCAAATAGTGTTGGACAGACGGCTCGGGCCGAGCAAATGTTTGGCCCGGACACCGGAATTGACAGGGCGTTCAACCATTTGTTCGGCCCGCCAAATGCCCCACAATGCACTGCGTGCCACACAGTGCATTCTAAGCCCTATTTTGGCTGAAGCAATGAAGGCTTAGCCCAATCAGGGCACATAGCACTGTGAGAGCCATGATTGGAGAAAGTCATGGTGACTACATGATATGTAGATAGAACGTGGCTCTGTTAATTGCTACTAGTGAGTTAGTGCTATAGTGTGCTATTGTAAGTCTATTGTGAGTGTAGAGTGTCAGTGTAGTGTGAATATAGTGATAGTGCAGTGTCAGTGTAGTGCGTTCATGCGGTTTTACTGTAGTGTCAGTGTAGAGCGTCCATGCAGTTTTACTGCAGTATATTGAAGCATGTCAGTGTAGTGTGTCAGGGCAGTTTTACTGCAGTATATTGAAGTTCATTAGTGCAGTTTTACTGCAGTATACTGTAGTGCATCAGTGTAGTTTTACGGCAGTACATTGTAGGGCGTCAGTGTAGTTTTACTGCAGTATATTGTAGTACATTAGTGCAGTTTTACTGCAGTATATTGAAGATCGTCAGTGCAGTTTTACTGCAGTATATTGAAGTGCATCAGTGCAGTTCTACTGCAGTATATTGAAGTGCGTCAGTGCAGTTTGACTGCAGTATATTGTAGTGCATTAGTGCAGCTTTACTGCAGTATATTGTAGTGCATCAGTGCAGCTTTACTGCAGTATATTAAAGTGCGTCAGTGCAGTTTAACTACAGTATATTGTAGTGCATCAGTGAAGTTTTACTGCAGTATATTGTAGTGTGTCAGTAGAGCGTGTCTGTGTAGTGTACATAACATTTAGTGCTGTATACAATGCTGTAACTCCCATTTTTTTTTTGGGTTGCTGCATGTTATTTATAAAAAAAAAAATTGTCCTGTGCCTGCCCTCTTTTTTTGAAATTGTAAGCTGTAGTTTTTCTGACTGTGGTGCTGTTCACTCTTTTTTTTTATAGTTTTGACATTTCTATCAGCGGCTAGAGTTGAGTGGACACCTGGATGTTCGGGTTCGACGGGTTCGGCTAAACTTCGGAAAAAAGTTTGAGTTCAGGACCGAACTTGGCCCGAACTTGACCCCGAACCCGAACCCCATTGAAGTCAATGGGGACCCGAACTTTTGAGGACTAAATGGCTCTAAAAAAGTAATGGGAAGGGCTAGAGCACTGTTTCTCAACTCCAGTCCTCAAGGCGCCCTAACAGGTCATGTTTTCAGGCTTTCCATTATTTTTCACAGGTGATTTGATCGGTTTCACAGCCTTAGTAATTACCACAGCCGTATCGTCTGAGGGAAATCCTGAAAACATGACCTGTTGGGGTGCCTTAAGGACTGGAGTTGAGAAACACTGGGCTAGAGGGCTGCAAATGGAAGCAAAATGTTGTTAAGAGCATGGCAAGTGCTCTGCAAACAAATGTGGATAGGGAAATAACTTAAAATAACATAAAAAAATAAATAAAATACAAATAATATGCTGGAGGCCCCCTTCTCAGCAGAAGAGGTACAGGGAGTCATTAAGAACCTCAGAAACTCAACGGCACAATGCCACACATATGGTGGGAATGCCCCAGAATACGCCCTTTCTGGAAAAAAATATTCAAATTAATGGATAAGCTAGTGGGAAAATAAAATACTGTGAAATAAAAATAAAAAATTCAATTATAATCTTGACCTAGGAGGACGAGGTCCATATGGAGTAGGAGGGTGAGGTGGCGGTGGATGTGGCTGTGTAAGTGGAAGCGGCGGTGGAGGAGGACGAGGTAGCCAACACTGGTTCAAAAATACAACAATGGCTGGGTAAGGCCGGTGATGTGTCGAATTCTGTCCCACGTCGGATAGTGTCCGCCCTGTACTGCGCTTGCTCAGTACGTAGGACAAGGGGATTTCGAAAAACTCCGAAGACGAACGGTGCCTGCGCGGTGAGTCCAGATTCAAGCCACACCATCCGAGGTTGAAGTCGAGCCAAGCGAGGCCGTGCCCAAAGCGTGGCGAGCGAAGCGAGCCCGTGAGGGGCCCTGTTACTATGTGCTACCGTATGTCCACTTGGATAGTGGGGCTTGAACCTGCACTCACTGCGCAGGCGCCGTTCATCTTCGGAGATTTTGTGAATCTCCTTGTCCTCCGTACTGCGCAAGCGCTGCACCTGCGCAGTACAGGCCGGACACTATCCGATGGCCGGACAGTTTTTGTCAGAACACCGGTATACATGTCTATTCTGCACGAAAAAACGGACAAGTCCTGTGGGATCCATGCCTGGTTCATTTTAATGAACGTCAGCTTGTCCACATTGGCTCTGGACAGGTGGCTGCGCTTGTCTGTGATAACGCCCCCTGCGGGGCTAAATACACGTTCAGATAATACACTGGCTGCAGGGCAGGCCAGCACCTCCAAGGCGTAAAGGGCTAGCTCAGGCCATGTGCCCAATTTGGAGACCCAGAAGTTGAAGGGGGCAGACCCGTCATTCAGTACGTGTAGGCGTGTGCACACATACTGCTCCACCATGTTGGCGAAATGCTGCCTCCTGCTAAGACGTTCCATCTCAGCTGGTGGTGCTGGTTGTTGTGGCGTGCTGACAAATCTTTTCCACATTTCGGCCATGTTAACCCTGCCTTCTGATGTGCTGGCAGTGCCCCGGCTGCGTTGGCGACCTCTTCCTCCTCCTCTGCCTTTGCCTTGTGCTTCCACCGTACCCCCACTGTCAGGTGGGAATGCCACCAGCAGCGCGTCTACCAGCGTGCGCTTGTACTCGCGCATCTTACGATCACGCTCCAGTGAGGGAATTAAGGACGGTACATTGTCCTTGTAACGGGGATCCAGCAGGGTGGCCACCCAGTAATCAGCACCAGTTAGAATGTGGGCAACTCGGTGGTCGTTGCGGAGACACTGCAGCATGTAATCGCTCATGTGTGCCAGGCTGCCCAGAGGCAACGAAAAGCTGTCCTCTGTGGGAGGTGTAACGTCTGTGTCCTCTGTATCCCCCCAGCCACGCACCAGTGATGGCCATGAGCTGGTCTGGGTGCCACCCTGCTGTGAACATGGTTCCTCCTCCTCCATCTCCTCCTCCTCATCCTCCACTTCGTCATCCTCCAGAACTGTGCCCTTGCTGCCGGACAATTGTGTACCTGGCGTTTGTTGGTGCAGGAACCCACCCTCGTAGCCACTTGTGTATGACTGCCCTGAAAGCCTTGGAAATGATCCCGGTTCCTCCACCTCCTGTGCCACATCCTCTTCCATCATCGCCCAAAGCGTTTTTTCAAGGAGGCATAGAATTGGGATAGTAACGCTGAGAACGGCGTCATTGGCACTGGCCATGTTGGTGAAGTACTCGAAACAGCGCAACAAGGCACACAGGTCTCGCATGGAGGCCCAGTTATTGGTGGTGAAGTGGTGCTGTACCGCAGAGCGACTCACGCGTGCGTGCTGCAGCTGAGGCTCCACTATCGCTTGCTGCTGCTCGAACAGTCTGGCCAGCATGTGCAAGGTGGAGTTCCACCTTGTGGGCACGTCACATATGAGGCGGTGAGCGGGAAGGCCGAAGTTATGCTGCAGCGCTGACAGGCAAGCAGCAGCAGGGTGAGAACGCCGAAAGTGCGCACAGACGGCCCACACTTTCTGCAGCAGCTCTGGCATATTGGGGTAATTTTTCAGGAACCTCTGGACCACCAAGTTCAGCACATGCGCCAGGCAAGGGATGTACGTCAAACCGGCTAGGCCCAGAGCTGCTACGAGATTTCGCCCATTATCGCACAGCACCAGGCCGGGCTTGAGGCTCACTGCCACCAACCACTCATCGGTCTGTTGTTCCATGTCCCTCCACAACTCCCCCAAACAGGAAAGTTTTAAAACTGCCTGCTGTCGTTTACCCCTGGCTGTGCTGAAGTTGGTGGTGAAGGTGTTACGCTGACCGGATGAGGAGGCGGTAGAGGATGAGGAAGCGGAGTAGGAGGAGTTAGCAACAGGAGGCAAACTGAAGCGCCCTGCAATCCTCGGTGGTGAAAGGACATGCGCCAAACTGCTATCCGCCTCAGGCCCAGCTGCCACTGCATTTACCCAGTGTGTTGTTAGGGAGATATAACGTCCCTGACCGTGCTTACTGGTCCACGCATCCGTAGTTAGGTGGACCTTGCCACCTGATTTTGTCCCCCACTTGGTTGTGCAGGGAAGGGATGGCTCACCTGGAAAAGTAGTGGCGGCTGGGGACGACGTACTGTGGGACAGCCAATGCCATCAGGCTTTTAAAACTCTGCGTCTCCACCAGACGGAATGACAGCATTTCAAAAGGGAGGAATTTTGAAATGCTGGCATTCAGGGCCAAGGATCGTGGGTGGCTAGGGGGGTACTTCCTCTTCCGCTCCAGTGTTTGGGAGAGCGCAACGCTGAACGCTTCCATATGACATTGTGGAGATGGTTGGTGACCCAGGTGCTAGTGTTGCTGGCAGATCCTCTGTTTGTGGGTTGGCAGGTGCCACTGTCACTACAGAGGTGGATGAAGAGGCCGAGACTGCAGCAGAAGAGGAAGCAGGAGGAGCCAGAGACCTTTCTTGATTTTTGAAGTGTCTACTCCACTGCAGCTCGTGCTTTGCACTTAGATGCCTGGTCATGCAGGTTGTGCTCAGGTTGAGAACGTTTATGCCTCGCTTCAGGCTCTGATTGCACAGCGTGCAAACCACTCGTGTCTTGTCATCAGCACATTGTCTGAAGAACTGCCACGCTAGGGAACTCCTTGGACCTGGCTTTGGTGTGCTCGGTCCCTTGCTGCATTGGGCAGTAGCAGACGTACTGTCTAGGGGACGGACGCTCCGCTTTTGCACCCTGCTCGCTCTTCTGCTGTGCTGGTGGCTCTGTGCGACCACCGCCTCTTCCTCCGAACTACACTGGTCACCTGCATGATGTTGATTCCATGTGGGGTCGAGGACCTCATCGTCCTCCACATCTTCTTCCACCCAGTCTTCACCCTTGCCCTCCTTGTCGGTCTGCACAATTGCGAAAGCAGCAGAAGTTGGCACCTCTGTTTCGTCATCATCCGAGACGTGCTGCGATGGTCCTCCCATGTACTCATCATGAAACATAAGTGGTTGGGCATCGTTGCACACAATCTCTTCCACTTCTGGGGCAGGGCTAGGTGGATGGCCCTGGGAAACCCTGCTAACAGAGTTATCAAAAAGCAGAAGAGACTGCTGCATGATTTGGGGCTCAGACTTCTTGGCTGATTTGCAAGGGGGTGAGGTGAAAGACTGATGGACATCGGCTGCAGGTGCCAACTCTGATCTTTCATCAGGAGACTGGGTGGGAGACAATGTGAAGGAACAGGAGGCACTGTCAGCAACCCAATCTACTACCGCCTGTACTTGTCCTGGCCTCAACATTCGTACAGCCTCATTAGGCGCGACCAAATACCGCTGCAGGCTCTGTCGCCTACTCGCACCTGAGGAAGGTGTTTCACTTGTGCGTGTAGCTGGCACAGATCGAGCACATCCTCTCCCTGATGTTCTCCTCATATTTTCCAAATTTAGGATCTTGCCCTAAATGGGTGTTTTTGCAATAGCAGAATACACCCAGAGTATGTAAACGGTGTATCTCAAAACCTACAGAAATGCAGAAAATGCTATTCAAAAAATTTTTTTTTGCCCTACATTTTTTTTATTTGAATAGCATAATAGAAGAAAAATATATAAATTGTGCATCTCACACCTGCAGATATGCAGAAAACACTGCAAAATATTTTTTTTTTTGCACTAAATGTGTGTTTTTGCAATTGCAGAATACACCCAGAGTATGTAAAGGGTGTATCTCACACCTACAGAAATGCAGAAAATGCTATTCAAAAAATTTTTTTTTGCCCTAAAATTTTTTTATTTGAATAGCACAATAGAAGAAAAATGTATAAATTGTGTATCTCACACCTGCAGATATGCAGAAAAAACTGCAAAATATTTTTTTTTGCACTAAATGTGTGTTTTTGCAATAGCAGAATACACCCAGAGTATGTAAACGGTGTATCTCAAAACCTACAGAAATGCAGAAAATGCTATTCCAAAAAAATGTTTTTGCCCTAAAAAAATTTTATTTGAATAGCACAATAGAAGAAAAATATATAAATTGTGTATCTCACACCTCCAGATATGCAGAAAACACTGCAAAATATTTTTTTTTGCCCTTAATGGGTGTTTTTGGAAGAGCAGAATACAGCCACAGTATGTACAGGGTGCATCTCACAGTAACATATGCAGTGCTGGTGCACTGAGTTTGCAGATAAAAGTTATATTTTCTCTGGCACTGGGCTCATGGCAGTGTAAAAAGACTGTGCACTGCAACCCAACTAGGTAAATCTATGTAGATCGCTGAGTTATTAGAATAGATTTCTGAATCTGGACTCCTAGATAATTCTCTCTCCCTAAAAGCAGCAACAGGAACCTTGCCCTACACTGTCTATCTTTTCTCTTAGTGCAGGGTAAAAAGCTTGTGCACTGCACCCACACAACTAAATCTATGTAGATCTCTGACTAATTAGAATATATTTCAGAATCAGGACTGACTCCTATCATGTAATTCTCTCCCTCACAGCAACAGCAGCCAGGAACCTTTCCCTACACTGTCTAAAGCAGAGTGACGTGCTGTGCTGTGTGCCTCTAGCTTATATAGAGGCTGGGTCACATGCTGCACTGGCCAATCACAGCCATGCCATTAGTAGGCATGGCTGTGATGGCTTCTAAGGGCACACCAGTTAAACGAAAGTTGATTGGCTGCCCTGCAGCTTTTAGAAATGTGCCATTACATCGCCGAACACCGGACCCCGAACCAGGAACATACAGTCAATTGTTCGGGTTCGGGTTCGGGTCCGGGACCCAAAAACCCAAAAGTCCGGTACGAACCCGAACTTTACAGTTCGGGTTCACTCAACTCTATCAGCGACAGTTCTCGAGTTAACCACTTCAGCACTTACCCCCCCCCTTTCCTGCCCAAGCCAATTTTCAGCTTACAGCACTGTCGCTGTTTAAATGACAATTGCACAGTCATGCTACACTGTACCCACAAATAGAGATTTCTTTTGGTGGTATTTGATCACCTCTGCGGTTTTTATTTTTTGCTAAACAAATAAAAAAAGACCGCAAAATTTTCTTTTGTTTCTGTTATAAAATTTTGTAAATAAGTAAGTTTTCACCTTCACTGATGGGCACTGATAAGGTGTCACTGACGGGCACTAAGGTGGCACCGATGAGGTGGCACCAATGAGGGGGCACTGATGGGCACTGTCGATGGGCACTGATAGGCGGCACTGATGGGCATTGATAGGTGGCACCAATGGGCACTCATGGGTGGCACTGGTGGGCACTGATGGGCACTGATAGGCGACACTGATGGGCACTGAAAGGCTGCACTGATGAGTACTTATGGGTGGCACTGATAGGTGGCAGTGCTGGGCACTGATGGGCACTGATAGGCGGAACTGATGGGCAATGATGGGCACTGATGGGCACTGATATGTGGCACTGATATATGGCACTGATAGGCATTGCTGATGGGCACTGATTGTCATCTGCCTGGGCACTGATTGCCATCTTCCTGGTGGCCCAGGGTGGCATACCTTTTGGGGTACCTTTGTGCGCATCCCTGGTGGTCTGGCGGCATCCCTGGTGGTCCTGGGTGGGCATCCGAGGGGGGGCTGCGCTGATATACAATCAGCACAGACCCCCTGTTAGGAGAGCCGCAGAGTGAGGAAAAGCAGATCAACGTCTCTTCCTGTTTACATCGTGATCAGCCGTCAGAGGCTCTTTACCGAGATCGGTGTAGCGGTGTGTCAGACTGATGACATATGATGCCCAGTGAGGATAACTGAACCACCGCTCGGCCGTCATTTTGCAATAGGCCGGGCGGGAAGTGGTTAAAGTGCACCAAACACCACTTTCCATTGATTAATGCATCCAATTACACATTTTCTCGTCTCTATTACATTTCGGTAATAAGCCCCCCATCATGTCTGGGAGGCCAACATGGAGAGGCAGATGTTTCCATACCACTGTGAGGTGACCAGCAGCGTCTGTGTCCACAGGCAAAGGTGGACATGGTCTGTCCTCAGGCAGGGCACCATTTTCTCTGTTTATTGATGTTGCCCATGCTATCCATTCACAGATTGCAGAGGAGTTGGTGGACTGGTTTACTAAACCATCCTCATCCTCCTCATCCTCTATCACCCAAGCAGAGACTAGTGCGCAGTTCACCGCAGCTGCCAGAGCAGCTAATTATGCCTCCTTGTCCATAGCCCCAGCATCATGCATTAATGAGTTAGCTGAGTTATTTGAACACAGCATCAGCCACTTGCTCCTTGACAATGCACAAGCAATACTTGGTTCTGATGTTGCTTCGGAGGTTGAGGAAGGTAGGAACATGAGCCTACAGAGAGGAGAGAAAACTGATAAACCAAAAATTGGCAGTCATATTCCTCCAGCCGCAGTGTATTGCCAAGTTGGCTCCAGTGATGATGAGGATGGAGGGGTTGATGATGATGATGAAGTCACTAATGTGACTTGGGTGCCAGATAGAGCAGAGGAGGAAAGTGAGGGTGAGGCACAACCCCAAGGAGGGAGGATGTCCTCCAGAGGTAGTCATCATGAAAGAGTAGAGAAAAGCCACCCTATTCCATCAGATTAGGGAGCTGTTATCTCTAGGCCCACTTCCCACAGCTCATCCCTGTGGGCCTTTTTTAGCAGCCGATCGCACTGTTGCAATTTGCAATATATATTAAGCTCTGGTTTTGACCGTTAACATTGACCAACTTCAGTACAGAGTCCTAAACAAATCTAGCATTGTAAACTGCGCAAACTAAACATATGAGGGCTAGAAGTGAGCACCTGGCGCCTATGTATGAATAGTACTTTTCACTGGTGTGGATAATATAAATCATGGGAGATTAAAGCACTAGATTAAGTTTCTTTTATTTCCAACAATTAGACATACGATAAGGCGTGTAATACAAACGCAGGGCTATTTTTAGGTAAAGTTCCCAATAATTAATACAACTAGATCAAGTATGAGTATGAAGTATGGGATAATGTATTCGATAAGGGTAAATGGGAATGGGAATGGGAATTAGGGGGGTATGCATTCTGACTGGGACATTTTTAAGTAGTGTTCTCCAAGCTAGCAGTGAACTATAGTAGTTGGTAAAGTTTTCAACTGCCAGGGTCTCCAAAGCATCCAATAACAGGGAGTGATGGAGGTTTCCTCCAGGAGTAAGGGCAAGGTCTACCCAAAGGGGTTTGGCGGAACCAGTAACTAAGTTAGTTTAAGTGAGTAGCTACAAGGTAGTCTGCTAGATCTATAGAGCCAGCTCCTCCTGCCGTCTGTGTTTGAGAAGCATAGAGTTGGAGAATTTAGGTTCTTTGCCCTTTCATAGGACATGTTTGTAAATATTAGTGAGGATTGTTATGTATATATTTTGGATCAGGAGCATCCTAAATATATATAACATTTGAACGAAGACAGTCTGGCTGTCCGTGACAGATTGAGATTTTGTAGGCGAAAATTGTTGTCAAAATTTTTATCTATTAGGGGTTCAAAATTGAGTTTTGCTATGTTTTGCAGATTTTAAGAAAGTGTGATACTGAGGTATGGGGTCCCTTCATCACTTAATGTGTATGGTAGGGTGGTCTGCAGTTGTAGTTTTAGAGAGTGTGGGACACCTAGGTCCAATATAAATGACTTAGAATAATTCATTTTATAATAAGATATAGTATGAAAAAGTTAGAGTACCTTATGTGCATGGGGGAGAGAGTGTTGTGGGTTGGTCAAAAGTAATATAACATAGTCAGTGAAAAGTTGGATGGTATCTTGACCCCTTGGGGTAAGAAATCCTAATATCTCTGGGTGTGATCTGATCATTTTAGCTAGAGGCTCTATGAGATATAGGAGTCCATGAAAGACAATTTTAGTCAGTGTGTGGGACATGTAGGACCAGTGAATGCAGTCAAATGCTTTCTCAGCATCGATGGGTAATAATAGGGAGGGTATTCGGGCAGGTTTGGCACGATGGATGGCATTTATTATGCGTCTGGTCGCTTCTGAAGATTGACTTCTGGGGGTGAAGCCAGATTGGTCAGGTTTAATTAGTGAAGGGAGGATCCTTAGGAGGCTGTGTGCAATTAATTTTGCATACATTTTTACATCTACTTTTAATAACAATATAGGGTGACAATTTTGAGGGGTCGAAGGATCTTTACCCGGGTTTGGGATAGTGACTATATGGGCTTTAAAGAGTTAAGCCCTGTACACATGATCGGATTTCCTATGGATTTTAAACCAATGGATTTTTCCATCGGAAATCCGATGCAGCTGACTTCCATCAGTCTTGCCTACACACCATCAGTCAAAAAACCGATCGTCCCAAACGCCGTGACGTAAAACACTCAGACGAGCCAAAAAAAATTAACTTCTATGCTTCTGAGCATGCGTCGACTTGATTCTGAGCATGCGTGGGTTTTTTTTCCAATGGAGTTCCCCAAAGACAATAGTAATTTGCTATCGTTTTTTTTTCCATCAGATAAATTTAAAACATGTTCTATTTTTTAACATTGATGGAAAAAAGACCGATGAGGCCCATACACGATCGGTTTGTCCGATGAAAAAAGTCCATCGGACTGTTTTCATCGGTAAAACCGATCGTGTGTACAGGGCTTAAGGCTTAATGTACACTGGATGCTTTACAACCTCTCCTAAACGATTTAACTTGACAGATAGTAACCAATGTTTGTTTTGCCGTATTTACATGCCTTGTTTAGCCGCATTTAGCCACGTTTGCGTTTAGAAGCATTTTCTTTCTTTTCAAATAGTCAAAAATTAAAAATGTCCATAAACAAAACGTGCTAAATGCAAGTTACCGCTTTTACATGTGTTTACAAGCTGTTACAAGAGTTTGGCGTTTCAAATGCCTCTGAACATCCGTCCTGAACGCATTTTTTTGCTTTCCAAAAAATTATTCTAAACTCAACTGCCTATAAACTACTATAAACGACCCTGTGTACATGTACTGATAAGAGAACATAGAGGAGGGTTCAGGGACAGCTGAAAAAAAACGCCCCCAACTGCTCCTAAATGTCCGTTTACCAGAATCAGTGTACATGAAGCCTAACTTTTAAGAAAAAAACATTCCCCTCTGGGTGATCTATGTACATTTCAAGGATTTTAAAAAAACTTTGTTGCAGATTACTACCTTTTGTTATGCTGAAGAAATCCCTGTGTGTTTGTCTGTGTCCATGTGGTAAGTGAATCTAATGGGAGTGGTTTCATATTTATTAACCAGCTGCTGCATTTGCAGGGCTTTAATGAAAAAATGACAGGGCATCCCTTTTAGATGTGATTTCCTATTGGTAGTATCTCACCAAAAATGGCATTTTTGTTGAAGGGGATGCCTGAAATTTAAATATGTATCTTAGTGCAGACTTCTGGGGAAATCAGTGAGCCAATTAAGTCAAACAGGAAATTATGTTTCTGGGGGGCGTTCTGTACACATTCTGTGTACAGAACACCTGCAGGTAGCTATATTGCATTGCATTTTACAGAAAATTACAGCGCTTCAGAATGAAAAGGAAAGGTAATTTTTAATAACATTCAATTACAATATGACTTGTATCGCAATTGTATATGCTATATATTTTTTTATTTGCTTTTTTTCCCCCCACGAAAGTGGAGTTACCCTTTAAGCATCTCCCGTTGGAAAGTTGATTGCATGGCAGTGTTGTTAAATAGGGTCTAAAGATACAGTGAGAGAATGCTCTGGAGATTTGCCATTAGGGAGAGTAGCGCCAATTTTTATTTTATTTCTACCCCTGTGAACAGTGTGTTAAGACTATTGAGCTGTAGAGAAGATAAGATAAGTGTACTGTAGTAGTTTATCTAGTAAGTCCTTAATAGTTGAGTCTGAGGGCTGTTTAGCATTGGGGTCATCTTTCAAGTTGTATATGGACTGGTAATAGGTAGCAAATGAGTCAGCAATCTCTTGTGGGTTAATAATCAAGTGTTTATTATCTGTGTGTAAGAGGATGGGAATTTTGGTTTTACTTCTCTGGACAGCTAGTCTCCTCACCAAGATCTTACCCGCTCAGTTCCCTGAGGCAAAATGATTGAGTCTTAGTGCTCTGGTGTGCTACTCATATCATTCTAGGAGTCAGCTATACAGATTGTAGTGTAGTTTGGTGATGTCTGGAGAAGTTTTTATGATTGGGGCTTATTTTGTTTAGGGTCTCTAAGTCCCGGATTTTATGCATAGGATATTCTATTTGGTGGGCCTTATGTTGTTTATCTCTTGAACTTAACTGGATAAATGTTCCCCTATTATTATTATACAGGCTTTATATAGTGCCAACAGTTTACACAGTGCTTTACAATATAAAAGGGGGAACAATACAGTTACCATACAATACAAGAGGATTGAGAGGGCCCTGCTCAGAAGAGTTTACAATCTAATAGGGCAGGTGGTACAAAAGGTCATAACTGTGGGGAATGAGCTGGTGGAAGTGGTAAAAGATTAGCTGGAGGAGTGATAAGCTTCCCTGAAGAGATGAGTTTTCAGAGATTGCCTGAAGGCAGCTAGAGTAGGAGATAGCCGGAAATGTTGAGGTAGAGAGTTCCAGAGAATGGAAGAGGCTCTGGAGAAATCCTGGAGACGAACATGGGAGGAGGAGACAAGGGAGCTTGAGAGTAGAAGGTCTTATGGATGTTCCAAAGGTCAAAACGATCTACTTCTTAGCTAATGTTATTGTCAAAAAATTCAGTCAAGTGTTTTAGGAGGGCAGTTTGGTGGTCAGGTGATTGTAGCAACTTAGAATTACATTGCCACAGGTGCATAGAAGAAATGCTCCCATTTTCCACGATCACTAGAGAAATAGGAGTATGGTCAGACCACGTAATGTCATGGATCGTGGAGGAGGAGACCTTCTGTAGTAAATGCTTATGAACACAGAACATATCAATTCTGGAATAAGTGGTATGACACATTGAGAAAAAGGTCAAATCTTTTTCGTTTGCATGCTGGCAGCGCCAGACGTCGAACAAATCTGCCAATTGGATAAAGCGCTCCAAGAAATGGGAACGTGGCTTGGTACGGAAGTTAGAGTACATCTGTGTATCCATAACACAGTTAAAGTCACCACAGATGATCAGAGAGCCTTTCTTGGAAGCAGTGGTGTGTTCGTAGACTTTTTTAAGGAAGCCTACTGGATGCTTATTGGTGGCATAAATGTTGGCTAAAGTATTTGGTTTGGAGTCAATAGTACATACCTAAATTATTTACCTCCCATTTTGGTCAAAATAGGATCTTTTTAGACTAAATGAAAGTTATTCCTTGACAGCTATGAGGACACCTCTCATCTTGACCAGTGCATTGGTCATATATATTAGGAAAATGTTTATTGGAACATAAATCGGTGCATGCACTCTGAAGGAATAGTCACCTGTGCCATTTCTTCAGAGGCCTGTGCATGTGCGGGAGTGACGTCACAAAGCCAGAGTCCGTGGACTTGGAAGTAGATGGGCGAAGATGGATGCAGCCTTCAGTGGTGACAATGAGGGTTTCGTTTTCAGGTAAGTTTTACATAATGTGCTAGTATGCGATGCATACTAGCACATTATGCCTTTACTTTGCAGGTCAGGAAAAAGAAAAGAGGCAGTGTTTACTTCCTCTTTAAGCTCACACCGTCCTTGGGGATCAAGTAAGGGTTTCAGTAGTTGTAGGATGCTTTCCTCCAGATGTTTTCTTGTGTTTGTTTTTGTAGGAACCCTTTACAATAAACCATTGGATCCTCTCACCAGGGTGTCCATGATGTCCCACTAAAAAATAAAGGCTCCACATAGTGTAAAATCCAATGGTTTATTATAAAAGGTTCCCCTCACATTGAGGTGGATAAATAATGCATAAAAAACACCGTCTGGCATAAAACACAAAAAACGAGCACCTGCGCTTGCGGGACTCGTGAGTAGCGATATTTACCTTGTAATGCATCATCGCATGCACTGTGAAGAAACGAATCTCCATGCCGTTTATTCACTCGTATGTGCCGCGACTGACGGCTCCCGCGCGCAAGCGTGGGAGTGACGTTACGTGTCTCCGGCCAGTCACAGAGCCAGAGTCAGCGGCCCCAGAAAGAAGAGGGCAGAAGATGGATGCGTCCACCAGCAGGACAGTGCAGGCTTCAATTGCAGGTAAGTGCCACATACTGGGCTAGTATGCGGTGCATACTAGCCATTATGCTTTTCATTTACAGGGAGCAACAGAGAGATTAAGAATGGTTTTTCTTTTATATAATTGTCACATTCATGGTCTGGCACAAAGTTGCGGATAGCATCAATAGCGATGGCAGATGGGGTCTGACAATAGAGTATCATTTAGACACCATGGCACATCAAGAGTTTAGAAAAGCAGGGAATGGTCAGACAACACCGGAGAACCAATATCCAATACAGGTTTCCACTCAAAATGATTTAAAAAACAGTATAAATTATTATAAGGAATAGGATTTGTATAGAATGCAACCTCTTTAAGTAGGCTCTATGCAATCTCGGACCATTGAAATAATCTGCAGTTTCTATATTTTTTACGTTCAATAATTTTTATAAATTTTTTTTTTTTTGGCGATAACAGAAATATAAAAAGATATGTAATACAGGTAGACAGCATCTTCTAAAAGTTGAGTGTACAAACATATATTTCCAGCTACACCTCAATATGTTTTCAAAGTATTCAATCATTTGTGCATCTGAAGTAGAGACTCAAGGACATAACCTTAATTGCCAAATAGTATATCATGTAGTGTTACCACACTTGATGACACTCGGTGACTCCCGGCCCAAAAGTGTTCATACTGCATCCCAGAGCCCTCGCACTTGGTCCCAGAGCCCTCGCACTTGGTCCCAGAGCCCTCGCACTTGGTCCCAGAGCCCTCGCACTTGGTATTCAGAATGGCAAAATCATATAGGAGGATGAGGGATTTACATATCCGAGTAAATAAAGTATAACTGTAAATGACAGAACTTATATTCAAAATATTCAGTAGCTATAGTCTATCAATAAAACACCAAGAAAGGCGTCAGGAAGGGGAAAGAAAGAGAAACGTGGGAGAGAGAGACAGAAAGAAGAGGATGGAGAAAGTTTAGTCAAGAAGAAGTATGTGTGAGCAGGCTTCCAGGTTGTACTCCAGGTATGAGAGAAATATTGCAAAAGGTGGCCCAGGGTTCCCAAACGGACCTAAATCTTTCAGATTTGTCATTTATTTTAGCTACAATTTGCTCTTGGACCATGATCCAGGATACTTTCCTCTTGAACCCCTGGAAGGAGACGGTGGGTTTCTTCCAGGCCTTGGCTATGGTCATTTTGGCTCCCAATTAAATGAAGAACGACAGTGCCTGGGAGAATTTAGATAAATTGGGGATATTATGGTTTAGCAGTGCCGTACTGGGATGAGGCGTCACCGTTACCTCCGTCAAGGAGCTAATGGTACAGAATACTTTCTGTCAGAAGGATCTAATGCGAGGACAGGACCACCAAATGTGGAGCATAGTACCCACTAGCTCACAACCTCTAAAACATACAGATGAGGTCCCTGGGTATATCCTTGCCAGCCTGGAAGGAACATAGTACCACCTAATCAGCACTTTTAGGCTAGCCTCTATAAGAGATATATTGAGAATACCTTTGTATGCTCGCTGTGAAGAGCGGAACTAAACCGCGGTGTCCCACGTACCTCCCGTGTCTTCCTCCCAGGCCTGGGCATAGGCCGGCATATCCGCAGTTTCTATATTTTTATAGATCATAGTCAAGAAGTGATACAATTTCTTATAACACAGAGCTGTATACCCATCAGAGAGTGGTGCCTTTGTACACCTTATAGTAATATTAAAAGCAGATTTTTTATTTTTTTGTAATACTTAACATGTCATACCTACTTGCTCTGTGCAGTGATTTTGCACAGAGCAGCCCCGATCCTCCACTTCTCAGATTGCTATGGGGGAGCCCGAGCAGGCTCATTCCTGAGCCACTTCTCTGTGTGTCCATTCACACATGGAGAGCAGCTCGGCCGCACCCCCACTCTCCCCTCACTGGCTGTAATTGGCTCCCACTGCTGTCCCAGTCAATGAGGAGGAAGAGACCCGGGACAGCCACTGCTCTCATGAACATCTCTGGATCAAGAAGGGTGCTGGGGGGGCTGCAGCATACAGAAGGTTTTCTATGCATTTTAGTTTTTTATGCATTCTATGCATGAAGGTAAAAAGCCTTGAGCCTTTACAACTACTTTAGGGTATTTATTGACTAATGTAATTTTCTCTGAAGTGATTTTGCCATTCTAAAAGGACAGTTGGGGCCCTTGTAGCTTTGGGAGTGCAATCATCTCCAGCCAGTTTCATACATCCTGAGAGCATACCCATAACTTTATAGTTGGCTACAAAATTGATAAATAATGTCTAGATAGAGTATGTTCTGTGTTAGCTTTCAGCTGACCCCTTAAATTATGCATATGATAAACAGGAGGGCTGCAAAGAAAGCTAGACAGTTTCTTATCAAGTATATTACTAGATCTATTCGTGTTATGGTAATTTTTTGCTCTAGTGCATTGTAATATACGCTTAGCATTATAGATTTGTACCATATTTAAGTCTAGTCTAACAGATTAAAGAAGTACCATTCTGTTTACAAATCAAGCCCAACAAATATTTTTTATCTAAGATAATGTTCCCACAAAGGCCCAATACACACTATTAAGCCCTGTACACACGATCAGATTTCCTATGGATTTTAAACCGATGGATTTTTCCATCGGAAATCTGATGAAGCTGACTTGCCTACACACCATCAGTCAAAAAAACGATCGTCCCAAACGCGGTGACGTAAAACACTCCGACGAGCCAAGAAAAATTAAGTTCTATGCTTCTGAGCATGCGTCGACTTGATTCTGAGCATGCGTGCATTTTTTATTCGATGGAGTTCCCCACAGACGATAGTAATTTGCTATCATTTTTTTTTCCATCGGATAAATTTAAAACATGTTCTATTTTTTAACACCGATGGAAAAAAGACCGATGGGGCCCACACACGATCGGTTTGTCAGATGAAAAAAGTCCATTGGACTGTTTTCATCTGTAAACCGATCGTGTGTACAGGGCTTAAGATTTTCTTCAGATTTTTGTCTTCAGATTTACCAAAACCATATATTATGAGGTCAAACCTTAATGCCGCGAACACACGGCCGTTTTTTTCGACGAGAAAAACGGCATTAAAAACGACGAGAAAAATTAGAACATGTTCTAATTTTTCTCGTCGTTTTTTTCAATATGTTTCCGCGGCAGTGTTTCCCATAGGGAAACACTGCCGCGGAGCCCACAGACGGTAGTTTTTCTCGACAAGAGAAAAAACAACGTGAAAAACGACCGTGTGTGGGGAACAAGCCGTTCCCTCGTTTTTAATGACATTATTCACGGCGGTTTTTTAACCGCCGTGAATATTGATCGTGTGTACGCGGCATAAGAGTTTACATTTTTATGCAATCAGGCAGGCCCTTGCACTACATGGTTTTGGTAAATCTGAAGACAAAAGTCTGCAGAAAATCAAATAGTTTTTTTAACCACTTCAACACCGGGCTTTTTTTACCACCTCAATACTGGGCCTATTCTGGCACTTCTCTCCTACATGTACAAATCATCATTCTTTTGCTAGAAAATTACTCAGAAGTTGAACCCCCAAACATTATATATGTTTTTTTAGCAGACACCCTAGGGAATAAAATTACGGTCATTGCAACATTTTTTCTTGCACGGTATTTGCGCAATAATTTTTCAAACGCCTTTTAAAAAAAAAAAAATGGTTTCATGAATTAAAAAATAACAGAACAGTAAAGTTAGCCCAATTTTTTGGTAAAATATGAAAGATGATGTTACGCCGAGTAAATAGATACCTAACATGTCACGCTTTAAAATTGCGCACACTCATGGAATGGTGCTAAACTTCGGTACTTAAAAATCTCCATAGGCGATGCTTTGAAAATTTTTACAGGTTTTTTTTTTTTTCAGTATAACTCCTTGTAATCATGGTTTGACAATACCTTGCCTATTATCCTTGAAAATGTTGCCAATTTTTAGCTTTTTGTTCACTAAATGTGGTGGTAATGGGTACCTTCACCTACAGGTATGCTTTTCAAACCTAAATTGTGTCTGGGGAGTAGGGATGAGCTTCGTGTTCGAGTCGAACATACGTTCGACTCGAACATTGGCTGTTCGATCGTTCGACGAAGATCGAACGATTTGGGCCGTTCGCGCCAAATTCGAGTGACGCGAACGGCCCACAATGCACTACGCCATCGCAGTGTCATCCAGGCGCTGTGATTGGCCAAGCATGCACTGTGACCCCGCATGCTTGGCCAATCACAGCGCCGGCAGCGAGGAGAGCAATGATTGGCCACAGGCAGGATGCCTGTGGCCAATTATTGCTGAGGGTGTTTAGTACACGCCCCACACTATAAAAGGCCGCCAGCACGGCGGCCTAGTGTAGTGTGTTCCGGAGCAGGGATAGAGTAGCATAGGCAGGGACAGTGACTGTTATTTCTTTCTTGCTTAACCTGGATTCCTTTAGTTTAGGGAAAGAGAAGGATAGGTAGGGAGAGTGTCAGTGTGTTTTGTGCTTCTGCTATAGTGTGCTTAAAAAAAAACATTTATTCTAGGGACAGAAAACTCTAGGTAGGGACAGTGTCAGTTTCTTTCACTCTGCAAGTCCTTGTTTCCAGGGACCTGGAAGGACAGTGAGTGAATTGTCCTTTTGCTATATTGTGATTAAAAAAAACATTTATTCTAGGGACAGAAAACTCTAGGTAGGGACAGTGTCAGTTTCTTTCACTCTGCAAGTCCTTGTTTCCAGGGACCTGGAAGGACAGTGAGTGAATTGTCCTTTTGCTATATTGTGATTAAAAAAAACATTTATTCTAGGGACAGAAAACTCTAGGTAGGGACAGTGTCAGTTTCTTTCACTCTGCAAGTCCTTGTTTCCAGGGACCTGGAAGGACAGTGAGTGAATTGTCCTTTTGCTATATTGTGATTAAAAAAAACATTTATTCTAGGGACAGAAAACTCTAGGTAGGGACAGTGTCAGTTTCTTTCACTCTGCAAGTCCTTGTTTCCAGGGACCTGGAAGGACAGTGAGTGAATTGTCCTTTTGCTATATTGTGATTAAAAAAAACATTTTTTTCTAGGGACAGAAAACTGTAGGTAGGGAGAGTATTTTTTTTCTTTCACTCTGCAAGTCCTTGTTTCCAGGGACCTGTAAGGACAGTGAGTTAATTGTCCTTGTGCTATATTGTGCTGAAAAAAACATTTATTCCAGGGACAGAAAACTCTAGGTAGGGACAGTGTCAGTTTCTTTCACTCTGCAAGTCCTTGTTTCCAGGGACCTGGAAGGACAGTGAGTGAATTGTCCTTTTGCTATATTGTGATTAAAAAAAACATTTTTTTCTAGGGACAGAAAACTGTAGGTAGGGAGAGTGTTTTTTTTCTTTCACTCTGCAAGTCCTTGTTTCCAGGGACCTGTAAGGACAGTGAGTTAATTTTCCTTGTGCTATATTGTGATTAAAAAAAACATTTATTCTAGGGACAGAAAACTCTAGGTAGGGACAGTGTCAGTTTCTTTCACTCTGCAAGTCCTTGTTTCCAGGGACCTGGAAGGACAGTGAGTGAATTGTCCTTTTGCTATATTGTGATTAAAAAAAACATTTATTCTAGGGACAGAAAACTCTAGGTAGGGACAGTGTCAGTTTCTTTCACTCTGCAAGTCCTTGTTTCCAGGGACCTGGAAGGACAGTGAGTGAATTGTCCTTTTGCTATATTGTGATTAAAAAAAACATTTTTTTCTAGGGACAGAAAACTGTAGGTAGGGAGAGTATTTTTTTTCTTTCACTCTGCAAGTCCTTGTTTCCAGGGACCTGTAAGGACAGTGAGTTAATTGTCCTTGTGCTATATTGTGCTGAAAAAAACATTTATTCCAGGGACAGAAAACTCTAGGTAGGGACAGTGTCAGTTTCTTTCACTCTGCAAGTCCTTGTTTCCAGGGACCTGGAAGGACAGTGAGTGAATTGTCCTTTTGCTATATTGTGATTAAAAAAAACATTTTTTTCTAGGGACAGAAAACTGTAGGTAGGGAGAGTATTTTTTTTCTTTCACTCTGCAAGTCCTTGTTTCCAGGGACCTGTAAGGACAGTGAGTTAATTTTCCTTGTGCTATATTGTGATTAAAAAAAACATTTATTCTAGGGACAGAAAACTCTAGGTAGGGACAGTGTCAGTTTCTTTCACTCTGCAAGTCCTTGTTTCCAGGGACCTGGAAGGACAGTGAGTGAATTGTCCTTTTGCTATATTGTGATTAAAAAAAACATTTTTTTCTAGGGACAGAAAACTGTAGGTAGGGAGAGTATTTTTTTTCTTTCACTCTGCAAGTCCTTGTTTCCAGGGACCTGGAAGGACAGTGAGTGAATTGTCCTTTTGCTATATTGTGATAAAAAAAAACATTTTTTTCTAGGGACAGAAAACTGTAGGTAGGGAGAGTGTTTTTTTTCTTTCACTCTGCAAGTCCTTGTTTCCAGGGACCTGTAAGGACAGTGAGTTAATTTTCCTTGTGCTATATTGTGATTAAAAAAAACATTTATTCTAGGGACAGAAAACTCTAGGTAGGGACAGTGTCAGTTTCTTTCACTCTGCAAGTCCTTGTTTCCAGGGACCTGGAAGGACAGTGAGTGAATTGTCCTTTTGCTATATTGTGATTAAAAAAAACATTTTTTTCTAGGGACAGAAAACTGTAGGTAGGGAGAGTGTTTTTTTTCTTTCACTCTGCAAGTCCTTGTTTCCAGGGACCTGTAAGGACAGTGAGTTAATTTTCCTTGTGCTATATTGTGATTAAAAAAAACATTTATTCTAGGGACAGAAAACTCTAGGTAGGGACAGTGTCAGTTTCTTTCACTCTGCAAGTCCTTGTTTCCAGGGACCTGGAAGGACAGTGAGTGAATTGTCCTTTTGCTATATTGTGATTAAAAAAAACATTTATTCTAGGGACAGAAAACTCTAGGTAGGGACAGTGTCAGTTTCTTTCACTCTGCAAGTCCTTGTTTCCAGGGACCTGGAAGGACAGTGAGTGAATTGTCCTTTTGCTATATTGTGATTAAAAAAAAACATTTTTTTCTAGGGACAGAAAACTGTAGGTAGGGAGAGTATTTTTTTTCTTTCACTCTGCAAGTCCTTGTTTCCAGGGACCTGTAAGGACAGTGAGTTAATTGTCCTTGTGCTATATTGTGCTGAAAAAAACATTTATTCCAGGGACAGAAAACTCTAGGTAGGGACAGTGTCAGTTTCTTTCACTCTGCAAGTCCTTGTTTCCAGGGACCTGGAAGGACAGTGAGTGAATTGTCCTTTTGCTATATTGTGATTAAAAAAAACATTTTTTTCTAGGGACAGAAAACTGTAGGTAGGGAGAGTATTTTTTTTCTTTCACTCTGCAAGTCCTTGTTTCCAGGGACCTGTAAGGACAGTGAGTTAATTTTCCTTGTGCTATATTGTGATTAAAAAAAACATTTATTCTAGGGACAGAAAACTCTAGGTAGGGACAGTGTCAGTTTCTTTCACTCTGCAAGTCCTTGTTTCCAGGGACCTGGAAGGACAGTGAGTGAATTGTCCTTTTGCTATATTGTGATTAAAAAAAACATTTTTTTCTAGGGACAGAAAACTGTAGGTAGGGAGAGTATTTTTTTTCTTTCACTCTGCAAGTCCTTGTTTCCAGGGACCTGTAAGGACAGTGAGTTAATTGTCCTTGTGCTATATTGTGCTGAAAAAAACATTTATTCCAGGGACAGAAAACTCTAGGTAGGGACAGTGTCAGTTTCTTTCACTCTGCAAGTCCTTGTTTCCAGGGACCTGGAAGGACAGTGAGTGAATTGTCCTTTTGCTATATTGTGATTAAAAAAAACATTTTTTTCTAGGGACAGAAAACTGTAGGTAGGGAGAGTATTTTTTTTCTTTCACTCTGCAAGTCCTTGTTTCCAGGGACCTGTAAGGACAGTGAGTTAATTTTCCTTGTGCTATATTGTGATTAAAAAAAACATTTATTCTAGGGACAGAAAACTCTAGGTAGGGACAGTGTCAGTTTCTTTCACTCTGCAAGTCCTTGTTTCCAGGGACCTGGAAGGACAGTGAGTGAATTGTCCTTTTGCTATATTGTGATTAAAAAAAACATTTTTTTCTAGGGACAGAAAACTGTAGGTAGGGAGAGTATTTTTTTTCTTTCACTCTGCAAGTCCTTGTTTCCAGGGACCTGTAAGGACAGTGAGTTAATTGTCCTTGTGCTATATTGTGCTGAAAAAAACATTTATTCCAGGGACAGAAAACTCTAGGTAGGGACAGTGTCAGTTTCTTTCACTCTGCAAGTCCTTGTTTCCAGGGACCTGGAAGGACAGTGAGTGAATTGTCCTTTTGCTATATTGTGATTAAAAAAAACATTTTTTTCTAGGGACAGAAAACTGTAGGTAGGGAGAGTATTTTTTTTCTTTCACTCTGCAAGTCCTTGTTTCCAGGGACCTGTAAGGACAGTGAGTTAATTTTCCTTGTGCTATATTGTGATTAAAAAAAACATTTATTCTAGGGACAGAAAACTCTAGGTAGGGACAGTGTCAGTTTCTTTCACTCTGCAAGTCCTTGTTTCCAGGGACCTGGAAGGACAGTGAGTGAATTGTCCTTTTGCTATATTGTGATTAAAAAAAACATTTTTTTCTAGGGACAGAAAACTGTAGGTAGGGAGAGTATTTTTTTTCTTTCACTCTGCAAGTCCTTGTTTCCAGGGACCTGTAAGGACAGTGAGTTAATTGTCCTTGTGCTATATTGTGCTGAAAAAAACATTTATTCCAGGGACAGAAAACTCTAGGTAGGGACAGTGTCAGTTTCTTTCACTCTGCAAGTCCTTGTTTCCAGGGACCTGGAAGGACAGTGAGTGAATTGTCCTTTTGCTATATTGTGATAAAAAAAAACATTTTTTTCTAGGGACAGAAAACTGTAGGTAGGGAGAGTGTTTTTTTTCTTTCACTCTGCAAGTCCTTGTTTCCAGGGACCTGTAAGGACAGTGAGTTAATTTTCCTTGTGCTATATTGTGATTAAAAAAAACATTTATTCTAGGGACAGAAAACTCTAGGTAGGGACAGTGTCAGTTTCTTTCACTCTGCAAGTCCTTGTTTCCAGGGACCTGGAAGGACAGTGAGTGAATTGTCCTTTTGCTATATTGTGATTAAAAAAAACATTTTTTTCTAGGGACAGAAAACTGTAGGTAGGGAGAGTGTTTTTTTTCTTTCACTCTGCAAGTCCTTGTTTCCAGGGACCTGTAAGGACAGTGAGTTAATTTTCCTTGTGCTATATTGTGATTAAAAAAAACATTTATTCTAGGGACAGAAAACTCTAGGTAGGGACAGTGTCAGTTTCTTTCACTCTGCAAGTCCTTGTTTCCAGGGACCTGGAAGGACAGTGAGTGAATTGTCCTTTTGCTATATTGTGATTAAAAAAAACATTTATTCTAGGGACAGAAAACTCTAGGTAGGGACAGTGTCAGTTTCTTTCACTCTGCAAGTCCTTGTTTCCAGGGACCTGGAAGGACAGTGAGTGAATTGTCCTTTTGCTATATTGTGATTAAAAAAAACATTTTTTTCTAGGGACAGAAAACTGTAGGTAGGGAGAGTATTTTTTTTCTTTCACTCTGCAAGTCCTTGTTTCCAGGGACCTGTAAGGACAGTGAGTTAATTGTCCATGTGCTATATTGTGCTGAAAAAAACATTTATTCCAGGGACAGAAAACTCTAGGTAGGGACAGTGTCAGTTTCTTTCACTCTGCAAGTCCTTGTTTCCAGGGACCTGGAAGGACAGTGAGTGAATTGTCCTTTTGCTATATTGTGATTAAAAAAAACATTTTTTTCTAGGGACAGAAAACTGTAGGTAGGGAGAGTATTTTTTTTCTTTCACTCTGCAAGTCCTTGTTTCCAGGGACCTGTAAGGACAGTGAGTTAATTTTCCTTGTGCTATATTGTGATTAAAAAAAACATTTATTCTAGGGACAGAAAACTCTAGGTAGGGACAGTGTCAGTTTCTTTCACTCTGCAAGTCCTTGTTTCCAGGGACCTGGAAGGACAGTGAGTGAATTGTCCTTTTGCTATATTGTGATTAAAAAAAACATTTTTTTCTAGGGACAGAAAACTGTAGGTAGGGAGAGTATTTTTTTTCTTTCACTCTGCAAGTCCTTGTTTCCAGGGACCTGTAAGGACAGTGAGTTAATTGTCCTTGTGCTATATTGTGCTGAAAAAAACATTTATTCCAGGGACAGAAAACTCTAGGTAGGGACAGTGTCAGTTTCTTTCACTCTGCAAGTCCTTGTTTCCAGGGACCTGGAAGGACAGTGAGTGAATTGTCCTTTTGCTATATTGTGATTAAAAAAAACATTTTTTTCTAGGGACAGAAAACTGTAGGTAGGGAGAGTATTTTTTTTCTTTCACTCTGCAAGTCCTTGTTTCCAGGGACCTGTAAGGACAGTGAGTTAATTTTCCTTGTGCTATATTGTGATTAAAAAAAACATTTATTCTAGGGACAGAAAACTCTAGGTAGGGACAGTGTCAGTTTCTTTCACTCTGCAAGTCCTTGTTTCCAGGGACCTGGAAGGACAGTGAGTGAATTGTCCTTTTGCTATATTGTGATTAAAAAAAACATTTTTTTCTAGGGACAGAAAACTGTAGGTAGGGAGAGTATTTTTTTTCTTTCACTCTGCAAGTCCTTGTTTCCAGGGACCTGTAAGGACAGTGAGTTAATTGTCCTTGTGCTATATTGTGCTGAAAAAAACATTTATTCCAGGGACAGAAAACTCTAGGTAGGGACAGTGTCAGTTTCTTTCACTCTGCAAGTCCTTGTTTCCAGGGACCTGGAAGGACAGTGAGTGAATTGTCCTTTTGCTATATTGTGATTAAAAAAAACATTTTTTTCTAGGGACAGAAAACTGTAGGTAGGGAGAGTGTTTTTTTTCTTTCACTCTGCAAGTCCTTGTTTCCAGGGACCTGTAAGGACAGTGAGTTAATTTTCCTTGTGCTATATTGTGATTAAAAAAAACATTTATTCTAGGGACAGAAAACTCTAGGTAGGGACAGTGTCAGTTTCTTTCACTCTGCAAGTCCTTGTTTCCAGGGACCTGGAAGGACAGTGAGTGAATTGTCCTTTTGCTATATTGTGATTAAAAAAAACATTTATTCTAGGGACAGAAAACTCTAGGTAGGGACAGTGTCAGTTTCTTTCACTCTGCAAGTCCTTGTTTCCAGGGACCTGGAAGGACAGTGAGTGAATTGTCCTTTTGCTATATTGTGATTAAAAAAAACATTTTTTTCTAGGGACAGAAAACTGTAGGTAGGGAGAGTATTTTTTTTCTTTCACTCTGCAAGTCCTTGTTTCCAGGGACCTGTAAGGACAGTGAGTTAATTGTCCTTGTGCTATATTGTGCTGAAAAAAACATTTATTCCAGGGACAGAAAACTCTAGGTAGGGACAGTGTCAGTTTCTTTCACTCTGCAAGTCCTTGTTTCCAGGGACCTGGAAGGACAGTGAGTGAATTGTCCTTTTGCTATATTGTGATTAAAAAAAACATTTTTTTCTAGGGACAGAAAACTGTAGGTAGGGAGAGTATTTTTTTTCTTTCACTCTGCAAGTCCTTGTTTCCAGGGACCTGTAAGGACAGTGAGTTAATTTTCCTTGTGCTATATTGTGATTAAAAAAAACATTTATTCTAGGGACAGAAAACTCTAGGTAGGGACAGTGTCAGTTTCTTTCACTCTGCAAGTCCTTGTTTCCAGGGACCTGGAAGGACAGTGAGTGAATTGTCCTTTTGCTATATTGTGATTAAAAAAAACATTTTTTTCTAGGGACAGAAAACTGTAGGTAGGGAGAGTATTTTTTTTCTTTCACTCTGCAAGTCCTTGTTTCCAGGGACCTGGAAGGACAGTGAGTGAATTGTCCTTTTGCTATATTGTGATAAAAAAAAACATTTTTTTCTAGGGACAGAAAACTGTAGGTAGGGAGAGTGTTTTTTTTCTTTCACTCTGCAAGTCCTTGTTTCCAGGGACCTGTAAGGACAGTGAGTTAATTTTCCTTGTGCTATATTGTGATTAAAAAAAACATTTATTCTAGGGACAGAAAACTCTAGGTAGGGACAGTGTCAGTTTCTTTCACTCTGCAAGTCCTTGTTTCCAGGGACCTGGAAGGACAGTGAGTGAATTGTCCTTTTGCTATATTGTGATTAAAAAAAACATTTTTTTCTAGGGACAGAAAACTGTAGGTAGGGAGAGTGTTTTTTTTCTTTCACTCTGCAAGTCCTTGTTTCCAGGGACCTGTAAGGACAGTGAGTTAATTTTCCTTGTGCTATATTGTGATTAAAAAAAACATTTATTCTAGGGACAGAAAACTCTAGGTAGGGACAGTGTCAGTTTCTTTCACTCTGCAAGTCCTTGTTTCCAGGGACCTGGAAGGACAGTGAGTGAATTGTCCTTTTGCTATATTGTGATTAAAAAAAACATTTATTCTAGGGACAGAAAACTCTAGGTAGGGACAGTGTCAGTTTCTTTCACTCTGCAAGTCCTTGTTTCCAGGGACCTGGAAGGACAGTGAGTGAATTGTCCTTTTGCTATATTGTGATTAAAAAAAACATTTTTTTCTAGGGACAGAAAACTGTAGGTAGGGAGAGTATTTTTTTTCTTTCACTCTGCAAGTCCTTGTTTCCAGGGACCTGTAAGGACAGTGAGTTAATTGTCCTTGTGCTATATTGTGCTGAAAAAAACATTTATTCCAGGGACAGAAAACTCTAGGTAGGGACAGTGTCAGTTTCTTTCACTCTGCAAGTCCTTGTTTCCAGGGACCTGGAAGGACAGTGAGTGAATTGTCCTTTTGCTATATTGTGATTAAAAAAAACATTTTTTTCTAGGGACAGAAAACTGTAGGTAGGGAGAGTATTTTTTTTCTTTCACTCTGCAAGTCCTTGTTTCCAGGGACCTGTAAGGACAGTGAGTTAATTTTCCTTGTGCTATATTGTGATTAAAAAAAACATTTATTCTAGGGACAGAAAACTCTAGGTAGGGACAGTGTCAGTTTCTTTCACTCTGCAAGTCCTTGTTTCCAGGGACCTGGAAGGACAGTGAGTGAATTGTCCTTTTGCTATATTGTGATTAAAAAAAACATTTTTTTCTAGGGACAGAAAACTGTAGGTAGGGAGAGTATTTTTTTTCTTTCACTCTGCAAGTCCTTGTTTCCAGGGACCTGTAAGGACAGTGAGTTAATTGTCCTTGTGCTATATTGTGCTGAAAAAAACATTTATTCCAGGGACAGAAAACTCTAGGTAGGGACAGTGTCAGTTTCTTTCACTCTGCAAGTCCTTGTTTCCAGGGACCTGGAAGGACAGTGAGTGAATTGTCCTTTTGCTATATTGTGATAAAAAAAAACATTTTTTTCTAGGGACAGAAAACTGTAGGTAGGGAGAGTGTTTTTTTTCTTTCACTCTGCAAGTCCTTGTTTCCAGGGACCTGTAAGGACAGTGAGTTAATTTTCCTTGTGCTATATTGTGATTAAAAAAAACATTTATTCTAGGGACAGAAAACTCTAGGTAGGGACAGTGTCAGTTTCTTTCACTCTGCAAGTCCTTGTTTCCAGGGACCTGGAAGGACAGTGAGTGAATTGTCCTTTTGCTATATTGTGCTGAAAAAAACATTTATTCCAGGGACAGAAAACTCTAGGTAGGGACAGTGTCAGTTTCTTTCACTCTGCAAGTCCTTGTTTCCAGGGACCTGGAAGGACAGTGAGTGAATTGTCCTTTTGCTATATTGTGATTAAAAAAAACATTTTTTTCTAGGGACAGAAAACTGTAGGTAGGGAGAGTGTTTTTTTTCTTTCACTCTGCAAGTCCTTGTTTCCAGGGACCTGTAAGGACAGTGAGTTAATTTTCCTTGTGCTATATTGTGATTAAAAAAAACATTTTTTCTAGGGACAGAAAACTGTAGGTAGGGAGAGTGTTTTTTTTCTTTCACTCTGCAAGTCCTTGTTTCCAGGGACAGAGAAGGACACCTGAAGGTAGCCCTTATTGCTTTTTTCCCATCTCCCTGCAGGCCATCTATTAGAATGTCTGGAAGGCAAACAAGGAGAGGCAGACAGTCAGGAGGCAATAAAAGAGGGCAAGCAGGCTCTGTGTCTGGGGGCAACAGTGCTGGTCGTGGACGCGGTGCATTGTCATCAGCACATGGCCATGGGACACGCTTGTCCTTCTTTTCGGCAGCTGGACATGTTGAGCCACATCATGCCGAAGACTTGGTAGAGTGGATGACCAAGCCCTCCTCCTCCTCCTCATCCTCTCTCACCCAGGCTCAGGGTACTGGAAAAGCAGCTGCCAAAGCGTCGTCTTCCCTGGTATCAATGTCAGACAAATCATCAGTCACTCCTTCCCTAGACCCACCATGTCCTCCTCCTGAGGAGTCCCCCGAACTGTTTCAGCACAGTGTTGGGTACATGCTCCAGGAGGATGCCCAGCGTTTCGAAGGGTCTGATGATGAAACCCAGCTAGAGGAAGGCAGTAGCGTGAGAGCAGACAGAGGGGATGCTCAAGAAGGACACCAATCTGGCAGTCATGTTCCAGCAGCTGCAGCATACTGCCAGATTGGCTCCAGTGATGAGGAGGGAGGGGATGATGAGGTCAATGACTCCACGTGGGTGCCTAATAGGAGAGAGGAGGAGGAGGAGGATGAGGAGGAGGCACATCTCCAACGAGGCAGGATGCCCTTTGGTGGCCAGCGTAAGGGCAGTACACCGACGGAATCACACCGCAGAGCTCCGCCTGTGCAGGGCGCTGCCTCTGCCCGTCATTCAAAAAGTTCTTTGGTGTGGGCCTTTTTTGAGGCTAGTGCATCAGATCGCACAGCTGCTGTTTGCAACATATGTCTCAAGCGTATATCGCGTGGCCAAAACATCAGCCGCTTGGGTACCACATGCCTGACCAGACATATGTTGACCTGCCATGCAGCTCGTTGGCAAGCCTACCTCAAAGACCCACACCAAAGAACAAAGCGGACCTCTCCTTGCACCGCATCAGCTGGGATCTCCAACCCCACTATAACTTCAGTCCTCTCTGAAACATGCACTGAGAGGAATGAAGGTGTAGAATTAGGTGTGTCACAGCCAAGTACTTGCGCCCACTCTGCTAGCAGTACACCGACGTCCGATTCTAGCAGGCAAATTTCCCTGCCCCAGCTGCTGGACCGTCGAAAGAAGTTCACTCCCAGCCATCCACATGCCCAGCGGTTGAATGCTAGCTTGGCTAAATTGCTAGCGCTTCAACTGCTGCCTTTTCAGTTGGTAGACTCGGCCCCCTTCCGTGAGTTTGTGCAATGTGCGGTTCCTCAGTGGCAGGTTCCCAAACGCCACTTTTTCTCACGGAAGGCTATTCCGGCTCTCTACCGGCATGTGGAAGGCAATGTCTTGGCCTCGCTGGACAGGGCGGTCAGCGGTAAGGTGCATATTACCGCTGACTCATGGTCCAGCAGGCATGGACAGGGACGTTACCTTTCTTTCACGGCCCATTGGGTCACTCTTTTGGCAGCTGGGAAGGATTCAGGACAAGGTGCAGTAGTGTTGGAGGTTGTCCCACCGCCACGCCTCCAAAATGCTACTACTGGTTGTGACACACCTCTCTCCTCCACCCCCTCCTCTTCTTCTTCCTCCATGGCCTCTTCCTGTGGTTTGTCCTATGAACCAGCGGTGCTCCGTAGCCGTTCACGGGGCTACGCAAGTACGCAGGCAAAAAGATGCCATGCCGTGCTTGCGCTGGTGTGTTTGGGGGACAGAAGCCACACTGGGGCAGAGGTCCTGTCTGCTCTGCAGGGCCAGGCCGAGAGGTGGTTGACGCCACGCCAGCTTAAGCCAGGAATGGTGGTTTGCGACAATGGCACCAACCTCCTCTCCGCCCTCCGACAGGGACAACTGACCCATGTGCCCTGTGTGGCTCACGTCCTTAACCTGGTGGTGCAGCGGTTCTTGGGCAGGTACCCGGGCTTACAGGATGTCCTGAGGCAGGCCAGGAAAGTCTGTGTGCATTTCCGCAGATCTTATAATGCCAGTGCTCGCCTGGCTGAGCTGCAAAAGGAGTTGAACCTGCCCAAGAACCGCCTTATATGTGACATGCCCACCAGGTGGAACTCAACGTTGGCCATGCTGCAGCGGCTGCACACGCAGCAGAGGGCCATCAATGAGTACCTGTGCGACTACGGCACCAGGACAGGGTCAGGGGAGCTTGGTTTTTTTTCTCCACGCCAGTGGGGCATGATCAGGGATGCATGCACTGTCCTGGCACCATTTGAGGAGGCCACGAGGATGGTGAGCAGTGACAGTGCATGCATCAGTGACACTGTACCTCTTGTCCACCTGTTGGAGCACACGCTGCGTGGAATAATGGACAGGGCACTTGAGGCAGAACAGAGGCAGGAAGAGGAGGACTTCCTTGCCTCTCAAGGCCCCCTTTACCCAGACAGTGTTCCTTCTGTCCCACCCATCGCACAGGAAGAGGAGGAGGAGGAGGAGGAGGAGGAGGATTGTGTCAGCATGGAGGTGGAGGCTGGCACTCAGCATCATCAGCAGCAGTCTTTTAGGGATGATTTACAGTCCCAAGAAACCAGTGGACTTGTACGTGGCTGGGAGGAGGTGGCTGCGGATCATGTCGTCCTTAGTGACCCAGAGGACTCCGGAGCGAATGCCTCAGCAAACCTACGCTGCATGGCCTCCCTGATCCTGCAAAGTCTGCGGAAGGATCCTCGTATTCTTCGGATCAAGGAGAGGGACCATTACTGGCTGGCCACTCTCCTTGATCCACGGTACAAGGGTAAGGTTGCGGACCTTATGTTACCGTCGCAGAGGGAGCAGAGGATGAGACAACTCCGGGAGGCCTTGCAGAAAGGTCTGTGCAACGCGTTCCCAGAGACTGGGAGGTTGCAAACTCCTGGTCCTGGACAACGAGTTGCTGAGGCTTCGGCCAGTCAAAGAAGGAGCGGTGGGGAAGGTGGCCGTCTGACCGATGCGTTCAGACAATTCTTTAGTCCGCAGCCCCAAAGTATGATTGGTTCCAGCAACCATCGCCAGCGTCTGATAAACATGGTGCAGGAATATCTAGGGGCAAGGTCAGACTTGGACACCTTCCCCACCGAAAATCCTCTGGCTTACTGGGTCTTGAGGATGGATCACTGGCCAGAGCTTGCACAGTATGCAATTGAGCTACTGGCCTGTCCTGCATCCAGCGTTCTTTCGGAACGCACATTCAGTGCTGCTGGAGGATTTGTCACGGATCACAGGGTGCGCCTGTCCACCGACTCGGTTGATCGACTGACTTTCATCAAGATGAACCAGTCTTGGATCACCACCAGCTACCACACACCTGATGCTGATATAACAGACTAATTGATTTTAAAATGTCACATCCCTTCAAGACTGATGCTGATGCTGAGTGCCTGTGCTGTTATGTTGACTGCCTATCCTCCTCCTCCGAGTCCTCAATGATACGATTGATGATGATAGCTTGGAAGATCATTTTTGTTTATGGGTGCCGCCACCAGTGCCTAACGCCCAATTTTTCAGCCCCTGTTTAACAGGGGCGTGTAATTACAATTTTTGAAGCAATACTTTGCAACAGGGCTCATTGCTGTGCTCCAAGTACAGTATCTGTGAGGAGTTGCAGTGTTGTGCCACCAGTGCCTAAGGCCCAATTTTTCAGCCCCTGTTTAACAGGGGCGTGTCATTACAATTTTTGAAGCAATACTTTGCAACAGGGCTCATTGCTGTGCTCCAAGTACAGTATCTGTGAGGGGTTGCAGTGTTGTGCCACCAGTGCCTAAGGCCCAATTTTTCAGCCCCTGTTCAACAGGGGCATGTAATTACAATTCTTGATCTAATAATTCACAGCAGGGCCCATTGCTGCACCCACCAAGAGTAACTGTCAGGGCTTACAGTGTTGTGGCACCAGCACCACCATCAAAGGCCCAATTTTTACTACCACTGTTCAACAATTATATGTAATTAAAATTCCTGATATAATAGTTGACAGCAGGGCGTTCCAGCACCAACCAAGAGTAACTGTGAGTGCTTACAGTGTTGTGCCAACACCAACAACTAAGGGGCCTATTTCTGCAGAGTATATACGGCAGGTCCCTACTTTCAAACATCCAACTTACAAACGACTCCTACTTGCAAACGCAAGAAGACAACAGGAAGTGAGAGGAAATCTACCACTAGGAAGGAAAATTCTCTCCTGTAAGAATAAATATGGGAGAAAGGTGTCTCCTCTGTACTGATGCTTTATCAGCAATCCTTGTTTCAAGAAAAACACCACATTTCAAAAACAGTTGTCATTGGGACGGAAAGTGAGGTGAAATGTTCTGAACAGGGGCACAGACAGCAAAACAAATGTTACAGGGGTGATAACCCTTACCTATGTTTTCCAAAAAGTTTAAAAATAGATTTTTGGGCTGGAGCTACACTTCAACAATGTACCTGTTCAAAATTACAAACAGATTCTACATAAGAACAAACCTACAGTCCCTGTCTTGTATGCACCGCCTGTATACGGCTGTTCAGAGTATATAGGGCCTTTTTTATTTTATGTGCGGGGTTCCCCTTAATATCCATACAAGACCCAAAGGGGCTGGTAATGGGCTGGGGTAGGGGGGGGGGGGTCATGGGGTAGCTATGCCATTTTTCTTAAAGAATTTCATCCATATTACCGGGACCAGACATTACATTAAAGCCGCAAGCAGTTTTAAATGGCTTTTTTTTCCTTTAGAAGTGTCATTTTGTGCAGGGACAGTTCTAAACACGGGAAACACGTGGCACTTCACAGGCATACTTTAGACACCCCCCAGGTACGATATTTAAAGGAATATTTGACTTTTTTTTTTCACTTTATGCATCATTAAAATGACTGCTCCCGAAAAACGACCGTTTTTAAAACTTCTTTTTGCATTGATACATGTCCCCTGGTGCAGAACCCGGGTTCCCAAACCCTTTTTAGGACAATAACATGCATAATAGTTGTTATAATTAGCACTTTAGAATTCGAACGTTCGCATCCATTGTATTTAATAGGGTTCTAATGTTCGTTCGAACTTCCGGTCCGTTCGCGGGTTCTGGTGCGAACCGAACCCGGGGGTGTTCGGCTCATCACTACTGGGGAGTGTGTTGTGCTTGTCCCTGTGGGTATTCTTACCAAGAGGTCTGCATCTTGTGATTCTTTAGGCATTCTTTATTATGGCTGTCAGCATGTACTCCTTGATTGGCAGATGGCGGGAGCAGTACTGAGCCCCATAAATTGGTAAGTGTCTAGACACTATGGTGGTCTTTAATTTTGCTATTGCTTTTTATTAAAGTTAGTTGGGCCAAATGTTTTTGCTCTGTTTGTTTTTGGCAGGAACGTACCAAACTAGCATCCACTAGCTGGGTTTGGGACATTTTGAATCAATATCCTCACACACTTCCATTTATTTATTAGACAATTGAATGACATTCAGCCTCCTACATTTTAGGTGCATAATCTTTATCCTTTGGGTTACACTATTATGTGCAGTTTTTAGGATAGAGTGGGGCTTTATAATACCATATTTGGTTCCACATTTTCTGAGTTGCTACTTTTTCCGCTCCCACACCTGCCCAAAGATCACCTTGTCTGTGACACCTCTCCCATCTTTGATGTGTGGATCTCCAAATGGTTTGGTGAGTTTTTGCACTGTTATGCCGAGTACACACGATTGGACATTCCGACAACAAAACCGTGTTTTTTTTTTCCGACTCAAACTTGTCTTGGATACAAACGGTCGCACAAATGTTGCTTGGAAATTCCGATGGTCAAGAACACGGAGACGTACAACACTACAACAAGCCGAAAAAAAATGAAGTACAATGATTCTGAGCATGCGTTGAATTGCTTCTGAGCATGCGCAGCACTTTTGTGCATCGGAAATGGCTACACATGATCGGAATTTCCGACAAGAACTTTTCTTGTCGGAAAAATTGAGAGCCTGCTCTCAAACATTTGTTGTCGGAAATTCCGACAGCAAATGTCCGATGGAGCCTACACACGGTCGGAATATCCAACCAAAAGCATTAAGCTATATTTGATGGTGAAATGTTTTTGATATATTTTGTAATACATTTGTATTTTATTTTCAATATAAGTTTGTTAAAGCTTACTCCTCCTGAAGCAGCGGTGTTTCCTGCCAAACATATTGAGGTGCACTGTCGGCATTGGAGACACCCTCAGCAAATATTGAATTGCCTGAGCATATTTTGACATTACTATTTAATACGGGGGTCTCTGTCAACGTTAATAATTAGTAAAGGGAAGCTATGTACAGCACATTGTATTCTGCATGTTTTTAATGGTCGTTTTTAATTATTTGATTTTTGTAATAAAATTGTGATTTTTTTTTTTAAATCAAATCATCTTTTTATTGTTTTTTTTTTACATACAAACAACAAAAAACATCAAATACAACATACAACCCATGCCCGCATTGAGAGGAAAAAAAAAAACACAAATTGCATCCCCCTTACCCCTAGCTCCCATAATCTCCCCCCTCTCCCAACTCTACTCTCCCATCCCCCCTCCCCTCATACCTCCAAGATATCACACCACCCTCTCCATATGTTTTCAAATTTCACTGGGCAACCTCTGCGTAAGAAAATATACTTTTCTTTAATTACCGTTTCCCTTATTTGTATTTTCCACTCTTCTACAGTGGGTGGGTATGGTGATAGCCACTTTTGTGCAATAAGCTTACGAGCCTGGATTAGACTTCTATTTATTGAAACAATATAATCCACTGGGATTCTCGATTCATCCAGTATACCCAGAAGACAACCCCCAGGTTCCATGAGCATCCCACTCTCAAATACACTATTAATCATAGATACCACCCCAGACCAATAGCGTTGAAGTTTGGGGCATCTCCATATCATATGTATTAGATTGGCTACTCTCCCTTTACATCTAGGGCATCGGTCTGTATCTCTACATTTCCATTTAAATAATTTCTCTGGTGTGTAATGTGCCCTATGTAGGATACATAGTTGTGTTAAATTTTGTGTTGGAGATAGGGAGGCCTGAGGTATTGCTGATAGTGCCTGTGCCCACTGTTCATCTGAAATTGTCCCATTATCCCCTGACCAAGCTAATCTTGCTGGTATGTCCACTGTTTTTTTAAATATATATATATATCATATAATTGTGATATCAGACCCTTTTTTTTTTTGCCCTGTCTTATCCAACAAGGCTATCACCACTGACTTTTCTTTTTCGTACATCACGGGACACAGAGCGACTTAGTCATTACTAATGGGTTATATAGATACCTTCAGGTGCTGGCACTGGCAACTTCCAAAACCGGAAGTACCCTCCCCTATATAAGCCCCTCCCATCCGGGAGTACCTCAGTTTTTTGCCAGTGTCTAAGGTGTTGGCCAAAGAGTAACATGTGTTTTCACTGGGCTTGCGTACAGGTTCTTTTATGGGCCTCAGTAAGCTGTTCCGGATCCGACCAAAAAAGCTTCATAGCTAAACGGTCGGTACCCGGGCCTTGCAACAGAAGAGCAAGGTTTTGCCTGTAATGCCTCTCTTAGGAGGGCTGGACCCTGGGATCCAGAGCTCTGGTCATACCCACGACCAAGATGTTGTCTGTGCAGGGTGCTATACAGGTCCAGGGGAGTGGAATCCTTGGGAACCCGGTCCCTGAAGGTTTAAATACAATGCCTGCCGTGAGAGGTGAAGTTTGGGCTTCTGTGGACCAAACAAAGTCCTGCGGCGGGGAAGAGGTAAGTGGGGGCCCCCAGGAACTTGGTTCTATTGGGGGACCCCCAAGCCTAATTTGTCTTTCTGTCTGTTACCTAACGGTATTCCCGCTAAATATCTGTGCATGCCTGTAACTACTGGAAAATGTAAAATTTTAATAGTAGTCAAGAAGAAAAAAAAAAGGGAGACCGCGGTACCTGTGTTAAACCACTAGAGGCCGCTGTGGTCCATTTTTCTTGTCATGTGGATCTTTTTCTTTTCAAGTCAAAAGATCCAGGCAGTTGGTAAGTTCTCTGTGGGAATCCACTTCCTCTGCCCTGTTGCTGCGCTCATCCACCGCACAGGCCCTCCGGCAAAAAAGGCCCTGGCTCCTAGTCCCTGCTTATTTTTCAAAAAAAGCGCCGAAGGCGACGGGCGCGCGCGTGCGCGTGCACGCGCCTCCTATGTAGAGATGAGCGAAAAAAGGGGCGGGGCTGGTGGATGACGCTCGATGCGCGCCACGGCGCTTCTGCGCATGTGCAGGCGTCCCAGCATGGATAAAAGACACAGTACAAGTGTCAGCTGGATGCAAACAGAGCTAGCAACAAAACGGTGGCACACAGAGGCGGTTGATGCAGGCATCCCCATAGAAAGGCACTTTAGTGGACACCAGCTGGTATATAGCAGCAACTGTGCTAGACTATTACCAGTAAAAGTGGTGTATGACGACGGGAATACCTCAGCTCTGTGCTTAAAGGATATGTCGTCCAGAAGCTCTGGAAATAAGTCTTCCAAGAAGCAAAAGGGGTCTCCATCGGGCTCTGAGGATTTTGGGCATGCTTGTACTGCACCAATCTCCCCTGAAATTTCAGAGGTTAGTAGCCGTAGGAACCCCGCAGGAGTACCTGGTGCTGCGGCTGTCCCCAGTCCACCTGCTCCTGTATATATAACAGAGGAGGTTTTTTCCTCAGCTCTGGGAGGATTGGAAGAGAGATTAACAGCATTGATCACTGCTTCCCTGTCACAGGGAAAGCGCGTCCGATCTCCGTCTCCTCCTTCAGAGTACCTGTTAGTGGAGGAACAGCCCCACACAGAGATCGACCTGCCTGAAGGGGATCAGGATGAGGTTGATTCGGTTATAGAGGAATCAACAGTGGAAGAACCTTTCTCAGCATCTCAGGCTGAAAGATTATGGGTTCAGTCTCTGACTAACATGGTCCGATCAGCATTTAAAATGCCTCTTGCGGAGCCATCAACCACTACTGTCTCCTCGCTGGGGTCGCTAAAGGCTCCCCAGACTGTCTGTTCCTTCCCAATCCACCCCTTATTGGAAGGGCTTATTTACCAGGATTGGGAGCATCCTGATAAAATATTTACTCCCCCCAAGAGATTTCCGGTGATCTATCCCATGGAGGATAAGTTCATACAAAAATGGAAGGTGCCCACAGTGGACGCAGCCATCTCTTTTGTGAATAAATCACTGACATGTCCAGTAGATAATGTTCCAATGTTCAAAGACCCAATAGATAAAAAATTGGAGTCTTTACTAAAATCTGCTTTCTCTACAGCAAGCATGGTGACACAACCTGCAGTAGCAGCTATTGGGGTCTGCCAAGCAGTGAAGGATCAGTTGAAACAAGTCTTAAGGGACTTACCAGATCAGCAGGCTCTTGCCCTAGCTGACCTACCTAGAGCCTTGTGTTTTGCGGTGGACGCCATAAAGGATACAATCCAACAGGCCTCCCGCTTTACGCTGTCTGTAGTACATATGCGTAGGCTTCTATGGCTCAAAAACTGGTCTGCTGAGGCTCCCTGTAAGAAATTGCTGATTAGCTTCCCATTTCATGGAGAACGCTTATTTGGAGAAGATCTGGACAAGTATATCCAGAAAATTTCTGCCGGTAAAAGTACACTCTTGCCGGTTAAGAACAAAGTTAGAAGTCCTTCTTTTAAGAGGCCTACTTCTCCAGTCCCTGGCACATCGGCTGTGAAACAGTTCCGATGGCCTCCGCGGTCAATCCAGGGGGCAGAAATCAGGGACAAGCACAGGGTAACAAGAAACCCTGGGTCAAGAGAGGTACGAAACCTCCCCCCAAGTCATGAAGGGTTGCCCCCACTCAATCGGGTGGGGGGAAGACTTCAGTTGTTCACAGAGACCTGGCGGGACACCATCAGAGACAGATGGGTGATCTCCGCAGTAAGTCTGGGATACAAGCTGGAGTTAAAAGACACTCCTCCTGCCCATTTTATGAGGTCAAACGTGCCAAGCGATCCCCAGAAGAGAGGATCCCTCCTTCTGGCACTAGAACGACTATTGCTCCAAGGTGTAATCATGAAGGTTCCCTTGGAAGAATGCGGGTTCGGGTTTTACTCAAACCTCTTCACAGTCCCCAAACCAAATGGGGACGTGAGGCCCATATTAAATCTAAAAGGGCTAAACAAATTCCTACATATCAGGACTTTTCGGATGGAGTCGATCCGATCGGTGGCCACCGCCCTACAAGGGCAGGAATGGTTAGCCTCGATCGACATAAAGGATGCTTATTTGCATATTCCCATCTTTCCGGCCCATCAGAAATTTCTACGCTTTGCAGTAGAAGGGCGCCATTTTCAGTTCAGAGCCTTACCTTTCGGTCTGGCCACAGCACCACGAGTGTTCACAAAAATTCTGGCCCCACTATTGGCCAATCTAAGAACACGGGTGTAACGATAATGGCATATTTAGACGACCTGCTACTAATAGACCACTCAGTGGAAAAACTGGAAGTAGCTATTCACGAGACAATCAAGTATCTGGGATATCACGGTTGGATTATCAACCGAGACAAGTCAGCTCTAAGACCAGTCAAAAGTTTGGAATACTTGGGGCTAAGGCTGGATTCAAATCAGAGAAAGATTTTCTTACCTCCAGAGAAGGTGTCGTCTTTGAAAGATTTGACCCACTTAGTGGGTACAAAAAGAAAACCATCCATACGCCTGTGCATGAGGCTGCTGGGAAAAATGGTGGCTTCATTCGAAGCAGTACCCTACGGTCAATTCCATTCAAGGAACTTGCAGAGGGCCATACTGTCAGCCTGGAACAAAAAAGTTGTCCCTGTCCCCTTCCGTTCGCAAGAGCCTCCATTGGTGGTTGGTGCCCAAGAATCTGGAAAAAGGGAAACCCTTCAGTCCGGTTTCTTGGAAGGTGGTCACTACAGATGCCAGCCTCATAGGCTGGGGGGCAGTACTGGAGCAATGGTCTCTCCAGGGCAAGTGGTCAGAAGCAGAGAAGGCCCTGCCCATCAATCTCTTAGAGATACGAGCAGCCCGGTATGCCCTAGTAGCATGGACATCCAAACTCCAAGGGTCCCCTGTCAGAATTCAATCAGACAATGCCACAGCAGTGGCATATATCAATCACCAGGGTGACACCAGGAGTCGTGCAGCCCAGAGGGAAGCGAATTGCATCCTGAAATGGGCAGAAAGATATGTCCCAGCCATATCCGCGGTTTTCATCCCAGGAGTGGAAAATTGGAGAGCGGACTTTCTAAGTCGCCAGCAATTATGCCCGGGGGAATGGTCTCTTCACCCGAGGTTTTCCAGGTAATATGCCAGCGGTGGGGAACACCGGATGTAGATCTGCTAGCATCCAGATTCAACGCAAAGGTGGACAGATTTGTGTCTCGCACAAGGGATCCCCTAGCTTGCGGCTCGGATGCCCTAGTGTTCCCTTGGGATCAGTTCAAGCTGATATATGCATTCCCACCGCCACAATTGTTACCGCGATTAATCCGCAGAATCCGGGTAGAAAAGAAACCGGTGATTCTGGTGGCTCCAGCGTGGCCCCGAAGAGCATGGTACGCGGAGATCGTAAAGATGTCAGTGGGGAGTCCTTGGACCCTCCCACATCGTCCGAACCTGCTTTCGCAGGGACCGATATACCACCCTTCCTTACAAGCCCTAGGTTTGACGGCCTGGCTATTGAAGCCCACATTCTAAAAAAGAGAGGTGTCACGTACCTGATGGTGACGAGCCCGGTTAGCAGAGGGAGGCCTCCCTTACGGCTCCCACCGGCGGCCCCTGGTGATATAACAGGAAGCACGGCGGTGGAAGGGGTACGAGTGCCTGGCAGGATCAAGAACTACCGCAGGTGATCAGGAACCAGCAGGTGAGGAGGCAGGAACCAGGAACTACAGCAGGTGAGTGGACAGGAACCAGGAACTACAGCAGGTGAGTAGACAGGAACCAGGAACTCAGAAGATGACCCGGACCGGGAGGCACAGCAGGTAGACTGGAACCACTGGGCAGCAGCAGATGAACAGGAACCAGCAGATGAGCAGACAGGAACCAGCAGATGAGCAGACAGGAACCAGCAGATGAGCAGACAGGAACCAGGAACTCAGCAGATGACCCGGACCGGGAGGCACAGCAGGTAAACTGGAACCACTAGGCAGCAGCAGGTGAACAAGAGCCAAGGTCAGGCAGGATCGTCAGACAAGCCGGGGTCGGGTAAACTGGCAGGCAGCGAGGCACAAAAGGATCAGGCAATACCGAAGTCAGAAAACAGGCCGATGGTCAGGTACAGGCAGATAGCAGGAGGGTCACAGGAAGCCGGGTCAGATACAGGTAAACAGGGCAGATCAGGTCACTTGGGATAAACGCTGTAGAGCAGACAGCAGGGACTGTCTGCAAGTGAGGAGTTTAAATAGCCCTTCGGGCGTCACCTGCGGGGGCGGGAACCAGGAAGTCCAGGGCGTCTGTTCCTGACAGGGTTTCCATGACATTGCCCCCCCCCAAGGGGCAGCCTCCGGATGCCCCTAGGAGCAAACTTCTCGGGGTGAGACCTCCTGAAGGCTTGTATCAGGTCTTTGGCGTGAATGTTCTCTTCGGGTTCCCAGGAGTTCTCCTCTGGTCCGTAACCCTTCCATTTTATTAAAAATTGACTCTGGCTATTTCTTCTTCGTGCATCTAAAATAGCTTCTACCTCGAATTCCTGTTCCCCGTCTATGATGACGGGATCAGGGCGAGTCGGGGTCCGACCTGGGAATGGGTTGGAGACTGACGGTTTCAATAAAGAAACATGAAAAACAGGGTGGACCCTCAGGGAGTCGGGGAGCTCCAGCTCGTAGGCCACCTCGTTGATTTTCCTTTTGATAGGAAAAGGCCCTAGAAACTTGGGGCCCAATTTCTTGGACGGGCAAGCCAATCTTAGATTGATGGTGGAAAGCCATACTTGGTCGCCCGGTGCCAGCGCTAATTCACCCCGTCTCCTCCTGTCGTAGACCGTCTTGTTATACTCCTGAGTTCTTGCCATGGCTTCGCGTAGAAGCTGGTTGTTAGAGGAGAAGAAATTCACTTTTTCCAGAACTGCGGGCACTGAGCACTCAGGGAGAGAGTTGGGCAGAAATGTGGGGTGAAACCCGAAGTTCGCAAAAAATGGGGTCTGGTTAGTTGCGGAGTGGATGGAGTTATTGTAGGAGAACTCCGCTAGCGGAAGCAGGGAGAGCCAGTCATTCTGAGCAAAGGAGGAGAAACAACGCAAATATTGCTCGAGGGTCTGATTTGTTCTCTCAGTCTGTCCGTTGGTTTGAGGGTGGTAAGCCGAAGAGAATGATAGCTCTATTCCCAGAGTCTTGCAGAGGGACCTCCAGAACCGGGAGGTAAATTGTACCCCCCGATCAGAGACTATATTAGCAGGTACCCCGTGGAGCCTGACGACTTCTTTAATGAACATTTGTGCAGTTTCCGGGGCCGAGGGGGTCCCTCTCATAGGAACAAAATGTGCCATCTTGGACAGACGGTCCACAATCACAAAGATGGTGGTGTGATTCTCAGCCGGGGGGAGTTCAACTATGAAGTCGATAGAAAGCATTTTCCACGGTCTCTCTGGAACGGGTAAGGGCTTCAGTAGTCCCCAGGCTTTGGATCTGGACCCTTTATTCCGGGTACATGTAGTACAGGACTCCACGAACCTCCTGCAATCCTCGCGTAGTCGAGGCCACCAGAAGGTACGTTGTACCAACTCAGTGGTCTTAGCCACGCCAAAGTGCCCAGCAAGGGCATGATCGTGGCAGAGCTCTAGCACGGTTATCTTTAGTTCTTCTGGTATGAATATCCTGTCTTGGTGCCAGAGTAATCCATCCTTGGTTTGCAGATCCAGTTCAGGAGAGGGTTCCTGTCTAGTGGTGGCTTGTCTGATCCGGGAGAGTAGGTCCTCCTGAAGTAGGAGAAAATTCCCAGGAGCGAGGATTGTATCGGGTGAGGAGAGTTCTTTGGATCCATGAAACATTCGGGACAAGGCGTCAGGTTTAGTGTTCTTGGCACCGGGGCGGTATGTCACATGGAAGGAGAACCGGGAAAAAAACAGGGCCCATCTGGCTTGTCGTGGTTTTAGTCTTTTTGCAGTTTTCAGGTACTCTAAGTTCTTATGGTCGGTGAATACTAAGATCGGGTGAGCAGCACCTTCAAGTAAGTACCTCCATTCTTCGAGGGCGGACTTAATCGCCAAGAGTTCCCGGTCTCCCACGTCATAGTTCTTTTCTGCCGCAGATAATTTGCGAGAAAAGAAAGCCACCGGATGAAGCAAAGCCTTGGTTCCTTGCCTCTGTGACAATATTGCCCCTACTGCAACCTCAGAAGCATCTACCTCAAGTACAAATGGTAGGGAGGAATCTGGGTGTTTTAAGATGGATGCAGAGGTGAAGAGCCCTTTGAGATCCTCAAAGGCCTTTTGGGCCTCAGGGGACCAGTGGAAGCGGGTACCATGCTTGGTTAGCTGAGTAATGGGTGCAATGATGGCGGAGAACCCCCGGATGAATTTACGATAAAAGTTGGCGAATCCAACGAACCGTTGGATTCCCTTCTTATCCACTGGCGCTGGCCAGTCCAAGATTGCGGTGATCTTCTGTGGGTCCATCCTGATGCCTTCGCCAGAGATGATTAATCCCAGAAATGCTATGCTCTCCCGCTCAAACTCGCATTTCTCAGCCTTCGCATATAGTTTATGCTGCCGAAGCCGGTCTAACACACTTCTGACATGCCTGCGATGAGAGTCAAGGGAGGGAGAGAAGATTAGTATGTCATCTAAATAAGCAATCACAAAGAGATCTAAAAAGTCCCGAAGAACATCATTAATTAAATACTGGAAGGTGGCAGGGGCATTGCACAGCCCGAAGGGCATCACTAAATATTCGAAATGTCCGAACTGGGAGCGGAAGGCGGTTTTCCACTCATCGCCCTCCTTGATTCGGACCAGGTTATAGGCTGCCCGGAGGTCAAGCTTAGTGAAAATAACGGCAGCTCCCAATCTTTGGAACAACTCTGGTACCAGAGGAAGAGGATAACGATTTTTCATGGTGACCTTATTTAGTTCACGGTAGTCCACACATGGCCTGAGGGTATGGTCCTTCTTTTCTACAAAGAAAATGCCTGCGCCTGCTGGCGACGTAGAGGGGCGAATGAACCCCTTTAAAAGGTTCTCATCGATGTAGTCCTTCAGGGCCCCCTGTTCCACCTCCGTTAAAGGGAAAATCCTACCGAAAAGAATAGCTGCTCCGGGAAGTAGATCAATGGGGCAGTCGTAGGCTCGGTGGGGTGGTAGTGTCTCTGCCCCCTGTTTACTAAACACATCGAGAAAGTCCAGGTAAGCGTCAGGGATGGCCTGACGTATTCCGGCCTCAGTGTCGGTACACATTAAGGTGGCAGGCCCAGGGGGTTTGTGTGAGCCACAGGACCGTTGGCAGTAGGAGGAAGGAAACGTGATCACCCCCGTGACCCAGTTAATGGTAGGATTATGGGCTTGTAGCCAGGGCATACCGAGAATTATGGGGAACAGTGGAGAGGAGATAATATCCAGCCGTAGATATTCTCGGTGCACCCCGGTAGAGGAGAAGACAGTGACAGGTAGGGGAGCCGTCTCTTCGACCACGGGCCCCGACTTGATAAGGGACCCATCAGCCAGGTGAACCCGTAGTCCATGGGTCTTGGGAAGTAGAGGAATAAGTTGAGTACGGGCAAAAGTTGAGTCCATGAAGCAACTACAAGCCCCAGAGTCAATAATTGCAACGACTTGCAGGGTCCTTCCTGGGAGCTGCAGGGAGATAGAAAGAGCGAAGTGAGAGGAGGATTTAGTCTGAGGGTTGATCACAGCAGGGAATACTGACAAGCCCTTACGGAACTTCAGGGGACAGTTCCTAACGAAGTGACCGGGCTCCCCGCAGTACAGGCACAGGTTGTGCGCGCGACGGCGTTGGTGTTCCTCCGGAGTAAGGGAAGGGCGGAGGACCCCAAGCTGCATGGGTTCAGGAGCATCGTACGAGGGGGTCAAGGGTGCTGCAGAAGCTGGGTGCGGATGACTGGGGACCCAGGGAAGCATCCAGGTCGGCCGGGTGAAGCCCGTGGCCCTCTCAACCCTCCGTTCCCTCAGGCGTCGGTCGATCTGAATTGTCAGATCGATCAGTAGGTTCAGATTTTCTGGTATTCCTACCCTAGCCAGTTCGTCCTTCAATGGGTCAGAAAGGCCTATGCGAAACTGGTGACGGAGGGCAGCGTCATTCCAGCTGGTGTCTGCGCTCCAGCGCCTGAATTCAGCTACATAATCTTCCGCTGCTCTGCATCCCTGCTGAAGGGTCCGCAGAGCGTTCTCTGCAGTGACCGAGAGCTGAGGGTCCTCGTACAATTGGGCAATGGCGTCAAAAAAAAGTGTAAGGCTGTCCAAGGACGCATCTTTGCGTTCTAGCAGGCGGTGGGCCCAGTTCTGTGGGTCTCCGGAAAGCAGCGAAATTACAAAGCCCACCTTGGTAGCTTCTAAGGAAAAGGTGCGGGGCTGTAAGGCAAAGTACAACTCACAAGAGTTCCGGAAAGCCCTGAACTTGCTCCGGTCCCCGGAGAATCTTTCGGGTGTAGGGACCCTGGGTTCAGGGGGAAGCATGACCACCGTGGGCGCAGCTCCTGCCCCGGCGGAAGAAGTGGAGGCACGTGGACCCCCTTGAGCTCCATCGGGGTTGGTGAGGGCCCGCACTTGTCCTTCCAGGTGAGTGTAGCCTTGCTGGAGGCTCTTAACGGCCTCGGTCAGTCCCGCCAGGTGTCGGCATAGTTCCTCCATAGGTGAGGCTCCCTGCTCGGGCTCAGACATGGCTGTCTGCTACTGTCACGTACCTGACGGTGACGAGCCCGGTTAGCAGAGGGAGGCCTCCCTTACGGCTCCCACCGGCGGCCCCTGGTGATATAACAGGAAGCACGGCGGTGGAAGGGGTACGAGTGCCTGGCAGGATCAAGAACTACCGCAGGTGATCAGGAACCAGCAGGTGAGGAGGCAGGAACCAGGAACTACAGCAGGTGAGTGGACAGGAACCAGGAACTACAGCAGGTGAGTAGACAGGAACCAGGAACTCAGAAGATGACCCGGACCGGGAGGCACAGCAGGTAGACTGGAACCACTGGGCAGCAGCAGATGAACAGGAACCAGCAGATGAGCAGACAGGAACCAGCAGATGAGCAGACAGGAACCAGGAACTCAGCAGATGACCCGGACCGGGAGGCACAGCAGGTAGACTGGAACCACTGGGCAGCAGCAGGTGAACAGGAACCAGCAGATGAGCAGACAGGAACCAGCAGATGAGCAGACAGGAACCAGGAACTCAGCAGATGACCCGGACCGGGAGGCACAGCAGGTAAACTGGAACCACTAGGCAGCAGCAGGTGAACAAGAGCCAAGGTCAGGCAGGATCGTCAGACAAGCCGGGGTCGGGTAAACTGGCAGGCAGCGAGGCACAAAAGGATCAGGCAATACCGAAGTCAGAAAACAGGCCGATGGTCAGGTACAGGCAGATAGCAGGAGGGTCACAGGAAGCCGGGTCAGATACAGGTAAACAGGGCAGATCAGGTCACTTGGGATAAACGCTGTAGAGCAGACAGCAGGGACTGTCTGCAAGTGAGGAGTTTAAATAGCCCTTCGGGCGTCACCTGCGGGGGCGGGAACCAGGAAGTCCAGGGCGTCTGTTCCTGACAGGGTTTCCATGACAAGAGGTCTCTCTAATCCGGTGGTATCTACCATGATCAATGCCAGGAAGCCGGTATCCAGGCAGATCTATTATAGGATCTGGAAGGCGTACATCGCGTGGTGTGAGGCCAAGAAATAGCATCCGCGTAAGTATGTAATAGGTAGGATTCTGGACTTCCTACAGTGGGCTGTGGATAGGAAGCTTGCCTTGAGTACTATCAAGGGTCAGATTTCGGCCTTGTCAATATTTTTTCAAAGGCCCTTGGCTTTGCATTCATTAGTCAAAGCTTTCATACAAGGAGTGATGCGTATTAGCCCTCCGGTTAGTATTCCCATATGTCCATGGGACTTAAACCTGGTTCTGTCGGTTCTACAGAAACAACCATTTGAACCATTGCAGCACATTTCCTTGGTTCTTCTCACCAGGAAATTGATTTTCTTAGTAGCCATTTGTTCGGCTAAAAGAGTATCGGAATTAGCCGCCATGTCCTGTAAGGAGCCATATCTGGTTGTCCATAAGGACAGAGTAGTATTACGTCCTCACCCAGCCTTTCTTCCTAAGGTGGTATTGAGGTTTCATTTGAACCAAGATGTGGTTCTTCCTTCTTTTTTTCCCAAACCTACCTCGGTAGAGGAAAAGTTATTGCATTCTTTGGATGTAGTAAGAGCAGTTAAAGCTTATCTAAAAGCCACTGCTCAGATTCGTAGAACGGATACTTTGTTTGTTCTGCCGGAAGGCCCCAGAAAGGGTCAGGCAGCATCAAAATCTACTTTAGCCAAGTGGATTCGACAGGTCATAATACAAGCCTATGGCTTGAAAAGGAGACCGCCTCCGTTCAAAGTTAGGGCGCACTCCACAAGAGCAGTTGGAACTTCATGGGCAGTGCATCACCAGGCCTCCCTGGCTCAAATCTGTAAGGCCGCAACATGGTCTTCAGTACACACGTTTACTAGGTTCTACCAGGTGGACATTAGAAGTCAGGAGGATGTCGCCTTTGGGCGCAGTGTGTTGCAGGCCGCAAAAGATCCTCATGCCTGATGGCGCCCAGCTTATGTATAGTGTATCCCCCCCTCATTTGGCATTGCTTTGGGACGTCCCATTAGTATTGACTAAGTCGCTCTGTGTCCCGTGATGTACGAAAAAGAAAAAGGGATTTTTATAACAGCTTACCTGTAAAATCCTTTTCTTGGAGTACATCACGGGACACAGAGCTCCCACCCCTCTTTTTTGGCGACACTTATTGCTTTGCTACAAAACTGAGGTACTCCCGGATGGGAGGGGCTTATATAGGAGAGGGTACTTCCGGTTTTGGAAGTTGCCAGTGCCAGCACCTGAAGGTATCTATATAACCCATTAGTAATGACTAAGTCGCTCTGTGTCCTGTGATGTACTCCAAGAAAAGGATTTTACAGGTAAGCTGTTATAAAAATCCCTTTATTAAACTTCAATTCCTGTGTGCGCCTCTGTATTTTTAACGCATGCCTAAGCTGAAGAAATTGAAAAAATCTTTGATTTGGAATATTATATTCTTTGCTTAATTCACTAAAGGTTTTCATCACTTCTTCCTCAAATAACTGTGGCATATACCTATAGTCCCTTCTGCCTCCAAAACTCAAACCCTTCCAATTTCCCCAATTCCACATATCTACTATTATTCCAAATTGGCGTATATGAAGTAAATCCCTTTACTTCAGTAATTTTCCTCATTTCCTGCCATACCATGTCAAATAATTTACCCGTGTGGAATCCTTTATCGCACAATTGGTTTCTCGATTCTAATAAATAAATTAGTGGATAAACTTCATATACTGATATTAGCAGGTTCTGTATAGGATCAGAAAGTAATACTTTTGTCCATCCACTAAAATGTTGTATTTGTGAGGCTAAAAAGTAATTTTTGGGATGGGGGATTGCAAGACCTCCCTCTTCCTTATTTAACATTAAAGTTGTTAACTTTATACGTGATCGTTTATTCCTCCAAATCAACTCTCTAAAGAGAGATTCTATTTTTCTAAACCAAAAAGCTGTAATCCACACGGGTGAATTATTAAACACATAATGTCAAATCATTTTGATAAGATTTGCTCTTCCTATCACCGTCAGAGGTAAGATTTGCTCTTCCTATCACCGTCAGAGGTAACTTACACCAACTTTGGCATTTATCTTTGAATTTTGCTAATAATGGTTTCAAATTTAAATTAATATAGTCTTTTACATCCCGAGAAATCTCTATCCCCAAATATTTCACTGTGTCCTTAATTTGGATTTTAGAGGCTTGATTTAATAATGGGGTTTTTAACTCATCTAATGGTAATAGTATGGATTTATCCCAGTTAATCTGGAAACCCGAAAATAGCCCAAATATGGAAATAAGGCTCATAAGTTCCGATAATGAGTTTGAGGTATCCCCCAGGAAAATAAGAGCGTCATCTGCATAAAGGGCCACTTTATCCTCTCTTCCTGCCCGACAAAACCCGACTATTTTGGTTGATTGTCTAATGGCAAGGGCAAGGGGCTCTACTGCTATAGCAAACAGTAATGGCGATAGGGGACAACCCTGTCTTGTCCCTCTAGATAAGGTAAACGGGCTAGATAATGAATTATTAATTCTTACCATTGCTTTAGGGTCCCTGTATAATATTTTCACCCATTTTAAAAACCCGTACCTATTCCAAAAGCCTCCAATACAGTCCATAAATATTCCCACTCCACCATATCAAAGGCTTTTTGGGCATCTAAGCATAGTATTGCTCCCCTATTTTCCATAGGCAATTGCAAATTCAAAAATAATCTGCGAATGTTTGTTGCAGCTGCTCTCTTTGGAATAAAACCTGTTTGATCTTCATGTATCAAACTACTAATGTATTTTGTTAACCTATTTGCGAGAACCCTGGCCAAAATTTTAACATCTGAGGTAAGGAGTAGTGATGAGCCGAACACCCCCGGGTTCGGTTCGCACCAGAACCCGCGAACGGACCGAAAGTTCGTACGAACAATAGAACCCTATTAAATACAATGGATGCGAACGTTCGAATTCTAAAGTGCTAATTATAACAACTATTATGCATGTTATTGTCCTAAAAAGGGTTTGGGAACCCGGGTTCTGCACCAGGGGACATGTATCAATGCAAAAAGAAGTTTTAAAAACGGTCGTTTTTCAGGAGCAGTCATTTTAATGATGCATAAAGTGAAAAAAAAAAAGTCAAATATTCCTTTAAATATCGTACCTGGGGGGTGTCTAAAGTATGCCTGTGAAGTGCCACGTGTTTCCCGTGTTTAGAACTGTCCCTGCACAAAATGACACTTCTAAAGGGAAAAAAAGCCATTTAAAACTGCTTGCGGCTTTAATGTAATGTCTGGTCCCGGTAATATGGATGAAATTCTTTAAGAAAAATGGCATAGCTACCCCATGACCCCCCCCCCCCCCTACCCCAGCCCATTACCAGCCCCTTTGGGTCTTGTATGGATATTAAGGGGAACCCCGCACATAAAATAAAAAAGGCCCTATATACTCTGAACAGCCGTATACAGGCGGTGCATACAAGACAGGGACTGTAGGTTTGTTCTTATGTAGAATCTGTTTGTAATTTTGAACAGGTACATTGTTGAAGTGTAGCTCCAGCCCAAAAATCTATTTTTAAACTTTTTGGAAAACATAGGTAAGGGTTATCACCCCTGTAACATTTGTTTTGCTGTCTGTGCCCCTGTTCAGAACATTTCACCTCACTTTCCGTCCCAATGACAACTGTTTTTGAAATGTGGTGTTTTTCTTGAAACAAGGATTGCTGATAAAGCATCAGTACAGAGGAGACACCTTTCTCCCATATTTATTCTTACAGGAGAGAATTTTCCTTCCTAGTGGTAGATTTCCTCTCACTTCCTGTTGTCTTCTTGCGTTTGCAAGTAGGAGTCGTTTGTAAGTTGGATGTTTGAAAGTAGGGACCTGCCGTATATACTCTGCAGAAATAGGCCCCTTAGTTGTTGGTGTTGGCACAACACTGTAAGCACTCACAGTTACTCTTGGTTGGTGCTGGAACGCCCTGCTGTCAACTATTATATCAGGAATTTTAATTACATATAATTGTTGAACAGTGGTAGTAAAAATTGGGCCTTTGATGGTGGTGCTGGTGCCACAACACTGTAAGCCCTGACAGTTACTCTTGGTGGGTGCAGCAATGGGCCCTGCTGTGAATTATTAGATCAAGAATTGTAATTGCATGCCCCTGTTGAACAGGGGCTGAAAAATTGGGCCTTTCGTGGTGGTGGTGGTGGTGGTGGTGTTGCCACAACACTGTAAGCCCTCAGAGTTACTCTTGGTGGGTGCAGGAATGGGCCCTGCTGTGAATTATTAGATCAAGAATTGTAATTACATGCCCCTTTTGAACAGGGGCTGAAAAATTGGGCCTTTCGTGGTGGTGGTGGTGGTGGCGTTGCCACAACACTGTAAGCCCTCAGAGTTACTCTTGGTGGGTGCAGGAATGGGCCCTGCTGTGAATTATTAGATCAAGAATTGTAATTACATGCCCCTTTTGAACAGGGGCTGAAAAATTGGGCCTTTCGTGGTGGTGGTGGTGGTGGTGGTGTTGCCACAACACTGTAAGCCCTCAGAGTTACTCTTGGTGGGTGCAGGAATGGGCCCTGCTGTGAATTATTAGATCAAGAATTGTAATTACATGCCCCTTTTGAACAGGGGCTGAAAAATTGGGCCTTTCGTGGTGGTGGTGGTGGTGGTGGTGTTGCCACAACACTGTAAGCCCTCAGAGTTACTCTTGGTGGGTGCAGGAATGGGCCCTGCTGTGAATTATTAGATCAAGAATTGTAATTACATGCCCCTTTTGAACAGGGGCTGAAAAATTGGGCCTTTCGTGGACGGTGGTGGTGGTGGCGTTGCCACAACACTGTAAGCCCTCAGAGTTACTCTTGGTGGGTGCAGCAATGGGCCCTGCTGTGAATTATTAGATCAAGAATTGTAATTGCATGCCCCTGTTGAACAGGGGCTGAAAAATTGGGCCTTAGGCACTGGTGGCACAACACTACAACCCCTCACAGATACTGTACTTGGAGCACAGCAACGAGCCCTGTTGCAAAGTATTGCTTCAAAAATTGTAATGACACGCCCCTGTTAAACAGGGGCTGAAAAATTGGGCCTTAGGCACTGGTGCCACAACACTCCAACCCCTCACAGATACTGTACTTGGAGCACAGCAATGAGCCCTATGGCAAATTATTGCTAAAAAATTTGTAATTACACGCCCCTGTAAAACAGGGGCTGAAAAATTGGGCCTTAGCCACTGGTGGCGGCACCCATAAACAAAAATGATCTTCCAAGCTATCATCATCAATCGTATCATTGAGGACTCGGAGGAGGAGGATAGCCAGTCAACATAACAGCACAGGCACTCAGCATCAGCATCAGTCTTGAAGGGATGTGACATGTTAAAATCAATTAGTCTGTTATATCAGCATCAGGTGTGTGGTAGCTGGTGGTGATCCAAGACTGGTTCATCTTGATGAAAGTCAGTCGATCAACCGAGTCGGTGGACAGGCGCACCCTGTGATCCGTGACAAATCCTCCAGCAGCACTGAATGTGCGTTCCGAAAGAACGCTGGATGCAGGACAGGCCAGTAGCTCAATTGCATACTGTGCAAGCTCTGGCCAGTGATCCATCCTCAAGACCCAGTAAGCCAGAGGATTTTCGGTGGGGAAGGTGTCCAAGTCTGACCTTGCCCCTAGATATTCCTGCACCATGTTTATCAGACGCTGGCGATGGTTGCTGGAACCGATCATACTTTGGGGCTGCGGACTAAAGAATTGTCTGAACGCATCGGTCAGACGGCCACCTTCCCCACCGCTCCTTCTTTGACTGGCCGAAGCCTCAGCAACTCGTTGTCCAGGACCAGGAGTTTGTAACCTCCCAGTCTCTGGGAACGCGTTGCACAGACCTTTCTGCAAGGCCTCCCGGAGTTGTCTCATCCTCTGCTCCCTCTGCGACGGTAACATAAGGTCCGCAACCTTACCCTTGTACCGTGGATCAAGGAGAGTGGCCAGCCAGTAATGGTCCCTCTCCTTGATCCGAAGAATACGAGGATCCTTCCGCAGACTTTGCAGGATCAGGGAGGCCATGCAGCGTAGGTTTGCTGAGGCATTCGCTCCGGAGTCCTCTGGGTCACTAAGGACGACATGATCCGCAGCCACCTCCTCCCAGCCACGTACAAGTCCACTGGTTTCTTGGGACTGTAAATCATCCCTAAAAGACTGCTGCTGATGATGCTGAGTGCCAGCCTCCACCTCCATGCTGACACAATCCTCCTCCTCCTCCTCTTCCTGTGCGACGGGTGGGACAGAAGGAACACTGTCTGGGTAAAGGGGGCCTTGAGAGGCAAGGAAGTCCTCCTCTTCCTGCCTCTGTTCTGCCTCAAGTGCCCTGTCCATTATTCCACGCAGCGTGTGCTCCAACAGGTGGACAAGAGGTACAGTGTCACTGATGCATGCACTGTCACTGCTCACCATCCTCGTGGCCTCCTCAAATGGTGCCAGGACAGTGCATGCATCCCTGATCATGCCCCACTGGCGTGGAGAAAAAAAACCAAGCTCCCCTGACCCTGTCCTGGTGCCGTAGTCGCACAGGTACTCATTGATGGCCCTCTGCTGCGTGTGCAGCCGCTGCAGCATGGCCAACGTTGAGTTCCACCTGGTGGGCATGTCACATATAAGGCGGTTCTTGGGCAGGTTCAACTCCTTTTGCAGCTCAGCCAGGCGAGCACTGGCATTATAAGATCTGCGGAAATGCACACAGACTTTCCTGGCCTGCCTCAGGACATCCTGTAAGCCCGGGTACCTGCCCAAGAACCGCTGCACCACCAGGTTAAGGACGTGAGCCACACAGGGCACATGGGTCAGTTGTCCCTGTCGGAGGGCGGAGAGGAGGTTGGTGCCATTGTCGCAAACCACCATTCCTGGCTTAAGCTGGCGTGGCGTCAACCACCTCTCGGCCTGGCCCTGCAGAGCAGACAGGACCTCTGCCCCAGTGTGGCTTCTGTCCCCCAAACACACCAGCGCAAGCACGGCATGGCATCTTTTTGCCTGCGTACTTGCGTAGCCCCGTGAACGGCTACGGAGCACCGCTGGTTCATAGGACAAACCACAGGAAGAGGCCATGGAGGAAGAAGAAGAGGAGGGGGTGGAGGAGAGAGGTGTGTCACAACCAGTAGTAGCATTTTGGAGGCGTGGCGGTGGAACAACCTCCAACACTACTGCACCTTGTCCTGCATCCTTCCCAGATGCCAAAAGAGTGACCCAATGGGCCGTGAAAGAAAGGTAACGTCCCTGTCCATGCCTGCTGGACCATGAGTCAGCGGTAATATGCACCTTACCGCTGACCGCCCTGTCCAGCGAGGCCAAGACATTGCCTTCCACATGCCGGTAGAGAGCCGGAATAGCCTTCCGTGAGAAAAAGTGGCGTTTGGGAACCTGCCACTGAGGAACCGCACATTGCACAAACTCACGGAAGGGGGCCGAGTCTACCAACTGAAAAGGCAGCAGTTGAAGCGCTAGCAATTTAGCCAAGCTAGCATTCAACCGCTGGGCATGTGGATGGCTGGGAGTGAACTTCTTTCGACGGTCCAGCAGCTGGGGCAGGGAAATTTGCCTGCTAGAATCGGACGTCGGTGTACTGCTAGCAGAGTGGCCGCAAGTACTTGGCTGTGACACACCTAATTCTACACCTTCATTCCTCTCAGTGCATGTTTCAGAGAGGACTGAAGTTATAGTGGGGTTGGAGATCCCAGCTGATGCGCTGCAAGGAGAGGTCCGCTTTGTTCTTTGGTGTGGGTCTTTGAGGTAGGCTTGCCAACGAGCTGCATGGCAGGTCAACATATGTCTGGTCAGGCATGTGGTACCCAAGCGGCTGATGTTTTGGCCACGCGATATACGCTTGAGACATATGTTGCAAACAGCAGCTGTGCGATCTGATGCACTAGCCTCAAAAAAGGCCCACACCAAGGAACTTTTTGAATGACGGGCAGAGGCAGCGCCCTGCACAGGCGGAGCTCTGCGGTGTGATTCCGTCGGTGTACTGCCCTTACGCTGGCCACCAAAGGGCATCCTGCCTCGTTGGAGATGTGCCTCCTCCTCATCCTCCTCCTCCTCCTCTCTACTATTAGGCACCCAAGTGGAGTCAGTGACCTCATCATCCCCTCCCTCCTCATCACTGGAGCCAATCTGGCAGTATGCTGCAGCTGCTGGAACATGACTGCCAGATTGGTGTCCTTCTTGAGCATCCCCTCTGTCTGCTCTCACGCTACTGCCTTCCTGTAGCTGGGTTTCATCATCAGACCCTTCGAAACGCTGGGCATCCTCCTGGAGCATGTACCCAACACTGTGCTCAAACAGTTCGGGGGACTCCTCAGGAGGAGGACATGGTGGGTCTAGGGAAGGAGTGACTGATGATGAGTCTGACATTGATACCAGGGAAGAGGACGCTTTGGCAGCTGCTTTGCCAGTACCCTGAGCCTGGGTGAGAGAGGAGGAGGAGGAGGGCTTGGTCATCCACTGTACCAAGTCTTCGGCATGATGTGGCTCAACATGTCCAGCTGCCAAAAAGAAGGACAAGCGTGTCCCATGGCCATGTGCTGATGACAATGCACCGCGTCCACGACCAGCACTGTTGCCCCCAGACACAGAGCCTGCTTGCCCTCTTTTATTGCCTCCTGACTGTCTGCCTCTCCTTGTTTGCCTTCCAGACATTCTAATAGATGGCCTGCAGGGAGATGGGAAAAAAGCAATAAGGGCTACCTTCAGGTGTCCTTCTCTGTCCCTTTACTTAAGGATTTCTAAATATGGTTGAGGATGATTGCTTTTGCACAGAATAGCACAACGACAATTTCCCTGACTGTCCAAAAAACAAGGATTTCAAAGATGGTTGATGAGGAATGCTTTAGCACACTATAGCACAAGGAGAATTTCCCTCACTGTCCTTCCCTGTCCCTAGAAACAAGGATTCGCACAGTGAAAGAAACTGACACTCTCCCTACCTAGAGTTTTCTGTCCCTAGAAAAAATGTTTTTTTAAAGCACACTATAGCACAAGGAGAATTCCCCTCACTTTCCTTCTTTGTCCCTAGAAACAAGGATTCGCACAGTGAAAGAAACTGACACTCTCCCTACCTAGAGTTTTCTGTCCCTAGAAAAAATGTTTTTTTAAAGCACACTATAGCACAAGGAGAATTCCCCTCACTTTCCTTCTTTGTCCCTAGAAACAAGGATTCGCACAGTGAAAGAAACTGACACTCTCCCTACCTAGAGTTTTCTGTCCCTAGAAAAAATGTTTTTTTAAAGCACACTATAGCACAAGGAGAATTCCCCTCACTTTCCTTCTTTGTCCCTAGAAACAAGGATTCGCACAGTGAAAGAAACTGACACTCTCCCTACCTAGAGTTTTCTGTCCCTAGAAAAAATGTTTTTTTAAAGCACACTATAGCACAAGGAGAATTCCCCTCACTTTCCTTCTTTGTCCCTAGAAACAAGGATTCGCACAGTGAAAGAAACTGACACTCTCCCTACCTAGAGTTTTCTGTCCCTAGAAAAAATGTTTTTTTAAAGCACACTATAGCACAAGGAGAATTCCCCTCACTTTCCTTCTTTGTCCCTAGAAACAAGGATTCGCACAGTGAAAGAAACTGACACTCTCCCTACCTAGAGTTTTCTGTCCCTAGAAAAAATGTTTTTTTAAAGCACACTATAGCACAAGGAGAATTCCCCTCACTTTCCTTCTTTGTCCCTAGAAACAAGGATTCGCACAGTGAAAGAAACTGACACTCTCCCTACCTAGAGTTTTCTGTCCCTAGAAAAAATGTTTTTTTAAAGCACACTATAGCACAAGGAGAATTCCCCTCACTTTCCTTCTTTGTCCCTAGAAACAAGGATTCGCACAGTGAAATAAACTGACACTCTCCCTACCTAGAGTTTTCTGTCCCTAGAAAAAATGTTTTTTTAAAGCACACTATAGCACAAGGAGAATTCCCCTCACTTTCCTTCTTTGTCCCTAGAAACAAGGATTCACACAGTGAAAGAAACTGACACTCTCCCTACCTAGAGTTTTCTGTCCCTAGAAAAAATGTTTTTTTAAAGCACACTATAGCACAAGGAGAATTCCCCTCACTTTCCTTCTTTGTCCCTAGAAACAAGGATTCGCACAGTGAAAGAAACTGACACTCTCCCTACCTAGAGTTTTCTGTCCCTAGAAAAAATGTTTTTTTAAAGCACACTATAGCACAAGGAGAATTCCCCTCACTTTCCTTCTTTGTCCCTAGAAACAAGGATTCGCACAGTGAAAGAAACTGACACTCTCCCTACCTAGAGTTTTCTGTCCCTAGAAAAAATGTTTTTTTAAAGCACACTATAGCACGAGGAGAATTCCCCTCACTTTCCTTCTTTGTCCCTAGAAACAAGGATTCGCACAGTGAAAGAAACTGACACTCTCCCTACCTAGAGTTTTCTGTCCCTAGAAAAAATGTTTTTTTAAAGCACACTATAGCAAAAGGAGAATTCCCCTCACTTTCCTTCTTTGTCCCTAGAAACAAGGATTCGCACAGTGAAAGAAACTGACACTCTCCCTACCTAGAGTTTTCTGTCCCTAGAAAAAATGTTTTTTTAAAGCACACTATAGCACAAGGAGAATTCCCCTCACTTTCCTTCTTTGTCCCTAGAAACAAGGATTCACACAGTGAAAGAAACTGACACTCTCCCTACCTAGAGTTTTCTGTCCCTAGAAAAAATAGGATTTTTATAACAGCTTACCTGTAAAATCCTTTTCTTGGAGTACATCACGGGACACAGAGCGACATAGTCATTACTAATGGGTTATATAGATACCGTCAGGTGCTGGCACTGGCAACTTCCAAAACCGGAAGTACCCTCCCCTATATAAGCCCCTCCCATCCGGAAGCACCTCAGTTTTGTAGCAAAGCAATAAGTGTCCCTAAAGAGGGGCGGGAGCTCTGTGTCCCGTGATGTACTCCAAGAAAAGGATTTTACAGGTAAGCTGTTATAAAAATCCTATTTTCTTTCTCGTACATCACGGGACACAGAGCGACATAGTCATTACTAATGGGATGTCCTAAAGCAATGCCAAATGAGGGGGGGGATACACCATATATAAGCTGAGCGCTATCAGACATGAGGATCTTTTGCGGCCTGCAACACACTGCGCCCAAAGGCGACATCCTCCTGACTTCTAACGTCCACCTGGTAGAACCTAGTAAACGTGTGTACCGAAGACCATGTTGCGGCCTTACAGATTTGAGCCAGGGAGGCCTGGTGATGCACTGCCCATGAAGTTCCAACTGCTCTCGTGGAGTGCGCCCTAACTTTGAACGGAGGCGGTCTACTTCTCAAGGCATAGGCTTGTATTATGACCTGTCGAATCCACTTGGCTAAAGTAGATTTTGACGCTGCCTGACCCTTTCTGGGGCCTTCCGGCAGAATAAACAAAGTATCCGTTCTGCGAATCTGAGCAGTGGCTTTTAGATAAGCTTTAACTGCTCTTACTACATCCAAAGAATGCAATAACTTTTCCTCTACCGAAGTAGGTTTGGGGAAAAAAGAAGGAAGAACCACATCTTGGTTCAAATGAAAACTCGATACCACCTTAGGAAGAAAGGCTGGATGAGGACGTAACACTACTCTGTCCTTATGGATAACCAGATATGGCTCCTTACAGGACATAGCTGCTAATTCCGATACTCTTTTAGCCGAACAAATGGCTACTAGAAAAATCAATTTCCTGGTGAGAAGCACCAAGGAAATATGCTGTAATGGTTCAAATGGTTGTTTCTGTAGAACCGACAGAACCAAGTTTAGATCCCATGGACATATGGGAATATTAACCGGAGGACTAATACGCATCACTCCTTGTATAAAGGCTTTGACTAGTGAATGCGAAGCCAAGGGCCTTTGAAAAAATATTGACAAGGCCGAAATCTGACCCTTGATAGTACTCAAGGCAAGCTTCCTATCTACAGCCCATTGTAGGAAGTCCAGAATCCTACCTATTACGTATTTACGTGGATGCCATTTCCTGGCCTCACACCAGGCGATGTACGCCTTCCAGATTCTATAGTAGATCTGCCTGGATACCGGTTTCCTGGCATTGATCATGGTAGACACCACAGCATTAGAGAGCCCTCTCTTTTTTAGAATGTGGGCTTCAATAGCCAGGCCGTCAAACCTAGGGCTGGTAAGGAAGGGTGGTATATCGGTCCCTGCGAAAGCAGGTCCGGACGATGTGGGAGGGTCCAAGGACTCCCCACAGACATTTTTACAATCTCCGCGTACCATGCTCTTCGGGGCCACGCTGGAGCCACCAGAATCACTGGTTTCTTTTCTACCCTGATTCTGCGGAGTAATCGAGGTAACAATTGTGGCGGTGGGAATGCATATATCAGCTTGAACTGATCCCAAGGGAACACTAGGGCATCCGAGCCGCAAGCTAGGGGATCCCTTGTCCAAGAGACAAACCTGTCCACCTTTGCGTTGAATCTGGATGCTAGCAGATCTACATCCGGTGTTCCCCACCGCTGACATATTGTCCGGAAAACCTCGGGATGAAGGGACCATTCCCCTGGGCATAATTGTTGGCGACTTAGAAAGTCCGCCTTCCAATTCTCCACCCCTGGAATGAATACCACAGATATGGCTGGGACATATCTTTCTGCCCATCTCAGGATGTAATTTACCTCCCTTTGGGCTGCACGACTCCTGGTGCCCCCCTGACGATTGATATATGCCACTGCTGTGGCATTGTCTGACTGAACTCTGACAGGGGACCCTTGGAGTTTGGATGTCCATGCTACTAGGGCATACCGGGCTGCTCGTATCTCTAAGAGATTGATGGGCAGGGCCTTTTCTGCTTCTGACCACTTGCCCTGGAGAGACCATTGCTCCAGTACTGCTCCCCAGCCTACAAGGCTGGCATCTGTAGTGACCACCTTCCAGGAAATCGGACTGAAGGATTTCCCTCTTTCCAGATTCTGGGGAACCAACCACCAGCGGAGGCTCCTGCGAACGGAAGGGGACAAGGACATTGGTAAGTCCAGAGCCTGAACTTTTTTGTTCCAGGCTGACAGTATGGCCCTTTGCAACTTCCTTGAATGGAATTGACCGTAGGGTACTGCTTCGAATGATGCCACCATCTTTCCCAGCAGCCTCATGCACAGGCGTATGGATGGCTGTCTTTTTGAGCCCACTAAGTGGATCAAATTTCTCAAAGACGACCCCTTTTCTTGAGGCAAGAAAATTTTTCTCTGGTCTGAATCCAGCCTTAGCCCCAAGTATTCCAGACTTTTGACTGGCTTTAGGGCTGACTTGTCTCGGTTGATAATCCAACCGTGATATTCCAGATACTTGATTGTCTCGTGAACAACCACTTCTAGTTTTTCCACTGAGTGGTCTATCAGCAACAAGTCGTCTAGATATGCCATTATCGTTACACCTCGTGTTCTTAGATTGGCCAATAATGGGGCCAAAATTTTTGTGAACACTCTTGGTGCTGTGGCCAGACCGAAGGGTAAGGCTCTGAACTGAAAATGGCGGCCTTCTACCGCAAAGCGTAGAAATTTTTGGTGGGCTGGAAAGATGGGAATGTGCAAATAAGCATCCTTGATGTCGATCGAGGCTAACCATTCCTCCCCTTGTAGGGCAGTGGCTACCGATCGGATCGACTCCATCCGGAAAGTCCTGATATGCAGGAATTTGTTTAGCCCTTTTAGATTTAGTATGGGCCTCACGTCCCCGTTTGGCTTCGGAACTGTAAAGAGGTTTGAGTAAAACCCGAACCCCCACTCTTCCAGGGGAACCTCTATAATTACTGCTTGAAGCAATAATTGTTCTAGTGCCAACAGGAGGGATCCTCTCTTCTGGGGATCCCTTGGCACGTTTGACCTTATAAAGCGGGAAGAAGGGGAGTTTTTTAACTCCAATTTGTATCCCAGATTTACTGCGGAGAGCACCCATCTGTCTCGGATCGTGTCCCGCCAGGTCTCTGTGAACAACTGAAGTCTTCCCCCCACCCGATTGGGTGGGGGCAACCCTTCATGCATTTGACTTTGGGGGAGGTTTTGTACCTCTCCTGCTCCAGGGCTTTTTGTTACCCTGCAACTGTCCCTGATTTCTACCTCCGGGATTTGACCGAGGAGGCCGTCGGAACTGTTTCACAGCCGATGTCCTAGGGACTGGAGAAGCCGGCCTCTTAAAAGAGGGACCTCTAACTCTATTTTTAACCGGCAAAAGTGTACTTTTACCGCTGGAAATTCTCTGGATATACTTGTGTCCAGGTCTTCCCCGAATAAGCGCTCCCCATGAAATGGGAAGCTGACCAGCAATTTTTTACAGGGAGCTTCAGCAGACCAGTTTTTGAGCCATAGAAGCCTGCGCATATGTACTACAGACAGCGTAAGGCGGGAGGCCTGATGGATTGAATCCTTTATAGCGTCCACCGCAAAGCATAAGGCTCTAGGTAGATCAGCTAGGGCAAGAGCCTGCTGATCCGGCAAGTCCCTTAAGACCTGTTTCAACTGATCCTTCACTGCTTGGCAGACCCCAATAGCTGCCACTGCTGGTTGTGTCACCAACCCTGCTGTAGAAAAAGCAGATTTTAATAAGGACTCCAATTTTTTATCTATTGGGTCCTTGAACATTTGGACATTTTCCACCGGACATGTCAGTGATTTATTCACACAAGAGATGGCTGCGTCCACTGTAGGGACCCTCCATTTTCTGATGAACTTATCCTCCATGGGATAGACCACCGGAAATCTCTTGGGGGGAGTAAATATTTTGTCAGGATGCTCCCAATCCTGGTAAATGAGCCCCTCCAGTAAAGGATGGATCGGAAAGGAACAAACAGTCTGGGGAGCTTTTAGCGACCCCAACGAGGAGACAGAAGTGGAGGATGGCTCCGCAAGTGGCATTTTAAATGCTGATCGGACCATATTAGTCAGGGACTGAACCCATAACCTTTCAGCATGTGATGCTGAGAACGGCTCTTCCACTGTTGATTCCTCTGCAACCGAATCGACCTCATCCTGATCCCCCTCAGGTAGGTCGACCTCTGTATGGGACTGTTGCTCTGTTAACAGGCACTCTGAGGGGGGAGACGGAGATCGAGCGCTTTTCTCCTGTGACAGGGAAGCAGCGATCAATGCTGACAATCTCTCTTCCAGCCCTCCCAGAGCTGAGGAAAAAACCTCCTCTGTTACATACACAGGAGCAGGTGAACTGAGGACAGCCACAGTACCAGGTACTCCTGAGGGTGCTCTACGGTCACTAACCTCTGATTCTTCAGGGGAGACTGGTGCAGCCAAAGCATGCCCAAGATCCTCAGAGCCCGATGGAGACCCCCTATTCCTCCTGGAATTTCTAGTCCCGGAGTTTTTAGACGGCATATTCCTAAGCCACAAAGCTGAGGTATTCCAGCCGAAATACACCAGTTACTGATAATAGTCTAGCATAAATGCTGCTATAAGTTGGTGTCTACTAATGTGCCTTTCTAGGGGATGCCTGTATCAACCGCTTGCTGTATGCCTTTAAAGGTTGCCAGCTCTGTCTCTGTACTTCATAGCCAGCTCACTACAATATTGTGGTTTTTTTTAAACTGCTGGGACGCCCGCACATGCGCAGAAGCGCTGCGGCGCGCACAGAGCGTCATCCCCCAGGCTCCGCCCCCTTTCCCGGCTCACCTCTATATATAGAGGTGCGTGCACGCGCACGCGCGCGGCCACGTGCGCCTTCGGCGCTAATTTCAAAAAATGGTAACAAGGGACAGGAGCCAAGGCCCCTCTTTGCCGCAGGCCGGGGGATGGACGAGCACTGCAACATGGCAGAGGAAGCAGTTTCCTATAAGAGAACTCACCATCTGCCTGGACTTTGCTCTGCTGAGAAGAAGCTAGTCCACATGACAAGAAAACATTCCACAGCGGCCTCTAGTGGACAAACACAGGTACCGCAGTCTAATATATTAAATATATATATAAAAAATTTTTTTTTTTTCTTGACCACCATTAAAAATGATTACATTTTTTTAGTAGTTACAGGCATGCACAGAATTTTGCGGGAATACCATTAGGTAACAGACAGAAAGACAAATTAGGCTTGGGGGTCCCCCAATAGAACCAAGTTCCTGGGGGCCCCCACTTACCTGTTCCCCGCCGCAGGACTTTGTTTGGTCCACAAAAGCCCAAACTTCACCTATCACGGCAGGCATTGTAATCAAACCTTCAGGGACCGGGTTCCCAAGGATTCCACTCCCCTGGACCTGTATAGCACCCTGCACAGAAAACATCTTGGTCGTGGGTATGACCAGAGCTCTGGATCCCAGGGTCCAGCTCTCCTAAGAGAAGCATTACAGGCAAAACCTTGCTCTTCTCTGCAAGGCCCGGGTACCGACCTTTTAGCTATGAAGCTTTTTTGGTCGGATCCGGAATAGCTTACTGAGGCCCAAAAGAACCTGTATGCAAGCTTAGTGAAAAACACATGTTTCTTCTTGGCCAACACCTTAGACACTGGCAAAAAACTGAGGTGCTCCCGGATGGGAGGGGCTTATATAGGGGAGGGTACTTCCGGTTTTGGAAGTTGCCAGTGCCAGCACCTGACGGTATCTATATAACCCATTAGTAATGACTATGTCGCTCTGTGTCCCGTGATGTACGAGAAAGAAAATGTTTTTTTAAAGCACACTATAGCACAAGGAGAATTCCCCTCACTTTCCTTCTTTGTCCCTAGAAACAAGGATTCGCACAGTGAAAGAAACTGACACTCTCCCTACCTAGAGTTTTCTGTCCCTAGAAAAAATGTTTTTTTAAAGCACACTATAGCACAAGGAGAATTCCCCTCACTTTCCTTCTTTGTCCCTAGAAACAAGGATTCGCACACTGTGAAAGAAACTGACACTCTCCCTACCTAGAGTTTTCTGTCCCTAGAAAAAATGTTTTTTTAAAGCACACTATAGCACAAGGAGAATTCCCCTCACTTTCCTTCTTTGTCCCTAGAAACAAGGATTCGCACAGTGAAAGAAACTGACACTCTCCCTACCTAGAGTTTTCTGTCCCTAGAAAAAATGTTTTTTTTAAAGCACACTATAGCACAAGGAGAATTCCCCTCACTTTCCTTCTTTGTCCCTAGAAACAAGGATTCGCACAGTGAAAGAAACTGACACTCTCCCTACCTAGAGTTTTCTGTCCCTAGAAAAAATGTTTTTTTAAAGCACACTATAGCACAAGGAGAATTCCCCTCACTTTCCTTCTTTGTCCCTAGAAACAAGGATTCGCACAGTGAAAGAAACTGACACTCTCCCTACCTAGAGTTTTCTGTCCCTAGAAAAAATGTTTTTTTAAAGCACACTATAGCACAAGGAGAATTCCCCTCACTTTCCTTCTTTGTCCCTAGAAACAAGGATTCGCACAGTGAAAGAAACTGACACTCTCCCTACCTAGAGTTTTCTGTCCCTAGAAAAAATGTTTTTTTAAAGCACACTATAGCACAAGGAGAATTCCCCTCACTTTCCTTCTTTGTCCCTAGAAACAAGGATTCGCACAGTGAAAGAAACTGACACTCTCCCTACCTAGAGTTTTCTGTCCCTAGAAAAAATGTTTTTTTAAAGCACACTATAGCACAAGGAGAATTCCCCTCACTTTCCTTCTTTGTCCCTAGAAACAAGGATTCGCACAGTGAAAGAAACTGACACTCTCCCTACCTAGAGTTTTCTGTCCCTAGAAAAAAAGTTTTTTTAAAGCACACTATAGCACAAGGAGAATTCCCCTCACTTTCCTTCTTTGTCCCTAGAAACAAGGATTCGCACAGTGAAAGAAACTGACACTCTCCCTACCTAGAGTTTTCTGTCCCTAGAAAAAATGTTTTTTTAAAGCACACTATAGCACAAGGAGAATTCCCCTCACTTTCCTTCTTTGTCCCTAGAAACAAGGATTCGCACAGTGAAAGAAACTGACACTCTCCCTACCTAGAGTTTTCTGTCCCTAGAAAAAATGTTTTTTTAAAGCACACTATAGCACAAGGAGAATTCCCCTCACTTTCCTTCTTTGTCCCTAGAAACAAGGATTCGCACAGTGAAAGAAACTGACACTCTCCCTACCTAGAGTTTTCTGTCCCTAGAAAAAATGTTTTTTTAAAGCACACTATAGCACAAGGAGAATTCCCCTCACTTTCCTTCTTTGTCCCTAGAAACAAGGATTCGCACAGTGAAAGAAACTGACACTCTCCCTACCTAGAGTTTTCTGTCCCTAGGAAAAATGTTTTTTTAAAGCACACTATAGCACAAGGAGAATTCCCCTCACTTTCCTTCTTTGTCCCTAGAAACAAGGATTCGCACAGTGAAAGAAACTGACACTCTCCCTACCTAGAGTTTTCTGTCCCTAGAAAAAATGTTTTTTTAAAGCACACTATAGCACAAGGATAATTCCCCTCACTTTCCTTCTTTGTCCCTAGAAACAAGGATTCGCACAGTGAAAGAAACTGACACTCTCCCTACCTAGAGTTTTCTGTCCCTAGAAAAAATGTTTTTTTAAAGCACACTATAGCACAAGGAGAATTCCCCTCACTTTCCTTCTTTGTCCCTAGAAACAAGGATTCGCACAGTGAAAGAAACTGACACTCTCCCTACCTAGAGTTTTCTGTCCCTAGAAAAAATGTTTTTTTAAAGCACACTATAGCACAAGGAGAATTCCCCTCACTTTCCTTCTTTGTCCCTAGAAACAAGGATTCGCACAGTGAAAGAAACTGACACTCTCCCTACCTAGAGTTTTCTGTCCCTAGAAAAAATGTTTTTTTAAAGCACACTATAGCACAAGGAGAATTCCCCTCACTTTCCTTCTTTGTCCCTAGAAACAAGGATTCGCACAGTGAAAGAAACTGACACTCTCCCTACCTAGAGTTTTCTGTCCCTAGAAAAAATGTTTTTTTAAAGCACACTATAGCACAAGGAGAATTCCCCTCACTTTCCTTCTTTGTCCCTAGAAACAAGGATTCGCACAGTGAAAGAAACTGACACTCTCCCTACCTAGAGTTTTCTGTCCCTAGAAAAAATGTTTTTTTAAAGCACACTATAGCACAAGGAGAATTCCCCTCACTTTCCTTCTTTGTCCCTAGAAACAAGGATTCGCACAGTGAAAGAAACTGACACTCTCCCTACCTAGAGTTTTCTGTCCCTAGAAAAAATGTTTTTTTAAAGCACACTATAGCACAAGGAGAATTCCCCTCACTTTCCTTCTTTGTCCCTAGAAACAAGGATTCGCACAGTGAAAGAAACTGACACTCTCCCTACCTAGAGTTTTCTGTCCCTAGAAAAAATGTTTTTTTAAAGCACACTATAGCACAAGGAGAATTCCCCTCACTTTCCTTCTTTGTCCCTAGAAACAAGGATTCGCACAGTGAAAGAAACTGACACTCTCCCTACCTAGAGTTTTCTGTCCCTAGAAAAAATGTTTTTTTAAAGCACACTATAGCACAAGGAGAATTCCCCTCACTTTCCTTCTTTGTCCCTAGAAACAAGGATTCGCACAGTGAAAGAAACTGACACTCTCCCTACCTAGAGTTTTCTGTCCCTAGAAAAAATGTTTTTTTAAAGCACACTATAGCACAAGGAGAATTCCCCTCACTTTCCTTCTTTGTCCCTAGAAACAAGGATTCGCACAGTGAAAGAAACTGACACTCTCCCTACCTAGAGTTTTCTGTCCCTAGAAAAAATGTTTTTTTAAAGCACACTATAGCACAAGGAGAATTCCCCTCACTTTCCTTCTTTGTCCCTAGAAACAAGGATTCGCACAGTGAAAGAAACTGACACTCTCCCTACCTAGAGTTTTCTGTCCCTAGAAAAAATGTTTTTTTAAAGCACACTATAGCACAAGGAGAATTCCCCTCACTTTCCTTCTTTGTCCCTAGAAACAAGGATTCGCACAGTGAAAGAAACTGACACTCTCCCTACCTAGAGTTTTCTGTCCCTAGAAAAAATGTTTTTTTAAAGCACACTATAGCACAAGGAGAATTCCCCTCACTTTCCTTCTTTGTCCCTAGAAACAAGGATTCGCACAGTGAAAGAAACTGACACTCTCCCTACCTAGAGTTTTCTGTCCCTAGAAAAAATGTTTTTTTAAAGCACACTATAGCACAAGGAGAATTCCCCTCACTTTCCTTCTTTGTCCCTAGAAACAAGGATTCGCACAGTGAAAGAAACTGACACTCTCCCTACCTAGAGTTTTCTGTCCCTAGAAAAAATGTTTTTTTAAAGCACACTATAGCACAAGGAGAATTCCCCTCACTTTCCTTCTTTGTCCCTAGAAACAAGGATTCGCACAGTGAAAGAAACTGACACTCTCCCTACCTAGAGTTTTCTGTCCCTAGAAAAAATGTTTTTTTAAAGCACACTATAGCACAAGGAGAATTCCCCTCACTTTCCTTCTTTGTCCCTAGAAACAAGGATTTGCACAGTGAAAGAAACTGACACTCTCCCTACCTAGAGTTTTCTGTCCCTAGAAAAAATGTTTTTTTAAAGCACACTATAGCACAAGGAGAATTCCCCTCACTTTCCTTCTTTGTCCCTAGAAACAAGGATTCGCACAGTGAAAGAAACTGACACTCTCCCTACCTAGAGTTTTCTGTCCCTAGAAAAAATGTTTTTTTAAAGCACACTATAGCACAAGGAGAATTCCCCTCACTTTCCTTCTTTGTCCCTAGAAACAAGGATTCGCACAGTGAAAGAAACTGACACTCTCCCTACCTAGAGTTTTCTGTCCCTAGAAAAAATGTTTTTTTAAAGCACACTATAGCACAAGGAGAATTCCCCTCACTTTCCTTCTTTGTCCCTAGAAACAAGGATTCGCACAGTGAAAGAAACTGACACTCTCCCTACCTAGAGTTTTCTGTCCCTAGAAAAAATGTTTTTTTAAAGCACACTATAGCACAAGGAGAATTCCCCTCACTTTCCTTCTTTGTCCCTAGAAACAAGGATTCGCACAGTGAAAGAAACTGACACTCTCCCTACCTAGAGTTTTCTGTCCCTAGAAAAAATGTTTTTTTAAAGCACACTATAGCACAAGGAGAATTCCCCTCACTTTCCTTCTTTGTCCCTAGAAACAAGGATTCGCACAGTGAAAGAAACTGACACTCTCCCTACCTAGAGTTTTCTGTCCCTATAAAAAATGTTTTTTTAAAGCACACTATAGCACAAGGAGAATTCCCCTCACTTTCCTTCTTTGTCCCTAGAAACAAGGATTCGCACAGTGAAAGAAACTGACACTCTCCCTACCTAGAGTTTTCTGTCCCTAGAAAATTTTTTTTTTTAAAGCACACTATAGCACAAGGAGAATTCCCCTCACTTTCCTTCTTTGTCCCTAGAAACAAGGATTCGCACAGTGAAAGAAACTGACACTCTCCCTACCTAGAGTTTTCTGTCCCTAGAAAAAATGTTTTTTTAAAGCACACTATAGCACAAGGAGAATTCCCCTCACTTTCCTTCTTTGTCCCTAGAAACAAGGATTCGCACAGTGAAAGAAACTGACACTCTCCCTACCTAGAGTTTTCTGTCCCTAGAAAAAATGTTTTTTTAAAGCACACTATAGCACAAGGAGAATTCCCCTCACTTTCCTTCTTTGTCCCTAGAAACAAGGATTCGCACAGTGAAAGAAACTGACACTCTCCCTACCTATAGTTTTCTGTCCCTAGGAAAAATGTTTTTTTAAAGCACACTATAGCACAAGGAGAATTCCCCTCACTTTCCTTCTTTGTCCCTAGAAACAAGGATTCGCACAGTGAAAGAAACTGACACTCTCCCTACCTAGAGTTTTCTGTCCCTAGAAAAAATGTTTTTTTAAAGCACACTATAGCACAAGGAGAATTCCCCTCACTTTCCTTCTTTGTCCCTAGAAACAAGGATTCACACAGTGAAAGAAACTGACACTCTCCCTACCTAGAGTTTTCTGTCCCTAGAAAAAATGTTTTTTTAAAGCACACTATAGCACAAGGAGAATTCCCCTCACTTTCCTTCTTTGTCCCTAGAAACAAGGATTCGCACAGTGAAAGAAACTGACACTCTCCCTACCTAGAGTTTTCTGTCCCTAGAAAAAATGTTTTTTTTAAAGCACACTATAGCACAAGGAGAATTCCCCTCACTTTCCTTCTTTGTCCCTAGAAACAAGGATTCGCACAGTGAAAGAAACTGACACTCTCCCTACCTAGAGTTTTCTGTCCCTAGAAAAAATGTTTTTTTAAAGCACACTATAGCACAAGGAGAATTCCCCTCACTTTCCTTCTTTGTCCCTAGAAACAAGGATTCGCACAGTAAAACACACTGACACTCTCCCTACCTATCCTTCTCTTTCCCTAAACTAAAGGAATCCAGGTTAAGCAAGAAAGAAATAAATGTCACTGTCCCTGCCTATGCTTCTCTTTCCCTGCTCCGGAACACACTACACTAGGCCGCCGTGCTGGCGGCCTTTTATAGTGTGGGGCGTGTACTAAACACCCTCAGCAATAATTGGCCACAGGCATCCTGCCTGTGGCCAATCATTGCTCTCCTCGCTGCCGGCGCTGTGATTGGCCAAGCATGCGGGGTCACAGTGCATGCTTGGCCAATCACAGCGCCTGGATGACACTGCGATGGCGTAGTGCATTGTGGGCCGTTCGCGTCACTCGAATTTGGCGCGAACGGCCCAAATCGTTCGATCTTCGTCGAACGATCGAACAACCGATGTTCGAGTCGAACGTATGTTCGACTCGAACACGAAGCTCATCCCTAGTAAGGAGGGATATAGGACGATATGATTCAGGCAGCATTAGGTCCTTACCATGTTTTGGAATCACTATTACTATTGTTTCCTGCATTGATTCTGGAAGTGTGTGTTTTTCATACGCCTCTTTTAGTACCTCTAGCAGTTCTGGTAATAAAATTAAACTGAATTTTTAATAATGTTGTGATAGAGTCTTGGCACCAAGAAAATCTGTCTTTCTACTGTCTTTCAGTGTTTCATATTATTAGGATGTGGTGCCCTTAGGGGTACCAAGGGGTACATGCTCATTTAGTGAGCAAAAATTTATATTTTTGATCACTGAACCTGCCCTTTAATTGAACTCAAGCCGATTCAATCAACAAATATCTGTAGGTACACCCTCAGTCTAATATACAGTTTTTTTAAAATATAGCATAAAACTGTCGCTGTACACCGTATTCAACTCTGGTGTGAAGTAAATGAAAGACAGGCCTCAGCTCAAATCTGCCCATCAGTCACGCCCCCCTGACATGTTTCACTCACATTTGGCTTAATTGTAGAGCAGCGCTCTGTTATGATACTGTTTTCAGTCATGCACATAGTTTTTTTTCTCTTCTACTTACCGTATATACTTGAGTATAAGCCGAGTTTTTCAGCACATTTTTTGTGCTGAAAATGCCCCCCTCGGCTTATACTCGAGTCTGTGTCCATCTTCAACTTTGTGCGCCTGATTCCGGCCATCCGTAGGTCCCCTGGCCCCCAGACTTGGCACACATGTAGCCCCAATCTTCTTCTAAAAGTGTGAAAAGTTTGTTGTCCGGGGGACCTACGACCGGGGAGCACCGATTATTCAAAGCCGGGCACCCCTTCCATAGACTCCCATGTTAAACGGTCATTTCTCCTGTGATTTTGGGGACCCAGTACCGGCCGGCCCTAGGTCCCTTAGACCTTAAACTTTGCACACATGTAGCCCCACTCTTCTTCTTTTTTTTTTTCTTTTTTTTTCTTTAAAAGATTTTATTTTGAAAAAGTGCAATACAAGTAAAAAAAGGTAACATTATACCCCGTCCGGGGTCTATACAGATCATGTTCAACAGAAGTAAACAAAGATGAACAGAATGAGGCTATATGAAAAAAAAAAAAGGGATCCATCACATTATCCTAGACCAACTTGCTTAATACAGATGGATTTTTGGGCTTTACATTCCAATGGTAGTAATTGATAAATTGCCAAAGGGCCCCGAGGGGCAGCGGCCTCCCATCCACTCCCTGCCAGTCGCACACCCCATCTGGGAACCTGCTGTGTGCGGAGTGGCTAGGGGCAAAGCACCCAGGGAAGGGAATGACCAAAAGGTTTCGGCAACCCATCCATCTGCCCTGGCTGTTGCCCCCGAAAGGGGGACAAGCATCCAGGGTGAGGCTAAGCTTAACCCTCCATTGGAGATCTGGGGGGGTTTCAGGCCCCAACTAAGAAGTAGCCTCCAGCGTTGTATAAAGCTGATCATCTAGCTGTACCTGTCAACAAGAAGATATGACAAAGAAAAGAAGGAAGAAAGAAAGAAAAGGAGAAGAACAGGTCAGACGAAAACCCCTGGGAGGCTGGAACCATACTATTTGTGAGGATACGAGTAGAAAATAAAAGATGGGAGAGAAGAGTGGGGTTGGGGAAGGGAAAAGGGGGTGAGGTAGAAAGAGAAAGTTAAAGGGGAGGGAGGAGGAGGTCGGGGCTTCCTCGCGGAGGTGGGAGATAGGGATCCAGAAGTCGGTGAGATTGGGGGTTATCTAGCGTTAAATTACACAAAGGGCGATTTCCAGGAACGGGCCAAGGTAATCTTGGCTCCCAGCAAGATGAAGTGTATGAGGTGTCGGGAAAATTTAGGAACCTTAGGGATAGCATCATTGAGAAGTGCGATAGTGGGGATCTGCCTAACGTCGTGGCCGGTGACTTTGCGAATGAGGCTAAAGATTCTATTCCAGAACCCCCTGATTTTAGGACATTCCCAGAGAGTGTGGAGGAGGGACCCTGTAAGGCCACAACCTCTGAAGCATAGGGGGGAGGATTCCGGGTAGAACTTAGAGAGGCGTGTAGGGACTAGGTACCATCTGGAGTTAACCTTAATGTCAGCTTCTATCAGGGAGGTGTTTAAAATGCCTTTAAATGAGCGGAAAAAATTTGCGTACCAAGTGTCTAGATCCCATTCAAACTGGAGGTCATGCTCCCATTTTGACATATAGCTCGCTTTGCCCCTAGGGTCAGCTAATGCCGAGTAGATCAGGGAAATGCCCCCCCTGACGCCCACAGCTGAGGAACACCATAGCTCATATTGCGTAACAGATAGTGGGCTGTCCGAGCTTTTCCAGACCCCACGCAGAAAATGAAGCAATTGATAATAACGGAAAGTTTCGGAGGTGGGCATATCTAGTTTAGAAGAGCAGTATTTGAGTGAAATGGGGCCATCATTGTTAAAGTATTGTCCTATTCTGTAAAGGCCCTTGTCGAGCCACCATCCAAAAGCCCTGATGTTTAGACCTGGGGGAAATTGGGGGTTGTGGAAAATATGAGCCAGAGGATGCCAGGAGGAGGATAGTGAGGGATGTTTATGAAGAGTGTCGCAGAGTGCCATTGAATGGGAAAGGGTAGGTGATAGGATCGAGGGACGTTCCTTGCGTGGTCTCCAGGCTAAATAATCTAAAGTGTGATTAGGGGTTGCTTGCCTTTCTATATCTACCCAGTCTGGTTTTGGGCCCTTGGTATAGATCGCAGAGAATTGACATAGTTGGGCTGCTTGGTAGTACCACCACAAATTGGGGAGACCAAGGCCTCCTTTCTTCCTTGCCCTATACAATTTTTTTTTGGAAAGACGATGTCCCTTGCCCCCCCATATAAACTGTATGACTTTCGATTGGATTCTATCCAGCGCTCGTTTTTTGACAGGGATAGGCAGGGACCGAAAAAGGTATAACAGTCTGGGTAGTAGGGTCATCTTGACTGAGTTGACTCTGCCCAGCCAGGACAGGTTATAAAGAGACCATTGTGAGAGGTCTTCCGTGATTTTTTGGAACATGGCAGGGTGATTGTTTTGGAATAGGAGTTCTACTCTGGGAGTAAGGAAGACTCCCAAATAGGGAAGAGAGGAGGTACACCAGGCAAAGGGGAAGCTAGCTTTGAGTTTATCAACTATGTCATGGGGGGTGGTGATGTTCAGGGCCATTGACTTTGCCATGTTTACCTGTAGGCCTGAGACCGTTCCGAAAGTTTTTAGTAGTTGGAGTATGATGGGTGTTGACTGGAGAGGGGAGGTGATGAAAAGAAGGACGTCGTCCGCAAAGAGAGCGCATTTGTGTGAACGTTGACCACATTGTATCCCATGAATGCCTGGGTGCTGTCTAATTGCAAGAGCTAGGGTTTCTATCGCTATAGCGAAAAGGATAGGGGAGAGTGGGCATCCTTGTCTGGTGCCTTTTAAAATAGGGAATTGGTCTGAGAGATGCCCTTGTAGTCTGATCTGTGCTTTAGGGGAAGAATAAAGAGTTTCTAGGGTACGTAGGAATTCAGGACCGAAGCCCCACTGTTGTAAGATGGAGAAAAGGTATGGCCAAGTGACAGTGTCAAAGGCCTTTTGGAGGTCTATAGAGAGAATGTATCCCTTCTGAGGTGGTCCGCCATCCCAGGAGGATTGCATGAGGGAAATTAAGTCTACCGCTCTCCTGATCTGGTCTGGTCCCTGTCTTCCGGGGATGAAACCCACCTGGTCTCTGTGTACATAAGAAGCAATGAAGGAGGCCATTCTATTGGCCAGAATCTTGGTCATGATTTTCAGATCATTATTGATCAATGAAATTGGCCTGTAGTTGCCCACATCACTAGGGTCCTTTCCCTGTTTGGGGATCACCGAGATAAAAGCAAGATTGGCCGCGGGTTCGAGAGGGGAGCCTTCTCAAAGGGAGTTAAAGAGACGAGCCAGGTGGGGGGAGAGGATCCCAGAGAAGGTTTTATAATAAAGGGCTGGGAAGCCGTCCGGCCCTGGGGCCGAGTCAGTTTTGAGGTGTTTAATGACCTGGACTTCCTCTGTGCGAAATGGAGATTCCATTAAGGATCTGTGGGACTCTGAAAGTTTGGGAAGGGTCACATGCGGGAGTGGGAGAGGAGTATAGCTTGGAATAGAAGGCCTGGAAGGTTTCTAGTATTTTCTGGGGGTTCTGGGTGAGGGAGCCCTTAAGTGATTTAATCCTGGGTAAGGAGAAATTTTTGGTCCTTGGAGAGAGTTTGGATGCTAGACTTGAGCCTATTTTGTTCCCCTGTAAGTAGTATTTGCCGCTTAACCAGCTTAGATGCTTGTCCGCATTAGAGGTCAAGGCTATATTCAGGGCTGTGCGGGCTGATTCCAACTTACCCAAGCTGGAGGGAGTTGGGTTTGATTTATGGGACTTACTGAGCATTCTAAAATCCCTTTCCAGGTTGTCCAACTCAATCTTCCTACCTTTTTTCAGATTGGAAGCCAGTTGAATCATCCTTCCCCTCAGGACGGCTTTGTGGGCTCCCCAAAGAGAACTAGGGGTTGTGTCCCCGTTATCATTGAGGAGGAAGAATTCTTGAATGTCCCTTTCCAGCATGGTGCAGTGGACCGGGTTAGCTAGGAGGGATTTACTCAGACGCCATTGAGGGGGACCTGAGGGTGATAGGGAGCCAGAGAGTGTAAGGGTTACTAGGGAGTGGTCAGACCATGGAACATCCTGAATTTTGGCATGAATAGCTGTGTGTATGTCCGAGTTGGGTATGAATACATGGTCAATCCTGGCATATGTTTTGTGGGGAGCAGAATAGTGGGTGAAGTCTTTGGCCGTGGGGATTAATTCTCTCCAAGAATCGATTAGGCCTAAGTCATGCAGGAGTCTGGCAATTCTGAGGCTCTGTTTGGAAGGTCTTTTAAGGCGAGGTCTGTCCAGGTGGGTTTTGTCTAGTGAATGGTCAAACGTGATGTTAGAATCTCCCCCTACGAGGATTCTACCTTCTAGGTGAGGAGAGAGGACGGAGAACATGGAGGCAAAAAATTTAGCCTGGCCCTTATTAGGGGCATAGTATGAAACGAAGGAGTGCATTACTCCTTCTATATGTCCTTTGACCAGAAGGTACCTACCGTCTGTGTCACGAAATGTGTAAGCATGAGTAAATGGAATCCGCTTAGCGAAGAGGATGGCTACACCTCTCTGTTTAGTGTCCGCATTCGCAAGGTAGAAGGTGGGGAAACTGCGGTGGAGAAAGGAGGGGGTATAGCTAGCGGGGAAGTGAGTCTCCTGTAGGAGGACAACATCAAGGCTTCTGGAGTGGTAGTTCTGGAATGCCTTCCGGCGTTTTGATGGAGAATTAAGACCCTGTGTGTTGTGGGAGGCTACCTTAAGAGGCAGCTTGTGGGTGTTACTCTCAGCCATGGGCGCCCAGGGGGGTGTGCGAGAATGCAAAAGGGGAGCTTACCTGGTAGGAAGGGGTTGACCGGACCTCCGATGTGAAGCAGATCATCGACATGCGCCTGAGAATAAGCCATAGGGGAAGCCTCCGCGAGGAGTCCTGAAGGAAAAGGGATGGGATCCCTGTAGAGAGGGAAGAAGGTAAGAGCGAGAAGAAAGAAGAGGTGGAGGAGAGAAGAACAGAGATGTCATTACAACAGCTGAATAAATTGCAAGAAGAAGGTAAATCAAACATATGCTACAAATCAGTGAAAAAAAAAGAGAACAACCGACCCGGCAAGCCGGGAATACGTCCAAAAACTCCTGTAAAAGGGGTCTTGGAGAGAGGGCAACCCCGCTCGGGGTTGTCTACCTGCCGTCACCAGAGGGAAAAAGGAGATTCCCACTGCGAAACAACAGAAAGAGTGGCGTGGAGGGCCACTCCGGCCTCTGGGGCCCCCAAGGGGGAAAATATGTCTAGAAAGGCCAACGTGCGAAAGAGTTTTGGAGAACATTACGGCAAAAATAACAGGCCAGAAAGTAGTGTGTACCCAGATAAGATTAGTGTAAAAAGAAACACCTGCAAGGTGGGGGGGGGGGTAAGTGGGGGGGAAAGAGGCATGGGAGAGGGGAGTGGGGGGGGGGAGGGAAGGGGGGGGAAGGAGGGATAGGGTAGGTAGAGACTAATAAGCTTAACCATATGTGGAAACTAAAACAGGCACATCATAATTGCATTAAGTCAGGAGTACCGAGGAAACTTCTTCCTCGTTAATGTGGGAGTATCAATAGGTGATGGGTGTCTCCTCAAGCCACACATGGGCAAGCGGGGATCCCCCCAACCCTAATCAGACTCTGGTCCAACAAATGGAACTCCGAGCCATGTGGGATTGTTAATCCCCTAACTTAACTAGGGGGGTCATTTACTCTCCGAGTCATTGAGGGCAGTCAAAAACAAGACCTCCTCCGGCTGGGAGAAAATGGAAAGAAAGGCAGAGAAGTAGGCTTTCATCTCGGGGGTCGGGATTCCTTCTGTCTCTTCGTTAGTGGTTTGTTCCATAACGGTGTCAGAGGGCTTCCCGGGGGTGGGCGTTTTGAGGAGCTTGACTTGGCCGTAGTATTCAGCGTAGCCAATTCTTGGGAGATAAGGCCGAGTTGGAGCAGGAGACGTTCGCCATCTTGGAATGTGGAGAAGCCGCAGGCTTTATCTCTGAAATGAAACTGCAGACGAAATGGGAAAGCCCAGCGGTATTTGATGGAGTTCTGGTTTAGGATTTCCAGGAGGGGTTTGAGGGATCTCCGTTTCTGGACCGTGGTAGGCGAGATGTCAGCGAAGATTTGTATTTTCTGATCCTGGAAGGAGAGATTGTCCAAGTTACGGGTTAGTCTCATCACATCCTCCTTCACACCATAAAAATGGGGTTTGACGATGATATCCCTTGGAAGGCCGTCTGGGCGGGGGGGCTGGAGAGCTCTGTGAGCTCTATCAAGTTCCAATCTATGTTCCTGAATGTCTGGAAGAAGTTCTTTTATGAATAGCTTAACTGTGCCGGGTACATCAGCTACAGATTCAGGGATCCCACGTATGCGGAAGTTATATCTCCTACTTCTGTTCTCCAAATCATCGATCTTAGAGAGGGCATTCTCAAGTTGATCTTGCAAGGTTTGTATGCATGTGGTGTTTTGGTTAGTGCGGGCCGCAGTATTATCTACTGCCTGCTCAATAGCTTCTATGCGGGCTCCTAAGCTCTGTAGATCAGCCTTAATGGTGGCAGTGATCTGTGAGGCATTTTGAGCTAGTCCTGATGCTAGCATTTCAGAGAAGTTCCGCAGCATGAGTTGCATGTCAGCAGAATGTACTGGCTGCAGAGGGGAGGAAGGGTGGGGGCCTGCCAGACCCAAGGGGGATCGCATCATGGGAGTGTGGGGGAAATCTCCAAATGTCCTGTTCAGCAGCGACTCAGTGGAAGCTGGGGAGATTGCTGGGGGATTGCAGGTACTTACTGGGGTTGCCAGCAGGCCATTCTGGGGCTGGTAGATGGATGGAAGATCCGCGATGGAGTCGGATTCCTCAATTCCCCCTCGTGCTGCGGCCGCCATCTTAGGTGTAGAAAGCACCGCCTGTGTAAAGTCCAGCTGACGGCTAACCTCGCTTCTTTGCGAGCCGCCAGACATATGTAGCTGCGCCTGGAACTCCCGCAATTCGATGGGGTCAGAGTCGGCCGAATCCTGCTCAATCTAAGAGCTCAGGGGGCAGTGAGAGGCCAGAGTGGTGCGGAGCTCCCGTTCAAGGCGTCTTCCCGGAAGTCCCGCGCATGCGCACCCCCGTAGCCCCACTCTTCATCTACAAGTGTGCAAAGTTTTTTGTCCAGGGGACCTACCGGGGAGCACCGATTTTTCAAACCGGGCACCTCTTCCATAGACTCCCATGTTAAACATCAGTCTAGTCACACAGCGCAGGAGATCAGGTAGGGAGATTGGGCACAGTGAGCCATGGACACAGTGAGGCATGGGCACAGTGACAGTGAGGCATGGGCACAGTGAGGCATGGGCACAGTGAGGCATGGACACAGTGAGGCATGGACACAGTAAGGCACAGTGAGGCATGGACACAGTGAGGCACTGTGAGGCATGCACATGGACACAGTGAGGCAAAGAGAGGCACAGTGAGGCATGCAGATGGACACCTTAGGCTTATACTCGAGTCAATAAGTTTTCCCAGTTTTTTGTGGTAAAATTAGGTGCCTCGGCTTATATTCGGATCGGCTTATACTCGAGTATATACGGTATTATTCAACAAAGTACACACTTTTACAGACTCACACTTCAACAGACTCAGCAGAAACAATTACCTTTTCTAATTTTGTGAAATATTGACCTCCAAACACCCTTTTCTTTGTGACAGTTTATTTTTAAACTGTAAAATTGTGGTGTTAATCTCAGCCATTCTTTAAAAATCCCATGTATCTCCTTTCCAAGAAGCCTGATACTGTGGCAGATCAGGCAGGTCCTATGGCTAGCTTTTCACAGTCCGGGACCTGGGGGGGGGGGAGGGCAGGGTACCGGGGGGAGGTTGAGCCCTGTCACAGTTTGCTCCCATTGGGGTGGTGGGCTGGACGTCCACTGGTGCGGTTGGAGGATCCCCTCTAGTGATTCCTTAGGAATTTTCAGCATGGGACAGCAGTAGCATATGATAGGAATCCTTAGGACAACCCCCCGGGAGGGGGGACACAGCCTCGGACCCAAAGGAACTGTTTCCAGTGTCCTAGGGAACATTCTAGCCTGAAGCACATGGCTTGCGATTAAACCTATGCTATCATAGGGCTTATGCTAAACGACACATGCCATGACACAGAGGTGGAGGCAGTGGAGGCAGACTCCTTTAGCTCTAGATGCATGACGGCCCAATTAATGGTTAAATGTTGGAAGGAGGTTAAGAGAGTCCTAGGATACAAAGGATTCTCTGAATTCTCTCCTATATGGCATAACAGTAACCTGCAGAAACCTAAAGTTATGGGGAAGGTAGAAGAGTGGGATGGATTAGGAATACACCTATTGGCACAACTTTTTAAGGCAGGAAGAATAAAATCATTCCAAGAAATAAGGGAGGAGTATGCGGTCCCAAATAAATCCTTTTACAGATATCTACAAATTAGGCATGCGCTGCATGCACAATTTGGACAGATCATACCGGAGTGGAACGACATGCCTCTTCTCCAAAAATTAGTAAATACAGAGGCTACTAGAGGAGCAATCTCCAAGATGTATAACTTCTTAGTAAAAGCTGATTGGAGGGAAGCACCAGATAATAAAAACAAAAGCAAATGGGAGAAAGAAGTGGGCCCACTGTCAGAGGAACAATGGGAGAGAATATTAGCAATAGGACCCAACGTGTCGCTGTCATCATCTCAAATCATTTCCCATCTTTACCTAATACATAGAGTATATTATACACCCCAAAGGATGTTTCAGTTCGGTATGAGATCGGATTTGAGATGTCAGAGATGTGGGGACGAGAGGGGAGACCTAATGCATATGATTTGGAGGTGTCCCAAGTTATATCAATACTGGAAGCAAATAGTTGAAAAGATAAATACAGTGTTTGTGACTTTGTTGCAACCAGTACCAGTAGCCAGGCTATGTGTATTGAGTCTCCTGGAAGAAAGGGGACTCTCGGGAGATGTACGAACAGCAATAACAAGATGTCTATTCCATGGAAGGAAACTCATAGCGCAGAAGTGGCAGGCGGAAAAACCTCCTACAGTAATAGAATGGAGAAGGGTGATAGTTGACACTGTGACAAAAGAAGAATATATTTATATTAAGAGAGGAAATAAAAAGAAATTTAATAATATATGGGGAAAATGGTTAGAAGTGGAAACATGTTAATAGGTGGGGGATGGATGAGTAGGTGAGTAGGGTGGCTGGGTGGGTGTGAATGAGGAATAAAGTGAGGAATACATGGTTAAGTTATGTATGTATTACTGTATAATGGGAAAATGGATGTATGTTTTTTTTTTTTTAATGGAAAAGAAATAAAGAGTATTGGATTGAAAAAAAAAAAAAACTATGCTCATTCTGGCGAGCAAATGTTATCGTTTCACTTCTAATGTTTTCTTATGATATCATTCTGTGATTGTAGGCCTTGTAGGCCACCATTTTGGTTGTTACTGTATGTTATCTTTTTCCTGTTAAATTTCAATAAACATGTTGAAAGAAAAAAAATCCCATGTATACCATGATATTTATTATAGTATAGTTACTTGCTGAAAGCTGAGATTATTTCAACTCCTACCTGTGTTTTCCTGTTCATGACCAGCTTTTCTGGTGAGTTTTAATTGGAGACATGGATGTGAACTTTAAATGCTTTAAAGATATTTTATAGGTGTTTTAACACACTTTGCTTTGATAAAATGAGTTTGTTCATATTCCTGTTATTTCATCTGATGACACACCTGTTTATTGTTCCACTAAGCGAATTGCCACAGTTGCATTTTTCTTTGTGGCAGTTATTTTACTAACACATTCTGAGCATGATGATTTATAATTATGATTTTTGCCTTTTGATCTGGGACTGACAGAACACTCTCACTTCTTCTATGTGCACTGTAGGCAGCATAGAAGTTCTGTAAATCTTTGAAGTTTAGTGCGCCTTTGATGAACTAGCTAATTAGTTTAAGTTCTGCTTCCTTCTGAAGGTGTTTATAAACGGCTTTGTGCAGCTGCATTTTCTTTGCCTTGCTGAGGCTGGAATATCACAGTTTAGTTGCTCTTTAGTATGCTATGGCTTCATGTAAATGTTAATGTAAATGGAATGCCAGGGATGTACGACCTGTGGGTACCCTCAATACTGACAAACTCTTTCCTGCTGGCTGGACATCTGGGATTCCCGCTGAACACTTTTAACATGTAAATGCTGAAACATGGATGAACATATGCCTGCAGGACTTTTATGATCAAACGAATTAACCCTTATAAGACCCTCATTTGAACACTCTGGTTCACTTTACTAATGCTATAACTAATGATCATATATTATATTTGTATGGACAACCAGTATTTCAGTGTAGTTCTTCAATATCTTGATTACGCCCATGACCTACAGTTTCGTTAACACTTCTAAAATGTTTGGCATCTTTGCTAAACAGCGGTATTTTATATAAGTGGTAATTGAGGCACTACAACAAGATGTCACAGTCAAAGAAGTATTTTCCACACTAAAAAAGTTTATACAACACAAAGCTAAACCAAATTATATGCAATATGCTTATGAAGTATAGCAAATCTGAACTGGATTCAGATTATATTAGTAAATTGCAAATATATGTGCAAAGTTAAGCTGACCATACATGAAATCGCTGGCTGAGCAAAAAAACCTGAACTGATTTCCCCATCCACACATTGATGGTGGATGCAGGAATCCTCCCTGCAGTGTCCCAGATACGGATTGTTCATGCAAGCAGCATAAGCATAGTAAACAAATTGTCTGACACAGACTTTTATATATATGTATTCCCAGGGCTTTTTTTCTCAGAAAATAGGTACAGGAACTCAATCATGACCCCCCGTCCCTTACACACACCCTTCAAACCACATCAAATAGTGGGTGGTCAAATTAACAGTGGGAGGGTCTTAACAGGGTAATTAAATACCAGGAGTGCATTATATACAGAGTGCAGAGTTCAGGGAGGGGGTTACACACAGAATGCAGAGTTTAGCGGTGCGCTACACAGAGTGCAGAATTCAGCCTTCTTCCATAGCTGCTTACCTCTGCATCCCCCATCCACATCTCACGTTTACCCCTCTTCAGCTCTGACCTCTGCATGCAACCCCCCTCTACTGCCCCCATCTTCTCCCCATCTTCTTAAAAGCTCCACCATCTTCCACATGCCCTTTTTTTGTTGCTGTATTAAGCTGAAGCACCCATCCAGCTCTAGTACCTCCTGCATACTGTGGTTGGCTCCACCTCTCTCACTTGCGGGGAGATCATCAAGTGGTGATGTTGGCATTTGCACTGCACCCCCTGTACCTGCATCTCCCTTGTCCCCATCCTTCACACAGTGGAAGCCACTCAAAAGATCTGATCTGTTGGAGCCGTTGGAGAACAAGCTGTCAGTTGTAATCATAGAAGCCGGACTTTTGTGTTTTCAAGTAATAGTGGTCAGCAGGGAGCAGAAGGCCTGAGCCAGAGGTGGTGGAACTAAGTTCAGCTGAAAAAAATCCCTGTGAATTCCATGCACAGGACTTTATTATTAATTTAAGGAGGTATCCACCACTATACGTGTAGTTCCGAAAAAATGCTAAATTTAAAAGTTTAGTAAAATTGCTCAAAAGACCAACAGAATGTTTTCAAATGCTCACTACAGCTTATGGGAATGGTGGCCTGTCTCGTGCATGTGTGTTTGAGTGGCACAAAAGATTCAGCAAGGGATGTGAGAATAAATTCCCAAAAGTTAAATCAGTGCTTAAAGGGAAACGTTTTGAGTCAGTTTATGCTGTAAAGAAGAAAACGGCGGATGCGTTGAAAGAGCTTACAGAAATTGATTTTCTCTGTGCCTTCGACCAGTGGAAAACAAGACTGCAGCAATGTATTAGTGCAAATGGGGAATATATTGAAGTGGACAAGCATTACATTTGTAATACATATAAATAAAGGTGAGTTATTTAATCCGTCTCATTATTTAATAGACACACCTCATACAGTACATGCACTTTATTATTTAGAAGTTATTTGAATGGGGCAATTTTAGTTTTTTGTTCATCATTGTACTTTTTACTTCTTTTCGTTTATTAGTTATATGTCACAGAGACATATACATGTTATAATAACACAGAGACATAGCCATGTTACAATAACATATACAACATGTAAAAACATGCAATGGGGAATGATTAACACTTTGTTATCTGTATAAGAGGTTCCCACCACTACTCACACTTTGCATAGGAGGTTTCCACCACTATTCACAACAAATAGTGGGCAGCTCTAACAAAAAGTGTATTATATGTATTTTGCATGGTGTGGGAACACATATTAGTGTTTTGGAGCAGGCCTATTCTCATGCCGCGTACACACGATCGTGATTCACGGCGGTTAAAAAACCGCCGTGAATCATGACATTAAAAACGAGGGAACGGCTTGTTCCCCCACACACGGCCGTTTTTTCCGTCATTTTTTCTCATGTCGAGAAAAACGACCATGTTTGGGCTCCGTGGCAGTGTTTCCCTATGGGAAAACTGCAGCGGAAAAAAACGAGAAAAGCAACGAGAAAAATTAGAGCATGTTCTAATTTTTCTCGTCGTTTTTAATGTCGTTTTTCACGTCGGGAAAAGTGTCAAAAAGACCATACACGGTCATTTTTCACGACGTGAAAAATGATCGTGTGTACGCGGCATCAGTGTGTAATAATAATTTATCACTTATTTAGGGTTATATTGAATTGTTATTTTAAATAGTGGGTGGTATTTGCAATAATAGGATTTTTAAAAACAGCTTACCTGTAAAATCCTTTTCTTGGGAGTACATCACGGGACACAGAGCCTTTGATAATTACTTAGTGGGTTAGATAGTGACCATCAGGTGATTGGACACTGGCAACCCTAATTACAAGGCGAGTTCCTCCCCTATATGTAGCAAGGTGTTACCATTGCAAGCATCTTAAAGGACTGCAATCTGTGCTGTGAATAAGTTTGGCTCCCTTCGGTGTTAATTTCATGCTAGTTAGTTACAACTTGTTTTGGTTCAGTTATCGAGCGACAAAGACTCCATTACAGTAAGTAGCCCAGAGACTACATTGCCCACATGGTCACTGTGCTACCATAGGGCAGTGTACCGCGCAAAGCCCGATGGGAGGGGCTATTTAAGACAAGCGCGCCCAATAGCACGCTCTCTCGGGACGCCATCTTCAAGCCGGCTGGAGGCCTGTGTTGAGGCCCGTTGTGAGTGTGCCTAGGCCCGAGAAGCCTGGGCCTATTGGGACCGAGAGCGGATCGCGTGGCCAGAGATGGATTCCTGCGGACAGTCTCGCCGATCAACCGGAGGAGGATCGGACTGCGGTCTGGAGCATCCAGAGCCTTTTATCCATTTTTATCCAGAGAATGGCCGGGTGAAGAACCAGGGGCCTCGTGTCACAGAGAGATGGACCATCAAAGGAGGGCTCTGGACTGAGAGTAAAAGCAGCAAAACAAGGCCTCATCTGGTGAGCGGTCACTTGCCCATTAATTTAGTTAATTGACTGCCAGGAGTATGACTATCACAAGCTTTACTTGTGCTTGCTGGAGTCTGCATCTACGAGGGTAATATAGTACCCCTTGTACTGTTCGCTTGTGTGTGCTTCAATTAGCAGTTTCTTCCCTCACCTTATCTTTTGGATTACAAATGTTTAAGTGCACCAACGTGGCTAGCCGAAGATTAACTGACTCTTAAAGGAACAGTCATCTGCTTTTTTTTCCTATCCTTGCAAGTGGTTGCTACAGGACACACACTCATTGAACTGTCCACCAGGGGGAGCCTTAGAGTCGTGATTCTGCAAGATTAATGATAATTGTTTGTATCACCCCGTGTTTTATACTGTTTACGTGAGACTTGGTGGAGAGGTGCCACAGTGTTGATATTACTGCACTGGGAGATTCCTCCACCATACCCTAACTCAAGCCTGGCCCTCAGGTTACGTTATTGGGGTCGGATTTCAGAGGTATTTTGAACCAGTGATATTTCATTGATTTATACAGGGAGCTCTATGTATTGAATGCTTATTGTATAACCATTGTTTCATTCTTTTACCAAGTAAACATATCACCATTGGTTAAGCTACAATTTGTGTGGGACTCTGTCTTTGCAGCTGAGTGGCAGGTAAACAACACTAAGGTAACAACCTTCTATTGCATTGATTGTTGTGTGTGTATCATTGAGGTCCCTTACAGCCAATTGGGGTCCCCAATCATATTATTGTCCATTTGTGCCAGAGGGGATTTGAGCCAAATTCTGGGGGTTGACAGGCAGAGTGCAGGCCCAAAACTAAACCAGCAGCTCCTACGGGGGTAGTGCTACATGTGGAGGCTCATCCGGGATTCCTGTGACTCTGCAATCTAAACCCCCCCCTAGACAGAGCCTCTACTGGCACCGAAAATGGACTCTGCTTCTGCTATAGCGTGGTGCAAGGAAGAAAATGCCCGCTCAGAGTTTATTGTAGTGCTTGAAATTCCAGGAGAGTCCTGGGGTGAAGACCAACTAAGTCAAGCCATGAATACACTGTCCCCAGTAAAGAAGGCATGGGTGATTGCTGTAAAGACAGACACCAGGACACCAGATACTTATGCATTGATTGTGTGGAAGCAGGAAATCCCTGAACACTTCAGGGGTCCAAGTGTGAAGTTAGCCAACAAGGGAGAACTAAATGTGATACACCCAGAGGCACCCAAAGACGGTCCTACCTCATCCAGTCAAGCTGACCCTAGCAAACCAGAAGTTCCTGTCAAGTCGCCTCTGGCCACCATCGGACCTGAACTCTGTGCTGTCCTTGGGGAATTTGTCAAAAAGTGCCAAAAGGATCCCCACGCATACTCGGCTGCTAGCTACAGCAATCTCAGAATCTTCTCGGAAAGGCAACCGGTACCCTCGGGGGAAGACAGTTTTGAAGAATGGCTGGACCAGACTACCCAAGCTATGGATGAATGGGACATACCAGAGCCACATAAGAAACAAAGGATCACGGAGCGTCTGAAGGGTCCTGTCCTGGAAGCCATTCGCAACCTGAAGCTCAGTAAGAAAAATTGTACTGCCCAAAACTACATGAACATCTTACAGGATGTATTCGGTCGCACTGAGAAAGCCACCGACCTCATCCTCATCTACCAGATGGAACACTCGTATCAGAAAGAGAGAGAAAAGTTGTCAGAGTACATGAGGCGCCTGGACAAGATCATACATCAGATCCTGCTGAAAAAGGGGTTAGACCCTCGGGATGTAGACAAGATCAAAGTTTTGAAAGGGGCCCAACCTTTAGACCCCATTACCCTCCTGTTAAGAACCAGACAAGATGGTGGTATCTCGAAATATCCAGACTTGATCCGGATTGTCAGGGAGGAAGAAGTCAGGTTGGACAGCAAGAAGAATAGTCAGAAACCTGACTCCTCTGCTGGAGTCAGAGTGATAAATGCTTATGATGGTGACCCTCAGGTTGAGCTTCTTAAAACTTAAAACAAGTGTCCGAACTAATAGAGATGATGTCCATACTGACCAACCAGCCAACTGGTCTGCCCAGTGGAAACACTCCAGAGGAGCCCAAGAAGTCTCCCAGCTCTAATGTTGCACAAGTGAAGAAACCAAGGAAACTAATAATCTGTTTCAACTGTGGAGGACTCGGACATTATCGGGAAGTATGTCCAAGCCCAGAGAAAGCTGGAAAGCTGCAGTCCAGTACCGCAAGCTGGCGGAAAACTCCAGAGTCAACCGGGTGCCCACCAGTTTCAGCTAACTCCATAAAAACTAACGACACGAGGAGACAACGGCGGGAGTCCCGACCCCTACCTAGGACACCAGTCGTTGCCTCTGAGCGAGCTAATGTCTCCCGCTCTCTGACCCAACCTGCTCGGCGATGGAGGGTCAATGCACACCAGACCAAACAGGGGTCGAAATTCTGTAAAAATTCCCGAAAGAAAGAAGTAAGGGTACAAACCACTGAACTGGCCAAGCAGGCCCCTCTCCGAAAGTTTCCTGTCAAGTTAGTGGGGCCCTCCCCAGTAGTCTCAATCCAGGTAGAGGGAATTTACACAAAGGCCCTCCTGGATACAGGGGCTCAAGTGACTCTCTTGTACAGAGACTTCTATGACAAGTAGGGATGAGCTTCGTGTTCGCGTCAAACACACGTTCGACTCGAACATCGGCCGTTCGATCGTTCGACGAAGAACGAACGTTATGGTCCGTTCGCGCTTAATTTGTGTTGCGCAACACGGCCCATAATTCACTGCAGCATCTAAGTGCATTGCTGGCTGATGATTGGCCAAGCATGCACTATGACCCGCATGCTTGGCCAATCACAGCGCGGAAAAAACGGAGAGCCGTAATTGGCCAAAGCCAGGGTGGCTTTGGCCAATTATGGCTCAGGGGGTTTAGTACACGCCCCACACTATAAAAGGCCGCCTGGAAGTTGGCCTTGTGTAGTGTGTTGGCGTTTGTGAAAGAGGCAGTTTCAGAGAGATAGACAGTGTCATTTATATTGAGTTAGATAGAGCAGGCAGGCGAGTCAGTTAGCTGCTGTTACAGTGTGTAGAGGATATATATGCATCCTAGGTGTTGTATATATATTTATACACTGTATTGAGTTTTGCTAGATCCGTTCCTGTTAGTCTCTATACTGTGACAGGCAGACAGGTGATTGTGCTAGCTGCAGACAGTCAGTGTTTCACTTAGTGTACTACTGTGTGCTTTGCATAGCGATCACCTAAAGCTCACCTGGATACAGTTATTCTCTATACTGTGACAGGCAGGCCGGTGATTGTGCTAGCTGCAGACAGTCAGTGTTTCACTTAGGGCTCTTTCACACGGACGGACCGTTCAGGTCTGCCTGTCAGTTTTTTAGGCGGACCTGAACGGATGCTCCATGTACCCCTATGGAGCCACGGATATCAGCGGTGACATGTCCGCTGACATCCGACCCGCTCCGATCCGCCAAAATGTGACGGAGGAAAACCCTACTTTTCCATCCGTCTGCGGATCTGATTGGATGACAAGGGACTCTACGGTCTGTCGTCATCCAATTCCCCATAGGGGAGAGCGGCGCTCTGACAGGTCAGTCCCTGCACAGTGTGCGGAGACAGACCTGTCATCTGCCTGCTCAGCGGGGATCGACGGAGCGATCCCCGCTGAGCAAAGCGGAGCCCGCACATGGACACGGATCGTGTGAAAGGGGCCTTAGTGTTCTACTGTGTGCTTTACATAGCATTCACCTAAAGCCTAAATTGTTGATGCAATACTTTGCAACAGGGCTCATTGCTGCGCTCTAAGTACAGTATCTGTGAGGGGTTGCAGTGTTGTGGCACCAGCACCAGTGCCTAAGGCCCAATTTTTCAGCCCCAGTTCAACAGGGGCATGCAATTACAATTCTTGATCTAATAATTCACAGCAGGGCCCATGCCTGCACCCACCAAGAGTAACTGTGAGGGATTACAGTGTTGTGGCACCAGCACCACCACCAAAGGCCCAATTTTTCCTACCACTGTTCAACAGTGGCATGTAAATACAATTCCTGATATAATAGTTGACAGCGGGGCGTTCCAGCGCCCACCAAGAGTAACTGTGAGGGCTTACAGTGTTGTGGCAACACCAACACCTAAGAGGAAAATTTCTGCAGACTATATATGGCAGGCCCCTACTTTTAAACATCCAACTTACAAATGACTCCTACTTGCAAACGGAAGGAGACAACAGGAAGTGAGAGGAAATCTACCCTTAGGAAGGCAAATTCTCTCCTGTAAGAGTTAATATGTGAAAAAGGTGTCTCCTCTCCACTGATGCTTTATCACCAATCCTTGTTTCAATAAAAACCCCAAATTTTCCAAAAACATTTGTCATTGGGGTGGAAAGTGAGGTGAAATGGTCTGAACAGGTGCACAGACAGCAAAACAAATGTTACAGGGGTGATAACCCCCTATGTTCTCCAAAAAGCTTAAAAATAGATTTTTTGGCTAGAGCTACACTTAAAAAATGTACCTGCTCCAAATTACAAACAGATTGTACTTAAAGTGGAGCTCCACCCTAAATAGCAACTTTTGCTATTTGGAACCCTCCCCCCCTCCGGTGTCACAATTGACACCTTTCAGGGGGGAGGGGGGTGAAGATACCTGTCTAAGACAGGTATTTTCCCCCACATTCAGGAGTCCTATCTGCAGGAGTGACGTCACTTCCCTCAGACTTCCCTTGGTGTTCTGGGAGACACTCGCCTCCCAGAACACAGGAGCACCAATCAGAACGGCGCAGCGCGACTCGCGCATGCGCCGTAGGGAACCGGGCATGAAGCCGCAGGGCTTCACTTCCTGGTTCCCTCAGCGAGGATGGCGGAGGGAGCAACAGAGCGACGAGCGATCGCTCGTCCTCTGCTGCGGACGTCGCTGGACTCCAGGACAGGTAAGTGTCCAAATATTAAAAGCCAGCAGCTGCTGTAGCTGTAGCTGCTGGCTTTTAATATTTTTTTTTTCCGGCGGAACTCCACTTTAAGAACAAACCTACAGTCCGTGTCTTTTTTGCACCGCCTGTATACTGCTGTTCAGAGTATATAGGGCCTTTTTTTATTTTGGGTGTGGGGTTCCCGTTAATATCCATACAAGTCCCAAAAAGGCTGGTAATGGGCTGGGGGGGGGGGGGGGGTGATGGGGTAGCCATGTCATTTTTTTTCTCAATGATTTTCATCCATATTGCCGGGACCAGACATTACAGTAAAGCCGCAAGCAGTTTTAAAGGGCTTATTTTCCTATAGAAATGTCATTTTGTGCAGGGACAGTTCTAAACACGGGAAACACGTGCCACTTCACAGGCATACTTTAGACACCCCCCAGGTACGATATTTAAAGGAATACTTCACTTTTTTTTTCACTTTATGCATCATTAAAATCACTGCTCCTGAAAAAACTACCGTTTTAAAAGATTATTTTTACATTGATACATGTCCCCTCGGGCAGGACCCGGGTCCCCAAACCCTTTTTAGGACAATAACATGCATATTAGGCGTTATAATTACCACTTTAGATTTCGAACGTTCGCGTCCATTGTATTTAATAGGGTTCTAAAGTTTGTGCGAAAGGTCGGTCCGTTTGAAGGTTCTGGTGCGAACCAAACGGTGGGGTGTTCGGCTCATCCCTAATGACAAGCACCTTAAACACTTGCCGTTGCAGCAGTTGGAAGAGCTGGAGATATGGGGCATTGGGACTCAAAGCTTTCCCTATGATGGTTACTTACCAATCAAACTAACTTTTGACCGCTCAGTGGCAGGAGAAACAGAGACTTTTGACACTCTGGCAGTGGTCTGCCCTCGCCTGCCAGGGACTAGTAAAAGTTCCCTCATCATAGGGACCAACACTGACCTGGTTAGGAGATTACTAACACCTCTGGCCCAGGAACAGAGTACTTCAACTGTAGGAGTACACCCCATGCTAAAACAAGCGTACCAGCGCCTAGTGCTAGAACAGAAGGCTCCAGCTGAAAGAGTAGGCAAGATCTGGCGTTTGGATAAAGGAGAGAGAGTACTACAGCCAGGGGAGGTGACTTGTCTGAAAGAGTCTGTCAAGCTGACTTGGAAACAACCTGGCCCCTTTATTGTCCTTAAAACGGACCAATGGAAGGAAGGAAAGGGGATAGAGATAATCCCTGAAGTGGTTCCATTGAAGGCTCTGGCAGAGGAATCATGGGAAGGTCTCAGTGAGTGTTCACAACAGGACCTCCTCGCCTGTGCGGGTGCCGGCCAGAATGCTGTTGGGCCAAGTGAGCACAGCCACCCCAGTCACGCCATCTGACTTGAAGAAGGAATAAAAGGGTGAGATCCCAGTAGAGAAGTTCTACCCAGAAGACACCACCCTCCCACTAGAGTGGAGAGAAAGAGTTAAAGCCCAGCTCGCCCGATGGCAGGCTGCATTCTCCAAGAACGAGTTCGATGTAGGGTGTGCGAAGAGTGCCTCCCACAAGATTTGTCTCCAAGAGGACAAACCATTCAGAGAAAGGGTCCGATGGGTTCCTTTGGGGGATTTGGAAGACCTGCGTGAACAGCTGGCCAAACTCAAAAGAGAGGGGATTATCGAAGAATCCAGGAGCCCCTATGCTTCCCCAATATCGGTGGTGCGGAAGAAAAATGGGTCATTAAGCCTGTGCATTGACTATCGAACGCTAAACAGAAGGACCATTCCAGATTAATACACCACCCCCCCCCCCGGATAGAAGATGCTCTGCAGAGCCTGTCAGGAGCCAAGTGGTTCAGTGTAATGGACCTGAAGAGTGGGTATTACCAGATCCCCAAAGAGAAAACTGCCTTCATTACCCCAGTGGGGTTCTTTGAGTTTGACCGCATACCTCAGGGGTTGTCGGGAGCCCCGGCCACCTTTCAAAGCCTGATGGAGAAAACAGTAGGCGATATGAACTTGATCGAAGTGCTGGTGTAGCTGGAAGACATCATAGTGTTTGGTAGGACTCTGGAAGAGCATGAAGAGCGGTTGGAGAAGGTCTTGAAGAGACTTCATGAAGAAGGCCTGAAGCTCTCTATGGAGAAGTGCCAGTTCTATCAGCCCTCGGTCCACTACCTTGGCCACATCGTGTCTGCTGAGGGGATAGCCATAGACCCTGAGAAGATAGATGCCGTCACTTGTTTGGCCAAGACCTACTAAGGTGACCGAGCTTCGGTCATTTCTGGGATTCTGCTCTTACTATCGAAGATTTATAGAAGGGTTTGTCAAAATAGCCAGCCCGCTCAATGAACTACTAAGGAGTGAAGGAGAGGAAGGTGTGCCAGAACCAGTCAAACCTGTGAAGCCCACAGTAGGACCTAAAAAACCCAAAGAGTCTATCATTATTGGGATCGGATTTCAGAGGTATTTTGAATCAGTGGTATTTCACTGATTTATACAGGGAGCTGTATGTATTGAATGCTTATTGTATTACTCTGTCTTTGCAGCTGAGTGGCAGGTAAACAACACTAAGGTAACACTATTGCATTGATTGTTGTGTGTGTATCATTGAGGTCCCTTACAGCCAATTGGGGTCCCCAAACATATTATTGTCCATTTGTGCAAGAGGGGATTTCAGCCAAATTCTGGGGGTTGACAGGCAAAGTGCAGGCCCAAAACTAAACCAGCAGCTCCTACGGGGGTAGTGCTATATATATAGCCCCTCTCATATGGAGATCACCTCAGTTTTGTAGCTCTGTGTCCCGTGATGTACTCCCCAGAAAAGGATTTTACAGGTAAGCTGTTTTTAAAAATCCTATTTTCTTGTTCATACATCACGGGACACAGAGCCTTTGATAATTACTTAGTGGCATGTCCCATAGCAATGCCCAAATTGAGTGGAGGGAGACACAGATCAGAAAACACAGACCGCCATCGGACAAGAGGACCTACACTGCTGCCCGCAGTACACTGCACCCGAAGGCGGCATCCTCATGCTCTCTTACATCCACCTGATAAAATCTAGTGAATGTATGGACCGAAGACCAAGTTGCAGCCTTGCAGATCTGAGCCATGGAGGCCTGGCAATGCACTGCCCATGAAGCACAACCGGTCTAGTTGAGTGCGCTCTCAAATGAAAAAAGGAATTTTCATCTTGAAACCATAAGCCTGAACAATAACTTACTGAATCCACTTTGAGATAATGGATTTCGACGCTGCCTGGCCCTTTCTAGTGACCTTCCGGCAGCACAAACAAGCATCAGCTTGTCGCATCAGAGTAATTGCTTTCAGATAGACCTTTACTGCTCTTACTACATCAAGAGAGTGTAACAACATTTCTTCTGCAGAATGCGGACCCGTACAAGGACGGTAGGACAACATTTTGATACCACCTTTGGTAGCAAACAGCTGGGTGAGGGCGCAATACCACACTATGAATGGTTAAATCTGGCTTTTTTTACAAAAAAAACCTGTTAATTCTGAAACCCCTCTAGCAGAGTATATGACAACCAGAAACTCTATCTTCTGGTCAAAAGAACCAAAGGAATATGGCGTGTTGGTTCAGAAGGCTGTTTTTGTAAAACAGACCATTCAAATCCCACGGGCTCAAGGGACATAACTAGCGGAATTAAACGTGATAACCCTTGGATAAAAAAGCCCGGACCAAGGAATGAGAGGCGAGTGGCCTGTGAAAAAATAAATACTGATAAGAGCGAGAACTGACCCTTGATGTGCTCAAGGCCAGTTTAATTTCTACTCCTAACTGTAGAAAAGGCGAGACTTCTGCCACTGGCATACCCTTGAGGATGTCAACCCCTGGATTCATGCCAGGAAACATACTCCTTCCAGTCTCTGCAATAGACAAGCCTGGAGGCCGGCCCTCTAGCATTAACCAGAGTGGAGAGAACTGGACTCCTGCTTCATTGATATAGGTCACTGCTGTAGCATTGTTGGATTGTATACAGACAGGGCAGCCTTGTGACCTGTAAGTCCAGGCCCTTAGGGCCAAGAATATTGCCGGGCAGGAACCTTTCGGTTTGGACCACTTTCTTTGGAGTGCAAGCTTTTCTAGGACTGCACCCCAGCCTATAAGGCTGGTTTCCGTAGTTACCACTTTCCTGGTGACTGGAATAAAGGATCTTCCTGTAAACTTTTGGCTAGCAATCACCAACTGAGGCTTTAACGCACTTCTGACGTCCATCGCCTCGGAAAAACTAAGGCTTGGATCCTCTTGCTCCAAGCAGACAGTATGCCATTTAGAAATGACGATGAGTGAAACTGGGCGAAAGGAACAGCCTTAAATGAGGCTACCTTCTTCCCTATCAACCTCATACAAAGGCAAATGGAAGGTCTATCCCTTGCTTTGCCCACTTGGGCCAAATCTTTATGGTCTTGGCCTTTGACCCGGGTAAAAGATACCCTGCTTTGGGCTGTGTCCCAAAATACTCTAGCCTCCATAGGGGCTACAAAGACCATGCTGGACACACTTAGGTCCAGCCATGCTAAAGACTGATCTTTCGGCAGCAGACTGCCTTGGTGTGCCATTATAGCTATACCCTGAGCCTTTTAGACCTGCTAGAGGCAGGCCCTAGCAGTTTATAAAAAAAACTTGAGCATGGTGGCAAACCACAAGGGCAAGCCTACCAACCAGGAGAGGTGCTGTTTCCCTGTGAAACACAGACAAGTTCTGAAAACACATATGCAAACGGCTCTCCATATGTGTATGTGGCAAGAGTTAATGCCATATGCCTTAAAAGAAGCGTGAGTTCATGGAAGCATGAAATTTTCTACAATATGTTTAGGCAAAAAAAGTGTGCACTGCATACACGCATACCCATAGCACGTGTGCTATGGAACGGGCAACTTGCAAGCAAGCATGCATCTCTGAATGTGTAATGCAAGATTATACATCATGTATCCAGGCAGACACGTATTCCTATGTGACCATAAGGAATCCTGTATAATTAAGTAGGCTAAATTAACATGCCTTGTTATGCAACCAAGCAAATCTAGGTAATCATGCAACTTTAGGCGATCATGCATTCTCTATGCATTATAAGCACTACTGCGCGGACAAGTACACTCGTGAGACCAAGGACTCTTGTGAGATCAAGCACCCCTGTGCGATCCAGCATCTTTATGCAATCAAGCATCTTTATGCGATTTTAAACATTTCTAAAAAAAAATAGCTTCTTCGCATGACCAAGTATCCTTGAGTAATCAAGGACTCTTGTGAGATCCAGCACCCCTGTGCGATCCAGCATCTTTATGCAATCTAGAATTTTTATGCGTTTTTAGGCATTTTTGTAAAACAAGCCTCTCTGCGTGACCGAGCATCCTTGGGTAATCAAGGACTCTTGTGAGATCAAACACCCTTGTGCGATCCCGCAACTTTATGCAACCAAGCATACTTATGCGATTTAGGCATTTCTTGAAAAAAACAAGCCTTTCTGCGTGAGCAAGTATCCTTGGGCAACCAAGAACTCTTGTGAGATCAAGCACTCTTGTGCGATCCCGTATTTTTATGCAAACAGGCATTTATGCGTTTTTAGGCAATTATGCGATTTTAGGCAATTATGCGCAAATAAGCACTTAACGACCAAGTATCCACATGCGACCATGTAGATCCACTACAAGCAGAAAAAAAACATGTATCTCTATGTGTAATACATGTTCTGCCACATGCATCTTATACATTTCAAACTCAAGTAACTTATGCTAACATGGACTGATAAAAAGGAAGTTATCCTCTGCTGACCTGCGTTCCCGCACTCATGTGTTTAGCTGTTTGTGTTAGCAACAATGTGCACAGAACTGTGCATCTCAGTAATTGTGCGTTTGGCTAGATTGTAAGGAAGCACCTGCATGAGGACCTTGTGGAGGTTCATCATCTCTTTTGTAGAGATGGACGGACTGGGAAAGGTACAAGAAGCCTATGGGCATTTAAGAAAAACCCAAGTAGGAGACAGAGGCTTCGGCAAACTAGGCTGAGGGTAAGTTATACGCAGCATGAATCTCTGTAAAAGATTACAGCTACAACTCCAGAGCTTGTGAGGCCTCTCACAATTTCTGCCCTCTTGTGAGGATGCTGCAATTAAGCAGCTAACTTCTCCTGTACACCACCCACTGCAAATGCAAACAAATGTCTTTAAAAGACCTATGCAGGGCTGCAATGTTGGGAGAGGCTGCAAGCCTGACAGGGGCAATGACTCATCCTGTCAGGCTGCCTCCAGTCTTTCAGGGGGGATTGTATTCTGCAGGCACGTCCAGAACCCCTAGATCTAGGCAGTGACTTCTTAGTGCCTCTTTTACCTGCTCCTGAAGCCCTCCTACGGGGAGACATAGTCCTAAGCTGCAAAGCAGAGGTACTAGTAAAACATGCAATCACTGTTGTGCTCTTAGTCTTACAATACATATACACTGCTCAGAAGAATTAAAGGAACACTTAAATCAGAACTCCTGGGATATTGATCTGGTCAGTTAAGTAGCAGAGGGGGAGGGGTGTATACAGAGGGGGTTGTTAATCAGTTTCAGCTGCTTTGCTGTTAATTGAAATTAACAACAGGTTCACTAGATGGGCAACATTGAGACGACCTCCAAAACAGGAATGTTTTTTCAGGTGGAGGTGTCTGACATTTTTTTTCCCTACTCATCTCTTCTGACTATTTTTCACTAGTTTTGCATTTGGCTAGGGTCAGTGTCACTACTGGTAGCACGAGGCGACACTTGGACCCTATAAAGGTTGCACAGGCAGTCCAACTCCTCCAGGATGGCACATCAATACGTGTCATTGCCAGAAGGTTTGCCGTGTCTCCCAGCACAGTCTCAAGAGCATGGAGGAGATTCCAGGAGACAGACAGTTACTCTAGGAGAGCTGGACAGAGCCGTAGAAGGTCCTTAAAACATCAGCAGGACCGGTATCTGCTCCTTTGTGCAAGGAGGAACAGGATGAGCACTGCCAGAGTCCTACAAAATGACCTCCAGCAGGCCACTGGTGTGAATGTCTCTGACCAAACAATCAGAAACAGACTTCATGGGGTGGCCTGAGGGCCCGACATCCTCTAGTGTGCTCTGTGCTCACTGTCGGACACTGTGGAGATTGATTAGCATTTTTCATTGAACACCAGAATTGGCAGGTCCGCCACTGGTGCCCCATGCTTTTCACAGGTGAGAGCAGGTTCACCCTGAGCATATGTGACAGACGTGAAAGGGTCTGGAGAAGCCGCAAAGAACTTTATGCTGCCTGTAACATCATTCAGCATGACCGGTTTGGTGGTGGGTCAGTGATGGTTTGGGGACGCATATCCATGGAGGGACGCACAGACCTCTACAGGCTACACAATAGCACCCTGACTGCCATTAGGTATGGGGATGAAATCCTTGGACCCATTGTCAGACCCTAAGCTGGTGCAGTGGGTCCTGGGTTCCTCCTGGTGCACGACAATGCCCGGCCTCATGTGGTGAGAGCATGGAGCCAGTTCTTGGAGGATGAAGAAATTGATACCATTGAATTGCCCCCACTCTCACCTGACCTAAATCCAAAAGAACACCTCTGGGACATTATGTTTCGGTCCATCCGGTGCCGCCAGGTTGCACCTCAGTCTGTTCAGAAGCTCAGTGATGCTCTGGTCCAGATCTGGGAGGAAATACCCCAGGACACCATCCGTCATCTCATTAGGAGCATGCCCTGATGTTGTCAGGCATGCATACAAGCATTTGAGGGCCATACAAACTACGGAGGACCATTTTGAGTTGTTGCAATGAAATTTCAGCAAAATGGACTAGCTTGCTGCATAATTTTTTCACTTTGAGTTTTGGAGTGTCTTTGAATTTATCCCTCTGTAGCTGGATAATTTTAATTTCCATCAAATGATGTGCCATCCTTTCATTCCTAACACATTACCCAATCCATATCAGTATAGATATTCAGCATGAGATTTTTGCCCATTGAGATCTGATGTGTTTTCTAAGTGTTCCTTTAATTTTTTTGAGCAGTGTATATTAGCTCAATCTGCACAACCTGATGCCGAGTAGGTGTCTTAGGTATGCCTGGATCCGATCCACTGAGATGCTTACAGCCCACAGCTCTGTGTCCCACTGCTTACAGAAGGCTCTGGCGTTCTGGGTTTTAATTGATGCTGCTTTTGCGCCTGCGCACTGATGCGCCGTGCACGTGCATGCGCCGCAACCACGCCTCCCCTTTTTTCCCCACCGCATTGGCCATAAAAGTGCGCCCTGCGCACATGCGCGTGGATCGTCATGGCGGCGACCGGGGGCGAGGGGGGAGAAGAAGACCACCGGAGGACTTTGTGGGACCCCTGGACTGTGTGGGAACCCCCCTTTTCAATTTTGTGGCAGAGTCTGCAGCAAAGAAGGAGAGTGGCTTCTTAGACCAGCTTCACTGAGCGTGTATCCTGGATGGCATGTAAGTATACACCAGGTATGTCTCTTACTCCCTCTAGTGGCGGAAACCAGGTAAGACATGCAAACTACTCACAGAAGATAGCATTCAAGGATTATCTTCACTTACCTTATCCCGCCGCAGGAAACTGCTGAAACAGACAGATCCAGCCTTCACTCATCACGGCGGGTAATGTTGTGCCAACCTTCAGGGTTCTGGGTTCCTACTTACAGGATCCTCTTCCCTGGACCTGTAGAAGACTCTGCCGGAAACTTTTCATGCCACGTTTAAATTTGTACACCAAAGTGCTGGATTCCAGAGCCCAGACCTCAAGAGAGAGACATTACAGGCAAAACCTTTTTTCGTCTTTTCACGAGGCCAGGGTAACATCCATCTTAGGCGTTTAGTATTGGCCCGAGGTATGAATCCGTTTGTATAGCTCCTAGGCCCCCACAGAGACCATCAAACAGAGCTTTCTTCTTAGCACATCTTCAACGTGACCAACCACCTTAGACAGTGGCGAAAAAACTGAGGTGCTCTCCATATGGGAGGGGTTACATAGGGGAGGAACTCGCCTTGTAATTAGGGTTGCCAGTGTCCAATCACCCGATGGTGACTATCTAATCCACTAAGTAATTATCAAAGGCTCTGTGTCCCGTGATGTATGAACAAGAAATATATTTTAAGCCAGTTCATGAGAAGTAAATCAATAGAACCAGATGCATTTCAATTCATGTATGGCCAGCCTTAGTTATTTTCCTAGATTTGTAACTACTTTATTAACCATTATCTATCATTTGACTACAATTTAATAAAATATATGATAATGATAAGTAAACTTGTAATAACTTAAAGCATACAGAAGAAAAAGCTCTATTCTTATCAAATGTCCCTTGCATGACTGGGTGTTTAAGGTAAAACCAAGTTCCATTCACTTTACAGTTTGCTACCACATTACATGCTTGAAAAATGACACAGCACACATGTTGTTCAAGAAAACCATTATAAAAAAGAAAAAAAAAACACTGCAACATGGCCACTGATGTCCATCCCATGAAGCACAGACTTCCACACTGCATTTCAAGTAACTTGCTTGAAATGATAACGAAATAAGCTTAGAAGCAAGATTCCATTATGTATATGTACAATGTAGCATTAAAAGCAATAATAGAGCCACTTGACTTTATTGATGTTATCTGATATAGGAATATTTCACCTGCTCTCCTCACAGTGCCTTGAAAAAGTATATATATCCCTTTAAATTTTCCACATTTTGTCATGTTACAACCAAAAACAGAAATGTATTTTATGTGATAGACCAACACAAAGTGTCACATAATTGTGAAGTGAAAGAAAAATTATAAATGGTTTTTATTTTTTTTTACAAATAAATATCTGAAAAATGTTATGTGCATTTGTATTCAGCCCCCTTTACTCTGATACCCCTAACTAAAATCTAGTGGAACCAATTGCATTCAGAAGTCACCTAATTAGTAAATAGAGTCCATCTGTGTGTAACTTAATCTCAATATAAATACAGCTGTTCTGTGAAGCCCTCAGAGGTTTGTAGGAGAACCTTAGTGAACACACTACATCATGAAGGCCAAGTAAAACATCCGACAGATCAGGGATGCAGTTATGAAGAAATTTAAAGCAGGGTTAGGTTATTAAAAAATATCCCAAGCTTTGAACATTTCACAAAACACTGTTCAATCCATCATCCAAAAATGAAAAGAGTATGGCACAACTGCAAACCTACCAAGACATGGCCGTCCACCTAAAGTGACAGGCCAGGAAAGGGGAGCATTAATCAGAGAAGCAGCCAAGATGCTCATGGTAACTCTGAATGACCTGCATAGGTCCACAGCTCAGGTGGGAGAATCTGTCCACATGACAACTATTAGTCGTGCTCTCCACAAATCTGGCCTTTATGGAAGAGTGGCAAGAAGAAAGCCATTGTTGAAAGTAGACATGTGCAGGATGAAATTTTTTTTTTGTTCTTTTCGTTTCGATTCGTTAATTAACTAAATTTGCTTAGTTAAATTTGTTGCATTCGTTACATTTGTTTTCGGGTTTCATTTTGTTTCGTACTCGAATTCGAAAAAAATTGACCGCGTTCAAAAATATTCAACCGCATTCGAAAACATTCTACCGCTTTCGAAAAAAAATCTACCGAATTTGAAAAAAACGATCAAATTCAAAATAATTCTACCGCGTTTGAACTAAACTATATATATATAACCATTTTCCGAAATTATAAATCCATATAGAATGAAATCGAATTTGATTAGAAAAGATTAGAATAGAATCGAAAATACTAGAAAAGAATTTCATAGAAAAATAATAGCACAGAACAGAAAAAAATATTATATATAGATATATACAGTATATCTATATATATATAGATATATATATATATATCTATATATATATGTATATATATATAGATATATATCTCTATTTATATCTATATATACTGTATATACTCGAGTATAAGCCGACCCGAATATAAGCCGAGGCACCTAATTTTACCACAAAAAAATGGGAAAACTTATTGACTCGAGTATAAGCCTAGGGTGTCCATCTGCATGCCTCACTGTGCCTCACTTTGCCTCACTGTGTCCATGTGCATGCCTCACTGTGTCTCACTGTGTCCATACCTCACTGTGTCCATGCCTCACTGTGTCCATGCCTCACTGTGCCCATGCCTCACTGTGCCCATGACTAGACTGACGTTTAACATGGGAGTCTATGGAAGGGGTGCCCGGCTTTGAAAAATTGGTGCTCCCCGGCCGTAGGTCCCCCAGACAACAAACTTTGCACACTTGTAGAGGAGAAATGTGGCTACATGTGTGCCAAGTTTGGGGTCCAGGGGACCTATGGCCGGCCAGCCGGTACCGGGTCCCCAAAGTCCGGGAGATCAGGCGCAAAAAGGTGACTCGAGTATAAGCCGAGGGGGGCATTTTCAGCACAAAAAAATGTGCTGAAAAACTCGGCTTATACTCGAGTATATACGGTGTATATATATCATCTTCTGAAATTCGAATTTCGTATAGAATGAAATTGAATTCCAATAGAAAAGATTAGAATAGAATAGAAAATAATAGAGATGAATAGCATAGAAAAACAATAGAACAGAATCAAAAAAATATAATATATTATATTCTAATCTTTTCTATTCAAATTCATTCTGTACCAAATTCGAATTTTAGAAGATGGGTTTTATATATATATGGAGAAGAAGGAGAAAAACTGCGCTAAATAAATAAATTAAGAAAAAAACAAAAAAAAAAACAAAACTCCAGACGTTTAACTGGTAGCTTTGTAGCTATGGAGAGCTGCGATTAGAGATGTAAACTACCATACATGGTAATGATTAAGGAAAAAAAAGTTGGTGGAAATCGCGCTACCCCGTGACCAATCACTGTGACAGTGAACAAGTGAATTAAAAATCAACAGTTAACCCATACATCACAAATCAGAAATGAACGGATAAGTGAAAAAAGGTTATGTATATAAAACAAACTATAAATCTATGAACATTAGATATAAATAAAAAATGGTCCATCAAAAAAGTTTGTTTAAATAAAGTCCAAAGTATTAACACCAGTGCTTTATGTAGAAATCATAAACAAATTGTGCTGTGTCCACATTCATCTGTGACATTCCACCACCAAAACTCAGGATTTCTCCTTACCAGCTGTACATGACCCCCTATTACAGAGGGTCAGTGTATGCATTCAGTAGTTTCTCCCACAGGTCACCGCAGCACACAACACAAGAGATTCCTAAGATACCGACCTCCGGTTCTCATCAATGGGCTCATATGTATAAAAAGAATGGAACACACTCCACATAGTGCATTATATCTTTTTTTAAAATTTATTCCATAAAAAGCAAGTATTGCACTTACATGTATGCAGTTAAAAAATCGCCTGATTACGTCTGGTGTGCCGGCCGTAGCACATTCAACAGACACCCGTCCTTGTTGGAAATATCAGAGGTGACGACAGCGCTCCGCTCCGCCCTACGTCCGTTTCGTAACAGTTTACTTCTTCCTGGGGCACAATTTGTTTATGATTTCTACATAAAGCACTGGTGTTAATACTTTGGACTTTATTTAAACAAACTTTTTTGATGGACCATTTTTTATTTATATCTAATGTTCATAGATTTATAGTTTGTTTTATATACATAACCTTTTTTCACTTATCCGTTCATTTCTGATTTGTGATGTATGGGTTAACTGTTGATTTTTAATTCACTTGTTCACTGTCACAGTGATTGGTCACGGGGTAGCGCGATTTCCACCAACTTTTTATTTTTTTCCTTTTATATATATATATTATATTTTCTTCTATTCTGTTCTATTGTTTTTTTTTCTATTCTAGTCTACTCTATTAGAATTCAATTTTATTTTATATATATATATATATATATATATATATATATATATATAATATATTTTCTACGCTGTTCTATTGTTTTTCTATGCTATTCCTTTCTATTATTTTCTATTCTAATCTTTTCTATTCTAATTCAAAATAATTCTATAAGAAATTCGAATTTCGGAAGCCATCTTCCGAAATTCGAATTTCGTATAGAATGAATTTTCATTCGAATAGAAAATATTAGAATAAAATAGAAAATAATAGAAAAGAATAGCATAGAAAAACAATAGGACAGCATAGAAAAAATATAAAACATCTTCCAGAATTCGAATTTCATATAGAATGAATTTGGATAGAAAAGATTAGAATAGAATGTAAAATAAAAGAAAAGAATAGCATAGAAAAACAATAGAACAGAACAGAAAAAAATATAATTCTAATCTTTTATATTCAAATTCAAATTCATTCTATGCGAAAATTCAAATTTCGGAAAATGGTTATATATATATAATAGGGTTAGGGTTAACCCTAACCCTAATATTTTTATATATAACCATTTTCCGAAATTCGAATTTCGTATAGAATGATTTTGAATAGAAAAGATTAGAATAGAATTGAAAATAGAAAAACAATAGAACAGAATAGAAAAAAATATATAGTATATAACCATTTTCCAAAATTCGAATTTCATATAGAATGATTTTGAATTAGAATAGAAAAGATCAGAATAGAATAGAAAATAGAAAAGAATAGAATAGAGTAGAAAAACAATATAACAGAATAGAATAAAATATAATATATGTTTTTCTAGTTTATTCTTTTCTATTATTTTATATTCAAATCTTTTGTATTCAAATTCATTCTTTACTAAATTCGAATTTCGTAAGATGGTATATATACACATACATATATATTATATATTTTTTTATGTTCTGTTTTATTGTTTTTTTATGCTATTCTTTTCTATTCTATTCTAATCTTTTCTATTCAAGCTTCAATATCATTCTATATGAAATTCAAATTTCGGAAGGTGTTTATATATATATATATATATATATATATATATATATATATATAATGTACTGTATTTATCGGCGTATAACACGCACTTTTTTCCCCTTAAAATCAGGGGAAAATCGTGGGTGCGTGTTATACGCCGATACTCCGTCGAATTCCCCTGCTGAAACGAGCTAGAGGAGCGAGCGGAGCCGAAGCCGAAGTACACTCGGCTTTACTCGGCTCCTCTCGCAGTCCCGCCCATCTCTGACTGCGCCGCTGACATAGAGAAAGCCGAGTGTACTTCGGCTAGTCTCGACTGTGAGCAGAGCCGAGTCTAGCCAAAGTACACTCGGCTTTCTCTGTCAGCGGCGCAGTCAGTGGAGATGGGCGGGACTGCGAGAGGAGCCGAGTCTAGCCGAAGTACACTCGGCCCCGCTCGCTCCTCTCCACAGAAATCGGCGCCAAATTAAAAAAAATGCAGAGACTGACAAGATTGCAAAGGCACTGGGCAAGGCTGCAGATGGACAGATGGACACTGGGCAAGGCTGCAGATGGACAGATGGACACTGGGCAAGGCTGCAGATGGACAGATGGACACTGGGCAAGGCTGCAGATGGACAGATGGACACTGGGCAAGACTGCAGATGGACAGATGGACACTGGGCAAGGCTGCAGATGGACAGATGGACACTGGGCCAGGGTGCATGCTGCATTTAAATGTAAGTTTTTTTTCCTTGAATTTCCCTCCTAAAAGTTTTTTTCCTTAAAATTCCCTCCTAAACTTGGGGTGCGTGTTATACGCCGGCGCATGTTATACGCTGATAAATACGGTATATATATATATATATATATATATATATATATATATATAATATTTTTTTTTAGTATTTAGTATTGTTTTTCTATGCTATTCTTTTCTATTATTATCTTTTCTATTCTATTGTAATCTTTTTTATTCAAATTCATTCAATACGAAATTCAAATCTTGGAAGATGGCTTCAGAAGTTTGAATTTCGTATAGAATGAATTTGAATTTGAATAGAAAAGTTGTAGGGAAAAAAATGTAGGGATAGCTCAGTCAGTGTGAGTGTAGTGACCGTTTAACAGTTTTTTTTTCTGCGTGTAGCGGGGTTCTACTGTTATGGACTATTGTTATATGTAGATACCTAAAACTCCCTCCAGTGTTCTAGTTATAACTTTATAGACTATTGTTTACTTCCGTTCAGTAATGCGTGTGGAACTTATGGTACAGGGAGAAAGGGACTCCGTTGCCATGGTTACCTAATAGACTGTGGTACCCACAGTGCAGCTGTACTCTCAGAGTGCATTGCAACCACTGCACAGCCTGCTGGGGGAGGTTACTTAAAGGAGGGGTGGAGCCGCGCTGGGTCTCTCTGGACTTCGCCCTCAACCAAGCAGGAAGTCTGTGAGCGACTAGGTCCAAAGCCTGGGCCTGTAGCTTCGCGGAGGATCACCAAGCCAGAGAGGGAACTCTTTCCGTGGGACCAGCTTGTGGTTCCCAGAGACCGGAGTCATCCACCAACCAACATCTACGGCGGTTGTGAGAGGGACCGGAGACTATTTGCTGAGAGGTCGCGTATCGAGGTACCGACAGCAGATCGTGTCAGGTGGACTAGGCCTGTTTGGGTGAGCGGGCACCTGCCCAGAATCTACAACTGTTTGTTAGGCCTGTGACTCTTGAAGGCCCACCATCTTCAGAGTAGTGTGCCACACGTACACTAGGACATAGCGCATTGTGTGGTAGCTGCGTAGTTAAAGTTGGCGTTACACTGACTGAGAGTTTCACTCCCAAAAGCATTGCGGGAGTTTAGTTACATCTTTAATTTCCTTTGGATTACAAATATAATCTGCACCAACGTTTGCTAGCGAAGACTCCCACCATTGAGGAATTCGTACAATAATCTTAGTCAGGCTTGACTGGAATTAACATTGACGGGACACAAGGTGATATTGCCCACTAGGGGGAGCTCACGAGCATAGGACTGTTTATCCCTAGAAAGTAAGCATTAGCATTGCCTAAAACTTTTACCTTATACATTTATTGACTCTTGCAGGGCCCTGCAGAGCCAACTGAAACTATATATATATATATATTTGTCTTAACCTGTTTCTTATCTCTTATAAAGTAAAATTTACCTTGCTTAAGTATAAAACCTGTGTGAAGCACTTTTATTAGCCTGAAGGACCTCAACGTAAAAAAAGTAACATATATGTGTAATTTACTGTGAAGATATATGCAGAATTGTATTTCCCAATAGCCAGTAGGTATTACAATTCTTTTCATTACCAGTTGTGCCAAGGGAGGGTTTGAGCCAGTTAAGGGGTTGAGAATCAGAGGGCAGACCCAAACAAATTCAGCAGCTCCTACGGGGGTAGTGCTATACGTGCATTACTGCAAGTTTAATGCCATATTGTTCTGTGCGTAATTACAAGTTTAACTCTGTATATTTCATTGCGTTACTGGAAGTTTAACGCCATATAGTTTTGTGCGTTACTGCAAGTTTAATGCCATATAGTTCTGTGCGTTACTGCAAGTTTGACACCATATATTTAATTGAAGAAGGAATCAATCAAAAGTCCGAAACGCGTCCCTCTTTGATAACCTCGCTTCCTGTTTGCGGTCCACGCTGGTTGTAGGTCCCCCTCGACTGACGACACTTCCGGTATTCACGTCCAATGCTGATTCTGACAGCGTGACTGCTCCTGTCACAATGGTACTGATGTGAGCCCACAGGCGAGCAGGAGACACCGGATCCCCCAGGGCGTGGAATCTAAGGGCCAGCTGGTATTCTGCCAGGGACCCCCTCACGAGGGTTTGAGCTTAGCTGCGTGCTGACCCCCAGGTTCACCCTGCTCACGAGGAGAGTACCAGAAGACACTGTCAGACCCGGATGGATGAAGCAAAGGAAAGCCGTATGGCAACCCAAGGTCAGGGCGGGCTGCAGACAACGTAAATCAGGAGAACTAGCCGATTCGATACACAAAAGATCAGTTCACGAGAAGTCAGGTAAGCAGGTTACAGGAAGGGTGCTCAGAAACAAGTGTTGCTCAAGCAACCAGAAACTGGTCTGAGTGGAATTTAAATAGCGAGGCACGTGGGGGACTGGACAGGAAGTAGCAGGAAGGAAGGATATATTAAGCAACAGGTGAAGCCGGCGACACCCATAGCTGAACACAAGCTTGTGGAACAACAGGTGCCAGCCGACCTACAGCAGTAATGGTAAGACACAGATCAGCTCTGCAGCTGATCTGTGACAGCTCCATTGGTGTCTCCAGAGCTGTGGCGTCTTCCTGCTGGCCCAGTTGGGACGTTCTTCTGCTGCATAGTGACTTCTCTGGGAATTCTTGATATACACTGGGACCATATGATGCCACATCACCCTCATTATACATATGATGCATCCCTCTTGTCATCCATCCTGTAAGTGTTGCGTTTTGAGATATTGAAAGTTTTTTTAATATTGCACTTAGAGGCGCCTTTTTTTTGTTTCTTTTACCTCTTGTAACAAGGTTAAAAATAAAAAGGTTTTGGTGCTGTTATCATGATTACTTTGTACAACAACCAAAGAAATTAAAAATATATATTGGAAACAACGGCATATCTTAACTAAGGATAGTTTCTTAAAGAATTAATAATTACACAAGTGTTTTTGATGCAGTATGCCCCTTAGGAAATTCTTAGTTCTGAGCTATTTCTCTTAAGGTCAAAATAGAGATCCTTGCCATTCTTTAGTGACCCCAGGGGACATATAGGTGTGGATTATGTCTATACTGTCAATATCAAGGGAGCTCAGACAAAACTGCGCCACAGACCTAAATACAAATAGAAAAATAATACCAACTGTATAGAAAAATTATTAAGAAGGAGAGCTGCTATCCTAATGTTGATAGATCATCAAATCCTAGTAATATTAGAGAATAGACAGCGCTACCCCACACAAAGCTCTAATAGTGTACTCACACTCTTCCAAAATACCAAACAATCACATATATCACAATGTGTGAAAATACCAGGTGCAATTAATATACAATAAAAATAATACTATATACAATTAATGTTCAACAAAATACTTAGTGCAATATATTATACATGTGTAACAAATTATGCAAAAATATATATGCAAAAAAATCCATATATTCCATGCAAGAAAAAGTCATTGATTGTGCAATCATAAACATGAATAAATTCTTCACAAAAAGATCCTTTCAGTTGTACACCAAAAAACACCTAGTGTAATCCTCCACTGTTAATACTAAATAAACTCACCAGAGATATATGCTGGTCAAATTATAATTCAATTACTGCACCATACACCATGAAGGATAAACTCTGTGGCTGTTGACTCCACTTCAAAGGCAATTACCAGATATCACTCTTATAAACTCCACACTCGCATGAAGTAAGAAGCTGAAAGAGAAGAAGCTTCTGATGGGGAATTTAGATAGTCTAGGGATGAGTTTGAATCTTGATAATATTTCTGATAAGATGTGACTTACAATCCCCCCCAGGCCTGTGAGATTAGCCCATTGAGACAATGACACAAAACAGCAAGGTCTCTGAGCAAATCTAATCTTTTATTCCTTGGTGTGAATATTTAAAGGGGCTTTCAGAAAGTACCGCCCTTTGACAAATTATCCAATCATATACAGAGACATTTCATGACAAAAGTGAAACCAATTATTTCTAAGAAATCACCTGCTTAATAAGAAACGAAACTCCAACAAGTAGATAACATGAACATGAGAAACGAAACTAGTTTACTAGTACGCACCTAGTAATATGTGAAATACAGTACAAGTAAAAACACAAAATGGAAACTGATTATAACAACAAAGGAAGCTGTTAAGCTAAATATCCCTTCAATCCCCTCTTAGATCATATAAGATGATCTCTACATTATATGTTATGTCTTAATACTTCTTTGGGATTGTGGCATAGATTGCCTGATGATTCTTCATGTATGTCATGTAGGATAGAACCTTATCATCAGGAGATTGAAGGCGTGCAACTATGCAAATACAACACTTAAAACAGAGGTAAAGAATCAGAGCAAGGATAAATACCATAACAATAACAAGGACAATGTCTTTTAACCATGAAAATATACCTCCAAGCCCAAATCCTGCATTGGCAAATGGGCTCCATGTTTTAGCAATGTCCCTAGCTTCCTGCTGGAGCTGGCCTACCTCTTTTCGGTGTTGTGCAATAATATCATAGTAGTCAGGCACCTTGGCACTTGTATTATGAATCCAAGTACAATACTCATAGTCCTCAGTTACTTCACACAGGCCTGTGAGCGCTGCACTCATACTTTCTATGGCAAGATCATGTAACTCTAACTGTTTTCTAATTGCTCTAGTTTCTATGTTTAACATGGCAATGTCATCTGAATTCCTCTCCATTATCTCATCCAATATACTTAAATAATTATTTAACCTTTTCATTGTATCTATACCCCTACCACTCCCATGACAGGTACCAAGGATGCAAGGTAACACCATCCCTTAACATGGAGGGGCACCCAGGGATAACACACTTCCCCACAACATACATAGATACTTTTTCCCAATGCAAAAGGTATCCTATCGACAATCTCATGAGTGTACTTGTCCTGTTTTGCGATTATAAATATGTGCAATATTTCACCTACATTATCAGAGAAAGAGGAAAAGTTATGCAAAGTGCGGTTTAGCCCTGGGTCAGATACTTGAAACAGTGAGCAGGCAGGGGCAGAGTCTCTAGATTCACACATGGAGATGTTAAATATTGACCTGCTGCAGAAAAAAAGGGTTAATCTGTGTCTCATTCCCTAAATTAAAACACCAATCAGGGGAATGACTCCTACCTGCTATTGGAAAGGTAACAGTGTTGTTTATGTACAGAGCGGATATGTTAGTCAAGAATACAGGAGGAGTCTCGTTGAGAAAAGAGGAGATATTTAAAGGTACAGCCAAAAGGGGAATTCAGGCAGTGCTAGGATGTAATTTACTACATATCCAACATTCTTCATACCCTGATTTGTTTAGCATAAGCATACTTAAATTTTAGCAAAAGCATCTTATCAGTAAAACTATCTCCAGTCTCTCTCTTGGTTCTAGCTTGTGTCATGGTAATGTTCTTTTGTGTGTGTGTGTGTGTTCCCACAGATACTTTTAATTGCACCCAAATCTTCAGGGTGGTAGATACAGTTAGTGATGATCCAGGTGGGTAGGAACACTGTCAGAGAGATCAGGATCAGTAGGCAGAATGCCTTCCCAGAAGTCTGTGGTGAAATAAGCGAGGTCATCTTCTCTGGCCGGACCTGCTTTCCCAGGAACTCCTCCTTTGTCTGCTTGGCCTTCTGCTTGAGGGCCTCCTGTATCCAGGATCTCCTTCCTGCTCTTGGGGCTTTGGGCGATCTTTTTCACTCTGTTGGCATGGATCCAGGACTGGCAATTTTCCACTAGGATGGCTGTTCTGTGGTCACTGCAACCACTGTGGTAGGAGGTCCAAAGGGATACCCTTGCTTCTTATTTCTGTTCAGCTGTTGGACTACCACGGTGTCTCCCACCTTCAAGGGGTGAGTAGCTTCCTGTGAAGAAAAAGGAGAGGTGTGGGCAACATTTCTCTCAACTGTATCCAATGTTTCAACCAATTTCCTTACATATTCTTCCTGTATTAAGTCTAAATCTCCCTTTTCTATCATTTAAAGGTGTTCTGGCCCATGGGGTGGGGAAAGGTCTACCCATCAAGACTTCAAAAGGTGAATACCCTGTTGTCTTGGAAGGGGTCATTCTTATTTCTGCCAGGACTGCTGGGAGGACCTTTTTCCAGTTGGCAAAGGTTCCTCCTGTGGCCTTTCTTATTTTGTCTTTTATTGTTCTGTTCATTTTTTCTACTATCCCTGAACTTTGAGGGTGGTATGGAATGTGAAATTTCGATTCTATCTTGAGAGTTTTTACCAGGTCCTGGCAGACCCTGGCCATGAAAGCGGGACCATTGTCTGAGTTTATTTGAAGTGGGCATCCCCATCGAGGAATGATTTCCTGAATGAGGATCCTCACCACTGTTTGTGCATCTTCCTCTGTGGTCACGAAAAGTTAAACTCATCTTGAGAACATGTCCACAATTACCAAAAGATATTCCTGTCTTTTGCCTAGTTTGGGCATGTGTGTGAAGTCAATCTGCAAATGTGTAAAAGGAGTTGTTGGATATATCAGTTGTTCATGTTTGGCCTTGTGTGGGTTGTTTGGATTGTTCCTGATACATGTGATGCATCTTGATACATATTCTTTAATCAGCCAGGAAAGTTCTGAAATGTAAAAGTCTTTCTCCAATAGTTCACAAGTGGCTTTCCAGCCTCTGTGGCCTATTCCATGGTACTAGGAAATAAAAAGTGATGCACTAGCTACTGGTATACATGGCTTCCCCTCTTTGCAGAGAAGTCCAGTCATTGGATCTTTCTGCACACCTATTTGTCCCAATCTCTGAGATCAGCTTCTTCTGCACATCCCTGCAAATCTGAAAGAACCTGATCAGAAAAGGGCAATCCTGGTGCTAGCATGGGCATTTGGATCTGTGCATTTTGTGAAGCAGCAGCTTGTTTAGCAGCTAAATCAGCGAGAGAATTTCCCTTGGCTATCTCTGTTTGTTGGCCTGTGTGTGCTCTGCAGTGTTGTGGAAGATAAATCAGACCTGGGTGATGTGTCTTGGTGAATGAGGTTTATGCAATCATGTTGTGGCACAACCTTATCCTGCTCTCCTTTTAATCCCAAAAGGGCATTTGGATTGCTGCTGGTCCTGCAGTGGGAGAAGCATATGTGATGTGCAATTTTGGGTTAGATAGCAAGATCACCTCATAGCCGCTCAACCTCTGAGCGACATGTGCTGTGTATGTACATTTTTCAACAGGATTGATACATTGTGGGTGGTGTGGAGTGTAGTGTCGTGCCCCAGAGTGAAAGAAGTGGCCATCTCAACCATCATCACACAGGATGCTAAAGCTCTGAGACACTCAGGCATGCCTTGAACCTGCACCGGAACCATCTTTGAAAAAAAATAGGGCGCAACTTGCCTCCATGCTCTTGAGCGAGGACACCTGACAAAGTTTTACAATTTTCCCTTGCAAACAAATGAAACATCTTTCCATAGTTAGGCCGAGCCCTGGAGCCGTTACCATAGCACTTTTCAAATACACAAAAGAATTGCACATTTCATCTGACCATTTTATACAGTCTGGCATGTCTGAACCTGTGGCTTGTCTCAGGAGATTGTAATAGTGGGAACAGTCAGGTATCTGATTGGCGGCAGTAACCAATCGTACCAAGAAGGGTGAGCATGTCCTTCTTAGTAAGTGGGCGGGGCAGACCCACAAGAGCCACAGCTCTTTTGTGACTGACTTTCCTTTCTCCTTTTGAGAGTACAAACCCAAGATATTCAACCGTTTCCTGACACCATTGCAGTTTTTCTTTGACACTTTGTGACCACTTTCAAAAAGACATTGCAAAAGATCCCTCCCATTCTCCAGGGCGGCCACCCGAGTAGAACTGCAGAGGAGGAGGAGGAGATCATCCCCATACTGCAGCAGGGATGAACAGTGTCCTGGTATCCAAGCTCTGAGAGTAGTTTGGAGGACAATGGAATAGACTGCAAAGGAGTCTATATAGCCCTGGGGCATTCTACACCATGTTAGTTGGCGTTTTTTTTAAAGCAAAGAAAAAAACAAAGATTGGCTGTGTCTCCTCATCCACAGGGACGGAAATAAAAATGCATTCAATAAATCAATCACAGTAAAATACTCTGCATCGGATGGTATGGCGGTAAATATTGATGGCACATCAGGCACTATTGGGGCAATCGGTACCACTAGGCTATTGATGGCCCTTAGGTCTTGTACGAACCTATAGTCACCATTTGCCTTCTTTACTGGGTTAATGGGAGTATAATTTCCCTTAAGATTCTTTTCTTTAAGAAATCCTTGACTATTGGTTGTAAGCCATCCTCTTTTTCTTTAGCTATGGGGTATTGCTTGTGGTATACAGGTTGGGCCCCTGGTTTTAAGGTGGCTTTGTAAGGTGTACAAGGGATAAATCCCACATCCAGTGAATTTTCTGCCCAAACTGCTTCCTCTATTCCTCCTTCAATCACATCTTCTGTCAAGGAGATGGATGGAAAAAGGGTGAGGATGTTAATCCTGTCAGATTCCACGTGTAATCCTCCTTGCTTTGTGACTTTCATTGTAATTCCCAGTTTTCCTAGTAAATCTCTGCCCAAGAGATTCACCGGACAGCCAGGCATTATTCTGAAACAGTGTTGAATCACTGATCCCATTCCAGTCGGTCGATGATTGTGAGGGGTGGTGTTTTAAAAGTTTTGGTCAGTACCCCATTTATTCCCATTGAAGGCTCAGCCTTTATGACCTCTCCTCTTTGTCCTTGTCCCCTCCCTCTGTGTCCTCTTCCTCTCTTTTTATAAAAGGTTCCCCTCTGATTTCCTGAGAAATCAATTTGATAATGTGTCTGCTCTGGTGTTTGCTTAGGAATGTCAAAACATCCTGCAGCATCCTTCACTGTAAGCCTCTTGCAGAAATCACTTGTTATCGGGTTATGGAATGTAAGGGGGAGGAGGCGGGGCGCATGGTATAGGCATAGAGAAGGCTGACTTAACCCTTAAATTAACCATCTTATGACTCTTAAACCCATCGTGGACAATGTTTGGGCTAGGATGCTATAGGGAGCCTCGGTCCAGCCGGGGATCTCCACAGCATTTTTTATTTTCATCTTTCTTAACATTCTAATCAAGTTCTTGTAGCTTATTTTTATTTTATTTTTTTCTTGGCAAAATGCCAATAAGCACTCCTTATGGCCAGAGGTTCCCCTGATCACAAGCAAGCTTTGTACATTATTACTTTTCTTATTTTTATAACCAAACAATTTTTTATATATATTTCAAATTTTTTGGCAGAGTGCCAACAGGTTCAAACAGTACTTTCAATTGCTGTAGTACCAATGCCGCAAACAATTCCCCACTATCTATTACGGTCAGTGAGATATTAACACTTGAACCCTGTTGGCAAAAAGCCAAATGTCCAAATTTTGCACCTGACTTCCCCTGCGCAAGAGATGTCAGTAGCAAAAAGAATTATTCAAATAGCATGTTTTGATCAAAAGTTAGCCTCAGAGTATCCTACTGACTATACCAATTTATGTATTACCTTAAGAAAGTGTTATTAACACTGCTACTATGCACACTATCTTATACTTTAGAGTCAAAGCATTCATAAATAAATCATTAAAAATAAACATCAATACATCACCGGATACTGTAGCATCACTGTACGTTTCGATTGGGGAACTTCCATCAATCACTAAAAGGAGACGGGAGTTCAATTATAACACAGTGCAGTGGAAAGTGTCATCTTACCTCACAACACTCCCACACACACACAGACAGATTACAAATTATCTTACGACTTCTACGAGCAAGCGATAGAAAGATAAGCAAAGAGATCGGGTTTTTTTCCGGCACACCTTATCCGACTTGTTCTTATAATTACAGTACTGTTTAAATCATTTTCCTGTGGACTTCACGGAGTCCTCCAATAGCTCTCCCAGAGCTTTCTGCTACACGGAGCAGTGTCATAAGCCTCCCGGGGCCTATGTCGCTGTTAACACGGAACAGCGTTCCTTGCTGCTTCCACGGAGCAGTCTTTTTATTTGTTCACCCAGAACAAACGCTGCTTCACGGAGCAGTCTTACAAGCCCTCCCAAGGCTTATCTCGCTGTTAACACGGAACAGCGCTTCTTCTTCAGAACAGTTAACTTATTATCAAGGTTTAAAAACAGCTCTGACATAAATCACAGGTCCCTTTAAAGGAAACGATTTCTAAATAGACGTCATGGTGAGAGAAGATAAATAGATCAATTCTACTCACCCGACAGACATATTTTAATCGATCCCGGACGAGCCCCCAACTGATGGGGAATTTAGATAGTCTAGGGATGAGTTTGAATCTTGATAATATTTCTGATAAGATGTGACTTACAATCCCCCCAGGCCTGTGAGATTAGCCCATTGAGACAATGACACAAAACAGCAAGGTCTCTGAGCAAATCTAATCTTTCATTCCTTGGTGTGAATATTTAAAGGGGCTTTCAGAAAGTACCGCCCTTTGACAAATCATCCAATCATATACAGAGACATTTCATGACAAAAGTGAAACCAATTATTTCTAAGAAATCACATGCTTAATAAGAAACTAAACTCCAACAAGTAGATAACATGAACATGAGAAACGAAACTAGTTTACCAGTACGCACCTAGTAATATGTGAAATACAGTACAAGTAAAAACACAAAATGGAAACTGATTATAACAACAAAGGAAGCGGTTAAGCTAAATATCCCTTCAGCTTCCATAGTGTAAAATCGTCTAAAAAGTTCCTTTATTTTAAAAGCATTGAAAAAAACACTCACTTTTTGAGGTGTCTCCACCGACACTAGTACAAACAGTAATCTTGTGTAGCCAAGTCGCCTCCAGCCGGTGCTCTGTCCTCTGTGACTCAGTATAGTGCAAATATATATAGTTGGCTAAATAAAAACACTGTACTGAGCTTCATGTGAAATTCTTTTAAACTTTTGTATGATGTGAATAATAAGTTTGAAAATAGTTTTAGACTTTTGTTTTGAATTTATATTCCTGCCAACTTAGAAAGTCCATGGTTTTTACTCTGTTGTAGTCATTTGCTGGTTTGGAAAAATGGCACTCTAGGTCCTTTGCCTAGTGTCATTTTGCCTCCCTTCTCTTGCTTTTGACTCATTTCACCTCAATTTACACTTTTAATAAATCAGGCTGTATGCTGGATAATGTAAGTACTGTCATTGCTACTAGGTTCAGTGAATTTCTGTCAAATCAAAAATGCCTGTTTTCTGGGCTAATAGCCAAATGGTTGTCAAAAACAGCATAGTGAGTGGGCACTGCACTAAGGAACATGCACCAATATAAATAAATGTTTTAAAAATTCTATTTGCTGTTGACTTAATGTGTATTTGGTGGACTCTTTGGATGCCTGCATGACTCTTGGCTGCCCATGGATACCTAGCATTACCATTGAATATCCATGTGCTATATTTGTTCTTCAATATTTTTGGTACCCTGACCTTCTGTGACTGTCTTTTTCTGTATTTTGGCTCATGCAGACCTGTCCTTTCAAGGACATTGTTTCAGGGCCTCCTGTTCTATTTTTCTTCATGCGACATATATTATTTTGGGTGACTTTAATAGGGTTCCCGACCCTGGTGTGGACAGAATGACACCAGATATGTCCTCTCTGATCTTGTGACCTGGGCTAAAGTGTCCCAACTCACTGATGTTTGGAAATGAGGGCACCCTTCTCAGCAGATCCTTACCTATAAATCCTTCTTCAGAATCGATCTGGTGTTTGTGGGCGGTGTTTTGTCCTTGCCCAGGGTCCTGGAAATCACCATTCTGTCACAGGGGATATCGCACCATGCCCCCATCTTTTTGTCTTTGGTTACATCCAGGACACCATCTGCGGAGTTACGGAGAGAGTCTAGATTTTGGTTGGGTGAACAGAGGGTTTATATTTCATACAGACAGGACATGTCAGAATACTGGTCTCTTAATGCACAAACAGACACTTTTTTTGCCACCTGGGATGCTTTCAGAGCTTTTACAAGGGGACACTTTCAACCGTTATAGGAGGGGTCAGGAAAGATTTAACAGCTGAACTTAGCTGGGAAGAGAATAGGGTGACGACTTTAGAACTTTCCTATACACAGACTCGGGATCCCCCTGCCTTTTCATTCCTACAAATAGCACCTAAAAATAGCACCTAAAGAGGTAATGCTTCTTCATACCTCTAAAACTCAAAACGGAAGGCTACTGGCTTGGCTGGCTAAGGGACACTCTGCCCCTGTCACAATCCCCATTTTTCCCATTCTTCTTCAAGTTCTGATTTTCAGCTCCTACCATGAATATTTAGAATATTTGGAATGTTTGGAATATATATATATATATATATATATTATTTTTTTTGGTAAATATATATATTTTTGGACCATGGTATGTGTGCATGTTGTGTGTGTATATATATATATATATATATATATATATATATATATATATATATATATATATATGTGTATGCACATGCACTATCCTGACCTATATCCGTATCCTTTCATATGTATCCTATTTTAAAATTGACATGGCCCACATTACACACACAAATTTGCTAGCTCTTTTTAGCGAGAAACCATATGTGGTTTACTATTATGTATTTAATTTCATTTAATTGTCTTTACTAATTAATTAATTATCTATTTAGTAATGGTTTATAATTGATTTTTGATGGTGGATTGATTGTTTTATGATTTCTTATGTTTTTCTATGAACTTCATTTCCAGTTAATTGATTGGTTAATTTATTGAATTTATTTAATTCAATCTATTTTACTCTATTTTTGGATACAAATTACTTATTATCTTGATGTATTTATATGATTGGTTTATTTATTTATTTAAATGTGTATATATATACATTTATTCCCCCATTTATTATGTAATTTTTATTATCTATTTGTTTCTCATTTATATATACATCTTGGTATCTCCATTGTTCTGTTTTTATGGACGTTTCCCCTTTATTCTATAAATACCTGACTTCCTGGATTGTCAGATAGATCTGAAGAAACAGCGAATGCTGTGAAACGCGTCATCTGATTGGTCGCTACGTCACTTACGGTTCACGGAGCTTGCGTTCCACGCTGACACGCACTTTCCGGTTTCCGGTTTCTGGACGCCATAGAGATCATACGGCATGCAGCCCAGCTAGCCTTCCGGATATCTACAGAGGCTCCACCGCTGCTCCATCTTCCTGCAGCTTGTCACCTTAATGGCTGGGACACAGCTCCTCACATTGTGAAATGCACAGTGACCCCGGACCCTTTATTACCTATATGCCTGAATATTACCATCTCCTTGTGAGTAGCCATGACACGTACCTTGGGAATGAGCCTGACGTGCAGAGGGAGACCTCTCATACCGCCCTGGTTCTGGGATCACTGGGGTTGAGACAGTGACCATAGGAGCACAGTGAGGTATGAGTGCCTGCAGAGTTCTCTGAGATTGGAGATGAAGGCCAATGAGAAAGGCTGGAGCTGGCTGGAGCACTGTAGGTGCAGGTCAGCTGGATGCAGGTCACCGGATTCAGGTCAGCGGATGCAGGTCAGCCGATGCAGGTCAGCGGATGCAGGTCAGCAGATGCTGGTTAGCTGGTTACTGGTTAGCTGGATGCTGGTCAGCAGGATGCAGGTCACCGGATGCAGGTGCCCAGATGCAGGTCAGCGGATGCAGGTGCGCCTGAGAGCAACAGGCGTACGCAAGTGAAGACGACAGCCAGGAGAGGAGTCAGACAAGCCAGGTCATACATGGAGGATCAGTTCAGGCAAAATCAGCAGACAAGGAATGGTCAGAGTTCAGGCTGGATTCAGCAACAGAGGATCTGGCAGACAGGTAAACAGAGCAGGGTCAAGGAAGCCAAGGGTCAGGACTGGCGATGGCAGCGGAGTCAGAGAGCCAGGTCAGTATGATATCAGGTGCAGGTTCAGGATCAGGTCTCAGGATAAACTGCAGATCAGACAGCAAAGACACAGTGCTGCTGAGGGGTTTAAATAAGGCAGCCTGTTGCCAATCACTGAAATCAGTCTGCACTATTAACCCTTAGGTGGCAGATCCCTGACATTGCCCCCCCCCCCTTATGGGCAACCTCCGGGTGCCCAAAATTACTATTTTTTGAGGGTGGCTGCGGAAGAAGGCCTGGATCAGCTCTTGAGCATGCACATTCTGCTTGGGTTTCCAGGAGTTCTCCTCTGGTCCATACCCCCTCCACTTGACCAAGTATTGTAGTTGATTACCTCTTCTACTGCAGTCTACGATAGCCTCCACCTCATAGTCCTCGTCTCCATCAACCATCACGGGTTCAGGTGGCCCCGGTCCTCTGTCTGGGAAGGGGTCGGGTACTGTGGGTTTCAGCAGGGACACGTGGAACACCGGATGGATCTTAAGCGAATCAGGTAAGATAAGTTCATAAGACACTTCATTTAGTTTTTTCTTGACTGGAAAAGGGCCATTAAACTTTGGTGCCAATTTCTTCGAGGGACAAGCCATTCTAAGATTGGTAGTATACAACCACACTTGGTTGCCTGGTTGGAGACACAATTCGCCTCTTCTCTTTTATAATCTCTTATTAGTTGCCTGTGCATTGACCATAGTCTCCTGTAACAATTTGTTGTTGCGACCCAGGAAGTCAACAGTATTCTGTACCGCTGGAACCGGAGATTCAGGGATAATGTTAGGTAAGAAGACAGGATGAAACCCATAATTTGCAAAAAATGGAGACTGACCCGTAACTGAGTGACTGGCATTATTGAAGGCGAATTCTACCAACGGTAATAGTGCTACCCAATCATCCTGAACTAATGTGGTAAAGCATCATATATATTGCTCAAGAGTCTGGTTCGTCCTCTCGGTTTGTCCATTCGTCTGAGGATAGTAGGCATAGGACATAGATAGTTCAATTTTCAGGGCCTCGCATAGTGCCTTCCAAAAGCGAGAGGTGAACTGGACCCCTCTGTCAGACACAATGTTGGTTGGAATTCCATGTAGCCTTACAATCTCCCGGATGAACACCTGGGCGGTTTCCATGGCAGAAGGCATCTTTTTCAGGGGTATGAAGTGGGCCATCTTGGAGAGATGGTCGACCACTACAAAGATGGCTGTATGTCCTTCGGACGGGGGTAACTTGACTATAAAGTCCATGGCTATCATACTCCAGGGACGGTCAGGGACCGGTAATGGTCTTAGAAGACCCCAAGACTTGGTCATAGCAGATTTGCTATGGGTAAAAACAACACATGACTGCACATATTCTTTGCAATCCTTCTCAAGCTTGGGCCAAAAGAACATGCGCTGAATCAGGTCAAGGGTCTTGTGGACCCTGAAATGGCCGGCCAAGGTATGATCGTGACAAAGGCTCAGAACTTTGGTCTGGAAACTTGCCGGTACAAAAATGTTACTGTCTTTCAAAGTAACCCATCCCTGGGTATCAAAGACACTCCTGGTGGACTGGGCATTCCTGCTGAAACTTGCTTTAAGCTGTACATTAGATCTGTCTGGACTAGCAAAAAGTTGCCTTCAGATAGAATAGTATCCGGAACTGAGGCATCTTTTGGATCATCGAACATCCGTGAGAAAGCATCTGGCTTGGTGTTTCTTGATCCTGGCCAATAGGTGATGTGAAATGAAAATCTGGAAAAGAATAGCGCCCACTGTGCTTGACGCGGCTTCAGGCGCTTGGCAGTTCTGAAATACTCCAGATTTTTGTGATCCGTATAAATAAGTATGGGATGTGCTGCGCCCTCCAAGAGATACCACCACTCTTCTAGTGCAGCCTTAATGGCCAAAAGTTCACGATGCCCCACATCGTAATTTCTTTTGGCTGGGGAAAATTTATGGGAGAAAAAAGCTATGGGATGCATGAGATCTTTGAGGCCTTGACCGCTGGGAGATAACTGCCCTACCGCTGTTTCCGAAGCATCTACCTCGAGTAGGTAAGGTAGTGCTGGATCTGGGTGGCTCAGGATGGGAGCAGAGGTAAAAAGTTCCTTCAGTGTAGAAAAGGCAGCCTGGGCCTCGGAGTTCCAGTGGAAACGGATGTTCTGCTTTGTGAGCTGAGTAATGGGGGAAGTGATTGCAGAGAATCCTTTTATAAATCTCCTGTAAAAATTGGCAAAGCCAACAAAACGCTGCACCCCTTTCTTGTGTGAGGGTGTAGGCCAAGCCAGAACAGCTGTGACCTTTTGTATATCCATCTTGAACCCCTCCGTGGAAATCACCAGGCCCAAGAACTGAATACTCTGCCGCTCGAATTCACACTTTTGTGGCTTGGCATATAACCCGTGAAGACGGAGGTGGCAGAGTACCATCTTAACTTGTTTCCGGTGTTGATCCAAGGATGTGGAAAAGATCAGGATATCATCATAGTAAACGATTACAAAGATATCTAGCCAGTCTCTGAAGATATCGTTTACGAAGTGCTGAAAGGTGGCAGGGGCATTGCACAGGCCGAAGGGCATCACTAAATACTCATAGTGGCCGAACCTGGTACGGAAGGCCGTTTTCCATTTGTCCCCTGCACGGATACAAACTAAATTATAAGCTCCTCGAAGATCAAGTTTAGTAAATACAGCTGTAGTTCTCAGTCTCTGGAAAAGCTCGGGCACCAGGGGTAAAGGATATTGGTTCTTAACCGTCACTTCATTTAGTTCCCGGTAATCCACACAAGGACGTAAGGAGTAATCTTTCTTCTTCACAAAAAAGCTTCCGGCCCCTGCTGGAGAAGTAGATGGCCGGATGAATCCCCTCTCAAGGTTTTCATCTACATATTCCTTTAAAACCTCTAGTTCCCGTTCAGACAGGGGGAAGATCCGCCCAAAGGGGATCTCGGCTCCAGGCAATAGCTCAATTGGGCAATCGTATGAACGGCGGGGAGGAATAGTCTCAGCCCCCCGTTAGCTGAACACATCTAGAACAGTGTTTCTCAACTCCAGTCCTCAAGGCGCACCAACAGGTCATGTTTTTGGGATTTCCTGCAGATGAAACAGCTGTGGTAATTACTAAGGCAGTGAAACTGCTCAAATCACCTGTGCAAATCAATGGAAATCCCAAAAACATGACCTGTTGTTGCGCCTTGAGGACTGGAGTTGAGAAACACTGATCTAGAAACTCGTGATATGGCTTAGGTATTTGTGAGCGTAACTCTGTATCAGATTCCAGGCACAGCAGAGGGCCCGACACCTTAGGAAGTGAGAACAAGCAATGTTCTTGACAGTAAGAGGACTGGAACTTTATTTCCCCGGTGACTCAGTTAACGTGCGGATTGTGGGCCTGGAGCCATGGTAGGCCGAGGATGACCGGGAACAGGAGAGATGCAATTGCATCGAGTTTCAAAAGTTCCTTATGACCCGTGGCCGTGACTACGGGTAATGATGGAGTCTCCTGGGTGACCAGGCCAGATTTAATACGGGACCCATCTGCCAGAAAGATGGAGAGCCCTTGTGCCCTGTGCTGGAGTGGAATGCACTGCTGGTTGGAAAAGTTCAAATAAATAAAGCAACTACATGCTCCAGAGTCTATATTTGCAGTAGCAGGCACAGTCCTTCCTGGGAGCTGGAAAGAGATGCAAAGGGCCAGGTGAGTAGTATTGGCAGAGGGTGCTGGTTGACTGGTAGGTGAGATGGACAAACATCTTTGAGTTTTTACTGGGCATGAATGTACATAGTGGCCACCCCCCCCCCCCCCCCGCAGTACAAGCAGAGATTAAGCCGTTGCCGGCGTGAACGTTCCTCAGCAGATAACAAGGGTCTTATTAAACCGACTTGCACTGGTTCAGGGGAGGTTGGTACAGATCTAGCTGAGACAAGTCTGATGGCAGCAGGACGTGTGGTCATGGCCACACGGTGTAACATCCAGGTTGGACGAGTCTGTTGATTTATTTTTTCTGCACTGCGTTCCCGAAGGCACCGGTCTATCTGGATAACCAATGCCATTAGGTTCTCCAAAGAGTCTGGTATGCCAACTCGGGCCAGTTCATCCTTTAATCTTTCAGACAGGCCTAAGCGGAACTGGTGCCGTAAAGCTGCATGCATGAAGAGCAGCTTCGGCTGTGGAAATCCGTTGGGGGTCCTCATAAAGGAGCAACATGGCCTTGAAAAAGGACGGCAAGGAGTCCAGTGAAACATGACGTTCTTCAAGCAAATGATGTGCCCAGGACTGAGGTTCCCCCAGCAGTAGTGAAATGACAAACCCCACTTTGGTAGTTTCCTGGGAGAACGTTAGGGGTTGCAGGGAGAAGTACAACTCGCATGCATTGCGAAATGCCCGGAACTTACTTCGGTCCCCGGAGAACCTCTCCGGGGTGGGGACCCTTGGCTCTGGAGGCAGCATTGTTACAAGAGGGTGCAGAGGTGGCTTCTGTAGGTATCCTGTTGGTAGGAGGATCAGTGGTGGTAGCCTGGTATTGCATTTGTCCCTCTAAGCGTGCATGGCCGTTCTCGAGAGATTTCACCTCTAGAGAGAGATCAGAGAGGAGTTGGCAGATCTCGTTGGTGCAAGAGGTCCCTCTTGCAGGCTCAGGCATGGCTGTCTGATACTGACATGTACCTTGGGAATGAGCCTGACATGCAGAGGGAGACCTCTCGTACTGTCCTGGTTCCGGGATCACTGGGGTTGAGACAGTGACCATAGGAGCACAGTGAGGTATGAGTGCCTGCAGAGTTCTCTGAGATTGAAGATGAAGGCCAATGAGAAAGGCTGGAGCCGGCTGGAGCGCTGTAGGTGCAGGTCAGCTGGATGCAGGTCACCGGATGCAGGTCAGTGGATGCAGGTGAGCGGATGCAGGTCAGCAGATGCTGGTTAGCTGGTTACTTGTTAGCTGGATGCTGGTCAGCAGGATGCAGGTCACCGGATGCAGGTGCCCGGATGCAGGTCAGCGGATGCAGGTGCGCCTGAGAGCAACAGGCGCACGCAAGTGCAGACGACAGGCAGGAGAGGAGTCAGACAAGCCAGGTCATACACGGAGGATCAGTTCAGGCAAAAGCAGCAGACAAGAATGGTCAGAGTTCAGGCTGGATTCAGCAACAGAGGATCTGGCAGACAGGTAAACAGAGCAGGGTCAAGGAAGCCAAGGGTGAGGACTGGAGATGGCAGCGGAGTCAGAGAGCCAGGTCAGTATGATATCAGGTGCAGGTTCAGGATCAGGTCGCAGGATAAACTGCAGATCAGACAGCAAAGACACAGTGTTGCTGAGGGGTTTAAATAAGGCAGCCGGTTGCCAATCACTGAAATCAGTCTACACTATTAACCTTTAGGTGGCAAATCCCTGACAAGCCATTTGGCTTGTTTGTTCAATTAAATGAATTCTTAAATACTAAACTGAGTCTGGCTCGCCTTGTCCTTTTTCTATAGTGTATCACTGTATACTGCATTAGTTAAGCCAGTGAAAGGGAAAGGGAAAATAAAATGCCCTTGTTTCTCTTTAAGATGGCAAATGTGATGCAACAAGCAGCAGACAATATTAGCTTGAAATACATTGGAGAAAACTCTACTGCATATTTATTTTACATAGCACAACAAAACTCACAGCCAATTTATTTTAAAATCTATAGATGAATGCTGCTCATATGCTCCACTGGGAAGCATACTGAATATGCTTATGCATTTAAATATCCTTATTTTCAAACCCATTGTTGTCATTATGAAGTTTTAAAGTGCTTTTAAGGTATGATCTTTTGAAACACCAAAAGAGTAATAGTTTAGTAAATTCATTATTTTACAGGGCATAAATATGTGTAAAGCCAATAATTTATTAACATGTACAGTACATTTTTATTAGCATTCCATTAAGAAACGTTGCCCATTAAATAGATGTAAAGAGTTCTAAGAAAATTTACTTCAACACTTAATCAGAAATGGTTTAAAAATAAAAGTCATAATGGTTCCATAGAGAGGTATCTTTACAGGTATACTGAGGTCAAGAAACATTCAAGCTGGACTGTTTTATTTAATATTCGTTTTATTCTTTATAATAAAGAAGCTTCTTTAGAAAGGTTAGGGGAACTTTTTTGAATGTACAAATGCCTGTCTCACTCATATTAAACATTAATTGGTTTTACAAAGAAAAACATGGCTTATCTCTTCAAATAGTCTTTCCTAACACAGATCTATTAACATTTAAAATTTTAATTTAAGACTTGAAGAAAGGAGCATTGCCATGGGATGCTCTTTTCACAATAAGGTTATTTAGCTCATACAGTATGAGCACAGTTTTTTCAGAGTCATTGCTGCATTGTAACCAAACTCCTCATTTCATGTATTCTACTATTTTACATACATATCAGGAATTGAGCCATAAAGAGAGGTACAAAAAATCTGAGGTACTTATGGGTATTTACTTTCAACAGGCTCTTCACCAAAGCATGGGTTAATGTATGCAGTAGGGTTGCACTGATAATGTTACCAGAATCTGTATCAGTGCCGATACTAGGCATTTGCACGGGTATCAGTACTTGTGCAAATGCACTGATATCCGAAACCGATACCATCTGGCTTGGTTATTTCAGCTGACAGTGGGATTTCCCCGCTAACAGCTGAAATGTAAAGAAATTATTATTGCTTTTTACCCACTTAAGCCCCGGACCATTTGGTAGCTAAAGGACCAGAGGTGAATTCAGAAATTTGCACTGCGCTGCTTTAACTGTAAATTGTGCGGACATGCAATGTTGTACCCAAACGAAATTTGCGTCCTTTTCTTCCCACAAATAGAGCTTTCTTTTAATGGTATTTGATTGCCTCTGCGATTTTTATTTTTTGCGATATAAACGGAAAAAGACCGAAAATTTTGAAAAAAATGATATTTTCTACTTTTTGTTATAAGAAAAGTCGAATAAACTCAATTTTAGTCATACATTTAGGCCAAAATGTATTCAGCCACATGTCTTTAGTAAAAAAAATGTCAATAAGCGTATATTTATTGGTTTGCGCAAAAGTTATAGCGTTTACAAACTAGGGTACATTTTCTGGAATTTACACAGCTTTAAATTTATGACTCTCATTTCTTGAGGTGCTAAAATGGCACGGCAGTACAAACCCCCCCAAATGACCCCATTTTAGAAAGTAGACACCCCAAGGAAATTGCTGAGAGGCATGTTGCGCCCATTAAATTTTTTTTTTTGTCCCAAGTGATTGAATAATGACAAAAAAAAAAATACAAAAAGTTGTCACTAAATGATATATTGCTCACACATGCCATGGTTATATGTGGAATTGCACCCCAAAATACATTATGCTTCTTCTCCTGAGTACGGGGATACCACATGTGTGGGACTTTTTAGGAGCCTAGCCACGTACGGGACCCCGGAAACCAAGCACCGCCTTCAGGATTTCTAAGGGCGCAAATTTTTGATTTCACTCCTCACTACCTATCACAGTTTTGAAGGCCATAAAATGCCAAAATAGCACAAAACCCCCCCAAATGACCCCATTTTAGAAAGTAGACACCCCATAGAAATTGCTGAGAGGCCTGTTGAGCCCATTGAATATTTTTTTTTGTCCCAAGTGATTGAATAATGACAAAAAAAAAATTACAAAAAGTTGTCACTAAATGATATATTGCTCACACATGCCATGGTTATATGTGGAATTGCACCCCAAAATAAATTTTGCTGCTTCTCCTGAGTACGGGGATACCACATGTGTGGGACTTTTTAGGAGCCTAGCCGCGTACGGGACCCCGAAAAACAATCACCGCCTTCAGGATTTCTAGGCACAAATATTTGATTTGACTCCTCACTACCTATCACAGTTTCGAAGGCCATAAAATGCCAAAATAGCACAAAACCCCCCCAAATGACCCCATTTTGGAAAGTAGACACCCCAAGCTGTTTGCTGAGAGGCATGGTGAGTATTTTACAGCTCTCATTTGTTTTTGAAAATGAAGAAAGAACATTTTTTTTTTCTTTTTTTTTTCAATTTTCAAAACTTTGTGACAAAAAGCGAGATCTGCAAAAGTAGGATTTTTAAAACAGCTTACCTGTAAAATCCTTTTCTTGGAGTACATCACGGGACACAGAGCAGCATAGTCATTACTATGTGGGTTATATAGAATTACCTTCAGGTGCTGGCACTGGCAACTTCCAAAACAGGAAGTACCCTCCCCTATATAAGCCCCTCCCATCCGGGAGTACCTCAGTTTTGTAGCAAAGCAATACGTGTCCCCAAAAGAGGGGTGGGAGCTCTGTGTCCCGTGATGTACTCCAAGAAAAGGATTTTACAGGTAAGCTGTTTTAAAAATCCTACTTTCTTGTTCATACATCACGGGACACAGAGCAGCATAGTCATTACTATGTGGGACGTCCCAAAGCAATGCCACATGAGGGGGGGGATACACCATACATAAGCTGGGCGCCATCAGGCATGAGGATCTTTTGCGGCCTGCAACACACTGCGCCCAAAGGCGACATCCTCCTGACTTCTAACGTCCACCTGGTAGAACCTAGTAAACGTGTGTACTGAAGACCATGTTGCGGCCTTACAAATTTGCGCCAGGGAGGCCTGGTGATGCACTGCCCATGAAGTTCCAACTGCTCTCGTGGAGTGCGCCCTAACTTTGAACGGAGGCGGTCTACTTCTCAAGCCATAGGCTTGTATTATGACCTGTCGAATCCACTTGGCTAAAGTAGATTTTGATGCTGCCTGACCCTTTCTGGGGCCTTCCGGCAGAACAAACAAAGAATCCGTTCTACGAATCTGAGCAGTGGCTTTTAGATAAGCTTTAACTGCTCTTACTACATCCAAAGAATGCAATAACTTTTCCTCTACCGAGCTTGGTTTGGGGAAAAAAGAAGGAAGAACCACATCCTGGTTCAAGTGAAACCTCGATACCACCTTAGGAAGAAAGGCTGGGTGAGGACGTAATACTACTCTGTCCTTATGGATAACCAGATATGGCTCTTTACAGGACATGGCGGCTAATTCCGACACTCTTCTAGCCGAGCATATGGCTACTAAAAATATCAATTTCCTGGTGAGTAGAACCAAGGAAATGTGCCGCAAAGGTTCAAATGGCTGCTTCTGCAGAACCGACAGAACCAAATTTAGATCCCATGGGCATATGGGAGCCTTAATCGGTGGAATAATACGAGTCACACCTTGCATAAAGGATTTGACAAGTGAATGCATAGCCAGGGGCCTTTGAAATAGTATTGACAAGGCCGAAACATGGCCCTTGATAGTACTTAAGGCAAACTTCCTGTCTACAGCCCACTGCAGGAAGTCCAGAATTCTGCCTATAACGTACTTACGTGGATGCCATTTTCTGGCCTCGCACCAAGTGATGTACGCCTTCCAAACTCTATAGTAGATCTGCCTGGAAACAGGCTTCCTGGCATTGATTATAGTTGATACCACAGAGTTAGAGAGACCTCTCTTCTTTAGGATGTGGGATTCAATAGCCAGGCCGTTAAACTTAGAGTTAGTAAGGAAGGGTGGTATATCGGTCCTTGCGAAAGCAGGTCCGGACGACGTGGAAGGGTCCAAGGACTCCCCACAGACATTTTGATGATCTCCGCGTACCAGGCCCTTCGGGGCCACGCTGGAGCCACCAGGATCACTGGCTTCTTCTCCAACCTGACTCTGCGAAGGAGTCGAGGCAACAATTGTAGCGGAGGGAATGCATATATCAGTCTGAACTGATCCCAAGGGAACACCAGAGCATCCGAGCCGCATGCGAGGGGATCCCTTGTCCGGGAGACAAATCTGTCCACCTTTGCGTTGAATCTGGATGCTAGCAGATCTACATCCGGTGTTCCCCACCGCTGACATATTGCTCGGAAGACCTCGGGATGAAGGGACCATTCCCCTGGGCATAACTGTTGGCGACTCAGAAAGTCCGCCTTCCAATTCTCCACCCCTGGAATGAAGACAGCTGATATACATGGGACATGCTTTTCTGCCCATTCCAGGATGTGACTTACTTCCCTCTGGGCTGCACGACTCCTGGTGCCTCCCTGATGATTGATATATGCCACTGCTGTGGCATTGTCTGATTGAATTCTGACAGGGGACCCTTGGAGTCTGGATGTCCAGGCTACTAGGGCGTACCGGGCTGCTCGTATCTCTAAGAGATTGATGGGCAGGGTTTTTACTACATTTGACCATCTGCCCTGGAGAGACCATTGCTCCAGTACTGCCCCCCAGCCTATAAGGCTGGCATCTGTAGTGACCACCTTCCAAGATATCGGGCTGAAGGGTTTTCCCTTCTGGAGATTCTGGGGGATCAACCACCAGCAGAGACTCTTCCGAACGGAAGGGGACAAAGCCATCGGGAAGTCTAGAGCCTGAACTTTTCCGTTCCAGGCTGACAATATGGCCCTTTGTAAATTCCTTGAGTGGAATTGGGCGTATGGCACAGCTTCGAATGATGCTACCATCTTTCCTCGCAGCCTCATGCACAGGCGTATGGACGGCTGTCTTTTTGCACAAAGCAGACGGACCAAGGCCCTCAAAGAGGATACCTTGTCTAGAGGTAAGAAAATCTTCCTCTGGTCTGAATCCAGCCATAGCCCTAGATATACCAGGTTTTTCACTGGCTGTAGGGCTGACTTGTCCAGGTTGATGACCCAACCGTGAGACTCTAGATACTTGATTGTATCGACAATTACCACTTCTAGCTTGGCAACTGAGTGGTCCATCAACAACAGGTCGTCTAGGTATGCCATTATCGTTACACCCCGTGTTCTTAGATCGGCCAACAGTGGGGCCAGAATTTTTGTGAACACTCGTGGTGCTGTGGCCAGACCGAATGGTAAGGCTCTGAACTGAAAATGGCGCCCTTCTACTGCAAAGCGTAGGAATTTTTGATGACCTGGAAAGATGGGAACATGCAAGTAAGCATCTTTGATGTCGATCGAGGCTAACCATTCCTCCCCTTGTAGGGCAGCGGTGACCGATCGGATCGACTCCATCCGGAAAGACCGGACGTTTAGAAATTTGTTTAGACTCTTTAGGTCCAATATGGGTCTTATGTCCCCGTTTGGCTTCGGGACTGTGAAAAGGTTGGAGTAGAAACCCAACCCCCACTCTTCCATAGGAACCTCCATAATTACTCCTTGGAGCAATAGTTGTTCTAACGCCAATAGGAGAGACCCTCTTTTCAGAGGGTCTCTTGGCATGCCTGACCACATAAAATGGGACGGAGGAGACTCTTTTAACTCCAACTTGTATCCCAGAGTTACTGCGGAGAGCACCCATCTGTCTTTGATCGTCTCCCGCCAGGTCTCTGCGAACAACTGAAGTCTTCCCCCCACCCGTTTGAGTGGGGGCAGCCCTTCATAGGCTTGACTTGGAGGCTGGTTTAGTACCTCTTTGGATCCAGGGCTTTTTATTACCCTGTGGCTGTCCCTGATTTTTACCTCCTGAGTTTGACCGAGGAGGCCGTCGGAACTGCTTAGTAGCAGACGTCGCAGGGATAGGAGAGGTAGTCCTCTTAAAAGATGGACCCCTAGACCTCTTTTTACTCGGTAAGAGAGTACTTTTACCACTGGAAATCTTCTGGATATACTTATCCAGGTCTTCGCCAAAAAGGCGTTCCCCATGAAATGGGAAGCTAACTAAGAGCTTCTTACAGGGAGCTTCAGCAGACCAGTTTTTGAGCCACAGAAGCCTACGCATATGTACCAAAGACAGCGTGAGGCGGGAGGCCTGATGGATGGAATCCTTGATGGCGTCAACCGCAAAGCATAATGCTCTAGGCAGATCAGCCAGAGCCTGGGCCTGCTGGTCTGGCAAATCCCTCAGGACCATTTTCATTTGATCCTTTAAAGCTTGGCAGACCCCAATAGCTGCCACTGCTGGCTGTGTAACAGCCCCTGCTGTGGAAAAAGCAGATTTTAATAAAGATTCCAATTTTTTATCCACTGGATCTTTGAACATTTGAACATTATCTACTGGACATGTCAGTGATTTGTTCACAGAAGAGATGGCTGCATCCACCGTAGGAACATTCCATCTCTGGGTGAACTTTTCCTCCATGGGATAGATCACCGGAAACCTTTTAGGCGGAACAAATAGTTTATCAGGATGTTCCCAGTCCTGGTATATAAGTCCTTCCAATAATGGATGTATTGGAAAGGAGCAATTAACCTGGGGAGCTTTTAGCGACCCCAATGAGGAGACAGCAGTAGTTGATGGTTCAACAAGAGGCATTTTAAATGCAGATCGAACCATGTCAGTTAGGGTCTGGACCCACAATCTTTCAGTCTGTGATGCTGAAAATGGTTCATCTACTGTCGATTCCTCAAAAACAGAGCTAACCTCCTCCTGATCCCCTTCAGGTAGGTCGGTCCCTTCCTGGGACTGTTGCTCTGCCAACAGGCACTCTAATGGAGGTGATGGAGATCTGGCGCGCTTTCTTTCCTGTAGAGAAGAAGCGATCAATGCAGCCAATCTCTGCTCCAATCCCTCCAGAGTTGAGGAAAAAACCTCCTCTGTTATATAAGCAGGAGCAGGTGGACTGAGGACAGCTGCAGTACCTGGCACTCCCGGGGGTTCCTTATGGGTATTAACCTCTGATTTCTCAGGGGAGGAGGGTGCAGATGACTGCTCCAGATCCTCAGAGCCCGATGGAGACCACCTACACTTCCTGAGAGGTATATCTCAGAGTTTTTTAGGCGGCATATTCCTTAGTTCAAAGCTGAGGTATTCCAGCCGCAATACACCCCTTACTGAAATAGTCTAATGCAATTTGCTGCTATGTACATCAGTGGGTGTCTACTAATGCGTCTTTCTGGGGATGCCTGTATCAACCGCCCGCCGTAAGCCCCTATACCATGCTACCAGCTCCTTTTCATGCTCTGTGTCCATAGCCAGCAGCGTGGACTGAGTCCTTTTATCTTGCTGGGACGCCCGCACATGCGCAGAAGCGCTGGGCGCACAGAGCGCGTCATCCGCCAGGCTCCGCCCCCTTTTTTGAAGCTAAACCTTATAAAAGGAAAGCATGTGTGCGCGCGCGCGTGCACGTGTGCGCTCTTGGCGCCATGTAGGGAGAGGAGCCAGGGTCCCTGTTTCACCAGGACTCGGGGATGGAAGGAAACTACTTGGCAGCATGACAGAGGAATGCAGCTTCCCTGAGACACTGTCAAAAAACTGAGGTGCTCCCGGATGGGAGGGGCTTATATAGGGGAGGGTACTTCCTGTTTTGGAAGTTGCCAGTGCCAGCACCTGAAGGTAATTCTATATAACCCACATAGTAATGACTATGCTGCTCTGTGTCCCGTGATGTATGAACAATAAATACTCACAATACCTCTCAGCAAATAGCTTGGGGTGTCTACTTTCCAAAATGGGGTCATTTGGGGGGGTTTTGTGCCATCTGGGCATTCCATGGCCTCCGAAACTGTGATAGGCAGTGAGAAGTGAAATCAAAAATTTACACCCTTAGAAAGCCTGAAGGCGGTGATTGGTTTTTGGGGTCCCGTACGCGGCTAGGCTCCCAAAAAGTCTCACACATGTGGTATCCCCGTACTCAGGAGAAGCAACAGAATGTATTTTGGGGTGTAATTCCACATATGCCCATGGCATGTCTGAGCAATATATCATTTAGTGACAACTTTGTGCAAAAAAAAACAAAAATTGTCTTTTTTCCGCAACTTGTGTCAACATATAAAATATTCCATGTACTCGACATGCCTCTCAGTATATAGCTTGGGGTGTCTACTTTCCAAAATGGGGTAATTTGGGGGGGTTTTGAACTGTTCTGGCATTTTATACACAACATTAGGAAGCTTACATCCACTCTTCTAACCACTTGAAGACAAAGCCCTTTTTGACACTTTTTGTTTACATGAAAACATATTTTTTTTTGCAAGAAAATTATGTTGAACCCCCAAACATTATATATATTTTTAAAGCAAAGGCCCTACAGAATAAAATGGTGGGTGTTGTATTTTTTTTTTCTACACAGTATTTGCGCAGCGATTTTTCAAACGCATTTTTTGGGGAAAAAATACACTTTTTTAAATTTTAATGCACTAAAACACACTATATTGCCCAAATGTTTGATGAAATAAAAAAAGATGATCTTAGGCCGAGTACATAGATACCAAACACGACATGCTTTAAAATTTCGCACAAACGCGCTTTGGCGACAAACTACATACATTTTTAAAAGCCTTTAAAAGCCTTTACAAGTTACCCCGTTAGATTTACAGAGGAGGTCTACTGCTAAAATTACTGCACTCGATCTGACCTTCGCGGTGATACCTCACATGCATGGTGCAATTTCTGTTTACATATGACGCCAGACCGACGCTTGCGTTCGCCATTGGGCAAGAGCAGGGCAGGACAGGGGTGCTTTTTTTTTTTTTTTTTTTTATTAATTTTGCTTTTTTATTTTATTTTTAAATTGTTCCTTCCATATTTTTTTTTTTTATCATTTCTATTGTTATCTCAGGGAATGTAAATATCCCCTATGATAGCAATAGGTAGTGACAGGTACTCTTTTTTTGAAAAAACTGGGGTCTAGACCCTAGATCTTTCCTCTGCCCTCAAAGCATCTGACCACACCAAGATCGGTGTGATAAAATGCTTTCCCAATTTCCCAATGGTCCTTTTTATATCCGGGGGGGGACATTCCCTCCCACTGCTTGTAAAAGCAGTCCAGAGGCTAATTAGCCACTAGGATTGCTTTTACATGAAAGCCGGCCGCTGGCTGAAAAGAATTATACCAAGATGATACCTAAACCCGCAGGCATCAATCTGGTATAACCATTCAAAGTTCAGCAACATACCAGTACGTTGCTGGTCCTTGTTGGACATGTATTGTAATCTTTTTTTTTCATGCAGCCAGGTGGCTGAACGAAAAAAGAGATTGATCGGTGGGTATGCCCACCATTAGAATACCGCCCTTCATCCACCCACTTCTAATGATGGGCATACATGCACCATTTATATATGCCGAAGCATGGGGGCATCCTCCCGCAAAAAAGTTATGCCGCACATACATGGTCAGACTTTTCCACGGGCAAGCCTCCGTCGGAATTTCGACCATATGTACGCGGCATTAGGAGCAAAATCACTCCTCCGCCCCTGCTGCCCCAATGCTTCGGCATATTTGCTTTTATTTTTTAACTGTGGTGGTGAAATCACCTCCTACAGCACTGGAGTCGCAGGGATCAGGCCTGTCTCTGCGAACGCTGCAGTTATGTGTGTTGTGTTTTGTAAGTGACAGTGATCGATCGATACTGCACTTGGGTGGCCTGGGCTGGATGGAGGGGCAAAACGCAGGTGCTAGCAGGTATCTGGGCTGATCCCGCTAACACTGCGTTTTTGGGAACCCTAAACTGCTGGGGACGCTAGTATAGATCTGATCAGATCAGATATTGATCTGTTCAGATACTATACCACTAAGGGAGGTGTATGCTTCACGCGTGGGTGTTAGCGTTACTGGCACTAACCTGACGCTGCCTGGGGTGTGACGCAGACCCTCTCTGACGCTAAAACCTAATTGATATCACCCGCCGGGCGATCAGGGGGTTAAACCTTTATTGGGTTATATACGGCGGGTGCCCTGACACTATAAAAAGCAAACTAACTAACCAGCGTCACCCGTAACACCTATATGATGATCACTGGTGAAAGGGTTAACTAGGGGCAATTAGGGGGTTAAAACCTTTATTAGATAATATATGGGGGTACCTGACGCTATAAAAACCTGTGGCGAACCTAAAAAAAATTACTGGCTACCGATCTGCATCACCGACGCTAAGACAGCGATCAGAAAAATGATTTTGGTTTAAGTTAGCTATGAGTAAGCACTGATTTTGTGCAAAACGCGTCAGCTATCCTGTTCTAGCTGGTTTTTGTAGTGCTGTTCATTAAACACACGTTGGATTGGAGTGCGGCTGTCCTCTTTTATCTTATTTTTTCCTCATTAGCGACAGTGGTGATAGGGGGTGAAAGGGTTACCTGGGGGGCGATCAAGGGGGTTAAACCTTTATTAGATAATTTATGGGGGTACCTGACGCTATAAAAACCTGCGGCGAACCTAAAAAAAATTACTGGCTACCGATCTGCATCACCGACGCTAAGACAGCGATCAGAAAAATGATTGCTTAGCGACAGTGGTGATAGGGGGTGAAAGGGTTACCTGGGGGGGCGATCAAGGGGGTTAAACCTTTATTAGATCATTTATGGGGGTACCTGACGCTATAAAAACCTGCGGCGAACCTAAAAAAAAAATACTGGCTACTGATCTGCATCACCGACGCTAAGACAGCGATCAGAAAAATTATCGCTTAGCGACAGTGGTGATAGGGGGTGAAAGGGTTACCTGGGGGGCGATCAAGGGGGTTAAACCTTTATTAGATAATTTATGGGGGTACCTGACGCTATAAAAACCTGCGGCGAACCTAAAAAAATTACTGGCTACCGATCTGCATCACCGACGCTAAGACAGCGATCAGAAAAATTATCGCTTAGCGACAGTGGTGATAGGGGGTGAAAGGGTTACCTGGGGGGCGATCAAGGGGGTTAAACCTTTATTAGATAATTTATGGGGGTACCTGATGCTATAAAAACCTGCGGCGAACCTAAAAAAAAAATACTGGCTACCGATCTGCATCACCGACGCTAAGACATCGATCAGAAAAATGATCGCTTAGCGACAGTGGTGATAGGGGGTGAAAGGGTTACCTGGGGGGCGATCAAGGGGGTTAAACCTTTATTCGATAATTTATGGGGGTACCTGATGCTATAAAAACCTGCGGCGAACCTAAAAAAAATTACTGGCTACCGATCTGCATCACCGACGCTAAGACAGCGATCAGAAAAATGATCGCTTAGCGACGGCGGTGCTAGGGGGTGAAAGGGTTATCTGGGGGGTGATCAAGGGGTTAAACCTTTATTAGGGGGGGTTAGGGGGCTACACTGGACCTAAAACTAAATGTAGTGACACTTTTACAGTCACAAATGTCACTGATTGCAGTGATCAGTAAATAAATGGTCACTGCAATCAGTGACACTGTGACTGGGGGCTGGGGGGTGATCTGGGGGGGGCCTGGGGGGGGCGATTTATGTGCCTATGTGTGCTGGTGTTAGTGTAGTGTTTGTGCACTAACCTTGATGTCTTCTCTTGTACGGCGCTCGGTATATGTGAGCGCCGCACAAGAGATGACATCACTTCCTCCTGCTTCCTCTGCCTGTGTGTACATTCGACAGACAGAGGGGGCATTTCCATTCGCCGGGAGCGATCGCGGGGGGGTGGCCGGAATCGAACGGCCGTCCCCTCATGTCGGATCGCTCCCCAATGAATTTCGACCGCTCACTGTACAGAAGGGGGGTCCGATCGGACCCCCCAACTGTACAAAGGCAATCATGTATGCTCTACGTGATTGTGCCTGTCGGTGCCATTGTGCCGACGTATATATACAGTGAGCGGTCGTTAAGTGGTTAAGAAACGGGGCCGTTGCATCCTTAAAGACCAATTACATTTTATCTGTCCGTGGGATTCCCCTCCCCGCTGCCTCCTCCCCTCCTGCCAGCTGTCACCCTTCTGTTCTGAAGTGCAGTATGAGCCACCAGCTCATGGAGTGGATGGTACCATGAGACAAGGGGAAGTATCGATATACGACTTAAAAATTGCACTAGGGGCGTGGCCTAGCATAGATGTCGGATGGACGTGTGAGCATGGAGCTCCAGAGCAATAGGGAATGCAGCGGCACTAAGCGACCCATCCACGATGCTCTTCACCCCGATCCAGCAGTGGACAAAGTCTGGATACCCCACGATCATGTCCGGGAAGTGACAGAAGGATCGTAAACCCCAGCGCCTGACGGACTTTTTTACACTGAACGGCAGGGGTGATGGGCAAGATGGCGCCAAGGCCTATCCAACTCGGAAAGCCTCATCTAAGAAAAAAGCACCTAAAAAAGGTAATCGTTCTCCAAATGACAGATCCCCCAGTGACAAAACATATTATCCCGCTACCCCATCCTCCCGCAGCCCAGCTAAGACAAAACCAAGGCTAGATGACGGTGGATTGAACCCGGCTGTGAGCCCGGCCTCAGACTCTGGGGAGGACACAAGAGACTTACCAGAGTTGAATTGAATCCTTTCCCACGCAGAACCAACCTGTGCTTGATACATTTCTCAAAGACATGCTTCTTTCAATGTGCAGCACACTGCAAACGGACATAGCAACATGTATGCACCATTTTACTAGAGACATTCAAGAGGTGGGGAGCAGGGTGGATCACATTGAGACAAATATGGAGGAATACGCTACCACCATAAATGACTTAGTCAATGCCCATGATGAAAGGGAAGCTGACACTGAATGGATCAAAGCGAAGTTGGCAGAAGGTCCAGAAGGAACAATCTGAAAATTAGGGGATCCCTGAGTTAGTGCAACAATCTGACCTGTGCCTCTATTCTGCTACCATGTTTAAGGCTCTTATACCGAGTCTCACAGATTTAGATGTCACGATTGACAGGATCCTTCGCTATCCTAAGCCGTCCCACCTGTCAGAGCAAATTCCCAGAGATGTGCTGCTTACGTTGCACTTTTTTCATGTTAAAGAGCATCTCATGGCAACAATGAGAAAGCAGGAGCAAATACTACCACAATACCAGATATTACAGTTTTTTGCTGATTTATCACAATATACTGTACATTACAAAAAAGGAAAAGCTTAAATACGGTGACGAAAATATTGCGCAATTACAAAATTGCTTACCGCTGGGGCTATCCAACAAAACTTTCCATCACAAGAGATAACCACACCTACACAGTGACATCCCTGCAGAAGGGTATTGACCTCCTCAAGGAATGGGGTATTCTGCCCGGCACTGATAGTGAAAATATAGCAACCAGCACTCCACACCGACTGGAACAGGAGTGGAAACAGGTCGCCGCCAGAAATGCCAAATCCCACATTTAAATAGAGGCCGGATGGGCTCTATCTACTTTTGTCCCTAGAGAATAGTAACAATTCTACACAATTGAACTTATGCCCCAGTTGTTTATTGCAGAAAAATGTTGTCCTCGGGTGGTTCACACACTCCCTACATGTTACACCAGTCACGGTGTGAATGAAGTTCAATTTATGTTTATGTTCTCTGTTTTTCCTTTTTGTTCCTTTATATGTTACTTCTATGTTCTCATGTCTCACTTCTTGGATGTCGACGATGCCAAAAAATCCCACTTGTCTCAAACGGATCACAAGCGGAAATGTTGCAAGATGAACTTATTTGGGACATTCTTACACAGACCAAGCAGAAACTTACCTACTATTGTAAGTACTACACTGAATCTCCTACAAAAGGTAATTCTGTCACTGTACATTACCATGATTACATCAACCAAAAGGGCCCCAAACAATTCACAAGAGGCCTTTTCTTCTCTACAAGCAGATACTCCACTCTTAAATTATGCCAATTAATATACTATTAATGCTAAAGGGCTTAATCACCCTGTGAAACGAAAGTCCTTGTGGAAGGAGGCACTCTTGCACTACAGTGATATTCTGTGTGCCCAAGAAATTCATTTTAGCAAACAAGCACCATCGAAGTGCTCTCATAAAAGTTTTCCCCATGTGTTTACCGCCAACGCAGATTCTAAAACCAAGGGAGTTCTGACAGCCACCCGAGACTCTGTTGCATCCACGCTACATGAACAGATCCAGGACTCTCTTGGTAGGTTCCTAATAGTAATATGCGACCTGAACTTTACTACTTATACACTTGTAAATGTTTACTCCCCTAATAAGCACCAAGTGCACTTCTTCAATAATCTGATGAAAAAGGTTCAATCACATCAAAAGGGCCTACTTGTGATTTGCGGAGATTTCAATGTCACCCCTGACCCCACGATGAACTCCACTACCAAAACCACCCTCATCATTCCACTCTATTACCATCCCTTCACAAGCAAAATGTATATGATGCCTGGCGTTGTCTAAACGCAGACGAAAAAGATTTGACCTTTTTCTCTCCACCCCATCGGGTCTATACTAGAATTGATCTTTTTTTAGTGGACCAACAAGTTTTATTACAAACCAAATCAGTTGCTAAAAATAGCATACCAGCATGGCTTGGCTGGATCTGTAGATGGCTGCTTAGGCACAGAGCTCCTGCAACCCGAGGATAATAATTTGCTTCTTTGGGGAACCATTGTATCTTTTCACCATGGGCAAGTCGAATAGGAGCGCCTCGGCGTCCCGGGCACCAAAGGAGACAGGAACCCAACTCAGTCACAACATTCCTGAGCTGTTTCGCTCCCTACGCACCGACTTCCACGATGCATCGCAGGCCTCAGGGCCCTGTTCCCTGAGCAACGCTTCGGATTCCCATTGGGAGGGGAGAGATACGCCAAGCAGGCACTCTAATCCTGCGGTGAGCCTATCAGACCTGCAGAGAGTGGCCTCCGACATTACGACCACCCTGTCGACGGCCATCCTGGATCTGAAGACGGACATCCAGGCAGTGGCTACCCGTCTCCCGGATGTGGAACAGACTACACAGATCCATACTGCGGCTATAAGGCAAGTGCAACGCACCTATGACTCACAGCTAACTTATCTTTTTGACTTGCACCGTCAGGTCGAAGACCTGGATAATAGGGGCCGCAGACACAACGTTAGAGTACGGGGAGTGCCCGAGGGGAAAGACGCGGGATCTCTGCCGCAAACGATCTCCGCCATCTTTAACGGCCTGTTAGATTGCCCTGCGGACTCCCCCATTGAGATGGAGAGGCTTCATCGAGCTCTCCAACCTCCCCCCAGGGACGGGAACCCCCCAGGGACGTTTGTGTGTTGTATAGTGAACTTTCCACTGAAAGAAGAAATACTGAGAAAGGCAAGGGAAAGAGGCCGCGTGTTGCACAATGGGAGATAAAACTTTTTCAAGATTTGTCCCAAACTACATTACAAAGCAGACGCGCCCTGCGCCCCCTGCTGGACCTACTGAGATCACGCAACATTCAGTACAGATGGAAGTTTCCGTTCTGCCTGTTCGCCTCCGCAAGAGGGCGCACTGCCCTACTGAGATCACCGGATGATCTACAAGCCTTTTGCGAGCAACTTGATTTGCCCCTGATAGAGCTTCTGGAGTGGTATCCCTTCCACTTTCCGACAGAGCCTTGGCGTGCGGTATCGCATCATCCTTCTCCGAAGGCACAGAGGCACCGCTCCAGACAAAGAAGGTCTGACCCTGCTTCACCCGATGCCCGCACACCCCGCCGAGACCTGCACCAACACAGCCCTGATCCCCCTGTAACTCCTCACAGGGACCACCTTGATGCTTGAGGCCCTTTCCGAATCCTTCTGCCCACCTGTAAGTACATTCTTTTTTTGTTTTGCTGTCCATGTTTAACCAGGACATGATCAGCTACTTGCCCTGAACACATTATTCAGCCCCTCTTACAAATATACCCCTGGGTGGTAGCCTTTGACTCCCATTGGATCAAGTTAAGCTGAGTGTCCTGCTGCGGTTACTGAGCCCTTGCTTTTTGTTATGTTGTCCATGTTTAACGAGGACGTGATCAGCTACTCTCCTTGAACACATTATTCAGCCTTCCTTACAAATATACCCCTGGGTGGTAGCCTTTGACTCCCATTGGATCAAGTTAAGCTGTGTGCCGTGCTGCGGTTACTGAGCCCTTGCTTTCAAGTAGGTCTGCAAATTGCTGGTGACCTCTCATTTCCCTGTGATGGGTATTGACGACAACCCTAAGATCCGAAATTGCCTTTGACCACCACTGACTACCATCTCATCAATACACACAGTGGATCTATAAACGGTTACCGGATACTCCCAGCCAACGACCTCTCCGTGTCAAGCTCACCCCCCCTTTTTTTTTTGCTGTTATTTTTGTCTTTCTTTTTTCTCTTTTTGTAAATATGGCCGCGCTCAAGCTATGGGGTTGACGGGGGTGGGGAGGTGACACCACTCCCTGCTTGTCCACTGGGATAGTGACTTTTATTTTTCAGCTGTATGTTTTTTATAGCTTCTAGGTCTTCCAGCTACGGTATATCCGGGAACACTTGGACATTGGCGTGTACTCCTCTCTTTGAGTACACGCTTTGAGGGTGTGTCCCTCAAGATGGGGAGTCCGATGATGCAGTCTGTGTGACTCAGTAATAATGCATTACCTGCAATGGATCCTCACCCAGACTACAGGGTTTGAAAGGTTTTATGAGAACTGATTGCTATTTGGTTAACCAACATGTTGTTCTTATGTAATTAAGATAGATTTAGTTTTCAGTATGGCCATAAGCCATAAGGTTTCTGATTAAGCATTGTATGCCACTTGCAGGTCGGTAATGATGGTGCTCACCCCCCTCTTCTGATGCTATTGATTTGCCTTTAAACTGCTTGATAGGTTTTCCTCTGTTTCTTATTCCTCCCCATTGCACTACTGCTTACTAGATCCTCCACATTGCAGCAGAGTGAGATTCCAGACATTCCCACTATCCCCCTGCAGCAGTTCTATTGTTCAGTCTGCTGACCATCCAGCTTACTTTCTATCAGGTGGAAAAGATTTCTATTTTCACCTCTGGTATTTTCCTTTTTCTATAACTTGTGATACACACAAGTTTCTTCTCTCTTTTTCTATTTTTCATTGTTTTTTTATTTTTTTTATCTATTCTTTTTTGCCCCACCCCTTCCTCCCTACCCCTCTTCAGCTCATCCTCCAGTCTAGCCGCACTGATACCTGTGAGTATATTCTACGCTGTGGGACAGTAAACTTATTTTTCTTTTTCTTTTTAACCACTTAAGCCCCGGACCATTTGGTAGCTAAAGGACCAGAGGTGAATTCAGAATTTTGCACTGCGCTGCTTTAACTGTAAATTGTGCGGTCATGCAATGTTGTACCCGAACGAAATTTGCATCCTTTTCTTCCCACAAATAGAGCTTTCTTTTAATGGTATTTGATTGCCTCTGCGATTTTTATTTTTTGCGATATAAACGGAAAAAGACCGAAGATTTTGAAAAAAAATGATATTTTCTACTTTTTGTTATAAGAAAAATCGAATAAACTCAATTTTAGTCATACATTTAGGCCAAAATGTATTCAGCCACATGTCTTTAGTAAAAAAAATGTCAATAAGCGTATATTTATTGGTTTGTGCAAAAGTTATAGCGTTTACAAACTAGGGTACATTTTCTGGAATTTACACAGCTTTAAATTTATGACTGCCTATCTCATTTCTTGAGGTGCTAAAATGGCAGGGCAGTACAAAACCCCCCCAAATGACCCCATTTTAGAAAGTAGACACCCCAAGGAAATTGCTGAGAGGCATGTTGAGCCCATTGAATATTTTTTTTTTGTCCCAAGTGATTGAATAATGACAAAAAATAAATAAAAATTACAAAAAGTTGTCACTAAATGATATATTGCTCACACATGCCATGGTTATATGTGGAATTGCACCCCAAAATACATTCTGCTTCTTCTCCTGAGTACGGGGATACCACATGTGTGGGACTTTTTGGGAGCCTAGCCGCGTACGGGACCCCAAAAACCAAGCACCGCCTTCAGGATTTCTAAGGGCGCAAATTTTTGATTTCACTCCTCACTACCTATCACAGTTTTGAAGGCCAGAAAATGCCAAAATAGCACAAAACCCCCCAAAATGACCCCATTTTAGAAAGTAGACACCCCAAGGAAATTGCTGAGAGGCCTGTTGAGCCCATTGAATATTTTTTTTTTGTCCCAAGTGATTGAATAATGGCAAAAAAAATAAAAAATACAAAAAGTTGTCACTAAATGATATATTGCTCACACATGCCATGGTTATATGTGGAATTGCACCCCAAAATAAATTTTGCTGCTTCTCCTGAGTACGGGGATACCACATGTGTGGGACTTTTTAGGAGCCTAGCCGCGTACGGGACCCCGAAAACCAATCACCGCCTTCAGGATTTCTAGGCACAAATTTTTGATTTGACTCCTCACTACCTATCACAGTTTTGAAGGCCATAAAATGCCAAAATAGCACAAAACCCCCCCAAATGACCCCATTTTGGAAAGTAGGCACCCCAAGCTGTTTGCTGAGAGGCATGGTGAGTATTTTACAGCTCTCATTTGTTTTTGAAAATGAAGAAAGAACTTTTTTTTTTTTTCTTTTTTTTTTCAATTTTCAAAACTTTGTGACAAAAAGCGAGATCTGCAAAAGTAGGATTTTTAAAACAGCTTACCTGTAAAATCCTTTTCTTGGAGTACATCACGGGACACAGAGCAGCATAGTCATTACTATGTGGGTTATATAGAATTACCTTCAGGTGCTGGCACTGGCAACTTCCAAAACAGGAAGTACCCTCCCCTATATAAGCCCCTCTGACAAAAAGCGAGATCTGCAAAATACTCACAATACCTCTCAGAAAATAGCTTGGGGTGTCTACTTTCCAAAATGGGGTCATTTGGGGGGGTTTTGTGCCATCTGGGCATTCCATGGCCTCCGAAACTGTGATAGGCAGTGAGAAGTGAAATCAAAAATTTACACCCTTAGAAAGCCTGAAGGCGGTGATTGGTTTTTGGGGTCCCGTACGCGGCTAGGCTCCCAAAAAGTCTCACACATGTGGTATCCCCATACTCAGGAGAAGCAACAGAATATATTTTGGGGTGTAATTCCACATATGCCCATGGCATGTTTGAGCAATATATCATTTAGTGACAACTTTGTGCAAAAAAAAATAAAAAAATTATTTTTTCCGCAACTTGTGTCAACATATAAAATATTCCATGGACTCGACATGCCTCTCAGTATATAGCTTGGGGTGTCTACTTTCCAAAATGGGGTAATTTGGGGGGGTTTTGAACTGTTCTGGCATTTTATACACAACATTAGGAAGCTTACATCCACTCTTCTAACCACTTGAAGACAAAGCCCTTTTTGACACTTTTTGTTTACATGAAAACATATTTTTTTTTGCAAGAAAATTATGTTGAACCCCCAAACATTATATATATTTTTAAAGCAAAGGCCCTACAGAATAAAATGGTGGGTGTTGCATTTTTTTTTCTACACAGTATTTGCGCAGCGATTTTTCAAACGCATTTTTTGGGGAAAAAATACACTTTTTTTAATTTTAATGCACTAAAACACACTATATTGCCCAAATGTTTGATGAAATAAAAAAGATGATCTTAGGCCGAGTACATAGATACCAAACATGACATGCTTTAAAATTTCGCACAAACGCGCATTGGCGACAAACTACATACATTTTTAAAAGCCTTTAAAAGCCTTTACAGGTTACCCCGTTAGATTTACAGAGGAGGTCTACTGCTAAAATTACTGCCTTCGATCTGACCTTCGCGGTGATACCTCACATGCATGGTGCAATTGCTGTTTACATATGATGCCAGACCGACGCTTGCGTTTTTTTAAACTGTTGCTTCCATATTTATTTTTTTTTATCATTTTTATTGTTATCTCAGGGAATGTAAATATCCCCTATGATAGCAATAGGTAATGACAGGTACTCTCTTTTTTGAAAAAACTGGGGTCTATTGGACCCTAGATCTTTCCTCTGCCCTCAAAGCATCTGACCACACCAAGATCGGTGTGATAAAATGCTTTCCCAATTTCCCAATGGCGCTTTTTATATCCGGGGTGGGACATTCCCTCCCACTGCTTGTAAAAGCAGTCCAGAGGCTAATTAGCCACTAGGATTGCTTTTACATGAAAGCCGGCCGCTGGCTGAAAAGAATGATACCAAGATGATACCTAAACCCACAGGCATCATTCTGGTATAAACATTCAAAGTCCAGCAACATACCAGTACGTTGCTGGTCCTTGTTGGACATGTATTGTAATCTTTTTTTTCATGCAGCCTGTTGGCTGAACGAAAAAAAAAGATTGATCGGTGATTATGCCCACCATTAGAATACCGCCCTTCATCCACCCACTTCTAATGATGGGCATACATGCACCATTTATATATGCCGAAGCATGGGGGCATCTTCCCGCAAAAGTTATGCCGCGTACACATGGTCAGACTTTTCCACGGGCAAGCCTCCGTTGGAATTTCGACCGTATGTACGCGGCATTAGGAGCAAAATCGCTCCTCCGCCCCTGCTGCCCCAATGCTTCGGCATATATGCTTATTTTTTTTAACTGTGGTGGTGAAATCACCTCCTACAGCACTGGAGTCGCAGGGATCAGGCCTGTCTCTGCGAACGCTGCAGTTATGTGTGTTGTGTTTTGCAAGTGACAGTGATCGATCGATACTGCACTTGGGTGGCCTGGGCTGGACGGAGGGGCAAAACGCAGGTGCTAGAAGGTATCTGGGCTGATCCCGCTAACACTGCGTTTTTGGGAACCCTAAACTGCTGGGGACGCTAGTATAGATCTGATCAGATCAGATATTGATCTGTTCAGATACTATACCACTAAGGGGGGTGTATGCTTAACGCGTGGGTGTTAGCGCTACTGGCACTAACCTGACGCTGCCTGGGGTGTGACGCAGACCCTCTCTGACGCTAAAACCTAATTGATATCACCCGCCGGGCGATCAGGGGGTTAAACCTTTATTGTGTTATATACGGCGGGTGCCCTGACACTATAAAAAGCAAACTAACTAACCAGCGTCACCCGTAACACTTATATGATGATCACTGGTGAAAGGGTTAACTAGGGGCAATTAGGGGGTTAAAACCTTTATTAGGTAATATATGGGGGTACCTGACGCTATATAAAAACCTGACGGCGAACCTAAAAAAAAATTACTGGCTACCGATCTGCATCACCGACGCTAAGACAGCGATCAGAAAAATGATTTTGGTTTAAGTTAGCTATGAGTAAGCACTGATTTTGTGCAAAACGCGTCAGCTATCCTGTTCTAGCTGGTTTTTGTAGTGCTGTTCATTAAACACACGTTGGATTGGAGTGCGGCTGTCCTCTTTTTTCGGCATCACCGACACTAAGACAACGATCATAAAAACGATCGCTTAGCGACAGTGGTGATAGGGGGTGGAAGGGTTACCTGGGGGGCGATCAGGGGGTTAAACCTTTATTAGATAATATATGGGGGTACCTGACGCTATAAAAACCTGCGGCGAACCTAAAAAAAATTACTGGCTACCGATCTGCATCACCGACGCTAAGACAGCGATCAGAAAAATTATCGCTTAGTGACAGTGGTGATAGGGGGTGAAAGGGTTACCTGGGGGGTGATCAAGGGGGTTAAACCTTTATTAGGTAATATATGGGGGTACCCGACGCTATAAAAACCTGCGGCGAACCTAAAGAAAATTACTGGCTACCGATCAGCATCACCGACGCTAAGACATCGATCAGAAAAATGATCGCTTAGCGACGGCGGTGCTAGGGGGTGAAAGGGTTACCTGGGGGGTGATCAAGGGGGTTAAACCTTTATTAGGTAATATATGGGGGTACCCGACGCTATAAAAACCTGCGGCGAACCTAAAAAAAATTACTGGCTACCGATCAGCATCGCCGACGCTAAGACATCGATCAGAAAAATTATCGCCTAGTGACAGTGGTGATAGGGGGTGAAAGGGTTACCTGGGGGGCGATCAAGGGGGTTAAACCTTTATTAGGTAATATACGGGGGTACCCGACGCTATAAAAACCTGCGGCGAACCTAAAAAAAATTACTGGCTACCGATCAGCATCACCGACGCTAAGACATCGATCAGAAAAATGATCGCTTAGCGACGGCGGTGCTAGGGGGTGAAAGGGTTACCTGGGGGGTGATCAAGGGGGTTAAACCTTTATTAGGTAATATATGGGGGTACCCGACGCTATAAAAACCTGCGGCGAACCTAAAAAAAATTACTGGCTACCGATCAGCATCGCCGACGCTAAGACATCGATCAGAAAAATTATCGCCTAGTGACAGTGGTGATAGGGGGTGAAAGGGTTACCTGGGGGGCGATCAAGGGGGTTAAACCTTTATTAGGTAATATATGGGGGTACCCGACGCTATAAAAACCTGCGGCGAACCTAAAAAAAAATACTGGCTACCGATCAGCATCACCGACGCTAAGACATCGATCAGAAAAATGATCGCTTAGCGACGGCGGTGTTAGGGGGTGAAAGGGTTATCTGGGGGGTGATCAGGGGTTAAACCTTTATTAGGGGGGGTTAGGGGGCTACACTGGACCTAAAACTAAATGTAGTGACACTTTTACAGTCACAAATGTCACTGATTGCAGTGATCACTAAATAAATGGTCACTGCAATCAGTGACACTGTGACTGGGGGCTGGGGGTGATCTGGGGGGTGATCTGGGGGTGTCTGGGGGGGCCTGGGGGGGCGATTTATGTGCCTATGTGTCCTGGTGTCAGTGTGCTGTTTTGTGCACTAACCTGCATCTTCTCCTGTACGGCGCTCGGTATATGTGAGCGCCGCAGGAGAGATGACATCACTTCCTCCTGCCTGTGTAAACAGTACACAGGCAGGGGAAGCTCTCTCATTCGCCGGGAGCGATCGAGAGGGGATGCCGGAATCGAACGGCCAGCCCCTCATGCCTGATCGCTACCGAAGGTAAAACGACCACCCACTGTAAAGAAGGGGGGTCCGATCGGACCCCCCAACTATACAAAGGCAATCACGTATATGTACGTGATTCTGCCTGTCGGTGCCATTCTGCCGACGTATATTTACAGTGGGCGGTCGTTAAGTGGTTAAGCTCATATTCCGCTTCTAACCTAACCATGCAGAAAGACTCAGGTTCCCGTGTCTCCTTTTCACTGAAATGTGTGTCGCTAAACATAAAAGGCCTAAATGTCCCGGAAAAACGGTTGCAGGTTTTGTCCGCCCTTACGAAGCAGAAGGCCCAGTTTGTTTTCCTTCAGGAAACCCACTTTCTCTCTGATTCCATTCCTAAACTTGCTAATAATCTCTATCCTACAGCTATTCATTCCACAAATCCCACTGCAAAGACCAAAGGGACCTCCATCTTAATAGCCAAACAGGCACCTTTCAAAATGTCGGACTCCCTGGTGGATTGTCACGTACCTGACGGTGATGAGCCCGGTTAGCAGAGGGAGGCCTCCCTTACGGCTCCCACCGGCGGCCCCTGGTGGTATAACAGGAAGCACGGAGGTGGAAGGGGTACGAGTGCCTGGCAGGATCAAGAACTACCGCAGGTGATCAGGAACCAGCAGGTGAGGAGGCAGGAACCAGGAACTACAGCAGGTGAGTGGACAGGAACCAGGAACTACAGCAGGTGAGTAGACAGGAACCAGGAACTCAGAAGATGACCCGGACCGGGAGGCACAGCAGGTAGACTGGAACCACTGGGCAGCAGCAGATGAACAGGAACCAGCAGATGAGCAGACAGGAACCAGCAGATGAGCAGACAGGAACCAGGAACTGCAGCAGGTGAGTAGACAGGAACCAGGAACTCAGCAGATGACCCGGACCGGGAGGCACAGCAGGTAGACTGGAACCACTGGGCAGCAGCAGGTGAACAGGAACCAGCAGATGAGCAGACAGGAACCAGCAGATGAGCAGACAGGAACCAGCAGATGAGCAGACAGGAACCAGGAACTCAGCAGATGACCCGGACCGGGAGGCACAGCAGGTAAACTGGAACCACTAGGCAGCAGCAGGTGAACAAGAGCCAAGGTCAGGCAGGATCGTCAGACAAGCCGGGGTCGGGTAAACTGGCAGGCAGCGAGGCACAAAAGGATCAGGCAATACCGAAGTCAGAAAACAGGGCGATGGTCAGGTACAGGCAGATAGCAGGAGGGTCACAGGAAGCCGGGTCAGATACAGGTAAACAAGGCAGATCAGGTCACTTGGGATAAACGCTGTAGAGCAGACAGCAGGGACTGTCTGCAAGTGAGGAGTTTAAATAGCCCTTCGGGCGTCACCTGCGGGGGCGGGAACCAGGAAGTCCAGGGCGTCTGTTCCTGACAGGGTTTCCATGACATGGATCCAGAGGGCAGGTTTGTCTTCATTAAAAGCCACTATGCATCTAAACCACTGACACTGGTGAATGTCTATTCGCCAAATGAACATCAGGTCTCCTTTTTTAGGAAAATCAGTGACCTTCTGCTCTCCTTCAGGGAGGGTATGGTTCTCCTGGGGGGAGACTTTAATGTTCCGTTTAGCCCTGACATTCATACTTCCTCAGGTACCTGCGTATTATCTTACCATGCCCTCCACCAAATCAAATTACAGCTTCAGGGAAGCTTTACATGATACGTGGCGTACTTTGTTTCCTTCGGTCAAGGACTATACTTTCTATTCTGCTCCATTTCAAAAATATTCCTGCATAGACTATTTTTTTCTTTCCCAACCTGACCTAACCTACCTTTCGCATGCTACAATAGATCCGATGTTTCTGTCGGACCATCACCCCATATGAGTCACCCTGACTTTCCCGGAAACAACTTTCAGGACCAAGACCTGGCGATTAGACTCGTCCTTACTCAAGGATGCAGAATTTGCCACCCGCTTGGAATCCCGAATTGGTGAATATTTCAGGGAGAACGCCTCCCCAGATATTTCTCCAATCACCTTGTGGGAAGCCCACAAATGTGTTATACGGGGGGAACTTATGGCTCAGGCGGCGAAAATCAAAAAGCTACATCAGGAGACTATAGTGAGTTTAATCGACAAAATTAAGAGACTGGAAGCCTCTCATAAATCCTCCCTCTCGCAACAATCACTGCAGGAACTCTCACATACCCGTTCCCTGCTTCTGGAAGAACTTGGAAAGCGCACTAGAAGACGCTATGTGCTCCATCAGAGAGTCTTCTACGAGCAGGGCAACAAATGTGGGAGGCTCTTGGCCCGGGTTGTACGAGCTTCCAGACCTGCCAACACGATTCACCAGATTCAAGGTCAGAATGGCACATTGCTGTCTAAGAATGGGGACATCGCAAAATACTTTGAACGATACTACGCAAAACTGTATAACTTGAAAACGATGGACCAGACCCCTGCTCAGGCTGATAGGAGAAAGGAAGCGATTAGGGACTTTCTAACCCAACACTGCCAAAACCCACTCTCCCAGACACAAGCTGAGGAAATGGAACAACCCCTTTCTATAGAGGAGCTCCAGGTTGCCATGAAACAAATGAAACCAGGAAAGAGCCCAGGCCCTGACGGGTTCACCTTGCAATATTATAAGTGCTTTTCCACGGTTTTATCCCCTAAATTAATAACCTCCTTTAATGCCATGTCATGTCCCGAAGTCTCCGTTGGACGTATTCTAGAAGCTCACATAACGGTTATACCGAAAGAGGGTAAAGATGACACTTTAGTGCAGAACTATAGGCCCATATCCCTGCTTAATGTGGATACCAAGCTCTATGCCAAGCTTTTAGCTAATAGATTGTCCCCGCTCTTACCCAACCTTATCTCCAATGATCAGGTCGGTTTTGTCCCTGGCAGGGAGGCCAGGGACAACACCATCAGAGCTTTAAATTTGCACAACTGGCTCACGACCTCGAAAACTCAAGGCTTCTTTCTCTCCCTAGACGCTGAGAAGGCATTCGACAGGGTGGCCTGGGATTACATGCATGAAGTGCTGAAGACGATCGGCCTTTGCCCTTGCATGCTGGCCCATATTTCAGCCTTGTATTCCACTCCCACTGCGAGCGTTCGAACTAATGATCACCTGTCGGACGCCTTCTCCATAGGTAATGGTACTCGTCAGGGCTGCCCATTATCCCCACTCATCTTTGTCCTTTCCTTAGAACCCTTTCTTAACCAACTGCGAAGTAACCCCGATATCAAGGGGGTATCAGTAAAGGATAGGGTATATAAAGTGGTTGCTTTCGCGGATGACATTATTCTTTCCCTAACTTCCCCACGCATCTCTTTACCTAACTTGCTGAAAGATATAGAAAACTTTGGACTTCTCTCGCAACTTTAAGATCAACTATACCAAGTCCCACGCCCTGAACATATCCCTCCCGAAAAATTATGTAGACTGTTGTCAGAGCTCTTTTCCATTCCTGTGGAACAAGAAAGCTATTACTTACCTTGGTATTCAAATTACTACATGACTGGCGGATATGTACAATGAGAATTTCCTAATAGCCTTAAAAAAAGCCCAACATGACCTGAAAGAGTGGGGAAGTCTCAATGTTTCATGGTTTGGCCAGTCTGCCCTCCTGAAAATGATCATATTACCACGCCTGCTATACCTTATACAGTGCATTCCGATTGCCCTACCATCCTCTTTCTTTGTAGCATTTAAAAAGGCATCCTCACTGTTTATATGGAAGGACTCACCTCCTCGCATTAAATACTCTCGGCTTACACGCTTAAAGGTTAGGGGTGGGATCGGTCTACCAGATCTCTACAAATACTATTTAGCGTGCCATCTTATGCGACTTGTGGACTGGAACATTCATGAGGCTGGGAAAGTTTGGGTGACCTTAGAAAAATCATTCACACGACTTCCTCTTAGATCGTTACCCTGGATACTACCCCGACACTGGCCACCGGAGATTGTGACACACCCTCTTATTCACTCCTCTCTTGGGGCCTTTGGGCGAGCGACAAAAAACCCCACATTCTCTTCAGTCCCTGGACCATTGACTACACTGAGAGGAAACCCCAGTTTCCTGCCGGGAGTTTCAATGGCTTTTCTACATCGGGAATGGCCACATGACGATGTTTTGGCACACCAGTTTTTCTCTGGTAGGTCCCATTGCACATATGAGCATTTGGTAGCTAAATCCCCCTGCAATTCCTTCCCGTTTTGGTCACATAGACAGATACGCCATTTTCTTTCTACGCAGGCGATGACAGAGACCTGGACAAGACGATTGACGTCCTTTGAGTCACTATGTACGCGATTGCCCCCACAGAGGCACCTGATCTCCTGTATGTACAGTATACTCTTAGATGACCCCTCGGAGGCCCTGGACCCAGCACGTTCAGCCTGGGAGGCTGACCTGCAGATTTCCCTCACAGATGAGGAGTGGGCCCTTATTAATGAATATGCCCATAAGGGCTCCCTCAATGTTGCTATACAGGAAAACTGTTACAAAATTGAAATGAGGTGGTACAGAACCCCAACACGCTTACACAAATTTTCTCCTTCCATCCCAGATACGTGCTGGAGGTGTGGAAAAGCGAAAGGGTCCATGCTACACATCTGGTGGGACTGTGAGTCCCTCCAACCATTTTGGAAGGAGGTGCACAAGCTCATTAAGCACATCACTACGTATGAGTTAGACTATTCTCCTGCGCAGTATCTCTTACACCATACTCGCCTAACTAAATCTGAATACTTTAAGTCCCTGGCCATGCACTTGGTAAATGCAGCGAGACTTTGCATACCGGTACATTGGCAATCCACACACACTCCAACGATTAAGGAATGGTTCCTGAGGATCTCCAAAATAGAGGAAATGGAAGAGCTATTCCACATTTCTCAAGAGCGTATCCAAAAATTCACGACCACATGGGCTTGTTGGACCCACTTTAAATCAACCCAGCGTTTTCACACCGGTAGTGCCTGAACCAAAAGGTACTACTCTCCTGATTATTGGTGGCAATGGTAATTAGACTCGTGTGGTATGGCTAGACTGGAAAATGAACAATGGCCCCGTTATCTTTTAGGCCCCCTACCCCCTTACCACTCCCCCTTCCTCCACCCCCCCCACTTCCCTTCCGTTTATTTGTTTCCCCCCCCCTCCTTTTTTTTTTATCTCCTCTCCTTTCTTCTCCTTCTTTCTCTCTCTTTTTCCCTTTCTTCTATTTTTCTCCCTATCTCCTTCGACTTCCCTGCTCTTCTTACTCTTGTAAGAGCACTTTATTTTTGCAATGAGTATTTGCGGTTCAATTGCTACATTTGGGCAATCCCAGATTATGGGACTGGAATTTCTGCAGGATTCCTAACCGCGTGTTGCTTACGTTATGTTCAGATATCTTTGTAATTTCATTTCAACATTTGCTGTTGTATTCACATTTTATGTATTACTCTACATAATCTCAATAAATCTCTTTATGGAAAAAATAAATAAATAGCATACCTTGGTCTGACCATGCATCAATAGATCTATCTATGGCAGACTCTGTTTCATCTACATTAAGCCCAATCTGGAGACTTAACACTTTTTTGTTACAACAGCGGGAAATAAAAGACGAGATTCGCACCCACCTGACAGAATTTTTTAATGAAAATGAGGGCTCGGTACAAAGCCCTTTTATGTTGTGGAACGCCCACAAAGCGTTCCTGAGGGGCATTTTCATACAAATGGGAGCGAGAATTAAGAGGCAGTGGCAGCAGCGACTTAACGAACTGACAAAATAAATCTCTGACTTAGAAACCCAAAATAAACATAAACCCTCTCCAGCCCTCTCCCTAAAACAGACGACACTTAGATCTGACCTTAGACGGCACCTACTAGAAAACGTTGAAAAAACAACCAAAAGACTTAAGATGAATTATTATGCTACTAAAAACAAAGCCGGAAAACTTTTGGCACAAACCTTTAAAGGCCATAGATACAAATCTAAAGTACCATATATAATTCATCCCAAAACCAAACAGAAAGAATATCATCCTCAAAAATTTGCAGACACCTTTAGCTACTATTATGGGACTTTGTATAATTTAAAAGACGACTCCTCTACTATCCAACCTACCCCCGAGACCATTAATCAATTCTTAGAGAAATTATCCATACCTAAATTGACACCTGACTAGCTCCAATCCCTAAATTTACCATTTGATGAAAAGGAAATATATAAGGCCATAGATTCTCTTCCCCTGAATAAATCACCAGGTCCAGATGGTTTCAGTGGAGAATACTATAGGGAATTCAAGTCCTTATTATCCCCCTTCCTACTACAAATATTTCATTCTGCAGTTGCCTCTGCCTCTTTTCCGCCTGAAATGCTTGAAGCTTTGATTGTAACTTTGCCTAAGCCCGGGAAGGAGCCCACCTCTTCTTCAAATTTCAGACCAATATCATTGCTGAACATTGATCTAAAACTTTACGCCAAACGAATAGCTTTACGCCTCATTAATATTCTACCTACATTCGTACACCCGGATCAAACAGGCTTCACGAAAAATAGACAAACCTCAGATGCGACGCGTCGCATGATTAATATCATACACTTGGCGCAGGTGCAGCAAAGGCATTCTCTGCTCCTATCTTTGGATGCGGAGAAGGCCTTTGATCGGATACATTGGATGTATCTAGCCAAAGTGTTAGAATCCTTTGGCTTTGATGGTAATATATGATCTGCTATCGTGGCCTTATATTCTAAACCATCAGCCAGGGTCTATATGTCTGGTATTCTTTTGACTCCGTTCACTATATCCAATAGTATGAAGCAAGGGTGTCCCCTATCTCCCTTAATATTTAATCTCTTAATGGAGCCACTAGCCATTTATATCAGGACTCATCCAAACATAAAAGGATTCCAGATAGGTAAACACACACATTTGATTAGTCTCTTTGCAGATGATATTATCATGATCATGACAGAGGTGGGCCCCTCCCTGGCTGCGACACATGAAGCGCTGAAACTATTCAACCAGGTTTCCTAATATAAAGTTAACGACAGTAAATCTTATATATTAGGCTTAGGAATTGATACTTCTACCAGCAAAAGGCTTAAAATACAATACCCCTACACTTGGAGTATGGAAGAAATAAAATACTTAGGAATTACATTAACAGCATCATTTAGTAGAGGTTAATTATTCTCCCTTTCTTCACAAACTTACCCTGAAACTCCAGGATCTAAACAGATCAGAATCAACCTGGTCTGGCCGTCTGGCGGGCTTTAAAATGATGTTGCTACCTCAATTCATTTACTTATTTAGGACCCTCCCTATCCCAGTCCCAGAGAGTTTCTTCAACACAGCACAGTCCATGATAAATAAATTCCTTTGGCAAGGGAGGAAAGCTATATGCGCCTTTCGAAAATTAATTAAATCTAGGATAGATGGAGGAGTGGGATATATACTCCTCAAGGACTATCACATGGCAGCAATCTTGGCCCAACTGAAACATTGATTTCCAGGTGATCATACCTCAAGATGGCAGGAACTAGAAGCTTACCAGTGCCCCAATTTCAAACCGTATGACTTATTGCTATCTAGCAGATTTATGACTCGCTACCCACCAAACTTATCACCTACTATGAAAGCTTCTCTTCAGGCTTGGAAGCTACTTTTAAATACCCCTCTAGTAGATACCAACTCTAAATCTATTTATCTTCCTATCACTAGCTTACAATTGCTAATCCCAAACTTAAACGTTAAGCACTGGGAATCCAAGGGTATTACAACCATTGCAGATAACCAAATATTTTTGATCACTCCAGATTGAATATGGTCTAGAACCCAAAGACCATTATACCTATATTCAAATCTCACACCTAGTGTCTTCTACTATAGAGATGTCCACTAGACATGCGCACTGCCAAAAAAATTGTTAGTTTTCGTTTTTGTTTCATTCGTTTTTTCTTTTTTTCGGGTCATTCGTTATGATCGCAATTCGTAAATTCGTATATTCGTAAATTTATACATTCATAAATTTGTACATTCGTAAATATCTACATTCGTAAATTCGTACATTCGTAAATTTATACATTCGTAAATTCGTACATTTATACATTCGTAAATTCGTACATTTGTAAATATATACATTCGTAAACTCGTACATTCGTAAATTTATACATTTGTAGATTCATACATTCGTAAATTTATACATTCGTAAATTCGTACATTTGTAAATATATACATTCGTAAATTTATACATTCGTAAATTCGTACATTCGTAAATTCATACATTCGTACATTCGTAAATTTGTAAATTCATACATTCGGAAATTTGGAAATTCGGAAATTTGGAAATTCGAAATTCGAAAATCCGAAAACACGAAAATTAGAAAATCTGAAAAAATAACTATTAAATTATAGGTATTGTAATTTCCTTTCAAATTTGGCTGTTAGCGAACGTAACGAATACAAATTTATCCGAAGTTACGCATAACCTGAAATAACAAATGCCACATCTAAACAAATGGAACGGAACAAATTAATAATTAATAATAATAATAATAAAACGTTTTTATTATTATTATTGTTATTTATTATTATTATTAATTCATTACGTTCAATATGTTTAGATACGGCATTCATTATTTCGGAAAACAATTCGTAACCTCGTTAAGTTCACTAATAGCCAAATTTGAAAGGAAATTCCAATACCTATAATTTAATAGTTAGTAATAGTTAAGTTATTATTAGTTAATTATTATTTCAGATTTACTAATTTACTAATTTACAAATGTACAAATTTCCGAATGTACAAATTTCCGAATGTACAAATTTACGAATGCACGAATTTCCGAATGTACAAATTTCCGAATGTACAAATTTCCGAATGTACGAATTTACGAATTTACGAATGCACGAATTTACGAATGTACGAATTTACGAATGTACAAATTTACGAATCTACGCATTTTCGGATATTCGCATTTACGAATATTCGTTAAAATTCGTTAAATGAGTTTTCGTTAATTCGGATATTTCCGAATTAACGAATTTGTCGAAATTCGTTAAAAAACGAATTCGAAACAAAACAAATTGCACATGACTAATGTCCACTGTCATATCTTGGCAGATGTATCTATACTTCACCAACCCTACCACTCCATCAAAGGCATATCCCTGTTCTACAGCTTTCTTCACCAAAAAACTCTATTCACCAAGACTCCTTCTATGAGAACTTTGGAAATAGACTTAATTTCCTATACAACTGATCAATGGAAATATGCCATTGCATCTGTTTATAAAGCCACTAAGAGTGTTAACTTATGGGAACTCTACCAAAAAATACTCCTGAGATGGTACTTAACTCCTACAAGATTAGATGGTTTTAATCCACAAATGTCCCCACTCTGCTGGAGACAATGTGACCAAAGAGGTTCCTTGATACATATACTCGGGACTTGCCCACTACTGCGAAACTACTGGTTGAAGATTTTCAATCTCATAAATCATATAACTAACTCTGATAAGCCACACAACCCAAGAACCCAAGCTTATCTTTGGGAATAGACACTATCCCTCATTCCTACAGAAACGTTGTATCTCATATTCTCCTAAGTGCACGACTAGAATTGACGAAGCGTTGGAAAAGAACTGAGCTTCCATCCCTCACAGACGTAATTAGGACCACTAACCTACATATCATATATGAAACTATGTCTGCTGCCTCTTAAAATTACGGCTCTAAATATCAGATTTGGAAACCTTGGATAGACTGGTATGGAAGTAACAAAACTATGTCGCAACCTCCAACTTAGAACCACAATGTACTATAAGATGTCACATCCAACTTCCTCTTTCTCTCTCTCTCTTCTTTCCTACTAAACCTTAGTATGTTTATATATGTTTTAGTTTACCTTTAGAATCACAATTTAATGCAAACAATTAAATCGAAATAACTCTGACGTGAACAGTGGGATTCCAATCTCTGTGGTGCAGTGTGTTCCTCTTGGGGCACCAGGAGGTTGGAAGATCACTATAAAAGGTTTTCTGAGCGAACTCTAAACTATGTTTTACGGTTTTGTATTGCCATTAAATCATATATGATCTAATGATAGTCAATTGCAACAACGTGGCCTCTATTGTAATGTTCGCTTTTGTAATGTCCATTGTACATTCTTGTTTGTATTCAAATATTTTCTCAATAAAAATCTATTGGAAAATTAATAATTGTGCTAGGTAATGTGCCAAAAAAAAGTGAATTAAATAAATATATAATAATATGAAACTTAACTGCAGAGGCTATCACAAAGGTGCTAAAACCTTAAAAATAGATGGATTGGATGGACAGCGCTTACAGGATATTGATAAAACACAATTATATGACGTGCCCAAAAGACATTGACTGTGACAATAGATCAAACATTCATATGAATAAATTATAGTCTGTATTCAAGTATTGAGTGCTCCAAAAAAGTGCATTGGTGCTTCAAAAGATATACAGTGTCAGCGTGTCACACTCCCCTCTTGTGACTCCACTCACCAAAAAGTATGGATCCTCAGCTTTGCAGTGTGGGGTCAAAAAAGCTGTGATCTATGTGATCTGGTGTATGAGGGATGAATTCTCAGAAGCCTCTCCATAGGGGTAATCTCGTAGATATATCAAAGTGGATTGACCATACTCAGAGAAAAAAACAAAGAGAAACCAATAGTGAAGTACTGCTAACACTGCACATACTTGCGCAATCAAAAACGCCACTCACAAGATAGCTGAATGGAAACAGGCATCAGTGTAAGATCCGGGTTCGCCGCTGGTCGGCGTGCATTCCATGGAAGACGGAAGTTGCGTCACTGGTTAGCAAAACCGGAAGTATGTCAATGCGTTTCGCTCCTCCTCCAGGGCATCATCAAAGGACATTCTTTGATGGGGGTAGGAATGATAGGGGGTAGAAATGACACTGTATCAGGCAGAGAAAGGAGGTGGGGGCACTATACCAGGGGCAGGAGGGGACTGGTACAATACCAGGGGCAGGATGATGGGGGAACTGGCACCATACGGGGGGCAGGATGGGTTGGAGGGACTGCCACTATACCAGAAGCAGGACTGGCATTGAACCAGGTGATGGGGGCTGCCATTGTACCATAGGCAGGTAGGAGGTGATTTTCACCATACCAGGGACAGGAGGGGGGGCATTGTACCAGGGGCAAAAAAGGTGGGGGAGAATTGGCATCATACTAGTCGCAGTATGGGGGGAACGTGCACTATACCAGGGAAAGGATATGGGAAGAAGGAGGGTGATTGGCATGGTACAAGTGACATGGGAGGGGGTGACGGGCAATGTACCAGGGACAGAAGGGCAGCAGTGGACTGGCACCATACCAGGGGAAGGAAGCTAAGGAGAGTTTGACACCACATCATGGGTGGGAAGACAATGAAACTGGTAAGATACCAGGGGCAGGAGAAGACGGGTAATTGTCACCAAACCAGGGGCAGGAGGATGGGGGAAATAGTTTTTTACCTTGTGAGTGTATTTCTTACCTTTTTATACATTAAATTGTGGTCATACTGCACTTATCAAAATGTGAAATGTGTGTGTGTTGCCGGCGCCAAGATACTTTTAATAAAATAACAGTCTGCTGCAATCAATTGTCATACCACCTTGTAGGTCAAATTAAATATTGAATAAAAAAGTGAATTGCGCTGACTTTAATCACTATGCCTGTGTTAGTTTAAACAATTATGTGAACTTAATGCTCTAATCATCAATAATTGGAACCACAAATGCTATACCAATCTGATTAAATTGTGTGCCATCAATAGCAGGGTGCCTGCTGTGGTTTTAAAGTGCATATGTAACAAACAGTGCCATTAACAATATGGTGTAAATTCCACTCACAAAATATACCAAAAATTGAAATGAAAATGAGTATGGTTCATTAAATCCTCCCAGTAAGCTGGATGAAAATATTAAGTGAATATATCTCCAATAATAAATAAATGTCCAAATAATCCAGTGTCAGCAATAGTTTCTATCCCCAGTGACTTGCTAGGCTTTCACCTTCACCACGTATGTGCTTAAACCGCCACCAGGTAGATTGGCCACTCACCGGATAGGATGAATATGTGTGCCTTTGGTTCATATGGATAACCACTCCAAATACCAGAATTTTCCAGCAGTTCCTCCCAGTATACTGATGGTGAATGTCACTCTATGATTGCTATAAAACACATAAAGGGCCATCATGGTGCAGTATGTTTTAAAATTATTTATTAAAGTTAAAAAATACCATTCACTCACATTTATATGTGCCTCTGAGCCGGCACTGAGCTGATCCAGCAGTGTATAGATGGTCTATATGTCTGGTATGCTTGAATGCCCCTTAAGATTCCTTCTTAAGCTGAATGGCATTTCCGATCTTATTGGATTACCAGAAATGACAAGCAAATAGTCCCGCAGCCTCAATGCATTTCGCAGTCAATGCGTCATCAGGAAGCTGCCTACTAATCGCCTGTCCCTTGATTTATACCCCCTTCCACTTTTGTTGACCTATCACCATCTCTTGTGTGAAGGGTGGCCGCTCCGTTTGACCAGAAGTGCCATATACACCATCTTAGCTAATGGCAATGCCCCATCTATTACCACTTCCGGTTGGAAGTGTTATCTCCACGTATTGGAAGTGTACTGGCCGCCATTTTAACTACTGGCAGGTTGTCTATTTTCCAATTTATTAGAAAACTCAATTTAAAATTTTTTTTTTTAGAGAGAGGGGATAATAAACCGTGACAGTGTAATACGATTTACAAACATAGTGAATTGAGAAACAAGTCCACGTTTAACCCCAATTCTAGTACCAATCAACATATAGAGGTCTTCAAAAGAATGGTGGAAAAAGAGATTAAAGGCATCAAATCAGAAAAACATAATCCAACAGATAGGATGTGGCGAGGTATCAAGAAATTAGAAAAAAGGAAGGACATAGTGGTCAGACCAGCAGACAGGGGGGGGGGGGCTTGTGGTATTGACAAAAAACGACTATGGGATTGAACTAGAGAGATTGGTCCAAGACAGTACCACATACGAAATACTGAAAAAGAATCCAAATAAAGAACTTAAATCCAAACTGAAAGAATTTTTGAACACAGGTATCGCAGATAGAATATTAAATAAAAAAGAGGGCAGATATTTACTGCCAGACGCACCGAAAGTACCCATTATATATCAGGTTCCCAAGGTCCACAAAAACAAAACAAAGCCACCGGCGAGACCCATAATCAGCGAAATTGGATCCATCCACTCCAGACTGGGGGAATATCTGGATGTCTATCTCCAGCCCTTAGCAGGGAAGGGACGGGCATTCATTAAAGATAGCAAGGATGTGATCCAGCTGCTTGAACAAGTGAGTGTGGATGACTCCACACTGTTGGTCACAATAGACGTGGAGTCGTTGTACACTAATATTAGGCAGGTGGATGCACTGGCAGCTGTAGCATGGGCTATGAAAAACTTTTCTGACTTAAGACTAAAGCAGAGAAGGTTCATATTAGAAGGTTTAAGGATGGCCATGGGGAACATTTTTTTCTTTCACAACCACCGGTTTTTCAAGCAGATAAAAGGAGTGGAAATGGGCAACAAGTATGCCCCAAGTGTGGCCAATATTTTCCTGAATAAATGGGAAGAGGAGGAGATAATCGGAAGATCTTGGCCACACCTACAAGTCTATAAAAGATTTATAGACGATATCTTAATCGTCTGGAAAGGCAACCGGAACAAACTAAATGAATTTGTCCAACACATAGGTGCGAACCAATATGGTATAAAATTCACAGTTAATGTGCAGCAGGAGATTATTTCTTTCCTTGATTTGGAAATATTCAAGAACGGAAACAATTTGCATACCAGAACCCACTTTAAGGAAACAGATAGAAATGGGTACATCCCATACAGCAGTTGCCACCATCCGCAATGGAAAAAAGCAATACCTAAGGGTCAATTCATCAGAATTAGACGCAATTGCAACTTAATGGTAGATTACCAGGAACAAATTGAAGTACTCATTAACAGATTTGTGGACAACGGATATGAAAGGGAACAACTAGAGCACACTAGGGAACAAGTTGAACAAATGTACAGGTCAAAATTACTAAAAAGTAAAAATAAGAGCAACAAAGATAAAGATAGGATACCTTTCATTACAGGATTCAATAAAGAGTATAAGAAATTAGAGAAGATCATCAAAAAGAACTGGCCCATTATTAGCAATGATCCACACCTCATCCAGGTTTTGCCATCTAAACCGGTATTTATTTACAGCAGGGCTAGGAGAATAAGAGATGTAATTGTTAAAAATGTTCCTGACCCTCCTAAGAAAATGACCACCTTTCTGGACCTAAAAGGTTTTTTTAGGTGTGGGAAGTGTAAACCCTGTAGGCTCACTAATAAAGCGAGCAGAAAAATAACAAAATTCCAATCTCGCTCCACAAAGCAAGAATTTAAGATAGAGAAATGTATTACCTGTAAGAGCACGCATGTCACCTACATACTGGAGTGCAGTTGTTGACTTCAGTATGTAGGAAGAACCACCAGGGCCCTATCTGTCAGAATAGGTGAACACGTGAGAAACATAAAGAAGGGGTACAAATACCACAGTGTTTCAAGACACTTTAGAGATGTACACAACAAAAACCCCCAGCATCTCACATTTTATGCCATTGACCGGATTGAACAAGACTTGAGGAATCTAAATTTACGAAGGGCAGTATCTCGTAATGAAACCTTTTGGATATTTAGATTGAACACAATGAAACCATAGGGGATGAATGTGGAACTAGATGTTACTTGTTTCTTAGAGGACTATTAATATTATTCTTTTTACTTTTTCCTTGTTTTCATTTTCTTCATTTTTTATTTTATGTTAATTTTTATTTTTATTTTTATTTTTATTTTTATTTTTATTATTTTTATTTTTATTTTTATTTCCATTTCTTTTTTTTTCCATAAATGATTTTATTGAAAGAAAAATAAGGTTACATGTACATACAAGACCTACAGGCTCATGAACATTTTAAGACTAACCAACATTTAAACAGAGCAATAACCAGTAACTGAAAGAGAGCAAGTAAACCCGCGTAAGAGTGCAAGGACCCACCGTAGGCCAATATCAGCAGGCCTATCCGGGGTCATGGTAAAACTTCTGAAATCGGAAATTGCAATGGTCGTATAGGTGTTGGGAGCCCCTAGCAAGGCTCCAGGCTATCTTTTGGTCGGTTAATTCGCAATCGGGAAAGACAAATAGAGAAAAATAATAATCATATCAGAGGGGGGGGGGAAATAAAATGAAAATAAATAAATAAATAAATAAAATAAAACAAAAAAGGGGGGGAGGGGGGGCGTACACAGAGAAGAGGTTTACATTGACATAGGCATGGGAAAGGGGTAGAAGGAGAAGAAGAAGGGTAGGTAGAGGGTAGCAGTCAAGAATAGAAAATAGAGAGTAGTGGGGAGAAGTGAGAAGTGTGAGGTGGGGGGTGGGGGCCGCTCTCCGTCCCGGGCCCCCGCACCAGATCAAAACGCAGGAAAGATTGCTGTGAGAACTGTTTTTACTTCAAATACTTTAGGACAGCATTTTAGAAGAAGGACTTATAGTAATCCGTAGTCCTAAAATGCGTCCAACAGGACCAGGTCAAACTAAACTTCTGTAAGCGGTCATGGGCTGTATGTATCAATTCCTCCATCTCCTCTATCTTAGCTACTCTGATCAAGCATTCTCAAATGGTCGGGATATCCTTTGAACGTCAATGTGTAGGAACACATAGTCTGGCTGCATTAACCATATGTATAGCCAATGATTTTTGGTAATTTCGTTTGGGTAGAGTAGTATGGTGTAGAAGGTATTGAGCAGGAGTGTAGTCTAGAGTGAAAGTGGTAAACCGTGTAATGATGGAGTGGACCTCCCTCCAAAAAGGTTGGAGCAAGGTACACTCCCACCAAATGTGGATCATGGATCCTACCTCTTCTGTACACCTCCAACATGTATCCGGAATAGAGGGTGAGAATTTATGTAGATGAGATGGGGTTTTATACCATTTCGTGATAATTTTATAACCGTTTTCTTGGATAGCAACGTTCATCGTGCCTTTATGCGCAAGAGTGAATATGGATTCCCAGTCATCGTCCTCAAGTGTGATTTGCAGGTCCCTTTCCCAAGAAGCACGTACATTCTGCATCGTGGGAGTACCAGAAACGTCCTGCAGTAGGGCGTAAATGTGTGACACAAGGTGTCGTTGTGGTGTATTGCGTGAACAAAGTGCTTCAAATGGTGTAAGTTGTCTATCCCACGTGACCTTCGCATCTTTAGAGGTAAGAAAGTGAGTCAGCTGTCTAAAAGACCAGAAAGGAAAAGTGTTAGTACATGATTTAGAGGTAAGCTCCTCATATGATCGTCTTTGGCCTTTGTGAAAGAAATGGCACGCCAGAACCTCCTCGTGTGGCCATTCCGTGTGGAGGAATGCGTTCGAATCTCCCGGAGAGAACTCAGGGTTGCCTCTCAGAGGGGTTAGTGGACCCGTTTGTGAGGATAGGTTAAAGAGAGCGACTGCTTTCCTAAAGACCGATAGGGAAGGTGCAATGAGCGGGTGTGTCTTGAGGGTCAGGGGCCAGAATCGAGGTGACAGCCAAGGTAATGTGGCAATCGGAGTTTGCGTGAGAGAATTTTCTAGCATCACCCATGCTTTCCTTAGTTTGTGAAGTTTCCAGTCCACCACTCTAGTTAGGTGGCAGGCCAGATAATATTTATAAAGATCTGGTAGACCAATGCCACCGGTTGCTTTGGAGCATGTCAACCGTGAGTATTTAATTTGTAAGGCATTATTCTTCCAAATGAAGCTAGTGCATGCTTTTTTATATGCCGCAAAGAATGAGGGGGTAAGTGAATCGGAATTGTCTGCATTAAATATAATAGGCGGAGCTTAGAGAGGGCATAGAGGAAGTTGTGGCTATAAAGATCCGTTATGTTCTTAGTGACCTGGATGCCTAAATAGGTAATGGCTGTCTTCTGCCAATGAAAGGGAAAGGATTCCTGACAATGTGTGACTTCTTGAGGGGTAAGGGATACATTTAGGGCATGCGATTTGGAATAATTGATTTTGAGATTTGATAACTCGCCAAAGTGTTTTATGTCTTTCAAAAGATTGGGTAGCGATATCCGAGGGGATTGTAAGGATAATAGGATATCGTCAGCAAAGGCCGCTACTTAAAATTCTCTATGGGCAATGGAGATTCCTTTGATATCCATGTTGGACCTTAGTCTATTTAGGAGGGGCTCTAGAGTCAAAACAAAGATCAGGGGAGATAATGAGCAACCCTGACGGGTACCATTGCTTATCGAGAAGGCGTCTGACAGGAGGCCATTAGCCCTCACCCTTGCGGAGGGGTTAGTATAGAGGGCAGTGATATGTGCAAGCATACGTGGCAGGAGGCCTATGCCTTCCAAGACCGCCCGCATGTAATCCCATGACACCCTGTCAAACGCCTTCTCAGCATCAAGGGAAAGGAGGAATCCCCCGGTCTCCGATGAGGCCAGCCAATGCTGAACATTTAAAGTGCGGATAGTATTGTCCCTAGCCTCCCTACCCGGGATAAAGCCCACCTGATCAGATGATATGAGGCCAGGGATCAAGGGGAGTAACCTATTTGCTAGCATCTTAGCGTAGATTTTTATGTCCACGTTAAGCAGGGAGATCGGCCTATAGTTAGAGACTTGTGTGGTATCTTTCCCATCTTTCGGGATAACTGCTATATGGGCTTCCAGTAATCTGCCTAGGGAAGTGTGAGGGGACGAAAGGGAGTTAAATGTGTTTAGCATTTTGGGAGTAAGATCCTCCTGAAAGCATTTGTAATACAACAGAGGGACGCCATCAGGGCCTGGGCTTTTTCCCACCTTCATCTGTTTGATTGCTAAGTGGAGTTCTTCCATGGAGAAAGGGCTCTCCATGGCTTCAGCCTGCTGGGGGGTGAAAGGTTTGGGGCAGTAATCTGCCAGGAAGTCCGATAATTGAGAGGAACGTCTGGCCATATTGGTCACCCCTCCCCCTTCTTGCGCCAAATTGTACAGTTTAGAGTAGAATTTTTCAAAGTGTTTGGTTATTTCTTCGTTCTTTGAAAGGAGTGTACCTTGGCTGTCACAAATATGATGAATCACTGACGAGACCTTATCTGCCTGTATCGTGCGAGCCAACAGTCTCCCACTTTTGTTGCCGTGTTCGTAGAACACTTTCTGTCTTCTAGTGCGCTTCCCCAGCTCTCCCACCAAAGCAGAACGCGCCTGCAAAAGCTCCTGCAGTGTAGCTTGCATGGATGACTGTTTATGGGCTCTTTCCAGGCGGTTATTTTTTTCAATTAATGATTTAACGTCTTCCTGGTGCCTTTTTTTGGCTATCGTAGCTAAAGAGATTGATTTTCCCATTAGGACACATTTGTGTGCTTCCCAAAGTGTTATGGGAGAGACATCTGGGGTAGAGTTTTCTTGAAAATACAATTGAATTCGGGTACGCACTTGTCTAACATTTTCAGGGTCTTTGAATAGCGTTGGATTCAGTCTCCAGGTTTTCGTTGTCTTATGGACTTCAGGAAACGTAAGAGTTACTGTTATGGGGTGGTGATCTGATAAGAACATTGGCCCTATAGTGGCCTGCGAGAGAAAGGATAGGTCTGTCTGCGAGAGAAAAAAGTAATCTATCCTGGAGTATTTCTGGTGAGGTGGAGAGAAAAAAGTGTAATCTTTATCGGTAGGATACATGGTACGCCATGTGTCATGGAGCGTTAGGTATTGCATTTGGAGTCTAATCTGGCGAAGTGCCCAGTGTGTGAGGGTGGATGTGCCTGTAGAGGAGTCTATAGTTGGGTTTAATGGAACATTAAAGTCCCCTCCCAAGAGTACAATACCCTCCTGGAACGTGGCAAGCAGGTCACAGACCTTCCTAAAGAACGACACTTGGTGCTCGTTTGGACAGTACACATTGGCTAGTGTGATTGGTTTAGAGGCAAAGGTACCTTTAATAAAAATGTACCTGCCCTCCGGATCGATTATCGAATCCGACAATCGAAAATCAGCGCGTTTGGAGACCAGTATGGAAACTCCCTTTGTTTTGGACTCTGGGTTCGTAGAATGTATTACCTGCTTGTAAATATGGTTCCCCAATTTGGGGATTGCATCAGATCTGAAATGAGTTTCTTGGAGCATAAGAAAGTGAGCATTGTGTTTAGTCAATGCTGACAATACCTGTGCTCTCTTTTCAGGGAGATTTAGGCCTTTGACATTGAGTGAGAGACATTTCAATGACAGCTGTTGTTTAATTATATTCTCCTTCCGCATGGTGTAATCTAACGGAGAGTATAATATGTATGTGCGAAGTCTGAGTGTTAATGCGGTAATCAGGAGCTACCGCACTGTCCTCGACAGGAGAGAGGAAAGAAGAGCGACCCCCACGAAAATAAAGAAAAGAAAAGAAAAAGAAGGAGAGAAACAAAAACAAAAACAAAAAAAAATGGTGGGGAGGGAGCAAGTAGGATCTAGAGAAATATGGGAGGGAGTAAGTAAGGGAGTCAGGAAGCGGGGGGGGGAGGGGAAATGTACGGAGAAGAACAATGCACTAACGCTGGGAGGATCTACAGCGCGTGCGTGATAGTACCGGAGGCAGTTAAATATAAATCTAACCGCCTAATGAAGGAAAATCCGGAGTGTCAGCTTCCCGCCAAGTGGGAGGCTGTGGAGGGGTAGAAAGCCTAGGACGGGACACTGGAATCCCGCACAACGGTGGACGTAAGGAGATAAAACAGGTGCTTAAAAGACATTGGGTGGCGTAAATGAGAATCATGGGATGAAAAACGAGAAGTACAAAAGGGAATCGAGAAAGAATGAATGAATATTGGGACGTGGAAATTCCCTGCACAGGTTGTTACTTCGGGATACACTGTTGCATAATGATAAAAGGGGCGATCCATAAGCCTATCCGAGTTATATGATAGACCTGTCTAAACCTATTGTAACCGGAATCTAAACGGAACCACTACCTAGGGATTAGAGTGGGCAATATTCATCCTTAAACATTATCACACATTTGTGGAGATCGGTGTGTCCCTGAGCCCACAAATATATAGGCCCCTGAACTCACCGATCCAGAACCATAGAAACAGATAAACAAATAAACAAATAAACAAATAAACAAATAGACATTGAAACACTGCAACGCTGCCCCCCGCCCCCCAAGGAGCTCAGACTGTGTGTTAATCCAGTTGGGCCCCAATCTGAAAAGTAATTTTCCAGGTCTAGGACCAGTCTCAGGAGATACCCCAGGGTTGTGTTCATGGTAAGAGTATACTCTTCCCCTGAGACCCTATGTCGTCCCGCTTAAACATGAGCGTAGTTCAAGTTAGGTCTTATTATGAAAGAGGTACTTGCCTAGCATGGAGAGCTTAACACGTGCTACAGAATAAGTACAGGTTCAACCCATAAAAAAAATCAAAAAAGGGAAAATGGAGGAGTGGACCCGGCCCCCACCGTGAAAAACGGTAATCTGGTTTGGCGATTCCCTTAGGATAATCCTACAGCAGGGGCCAATATAAAAGACAATATATCTAGATTGTAGAGACATTCCTCAAGCCGCCAGGAGCCGAGTCCACCTCCCCAAAGTAATCAGCAGGCATAAAAACAAAGCGGTCTAAGTAGGCAAAGGCATATCCCTGGCAAACCATACGTGTGAGCACCTGTTACCTTCTCGGTAGCATACAACACATAGTCCCTGGAAGGAATGGACCCTGAGAAGGCCCCCTGGCATCGAATGTTCTTGGCGCGTTGGAAGGCATCAAAGGGCCGCAGTTTAGAAATAACCGTCTAGGTGAAGGTGAAGACAAAGTTGGCTGGAGTCAAAGGGGGCAGTAAGTTCCGATCGGGCTTGGGGGGTTGAGGTCAGCAAAAAAAAGGAAAAAAACATTTTCTCTTCTCTTTTTTCTTTTCCCTCCTTCCCTTGTGTTGGAACCGTAAACAAAGTTAAACAGCAATAGAACGTTCCTGTGTAATCTCAACTAGGTAGTGTAGAGGCTTGATGTAAAAAAGAGCAGGGTTAAGCATCCTGAAGTCCCCTTCTCGGGGTTCCAGCCGGGTCCGGGTGTTGCAGGAGGTTGTCTCGGCGGGCATATCGGTCTCCTGGTGAGGTCGGGTCCAATCTGCGGTGTCTGGAGCGTTGTCGCTGAGCTTTTGGTGAGGAGTTGTGAGAGACAGGTTTCCAAGGCTCCGTGGGAAAATAGAAGGAGTACCAGTCAGGCAGGTCAATCAATGGTATGTCTAGTTGTTCGCAGAATACAGGCAAATCTTCTGGGGTCCGTAAGAAGGCTGTACGGCCCCTGGTGGACACTGAGAGGCAAAACGGGAACTTCCACCTATACTGTATATTGCGGGCCCGCAGTGTATCCAACAGGGGTCGCAGAGTGCGCCTATTCTGTAAAGTTATTTGAGAGAGATCTTGGAATAATTTAATGTCTGTGCCATTAAACAAAATGCGGCCTCTGTCTCTTGCCTTCCTCAGTATCTCCTCTTTGAGGGGAAAATTGACAATACAGCACACAATGTCTCTGGGGGGTTCAGAATCTCGGGGAGGGGGTCTCAGGGCCCGATGCAGTCTTTCCATCTCGATGGGGGAGTCAGCTGGGCGGCCCAAGAGGTCATTGAAAATGGAGCAGACCGTTTGTGGTAGTGTAGCCGGGTCTATACCCTCGGGGACTCCCCGCACCCTAACATTATGTCTGCGGCCCCTATTATCTAAATCCTCCACAGGTCTGTGGAGTTCAAACATGTGGGATAGTTGTGAGTCATAAGTCTTTTGTACTTTCCTGATTGCTACTGCCTGAGTTTGGGTGGTTTCTTCCACCTCGGTGAGGCGGTGGTTCATTGTGTGGATGTCCGACTTCAGATCCGCAATGGCCGTTGTTAGAGTATGTTTGATGTCTAGTGCCACTCTCTGCAGATCTCTTTGGAGGTCGAGTAGGCTCGGGTTAGGGTCTGTGGCTGACCTCAGACCAGCGGTGTTTTCAAGCGAGATCAAGGATGAGGCCCATGAGGCCTGTGAGGTCTGTGAAGCCTGCATCTCCCCGTGGTCCCCTGAGGGCCGAGTCCTGAACATCTCCGGAATATTGTTGCTCAATTGTGACCCTGAGTCTTTGAGAGTGCGTGGTGTGGAGGAGCTTCTAGTGGATTTCCCCATGATTCAGCTGATTGTGGTGTCTAAAGAAAGCGTTTCACATCCCCGTCATGCAGGAGTCCTATCTTCATGCTGCCATCCCGGCCGCCGTCTGAGCAAATCCCCACCTAAATAAATCTTCTAGCATAGCAGCCCGGGTCACCCCTCTTGCAGGCGGGGTGTCAGAATTAAGCCGTGGGGCTTGAAGTTAGTGCAGGGGAGGACGGAGATGCTGCCTGTAGGCCTGAGGTGTAGCAAGATGGCTGCCTTTCCCCTGCTTTAAACAGCACTATTGGGTGCCTCCACCGGCCTTCGGAACTCCCCTTCTCCAGCCTGACTGTCCAGGAGAGGTGGGATAGCTGTGACCAGAGATGTTCCCCGCTCCTCTCGTGGCCACAGTACTCGAGTCCCGGGGATTCGGAGGACCCGCAGGCCTCAAGATGGCGGCAGATCCCACGTGGATGGGAGCAGCCCAGAAAGTTCCTTAAAGCACCCCCGGCAAAGACAGGGCCCAGGATGGGGGACCGGGCGGGTGCCGAGTGTAGGTCCGGCCGCACTGCGCTCTCGCAGGGGTACAGCCACAGGAAAGACCGGGGATTCAAGGCCTCACAAGGCCGCTTGGAGTCGCGGCCACCATAGATGGCTCCGAGACTCCGCTCTGCCTTCGGGCTGATCCAGGTAGGAGGATGGGTGGCGGGTGGGGGTGGATGGTGGTCCCTTACCTCCAAGACTGCCGGGGTCTGGCTCCTCCGGGAGGTCTTAGGCCGGCCGACAAGATGGCAGCGGCTGCAGAAGCTGGAGGATCTCGGGCGTCCCCCGGTCGAATCGCTCCGTAATAACGGCCCAGGACACTGCGGTGGGGCGAGGTGAACAGGCTGGGGTGAGATTGGGACGCGGATGGTTGTTTTAACAGCCCGGATGGCGGTGGATGGAGTTCGGGAGTCCCGGAGCTCCTCTGAAGCACGTCCGCCGCTGCTCACATCAGGACACGCCCCTCTTTATTTCCATTTCTATTTGAATTTTATTTTTTTATTTTTATTTTCATTTTTATTTTAAATTTTATTATATTTTTTATTTATTCAATTTTTTCCTTTTTCCCTCTTCCCTCTCTTTTTTCCATTTACTACTGATAGGGATCATACAGAAATATTCGGGTACAATTTAAGTATATGAAAAATTTAGTTTTTTATATAAAAGGGTGGCATATGAATAATTGAATTAATTAGCAATTGTGTAGTGTGTATTTAGGGTTAATGCCTATATACATATATTTTATATTGTCTTAAACATGATTAGTTAGGTAGGAATGATTGAAACATGGTTTACCAGTAATTATGAAATTGTAAGAGCGACCCAGCCATGTATAGGGGCAACCCAATACAATCACTTGGGGACAGCTGTTGATTACACACCAGGAATAGGTGACATTTTTAACTCAGGGGAATTTGTGAAACAAATGTTGCTATTTCCAGAAAGTTTTCACCTTTGGAAAATAGACAACCCGCCAGTAGTTAAAATGGCAGCCAGTACACTTCCGGTACGTGGAGATAACACTTCCGACTGGAAGTGGTAATAGATGGGGCATTGCCATTAGCTAAAATGGAGGATATGGCACTTCCGGTCCAATGGAGCGGCCGCCCTTCACACAAGAGATGGTGATAGGTCAACAAAAGTGGAAGGGGGTATAAATCCAGGAACAGGCGATTAGTAGGCAGCTTCCTGATGACGCATTGACTGCAAAATGCATTGAGGCTGCGGGACTATTTGCTTGTCATTTCTGGTAATCCAATAAGATCGGAAACGCCATTCAGCTTAAGAAGGAATCTTAAGGGGCACTCGTGCGAACCAGACATATAGACCATCTATACACTGCTGGATCAGCTCAGTGCCGGCTCAGAGGCACATATAAATGTGAGTGAATGTCATTTTTTAACTGTAATAAATAATTTTAAGACATACTGCACCATGATAGCCCTTTATGTGTTTTATAGTAATCATAGAGTGACATTCAGTATACTGGGAGGAACTGCTGGAAAAGTCTGGTATTTGGAGTGGTTATCCATATGAACCAAAGGCACACATATTCAGCCTATCTGGTGAGTGGCCAATCTACCTGGTGGTGGTTTAAGCACATACGTGATGAAGGTGAAAGCCTAGCAAGTCACTGGATCATTTGGACATTTATTTATTATTGGAGATATATTCACTTAATATTTTCATCCAGCTTACTGGGAGGATTTAATGAACCATACTCATTTTCATTTCAATTTTTGGTATATTTTGTGAGTGGAATTTACACCATATTGTTAATGGCACTGTTTGTTGCATATGCACTTTAAAACCACAGCAGGCACCCTGCTATTGATGGCACGCAATTTAATCAGATTGGTATAGCATTTGTGGTTGCAATTATTGATGTTTAGAGCATTAAGTTCACATAATTGTTTAGTCTAACACAGGCATAGTGATTCAAGTCAGTGCAATTCATATTTTTATTCAATACTGCACTTAGCACTCAGTGATGCTCTCTCTGTCCTTTGTGTTCCCAGAGTGGCTTGTAGCTCACCCCCTATTCCCTCCACCTTGCCTTCACCCCAGCCTTACCCAACTCCCAAACCCCCCCTCCCAAACCACCCCTCTACCTACTATTCTTCCTAGGTGATAGGTATCGGTAATTGGTATCGGTGAGTATCGGTATCGGTACTCATACTCAGTGTAAAAAAATTTGGTATCAGGGGCACGGCCAGGATGTGAGAGGAGAAGGACATGCAGAGGCTGAGCTCCGCTCTCACAATTATCCTGCAGTCTATTGTTAGCTAAAAATCCTTATGGATTTCCACAGTCACCCTGGGGTCCAGAAGGGCAAACGGCACTCCGCGGGCACCTCTGCTGTCACCGTGTAAGCTCCGATCGTCCTCAACAAACACTCCACGAGCCGTCATGGCCATCTTGCACATGAGGCCTCCCGCTTCCACAATGTCGGCCGGCACCCAAACAGCCAAGGAGCCGGAGGCTACATCCCATGCCGAAATCCTGGCTGCTATAAAGGCTGGGAATGACTCCATGATGGTCTAGATCGACCACTTAGTGACAGATGTCAGTCTCATCTGTCACGACATGGACAAATTTAGGTCACGGTTTGCGGAGGCGGAAAGGCCGCATATCCCAGCTAGAAGATTCTACCAGGTTGGATTCTCGGGACCTCCGCACACTGCAGATTCTGGTTCAGGCCTTGCAACACAAAGCCATCGACACCGAGAACCGACTTAGGAGGAACAACGTCCGAATCCTGGGCCTGCCAGTACGGACGGAAGGAGCCAGGCCTGCAGAGTTTGCAGAATCCTTCCTACGCTGCTGGACATGCCGCCTACCTTTGTGGTAGAGAGGGCTCACAGAGTCCTCCATACACCTCCGATTCCCGAGAATCCGCCGAGACCCTTCCTGCTGAAACTATTAAACTACAGGGACAGGGACCGGGTGCTAGCAGCAGCTAGAGCCAAGCAAGAGCTCCGCTTCAACAATGCAAAAATCCTGCTTTTTCTGGATTACTCCCCAGAGGTGCAACAGAGATGCCGCTCCTTTACTGACGTGAGACGTCGCCTGAGAGAAAAGGGCTTAAAGTTCAGCCTCCTTTACCCCAGCAAGCTCCGAGTGATAGATGGTGATCAGGCTCATTTTTTGAAGATCCGGAGACAGCTTTATCTTGGCTGGATGGTCGTTGAGTGCCCCCTCCGCACGGCGATTATACATGAGCGGTAGCTCTTTCTACTTGTTTCCACCAGAGCCAGTATGTTAAATGGATCATACTGTTATTCCAGCCATGAACCTGGGGGTCCTTTCCTTTCCCCTTGTTACTTCCAGTTAGCTCTTTTTGGGGATCAGTCATTGCTATTCCCTAACCCCTTCCCTCACCTATGTTCCCATTTTTCAGCTGAAGATTGCTGTGAGCACAATATTGGAGCCGGTTTGTTCAGCTCACAAAGTACAGTTATATCAACCAACTCAAGGAACTGTGTCAGTGAATTGAACTTGACTGGGCCCCGTCCTTTTCGGACCACCGCCAACCCCCCCTTTTCCAGATACACTTGGGGTGCAATACAGAAAACTGTGTTCACTTCTCTGTACCCACCCCCACACCCTGTTATCCAGAACTCCTAGTCACAGTGGTGTGCGAGAACTTCATGCCACACAAGATCTGGACTGATACAGACCTGGTAGAGACCCAAGTTGTAGGGTTCTACTAGATACAGGTTACATGTTTTTGGGTAAAAACTATTCCCATTCCCTGTTTTTTTGGGAAGGTGATGGGAACTAGTAGGAGAAGGTCACTTCTTTTGGCCCTGGGAAGCTATTGGTCATGGGTGACTGCAATGCCACCATGTCGGCTGATCTTGACAGACCCACTCCTTCAAAAATGCATTGTTCAGGACTATCCACCTGGGCTCAGTCGATTGGTTTGGTTAAAATATGGAGATGGAAACACCCTACTCCCCGGTCCTACTCCTGTTTCTCAGCTTCCCACAAAACTGCCTCGCGGATAGACCTGGCCTTTGCCAACTCACTACTGCTTGGAGGCAACCTATTTACCTAGTGGACTGTTGCATCATAGCCCCCCGACCATGGTTTTCCACACCCCTGCCTCCCGTAGCGCAGCTTTGTGGAAGCTGGGACCAGAATGGATCTCCCATCCTGATCTTACAGATGAAATGCCACAATTGTTGAGTGAATTCTGGGAGCGGAAAACGGGGTCCTCCTCTCCAGACATCACATGGGATGCCTTCAAGGCCTACTCTAGGGGGCAATATATTTCTTCTATTGCGGCAATCAGAAAGAAACAGTCATTAGAGACTCAGTCCTTGCAGCAGTCAGTATTTGATCATACTAACATTTACAATGCAGACCCCACCCCTGGCCACTTTGATCTCTTGGAGGCTGCCCAGAGAGAACTGAACCTTCACCTGGTAGAAATCACAAAGTTAGACACGTATAAAAACAGGCAACAATTCTTTGAACAGGGTGACAGGAATGGCCGACTGTTGGTCATGTTGGCCCAACATGACCAACCACTCACACTTATCTCCACTATAACCACCCCGGGTGGTGGGACGGCAACAACCCCCTGGGACATCTTACAAGAATTTAATAACTTCTATGAAACTTTATATACCTCCGGTCTGCCCTCTGACTTCTGGCCTGAGGAGCTATGGGATCTGTTGGACCCTCTGGCCCTCGGCTGGTTGTCGGATTTAGAACGAGAGACATTAGTGCAACCTTTCACGGCTTTGGAGGTTCTAAATACAATCAAATCCTTCCCCTCCGGAAAGGCACCAGGCCCAGACGGGTTGCCAATAGATTTTTATAAAACACACAGGGAGGTGCTGGCACCGCAGTTGGCAACGCTATTTACGAAATGCCTCTTGAAGGGGAAATGACTGGATTCTATGTACCATGCCTATCTGACCTTGATATATAAATCTCATAAAGACCCTACTTCCTGTGCTTCCTATAGGCCCATTGCGCTGCTAAACAATGACTTTAAAAATTTGACCAAACTCCTTGCTATTAAACTATACCCCATGCTACCCTCAGTAATAGACTCTGATCAAACTGGTTTCATGCCCCGTAGAGCCACAGACGTAAACCTTCGTAGACTCTTCACGAATATCCATGCCCAACACATCAATGATGGATCTCGAACTGTTGCCTCCTTAGACATTGAGAAGGCGTCTGATACCGTTGAGTGGCCCTTCTTATGGGAGACATTGCGTAGAATGGGTTTCCCTTTGCTCTTCATTAAATGGCTTCAGGTTATATACAAATGCCCTACCTCCTCGGTGCACCTGGGAGGTCAATTATCTGAACCCTTCGGGCTCTCCAGGGGTACAAGACAGGGCTGCCCTCTCTCCCCGGGACTATTCGCCCTTGCAGTAGAACCGGTGGCGGAGGCGCTGCGCATGTCCCCACATATTAAGGGTCTTCGCATTGGGCTGCTGGAGGAGAGGGTAGCCCTGTACACCGGTGACATGCTACTTTTTCTCGGCGATGCAGGTCCATCATTACAGGGTGCACTGACAGTACTGAACACCTTTGCCAGAGTCACGGGGATAAAAGTAAACTGGTCCAAATCTTTACTATTCCCAATAGACCAGGCCACGAGGACGACATCCCCTTCTGACACTCCCCTTCAGTGGGTAGACACGTTCAAATACCTGGGTGTCATTGTTTCCTCTCGAGCTACGGAATTCATCTCTCTCAATTTAGATCCAGTTATACTAGATATAAAGGTCAAACTTAAGTCATGGGGAAATTTGCCACTATCCTTATGGGGCTGAGTTAACCTTCTCAAAATGAAAATCATTCCCAAACTCACCTACCTTTTTTTGTCTTTCCCCGCAATGGATTGCCAAATCCTTCTTTAAAAGGCTTAATCAGGTTTTCTCTTCCTTTCTATTGCATCCCTCTCCGCCGAGATATAAACAAAGCACCTTGATGAGACCGCGAACACAAGGGGGTATGGCATTCCCAGATTGCTGTAAATACTATCTTGCCGCACAGCTGGTGACCGCAGCATGGTGGCTAGATCCAGATAAAACAAATTTAGCTATAGTCCTAGAGGCGGCAGTGGTGGGATCATTAAAGGCACTTAAATTGCTGGTCTATAGGGGACTTTGTGCCCCTTACCCCCTGACCACCTCCATGTATACCACCATACGTGCATGAAAGGCAGGGTTGACAGTGGAAAAATATAGACCTAATGAAATCTCACCTAACGCTCCCATTTGGCTGAATCCTAATACAACTCACTTTTACAAAATGTCTGATCCATACGCATGGACCAAATATGGCATCAAACATATATCTCAGATAACAGAGAACAACACTTTAATCCCCTTGTCTCAACTCTCACAGACTGATAATGTACCAAATCATTATGTATTTCGATACTTGCAATTGTCTCATGCTTTTAATACACAATTCTCGCACTCCTCCTGCATGGTGGTCCAGTCAGGGTTGGAGAAAACACTCCGTTCCAGATGTGCCGAAAAACCAACCTCCCATCTTTATGAACATCTTATATTTGTGTCTCTCGCTCCCATGGATAAACTCTGGTCTTGTTGGCAAAGAGATATCCCTACACTGGACAACGATGACTGGGACGATGTTTGGGATTTCCCCTTTAGCTCTCTGGTTTTATTGTGAGACAGACTTGTGCAGTTTAAAATAGTGCATAGAGCTTACATTACACCATATAGACTTCATAAAATGAAACCCGAGCAGAATGCTGGAGGTGTAGTGCCTCCCCGGGAGACTTTACACATATTTTCTGGGCCTGCCCTAAGATTCAGAAATATTGGACTGAGGTGCTAGATCGGATCAGTCTGGTCGCCTCGGTCTCAGTACCGATGAAGATGGAGGTGTGCCTCTTGTGCCTGATAGAAACACTGGTGCCGACTGTTGCAAGGAGAACATTGATTGGGTTATTACTCTTTTATGCCCGGAAAAATATTGCTATACACTGGAAAAAAACCTTGGTGCCTTCTCTGGCTCAATGGAAGCGTCTCGTAAACGAGAGCCTGTATAAAGATACATATGAAAATAGAGGTTACCCCTTGAAATATGATAAAATCTGGTGTACATGGCTAGCGGAACCTAGTACGGCTTGATAGTCGGGTGAAGGAGTTACGGATTACATTTTTATATGTCAGCTTCTAGGTATATTTGCCAAAACAGGACAACAGAGGATTGGGTGCCTGATTACGGAATAGTTGGTTCCGAATATTGAGGAGACATCAGTCATACTAAATATCATGCTGATCCCGAGTATGCATACCTAAAGTCATGAATTGTTTAATTGCATGCCAATTATACGAATGTTTGTTAACCACTTCAATACCATGCACTTATACACCTTCCTGCCCAAGCCAATTTTGAGCTTTCAGCGCTGTCGCAATTTGAATGACAATTGCGCGGTCATGCAACACTGTACCCAAACAATTTTTTTATCATTTTGTTCCCACAAATAGAGCTCTCTTTCAGTGGTATTTGATCGCCTCTGCGATTTTTATTTTTTGCATAACAAATAAAAAAGAGTGAAAATTTTGAAAAAAACTAAGTTTTTCTTTGTTTCTGTTAATTTTTTCTGTAAATAAGTACCTTTTCTACTTCAATGACGGGCACTGATAGGTGGCACCAATGAGGTGGCACTGATGATGGGCACTGATGGGCACTGATAAGCGGCACTGATGGGCACTGATAGGCAGCACTGATGGGCATTGATATGTGGCACTGGTATGCGGCACTGATGGGCACTCATAGGCGGCACTGATGGGCACTCATAGGCGGCACTGATGGGCACTCATAGGCGGCACTGATGGATACTTATGGGTGGCACTGATAGGTGGCACGGACGGGCACTGATAGGTGGGCACTTATGGGCACAGATGGGCACGGATGGGCACTGATAGGTGGCACTGATGGACACTGGTAGGTGACACTGATGACTGGTGGCTGGCATTGCTGGGCATCATGCATTTTTGGTTGTGCCATGATGGTGCCAATCAGTGCCCATTTGTGGGCACTGATTGGCATATATTTTTTATCTATTTGTGCATGTGGATGGCCATGGGGGACTTACCTGGCCATCCACATGCTTGGGGCTTCCCTGGTGGTCCTGGGGGGCTTCCCTGGTGGTCCAGTGTGGGTATCCGAGGGGGGCTGCACTGATAAACAATCAGCCCGAACCCCCCCCTGTCTACTCGCGTCTGTCAGACGCGAGTGAGGAAGAGCCGATCAATGGCTCTTCCTGTTTACATCGTGATCAGCCGTGATTGGACACGGCTGATCATGTGGTAAAAATCCTCCGCCGGAGGCTCTTTACCGAGATCAGTGCAGCGGTGTGTCAAACTGACACACCGCTCCACCGATCGCCGCGATGCGCGCCCCCCCGGGCGCGCGGCGGCTGTTATCCTGCAGGACATCATATGACGTCCAGTGTGGATAACACACAGGGGAGGGCTGGGCCAGGGGGCAGGGTGGCAATTGCCTCCCAGGCTGCCCTAATTTATGTTCAAAATGGCCGGCAGCCGCTGCCTGCTACCATTTTCTTTTTTATTCTGGTCTAGGAAGTAGGGCCGGGGGCACACCCATGGCGGCCGACCACTAGCTGTTGCATTCCGGGAGTTGTAGTCCGTGCTCAAGCTTCTGGTGGGTGGAAAACACAGCAGCGCATAGGAAACTACAACTCCCTGGGACCGGATTCTTGGAAGCAGACAGAGGTAGGGCGTGCCAGGGAGTCGGAACGCAGGGCTGCAGGGCTGGGCGCTGGCTGCAACTTGACCCCAGGATCAGGAGCGTTACCCCCCAGGAGACCGTGGCGTGCAAGGACCTGCTGAGCTGAGATCACTGAGGTGAGAGACCCTGACACCCCTAGCTGACCCCCCATCTTCCCCACCATACACCCCATGTAACCTGCCCCAGTGATCAGGCTGCATTGATGGGCACTAGAGTTGGCTGCACTGATAAGCACTGGTGAGGCTGCATTGAAAAACCAGGTGGGCCATGGATGGTGAGCTGATTCAGCGGTTCAGTGGGCCACTTGACTGGACTTGCCCCCCAGGCCTAAGGCTACCAGCCCTCCCCCGATAACACAACCACTTCCCGGACATCAATCTGCCATTGACTGGGCGGGAAGTGGTTAAGCACAAACTGATATGTTGTTTGTGTCTGTGTTTTTTGTTAAAAAATGCAATAAAAAAGTAAAAAAAAAAAAAAAAAAATTGGTATCAGTGCATCCCTAGTATGCAGTAAGAGTAGGTCATTGTGTGTCCACGCACCACCATCTTGACTATCTTGACTAAGAGAAACCAGCAGTGAAGACTTGTGGCTTCACATCGGGCTTCCAACCGCGTATGAGAAAGCCGCGTTGCGCTTTATGAATGGTCCTGCAATCTTCTGGGACCTGTGATGTGTCCTAGAAGGCTGCGAGGGAAGGAGAGTACCCCCCCCCCAAAAAAAAGTGTGAAATGCAAAGGACAAGGTGGGGAGGAGGAGAAAGAACGGAACTTCCCCTTTTGGGTGAAGTTCCACTTTAAGTAAAATACATTGAAGGGAATGGGGAGTGCAAAATTAAAGTGGTTCAAAGCCTTAAGATTTTTTTACATTATTGCACTAGGTGGGGGAGGAGCCAGGAGCAGAGGTGGGGGACCCGAGAAGAGGAGGATCAGTGCTGCTCTGTGCTAAACCACTGCACAGAACAGGTAAGTATAACATGTTTATTATTTTAATTAAATAATGGGAAGCTTTAACTTCACTTTAAAGTGATTGTAAAGGCACATACACAAAAGAGAGCCAAATGGGAATCATACCTGTTGAAACAGTAGTGCTCACCGAAGGATATCAGGGGTGTAGTCAAAAAATACATATATCAAATACAAAAAAAATTATAAATAAATAGACCTCCACACACCTAAATGAGTTACACTACAAAGTTTAACTACTTCCTTACTGGGCACATATACCCCCTTCCTGCCCAGGCGAAATTTCAGCTTTCAGCACTGTCACGCTTTGAATGACAATTGCGCGGTCGTGCGACGTGGCTCCCAAACAAAATTGACGTCCTTTTTTTTCCCACAAATAGAGCTTTCTTTTATTGGTATTTGATCACCTCGGCAGTTTTTTTTTTTTGCGCTATAAACAAAGATAGAGCGACAATTTTGAAAAAAAAGCAATATTTTTTTTGATTTTTGCTATAATAAATATCCCAATTTTTTTGGAAATTGTTTTTTTTTCCCTCAGTTTAGGCCGATACGTATTCTTCTACATATTTTTGGTAAAAAAATTGCAAGCGGCGTTTATTGATTGGTTTGCGCAAAAGTTATAGCGTTTACAAAATAGGGGGTAGTTTTATGGCATTTTTATAATTTTTTTTTTTTTACTAGTAATGGCGGCGATCAGTGATTTTTTTACGTGACTGCGACATTATGGCGGACACATCGGACACTTTTGACACTATTTTGGGACCATTCACATTTATACAGCGATTAGTGCTATAAAAATGCACTGATTACTGTATAAATGTGACTGGCAGGGAAGGGGTTAACACTAGGGGGCGAGGAAGGGGTTAATATGTTCCCTAATGTGTGATTGCTACTGTGGGGGGAGGGGACTGACTGGGGGAGGTGACCGATCTGTGTCCTTATGTACAAGGGACACAGCATCGGTCCCCTCTCCCTGACAGGACATGGATCTGTGTGTTTACACCAGTGTTTCTCAACTCCAGTCCTCAAGGCGCCCCAACAGGTCATGTTTTCAGGCTTTTCATTATTTTGCACAGGTGATTTGATCAGTTTCACTGCCTTAGTAATTACCACAGCAGTTTCATCTGAGGGAAATCCTGAAAACATGACCTGTTGGGGCGCCTTGAGGACTGGAGTTGAGAAACACTGGTTTACACACACAGATCCATGTCCTTGTCTATGTAACCGCCGATCGCGGGTGCCTGGCAGACATCGCGGCCGCCAGGCACGCGCATCGGCATTGCAGTGACGCGCCGGGTACGTGCGCACGCCGCCGGCGGCGCTCGCGCGCCCCCCAGTGGCCAAATTAGTGGAGGCCGTATAATAACGGCCTCCCGGCATGTAACAACCACCTCGCGGCCGTATATACTCGTACGGCGGGCGCAAGGTGGTTAATAGCCTATGAAAGGCAAAGTACATGAATAAAACACATTCTATATTACCCCAAGTTCCTATAAATATGACCAAAAAGCACAAAATAATAGCTATCCAATCACTGCGAGCTCAGCCAAACAGAGAAAACACAGCGATTACACAGCTATCAGACCTACTCCCTCCCCTAGTGTAAAGAACACCCCCTATTTACACCTAGTAAGCCCCAAAAGCCACCCATAGGACCAAATATTCCCCACAAATAGTTCCTAATACAGGACAGTGTGTACCTATAACAGGTTGATTCACTATCCTGTAATGGAAAGCCCAACCTGAACTGGATGATGAACTCCCAGAGGATCCCAATCGTCAGTCAATCTGTCAAGGGGCGTAGTTAGTTTGAGCACTCCTAGTAAGATAAATGGAAGTCCAAAAAATCGGAATATAAAGGATATATTGTATTCCTGTCTCTGTTAAGTCAGTAATAGAAAAGGAAGGTTGTTCAAAGAACTCCAGATACTATACAGATGGAGAGATAGTAGTAGTATGAACCATAATGATTTATATGGAAGATAAAATACAATGTTTCAACTTCTAGGTGTATGTGTTTATGTAGCATATCCCCAATCCATGGGTGAATCTCTATGATCATTCATAAATAATACACATAACCAGATTTCTTGCTTAAACCAGGAGCTGATGGTATGTAGATCTGTGTGTATCTTATGAATACGGATTGCCACACAAGGGATAAATCCTCAAAATTCCAGATATATCAGTTAGTGTTATCCACAACGTTTTCATATTAACATTTCATAGCAATTATATGATAGGTCTCAGCGGCAGTGTTGCCAACTTTCAGTATATTTACAAACAGTTTGTAAAATCCATAATTGTTGCATCTGTCCATGAATGTCAGTTATGAACATGCAGCCTACATGTCCGTAATGGACATTCATGGACAGATGCAAAAAGTACAGATTTTACAAACTGTTCATAAATTTACTGAAAGTTGGCAACACTGCTCAGCGGTATGTAGAGCAATAATCACAGTTAATCCAATGTAACCACAGTTAAGGTTCCTGCAGTCTTCAGGTAAATCCTCTAGTAGGTGTTTTGAATATTGCAAATAGTGGTGTGGGGTTACTCACGGGTCCGCAGGGATCACCAACGAATGCAGGTCGGGATCAATCTGTTCATCTGTGTTGTAGATAGCTCAATATCTGTTTGCACAGAGTTAACCAACAAGTTAATAGTTGGGATCAAAGTTTTTATGTGTCACCGGCACCAAGATAATATCAATGTTTTCTTTAAGTCTTGCTGCAATAAAGTGATATACAGCCCTAAGCGGGTTGGATATGAAAAAATAAGTTTGTAAATGAATTGCGCTAACTTATACCTGTGCGTGTTTAATCACTACTACTCCTATGAGCTTATAAACAACAATCTGTATCTCAAATTATTACGTATAACATATGTTACTAATCGTGCAAAAGAACTATAACTTATCGTGTAAAAAATAAATAAAAAATTATAATTATAATATGCAAAAATACCAATAAAGTGCAATGTGCAAACAATATCATGTAGACTTTCCAATGAACATAGAAGTTATGAATAAACTGCAGTTCTTATTCACAGATTTGAGTGTGATCCCCACACCAAAAAAAACTGATCAAGCAGCAGACGGAAATATGCAAAAAGTTATTTATGGTTATTCCTTTCTATAGTAATCAGCTGTGTTTCCACCTCCACCACTTAACGTGCCTACACCAACACCAGATACAATGGCCACTCACCAGATGGACCAGATAATTATGCCTTTGGTTCATATGGATAACCACTCCCTCTCTCTGTTTATCCAGCAGTCTCGTTCTGTATCAGCTCATGTAATCATATAAGACCATCATGGTATAGTATATCAAGGTATTTATTTAAAAGTTTTAAAACATATACTTCTGTACACTCACATGTCAGGGTGCCTTGAAGCCAGCACTGAGCTATTACAGCTGTATGTAAAGGTACACAAATGGATGTCTGGTCTGCAGGTGTGATGCCTTACTTCTAGCCTGTAACCCAGCTCTGTTTGCTCTCAGACCGGATGTAACGAGTAGGCAATGGTACCGCAGCCTCTATGCATTTCGCAACTATATTGCGTCATCAGGAAGCTGCCCCATTGGTGCTCGTTGTACTTTATATACCTCCCTGTTCTGCCTATTATCCTATCATCTGCTTCGTAAAACCGGAAGCAGCGGATCCGCCATTTTGGTTACTGGTGATTCCCCATTCATTACAACTTCCGGACGGAAGTTATTATGTATTACCGGAAGTGCAATAATCGCCATTTTGGTCACTGACCAGTATCCATTGTCACTGGTATAAACTTAAAATAAAATGTTACGTTGTTTTCTTCTTTATGTCTCCACTATTGCTTTAGTCCCGGTATATTTTAGGTCTGGTTATTGCTACACTCCTCGTTCCCGTGGGTGAACTAATATTCATAATATCCGTTGGTTGGTGTTTCTTGCCCCAAGTGAGAACCTGCTGACAAGTACCCATCCACGGTTCTAAGCCCCTCCCACACTGTTACCAATTACAATCCCATTGTTATAGTTCACTCAGCTATCCCCGGATGTATACCGAGTTCCCTCTATATACAACTGGATTGCTCTCACAATCAATATATAAAAAACATTATAAAAACATTATAAAATTATCCATTTTGAAAAACTCAAATGGCTGGCTTTATTATTTATTATTAGAGGAACTGTTAATGTTTTTATTCTGTATGTCACCCATCAAATATTACACTGAATTTTGGTTAATAAATACTAAGAATGAAAGATGTTACATGTATAGAGTAAAAAAATAGAAAAACTGGAAAAATATCAAATAAGCTAGAAAAACTGAAAAAAATATATAGATAAATTAATAATAATAATAATTAAAAAAAAATATGCTTAATTAATAATCCTCTATAAAACAATTAACATCTAGTTCCACATTCATCCCCTGTGGTTTCATTGTGTTTAATCTAAATGTCTCGTTACGTGATATGGCCCTCCTTAAATCCAGGTTTCTCCAATCTTGTTCAATTCGATCAATGGCATAAAAAGTTAGATGTTGGGGGTCCCTATTGTGTAAATCTCTAAAGTGTCTAGAGACACTGTGATGTTTGTACCCCTTCTTGATATTTCTCACGTGTTCACCTATTCTTGTAGACAAGGCCCTGCTGGTTCTACCCACATACTGGAGCCCACAACTGCACTCCAGTATGTAGGTGACATGTGTGGTTTTACATGTAATGAGCTTGTCAATTTTAAATTCTTGTTTAGTGGAGGCAGACCAGAAATCCACCACTTTTCTGCTCATCTTTTTTGTATGTCTGCATGGTTTGCATTTCCCACACCTAAAAAAACCTTTTTGGTCGAGAAAGGTGACCATCTTCTTGGGGGGGGGGTCAGGGAAATTTTTTACAATGACGTCCCTAATTCTTCTGGCCCTTCTGTAAATAAATGAAGGTTTAGTTGGCAGGATTTTACTCAAATGTGGGTTCTCTCTAATAATTGGTCAATACTTTTTAATTATTCCCTCAAACTTCTTGTATTCTTTATTATACCCTGTAATGAAGGATATCCTATATTTGTCTTCATTGTGTTTAGGTGTACCCTGCAATAATTCTGACCTGTCCAGTTGTGCGACCTGTTCCCTAGTGTGTTCCAATTGTACCCTTTCATACCCCTTTTCAACAAATCTTTCGATTAATACTTCTGTTTGGTTCTGGTAATCTACCATTAAGTCACAATTTTGTCTAATTCTAATAAATTGCCCCTTTGGTATTGCCTTTTTCCACTGTGGATGGTGACAGCTGCTGTATGGGATATACCCATTTCGGTCTGTGTCCTTGAAATGGGTTCTGGTATGCAGTTTGTTTCCATTTTTAAATATTTCTAAATCAAGGAACATGATCGTCTCCTTGTGTGTGTTGACTGTGAATTTGATACCATATTTGTTCTCACCTATATGCTGTATAAATTCATTCAGTTCCTCATAATTGCCCTTCCAGACAATTATGATATCATCTATAAATCTTTTATAGACTTGTATGTGTGGCCAATGACTTCCATGAATCTCCTCATCCTCCCATTTATTCAGGAAAACATTGGCCACACTGGGAGAATACTTGTTACCTATCCCCACTCCTTTTATCTGTTTGTAAAAATGATGATGATGCCAAAAGAAGTTATTACCCATGGCCATTCTCAAACCTTCCAGAATAAATCTTCTCTGTTTTGGCCTCAAGTCAGAGAAGTGTTTCATGGCCCATGCGACGGCGGCCAATGCGTCTGTCTGTTTGATGTTAGTGTACAATGACTCCACATCTATTGTTACCAATAGTGTGGAGTCATCCACTTCCACTTGTTTAAGCAACTGGATCACATCCTTATTGTCTTTTATGAAAGCCCATCCCTTCCCTGCTAGGGGCTGGAGATGGATATCCAGATATTCCCCCAGCCTGGAATGGACGGATCCTATACCGCTAATTATGGGTCTCCCCGGTGGTTTAGTTTTGCTTTTGTGAATTTTGGGGACTTGGTATATGACTGGTATTTTGGGGGCCTCTGGTAGTAGATACCTACCCTCCTTTTTGGTTAATATACCATCTTTAATACCTGCATTCAAAAATTCTTTCAATTTAGATTTTAACTCTTTGTTCGGGTTCTTTTTTAGTTTTTGATATGTGGTACTGTCCTGGACAAGTCTTTCCAATTCTCCTGCATAGTCCTCTTTTAATAATACCACCAATTCCCCCCCCCCTTTATCAGCCGGTCTAACCACTATATCCTTTCTCTTTTCCAATTTTTTGATGCCTTGCCATACCCTATCCGTTTGCTTTGATTTCTTAGGTTTGATATTTTTTATTTCTTTTTCTACCATTTTTTTAAAAACCTCAATATGTTGGTTTGTGCTAGATTTGTGATTGAACGTGGACTTGTTCCTTAATGAACTATGTTTATATATTGTATTCCGTTGTGGCAAATTATTCTCTCCTCTTTCTAAAAAGTGTTTTTTCAGGTTGAGTTTCCTGATAAATTTCTGTAAATCTCTAAAAACCTCAAACTGGTTAAAAAGCTTACTGGGTGCATACTTAATTCCTTTATCTAAAACTGCTAATTCTTCTTGTGAAAAAATGATATTGGTTAAGTTGTATATTCCCTTACCTAGTTTTCTTTTTTTCTTTTTGCCTTTCCCTCTACACCCTCTCCTTCTTGCTGGTTTCCATTCCCACCCCCCCTGTGGGTTCCTGGTCCAGCCTCCTCTGCTGGTCTGGAACACTGGCATGGGCGGTTTGTAGGGTTCTCTCCAGTACCTCCATTCCCCCTGCCAGTGTGGGGCTACATAGTTTGGGTTATAGTATCCCCTTCCTCTTCCCCTGTACCTGCCTCGCCAGGGCCTAGAGTATTGGCCCCCCTGCTGCGGGCAAGGAGGATGAGAGGGGTGAGCTATAGGTCCTCCTTGTTCCCCCTATTTGGGGTGTTCCTAGCTTGAGTGCTAGTGCTAGGAATAACGGTGCTTTGTTCGCCTTAGGGCTATGGGTTTTGACCTTTGCAATGTTTGTGCCTCCTACTATTGCATTTCCTGTCTCTGATTCTTTCTAGTCTCTGTTTCAAGAGTCCTTTTGAATGGATTATGGGAGTCTTAAATCCCAAAAAGTTTTTCCAGGTGATGCTTGGCGGGTTATAATTTGAAAGTCCTCATTCAAATTGGGGTTTGTTCGGGTAGGTATCAGAGGGGGGTGTTCATCCCAGCATTAAAAGTTTACATGTTTTGTTCAGATGAACCGGAACTTCGTCAGAACTAAGGGAATAGTCAACTGTCACCCATTTAAATACAAAACCACAACCCACTTCTAATTACATGGGGATGAATTACAGGTGCCATTCACCCATCTGTTACAACACCTAAATTGTGGAATTATTAAAAGGTTTTAAAAACATATACAGTGGTGTGCTGCTCTGCACAAACAAAAGAAATAAAACGTAATCATTAACTGTCCACATCAAACAAAGGGTTTTGAATACATATATATATGTGTATATCGCACGGTCAGATGAATTGATACACGGAAGTTTTATATAGGCTTCCACATTTTCCCGTGTATCCATCTAGATCTCTGTATGTAATGCATATATGTTAACCTCTATATAAGGTCCCTATTTGCACCCAAGTAATAACAGTCTCTCACTATGTCCGCAGCTGAACAGCCCCTAAAACAATATATAATAAACTGTGTCCACATATTGATTATATAAGCGAGAGATTACTGGGGGATGTTGAATTAACCCAATAGTATGTGGTACCATTCCATAATAATATCTAATATTGACCAATTGCTAGGTACTGACCATACATGTCCATATAAAATCTAAATCGGCTACCGATGATTCAAGTAGTGCACAAGATAATAGGCAACAGAGCATGATATATTAACAATAGATTATTTGTTTATATGATGCTTAATGTTACAGCATCTAAATAATTTGCAGATTGGGTAGAGTGATTACAGTTATACACACATTATCAGGTTCCCATAATTTAATCATAGGAACTGCAATGTGTGCATTAAGAAGCCAGGTACAGATGACATGAAAGCTTTTGGGGCTTACTAGGTGTAAATAGGGGGTGTTCTTTACACTAGGGAAGGGAGTAGGTCTGCTAGCTGTGTAATCGCTGTGTTTTCTCCGTTTGGCTGAACTTGCAGTGATTGGATAGCTATTATTTTGTGCTTTTTGGTCATATTTATAGGAACTTGGGGTAATATAGAATGTGTTTTATTCATGTACTTTGCCTTTCATAGGCTATTGAACTTTCTAGTGTAACTCATTTAGGTGTGTGGAGGTCTATTTATATTTTTATTTTTTTGTATTTGATAGATGATTGTAAAGGCAGAAGTTTTTTTTTTTTTATCTTAATGCATTCTATGCATTATCATAAAAAGTCTTCAGTGTGCAGCAGCCCCCCTCAGCCCCCTAATACTTACCTGAGGTCCATCTAGATCCAGCGATGTTGCACGAGAGACTCAGCTGTCTTGGACTCCCCTCCTCATTGGCAGGAGACAATGAGCAGGCGACATTGGCAGCTGCTGCTTTCAATCAAAGCCAGTGAGCCTATGAGGAGAAAAAGGGGAGCAGGGCTGGGCCGCGGCTTTGTGTCAGAATAGACATAGGGAGCTGCGGATTGGCTCGGGTGCCCCCATAGCAAGCTGCTTGCTATGGGGGCATACAACAAGAGGGAGGGGCCAGAAGCACTGAAGAGGGACCCGAGAAGAGGTGGATCGGGGGTGCTCTGTGCAAATCTACTGCAAAGAGCAGGTATGTATATTATGTTTGTTATTTTTAACGAAAAAAGAACAAGACTTGACAACTACTTTAAGTTGGTGTTTGTTGTTTTTTTAAGAGGGGTTGTGATGTATTTTAAATGACTCCCGATAGCAATGCAATCTTTTTTCAACTATCTTGTATCTGTACTTGTGCCAAAAATGGTCCTTCATTAGTTGGGAACATGACATTAAATATTGTACAAATTAAAGTGCATTATGATGAAAGCCATGTATTGTAACAATTACACTTTTGTTGTCCCTGTATTGTCAGGATTGCCATTTTGCCTACAAATTGTTAGGCCAGTTTTGTTGGTTTAGAGGAGTGTGTTATTTATATATGTTCCCCTGCTGTTCCATCACTATCAAACTGTGCCACTATTATCCCCATATTTTGCCTCCATGTACTATGTGCACTGCAATTGAATCCTTTAATTTGCTCAGAAGTTTGCCACAGCTGCTAGTTGATCTTACAGGACTTGAAGGGTCTAAAAGGTTTGCAAAGCAACAAGTAAAGGTCTTCTTTTAAGTCAACTTTTCTTTTGATCTTCCAAATGAAAAACACTGCAACCCTATAAGAGCGAACAGTGGGAAATATATGAATTATGGCAGATATTTATGCTGCAAATTAGATATATGGAGAAAATTGGATAAATTACCAGAATAGCACATTTTTAGACATACACTCTTTTATCTGTCTTTCCTTTTATTACACTTGTTTGTTTTACATGTACTTTTATAAAAAATATCAAAATGATTTTATATTTGGTAAACACACAGCACCAACCATCTAAAGCTTTGGGGGGGGGGGGGGGGTTATTCGCTTTTCTCCATAACAAGGCAGAATATAAGAGGAACAATGACATGCCTTGAGATTTACTATGGGAATGCATTCTGAATGATAAACGTAACCTTACTGCTCAGTCAAAGCACTACACTAATATAAATAAAACATGGATCTTACCATATTTTTTTTTACTTTATTTTAGTATAACAATAAATACAGCACACATGTTTCCAAAACAGTCACAGTAGCTGCACAGAATTAGTGTTACAGGGGCCCTCAAGATTTTAGTTAGTTTCCTAACTCTGTCAGTGCCTTGCTTGATAATCCTACCCTATGCCTCAAAAAAGAATATACTTTTGAATTTAAACAAAACATAAATGAAGGGGAAAATAGAACTCATATCCGTTTTTTAACACAAAAGCTTCAAGTTGTTAATTATAGTTGTACTAATATTGAAAAATCCAAGTGCAATTAATGTATGATTTGAGAAATATTGTGCATGTCAAGCACTTCACTTGTACCAATAACAATGGATTTGCAGAAATGATTATGCAGATGTCATTCAAACAGTATTATATGAGAACACTAAATATTAGGTTTGTGCTACTTGAGAGAGGATTATAAAACAATGTGAGGAAATTTCATGCACAACTGGCTTAATGGTAGATTTTTCTGTCTTTGTGTTTGTAATATGTGCTTTGACATGATTTCTTTTTCACTAGTTAATACCATTTTGATGAAAAAGTAAACGTTTCCTTAGAAGTTTACAAATTGTAGCAAGAATTATTTATGAAAACTGCAGCATAACTGTTGATATATATCAGTCTGTTTCCACATTAGTTTTTGTTTTTGTGAATATGTCCATACTGTATGCCATACGTATTTGGAGGTTGTATACAGAAGATATTTAGCATCTTTGCAAAATGAGAAATTTTATTATTTACCTAATTTTGTTCATAATTAGTGTAGTGATAACCCCTGGAGTGGCTACTGGAAATAACTTGTGTCCCCCTTACCTGTTTAGAGGCTTTCCATCCTGTGTTTAGTCCCAGAAGCACACCAACAAATTCAAATTTTCTCCTAACCGAGATCTTTTCTGACAAACGTTCCTATTTTGTGGAATGGGAAAATGGAGTTAGGAGTCATTTTTGCAGAGGAAAATCTGTATATGTACTCATAAATCTTCTGTTGCGAGTAAAATACAGTAACAAAAACTACAGTCATCATGACATGGCATCGCTGTCCTTGGATACTACACAGAATATTTCCAAATACATCATACCAATATTGGCAATGTCTATCCCATGTAGGCACCATGCCTGGTGGAGTGGTGGAGTTGCCCTGCCTTGCACCCATTTTGGGACAATGTTTTTAAAACATACAGTGTTTTTGCTTAAGAGATAGTGCCCCAAACTCCCCAAATAGCACTAATATATTTTTTCCCAGAATCTGCTTCAAAAGTTAAGAAGGGGATTTTTTTGTTTCTTTTTAACGATTGCCAGGTCGATAATTCTGAGATATTGTAAATCCCAGCACACGCCTTCAATAATAGAATGGAAAACTGAATTAAATAAGCTTATGAGACTGGAAAAACTATCGGCACAGCTACACGACTGATATTCTCATTTCCAAGATGTATGACTCTCCTGGATATCTTTTATGAAAAACCCTGACTTTGAAAACTTACTATCCTAGAATTCCCCCACCTGACATTAAAACCCATATTTCTTCTTATATTATTGAACATCTTGTTGACAGACCTGTTGTCTATTTTTCCATTTTTTTTCTTCTCTCTTATTCTTTTATTTTCTTTGTCTTTTTTATATTTAATTATGGTCTTTAACCACTTCAGCTCCAGAAAGTTTACCCCCCTGCCTGACCAGGCTATTTTTTGTGATAATGCACTGCATTGTTTTTTTTTTGTATAGTCTTTATTTTGGAACGGCAAAGTGGTACAGCACAACACATGTTTTCATAGGCATTTTCAGCAAACAATATGGCAATAATTTTTAAATAATGTAAAAACAATAAGAACATTTAAAATAGGCAATACAGACAATAACATCGGGACCACGTCCTAATGGGTATAGTTTAGACTCAGAAACCAGGAAGCTATCCGGAGGTGGGGCCCTCCCCAGCTTAGAAAACAAGAATCACCATAGCAAAAAAAAAGGGGGGGGGGACAAAAAGGGGGCGGAGAGAGTCACGCGTGGCCACTCACCTATGAGCAAAGGTAGGTGTCCTCTGAAGAGGAGTGAGTACCCTGAGTCACGCCAGCCATCTGTCTGGACGGCAAGCAAAGTACCAGGTAGTGTGCGAATTAGGGGGTAGGTCAGACGGGCGGGCATGAGGGGAGGGGGGCCACAATAGACCTCCAGCATACCTCCCCCCACCCAACGGCACCGGCTGGACCCCATATAAATAGAGATATCTGCACCAAGGTGGCAAAAAGAAGTGCCCGTCCCCCGTGGGGGCCAGGTTGCCCCCCAGCGACGGAGTCCCATGTCCATCAGACTGGCCGGCGCTCCCAAGGCCCACTCTCCACCTGGTGTGTCAACAAAGGACAGAGAAAACCAGAAAACAAGAGGAAAGAAAAAGTGAAGATCTTAGGGAGAGAAATCAGTTGGAACATACCTGGAAGCACACATCCAGCTCCGCCCCCGCGCCATAGACCGCCATCCAATCGCTGTATTGTTTGTGACTGAAAAGTTGCAGCACCTCACATCCCCCACTAGCTGCGTAAGTAGGTCAAGACTGAGGGTACTGTTTTAAATCAGGGGGCCTGAGGTCTTTGTTTAAGGGAAGGGTCTGCCAGTTCCAGTAGTGCCACGTACAGACTCGAGGACACGGACCCTGGGTCTGAGACATAGTTTGCCCAGGCCGACCAGGTGCCGGAGAAGCGCTCCCGAGTATTCCTGCAGATGGCGATCAAGTCCTCCGCCCCTTCCGTATTTCACCGACCTTACGGATCCATTCCTTCCTGCTAGGGACTTGCGGACGTTTCCAATATATAGGAAATAACCGCTTTGCTGCATTCAGTAAGTGGGGCAGTACACTCTTTCTGTACTGGCCCACCGGCATGGGAGGAATGTGTAAGCACTGCACTGTTTTAACTGACAATTGCACGGTCATGTGACACTGTATTCAAATAAAACATAGGTCCTTTTTTCCCCACAAATAAAGCTTTCTTTAGTGGTATTTTATCGCCTCTGCGGTTTAAATTTTTTGCGCTATAAGCAAATAAAGACAGACAATTTTTTTGAAAAAACAATATTTTTTACTTTCTGCTATAGGACACATGCAATAAAATAAAATAAAAAACTAACTTGTTCATCAATTTAGGCCAATATGTATTCTGCTACATGTTTTTGGAACTAAAATCCCAATAAGTTAATATTGATTGGTTTGCGCAAAAGTTATAGTGTCTATAAACTATGGGATAGATTCATGAATTTTTTCTGTTCAATATTTTTATTGAAATTTTCAGGAGTAGGACAGTAAGTATACAAACCCTCAGATGGGATAATTACATTATGTATACAGGTACAAGCAAGATCATATGCAATCGGGTGAACTTAAACAAAGCAATTGATAAAGGATCAAAACAATTGGACCCCAAACAAGACTGGAACAAAGGGACTGTTACAGTCCCTGAGAAATGCCAAATATGCCTCCGGTCCACCCGAACACCCCTGATGGGAACAAACTGTGAACAGGTGGGGGAATATCCATCATATTGCATTTCAAACCTTGTCCAAAAAAGTAGGTGTGGTGCAAGAGGCACATAGGTACAGAATTAACAGGGAACCCCCGTAGATCAATTGTCTAAAAGAACAATTGTATAAGCAATCTCGCCCTCGAAAAGGATGAGTCAAGGAAAAAGGGTTTATAGGGGTGTGTACCACTACCTATCCTTATATATTGTACTAGGGTGTGTAAGTATTGATCAATAACATGGGGTAGATTGGTAAGTATTCAACCTCATTAACAGGCTATAACTTTGAAGATAAAAGGATATCCCAATGCGAGGGGGTAGAGAAAGAGGGGAGGGGGAAGTTTCCCATCACGGTAGTGCGGCTCTCAATCAGGAAACGGTCTAAGCAGGTAGAAGTGCAGACAATTTACCAAGACAATAGTAAAGACTTTTTGAAGTGCTTAACCCAAGGTTGCCATATTTTTTCAAATTTCTTCATTGTATCAGTTTTAATGGCTGTCATTTTAGCAAAGATAAGGGCCCTATTCATCCTATGTTTGGCTTCAGCCACGACCAAAGTCTGAGATTTCCATGCCTTGGCTATGGCTTGTTTGGCCACAGTGGTAAGTTGGATGAGTAATCAGAATTGAGTATGAGTGAGCTCTACTGGTTTAAGCTTTAAAAGGGCTGTGGTTGGGTCAGGAAGAATATCGGTTTCTAAGGCCTTGGAGGCCATAGAAAAGATTTTTTTCCAGAATTTTTGGGGAACTGGGCATTGCCACCATAAGTGTATGTGAGTGCCTGGAGCTGAGCAGCCTCGAAAGCAAGTCCCTGGATAAGATGGGACAAATTTAGCGATTCTCGCTGGCACGAGATACCATTGTGCTAGGACTTTGTAGTTCGTTTTTATTGCTGAGCAATTAGGAGAGGAGGACTTAGTGGCCAGCCAGATAGCGGGCCAATCTGCGATCTCGAATGTGCGCTCCATATCTTGTGCTCATTTAGTGGTGTAGGATGGTGGTGCATTGTTAGGGTTTGCATTTAGGTGTTGATTAGGGATGAGCTCGGTGTTCGAGTCGAACGTACGTTCGACTCGAACATCGGCTGTTCGACCGTTCGGCGAACATCGAACGATTTGTGCCGTTCGCGCCAAATTCGAGTGACGCGAACGGCCCACAATACACTGCGCCATCGCAGTGCAATCCCGGTGCTGTGATTGGCCAAGCATGCACTGTGACCCCGCATGCTTGGCCAATCACAGCGCCGGCAGCTAGGAGAGCCATAATTGGCCACAGGCAGGTTGCCTGTGGCCAATTATAGCTCAGGGGGTTTAGCACACGCCCCACACTATAAAAGGCCGCCAGTGCGGCGGCCTTGTGTAGTGTGTTCCGGCGCAGGGAAAGAGAAGGATAGGCAGGGACAGTGTTGATATTCTTTGTGCTATTCTTGTGTGCAGGGAGAGAGAAGGATAGGCAGGGAGAGTATCAGTGTCATATTCTTTGCTAAACCTTGTGTGCAGGGAGAGAGAAGGATAGGCAGGGAGAGTGTCAGTGTCATATTCTTTGCTAAACCTTGTGTGCAGGGAGAGAGAAGGATAGGCAGGGAGAGTGTCAGTGTCATATTCTTTGATAAACCTTGTGTGCAGGGAGAGAGAAGGATAGGCAGGGGACAGTGTCAGTGTCATATTGTTTACTAAACCTTGTGTGCAGGGAGAGAGAAGGATAGGCAGGGAGAGTGTCAGTGTCATATTCTTTGATAAACCTTGTGTGCAGGGAGAGAGAAGGATAGGCAGGGGACAGTGTCAGTGTCATATTCTTTACTAAACCTTGTGTGCAGGAAGAGAGAAGGATAGGCAGGGAGAGTGTCAGTGTCATATTCTTTGATAAACCTTGTGTGCAGGGAGAGAGAAGGATAGGCAGGGGACAGTGTCAGTGTCATTGTTGCTAAGCCTCCTGCACAGTATACACCTGAAGCTAGCCCTTATTGCTGTGTTTTCTTTCTCGTACATCACGGGACACAGAGCGACATAGTCATTACTAATGGGTTATATAGATACCGTCAGGTGCTGGCACTGGCAACTTCCAAAACCGGAAGTACCCTCCCCTATATAAGCCCCTCCCATCCGGGAGCACCTCAGTTTTTTGCCAGTGTCTAAGGTGTTGGCCAAGAAGAAACATGTGTTTTTCACTGAGCTTGCGTACAGGTTCTTTTGGGCCTTAGTAAGCTATTCCGGATCCGACCAAAAAAGCTTCATAGCTAAACGGTCGGTACCCGGGCCTTGCAGAGAAGAGCAAGGTTTTGCCTGTAATGCTTCTCTTAGGAGAGCTGGACCCTGGGATCCAGAGCTCTGGTCATACCCACGACCAAGATGTTTTCTGTGCAGGGTGCTATACAGGTCCAGGGGAGTGGAATCCTTGGGAACCCGGTCCCTGAAGGTTTGATTACAATGCCTGCCGTGATAGGTGAAGTTTGGGCTTTTGTGGACCAAACAAAGTCCTGCGGCGGGGAACAGGTAAGTGGGGGCCCCCAGGAACTTGGTTCTATTGGGGGACCCCCAAGCCTAATTTGTCTTTCTGTCTGTTACCTAATGGTATTCCCGCAAAATTCTGTGCATGCCTGTAACTACTAAAAAAATGTAATAATTTTTAATGGTGGTCAAGAAAAAAAAAAAAAAAAATGTTTATATATATATTTAATATATTAGACTGCGGTACCTGTGTTTGTCCACTAGAGGCCGCTGTGGAATGTTTTCTTGTCATGTGGACTAGTTTCTTCTCAGAGAGCAAAGTCCAGGCAGATGGTGAGTTCTCTTATAAGAAACTGCTTCCTCTGCCATGTTGCAGTGCTCGTCCATCCCCCGGCCTGCGGCAAAGAGGGGCCCTGGCTCCTGTCCCTTGTTTCCGTTTTTTGAAATTAGCGCCGAAGGCGCACGTGGCCGCGCGCGTGCGCGTGCACGCGCCTCTATATATAGAGGTGAGCCGGGAAAGGGGGCGGAGCCTGGGGATGACGCTCTGTGCGCGCCGCAGCGCTTCTGCGCATGTGCGGGCGTCCCAGCAGGTTAAAAACCACAATATTGTAGTGAGCTGGCTATGAAGTACAGAGACAGAGCTGGCAACATTTAAAGGCATACAGCAAGCGGTTGATACAGGCATCCCCTAGAAAGGCACATTAGTAGACACCAACTGTGATATAGCAGCAATTGTGCTAGACTATTCTCAGTAAAAGTGGTGTATTACGGCTGGAATACCTCAGCTTTAGGCTTAGGAATATGCCGTCCAGAAGCTCCGGAACTGAATCTTCCAGGAAGCGAAGGGGGTCTCATCGGGCTCGGAGGATCTTGGGCATACTTCTGCTGCACCAGTCTCCCCTGAAGTTCAGAGGTAAGTGACCGTAGAGACCCCGCAGGGGTACTTGGTACTGTGGCTGTCCTCAGTTCACCTGCTCCTGTGTATGTAACAGAGGAGGTTTTTTCCTCAGCTCTGGGAGGATTAGAGAGAGATTGTCAACATTTATCGCTGCCTCCCTGTCAGGGAAAGCACGCCCGATCTCCGTCTCCTCCTTCAGAGTGCCTGTTAGCAGAGCAACAGTCCCATACAGGGATCGACCTGCCTGAAGGGGATCAGGATGAGGTTGATTCTGTTATAGAGGAATCAACAGTGGGGGAACCTTTTCTCAGCATCTCAAGCTGAAAGATTATGGGTTCAGTCTCTGACTAACATGGTCCGATCAGCATTTAAAAATGCACCTTGCGGAACCATCAACCACTACTGTATCCTCGTTGGGGTCGCTAGAAGCCCCCAGACTGTTTGTTCTTTTCCACTTCACCCTTTACTGAAAGGGCTCATTTACCAGGATTGGGAACGCCCTGAGAAAATATTTATTCCCCCAAGAGATTTCCGGTGGTCTATCCCATGGAGGATAAGTTCATCAAAAAAAAAAAAATGGAAGGTCCCTACAGTGGACGCAGCCATCTCTTGTATGTATAAATCACTGACATGTCCAGTGGATAATGTCCAAATGTTCAAGAACCCAATAGATAAAAGATTGGAGTCCTTATGAAAATCTGCTTGGTGATACAACCAGCAGTAGCAGCTATTGGGGTCTGCTAAGCAGTGAAGGATCAGTTGAAACAGGTCTTGAGGGACTTGACAGATCAGCAGGCTTTGCCCTAGCTGATCTACCTAGAGCCTTAGGCTTTGCGGTTGACGCCATAGAGGATTCAGTCCATCAGGCCTCCCGCCTTACGCTGTCTATAGTACATATGCGTAGGCTCCTATGGCTCAAAAACTGGTCTGCTGAAGCTCCCTGTAAAGAATGGCTGGTTAGCGTCCCATTTCATGGTGAACGCTTATTCAGGGAAAACCTGGACAAATATATCCAGAAAATTTCCAGCGGTAAAAATACGCTCTTGCCGGTTAAAAACAGAGTTAGAGGTCCCTCTTTAAGAGGCCTGCTTCTCCAGTCCCTGGGGCATCGGCTGTGTAACAGTTCCGACGGCCTCCTCGGTCAATTCCCGGGGGTAAAAAACAGGGACAGTAGCAGGGTAATGAGAAACCCTGGGTCAGGGGAGGTACAAAACCTCCCCCAAAGTTAAATTCATTGAAGCCCCCACTCAGTCGGGTGGGGGGAGGACTCCAGTTGTTCGCAAGAGACCTGGCGGGACACGATCAAGACAGATAGGTGCTCTCCGCAGTAGGTTTGGGATACAGTTTGGAGTTAAAAGACTCTCCTCCTTCCCATTTTTGAGGTCAAACGTGCCAAGGGATCCCCGGAAGAGAGAGTCCCTCCTGTTGGCACTAGAACAACTATTGCTCCAAGGAGTAATTATGGAGGTTCCCCTGGAAGAATGAGGGTTCGGGTTTTACTCAAACCTCTTTACAGTCCCGAAGCAAACGCGGACAGGAGGCCCATATTAATTCTAAAAGGGCTATACAAATTCCTGTATATCAGGACTTTCCGATGGAGTCGATCCGATCGGTGGCCACTGCCCTACAAGGGGAGGATTGGTTAGCCGCGATCGACATCAAAGATGCTTATTTGCACATTCCCATCTTTCCAGTCCACCAAAAATTTCTACGCTTTGCAGTAGAAGGGCGCCATTTTCAGTTCAGAGCCTTACCCTTCGGTTTGGCCACAGCACCACGAGTGTTTACAAAAATTCTGGCCCTTTATTGGCCAATCTAAGAACACAAGGTGTAATGATAATGGCATATCTGGATGACTTGTTGCTGATAGACCACTCAGTGAAAAAACTAGACGTGGTCGTTCACAAGACAATCAAGTATCTGGAATCTCACGGTTGGATTATCAACCGAGACAAGTCAGCCCTAAAAACCAGTCAAAAGTCTGGAATACTTGGGGCTAAGGTTGGATTCAGGCCAGAGAAAAATATTCTTGCCTCGAGGAAAGGTGTTGTCTTTGAAAGATTTGATCCACTTAGTGGGTACAAAAAAGACAGCCGTCCATACGCCTGTATATGAGGCTGCTGGGAAAAATGGTGGCATCATTCGAAGCAGTACCCTATGGTCAATTCCATTCAAGGAATTTGCAAGGGGCCATACTGTCAGCCTGGAACAAAAAAGTTCAGGCCCTAGACTTACAATGTCCTTGTCCCCTTCCGTTCGCAAGAGCCTCCGTTGGTGGTTGGTTCCCCAGAATCTGGAAAAAAGGAAATCCTTCAGTCCGATTTCTTGGAAGGTGGTCACTACAGATGCCAGCCTTATAGGCTGGGGAGCAGTACTGGAGCAATAGTCTCTCCAGGGCAGATGGTCGGATGCAGAAAAGGCCCTGCCCATCAATCTCTTAGAGATACGAGCAGCCCGGTATGCCCTAGTAGCATGGACATCCAAACTCCAAGGGTCCCCTGTCAGAATTCAATCAGACAATGCCACAGCAGTGGCATATATCAATCATCAGGGGGGCACCAGGAGTCGTGCAGCCCAGAGGGAAGTAAATTACATCCTGAAATGGGCAGAAAAATATGTCCCAGCCATATCTGCGGTATTCATTCCAGGAGTGGAGAATTGGAAGGCGGACTTTCTAAGTCGCCAGCAATTAGGCCCAGAGGAAGGGTCCCTTCACCCCGAGGTTTTCTGGACAATATGTCAGCGGTGGGGAACATCGGATGTAGATCTTCTAGCATCCAGATTCAACGCAAAGGGGGACAGGTTTGTCTCTCGGACAAGGGATCCCCTAGCTTGCGGCTCGGATGCCCTAGTGTTCCCTTGGGATCAGTTCAAGCTGATATATGCATTCACACCGCCACAATGGTTACCTCGATTACTCCGCAGAATCAGGGTAGAAAAGAAACCAGTGATTCCGGTGGCTCCAGCGTGGCCCCGAAGAGCGTGGTACGCGGAGATTGTAAAATTTCAGTGGGGAGTCCTTGGACTCTCCCACGTCGTCCGGACCTGCTTTCGCAAGGACCGATATACCACCCTTCCTTACCAGCCCTAGGTTTGACGGCCTGGCTATTGAAGCCCACATTCTAAAAAAGAGAGGGCTCTCTAATGCTGTGGTATCTACCATGATCAATGTCAGGAAGCCGGTATCCAGGCAGATCTACTATAGAATCTGGAAGGCGTACATCGCGTGGTGTGAGGCCAAGAAATGGCATCCACATAAGTACGTAATAGGTAGGATTCTGGACTTCCTACAGTGGGCTGTAGATAGGAAGCTTGCCTTGAGTACTATCAAGGGTCAGATTTCGGCCTTGTCAATATTTTTTCAAAGGCCCTTGGCTTCGCATTCACTAGTCAAAGCCTTTATACAAGGAGTGATGCGTATTAGTCCTCCGGTTAATATTCCCATATGTCCATGGGATCTAAACTTGGTTCTGTCGGTTCTACAGAAACAACCATTTGAACCATTACAGCATATTTCCTTGGTGCTTCTCACCAGGAAATTGATTTTTCTAGTAGCCATTTGTTCGGCTAAAAGAGTATCGGAATTAGCAGCTATGTCCTGTAAGGAGCCATATTTGGTTATCCATAAGGTCAGAGTAGTGTTACGTCCTCATCCAGCCTTTCTTCCTAAGGTGGTATCGAGGTTTCATTTGAACCAAGATGTGGTTCTTCCTTCTTTTTTCCCCAAACCTACTTCGGTAGAGGAAAAGTTATTGCATTCTTTGGATGTAGTAAGAGCAGTTAAAGCTTATCTAAAAGCCACTGCTCAGATTCACAGAACGGATACTTTGGTTATTCTGCCGGAAGGCCCCAGAAAGGGTCAAGCAGCGTCAAAATCTACTTTAGCCAAGTGGATTCGACAGGTCATAATACAAGCCTATGGCTTGAGAAGTAGACCGCCTCCGTTCAAAGTTAGGGCGCACTCCACGAGAGCAGTTGGAACTTCATGGGCAGTGCATCACCAGGCCTCCCTGGCTCAAATCTGTAAGGCCGCAACATGGTCTTCGGTACACACGTTTACTAGGTTCTACCAGGTGGACGTTAGAGGTCAGGAGGATGTCGCCTTTGGGCGCAGTGTGTTGCAGGCCGCAAAAGATCCTCATGTCTGATAGCGCTCAGCTTATATATGGTGTATCCCCCCCTCATTTGGCATTGCTTTAGGACATCCCATTAGTAATGACTATGTCGCTCTGTGTCCCGTGATGTACGAGAAAGAAAATAGGATTTTTATAACAGCTTACCTGTAAAATCCTTTTCTTGGAGTACATCACGGGACACAGAGCTCCCGCCCCTCTTTAGGGACACTTATTGCTTTGCTACAAAACTGAGGTGCTCCCGGATGGGAGGGGCTTATATAGGGGAGGGTACTTCCGGTTTTGGAAGTTGCCAGTGCCAGCACCTGACGGTATCTATATAACCCATTAGTAATGACTATGTCGCTCTGTGTCCCGTGATGTACTCCAAGAAAAGGATTTTACAGGTAAGCTGTTATAAAAATCCTATTTTCCTGGTGTGTTACACCAACAGGCATTTGCAGCACTTACAGCGGGCGGAGTGTGCCTCCTGCACATTATACACCTGAAGTTAGCCCGTATTGCTGTGTTTTCCTGGTGTGTTACACCAACAGGCATTTGCAGCACTTACAGCGGGCGGAGTGTGCCTCCTGCACATTATACACCTGAAGTTAGCCCGTATTGCTGTGTTTTCCTGGTGTGTTACACCAACAGGCATTTGCAGCACTTACAGCGGGTGGAGTGTGCCTCCTGCACATTATACACCTGAAGCTAGCCCGTATTGCTGTGTTTTCCTGGTGTGTTACACCAACAGGCATTTGCAGCACTTACAGCAGGCGTAGTGTGATTCCTGCAAAATATACTCCTGAAGCTAGGCCTTATTGCTGTGTTTTCCTAGTGTGTTACACCAACAGGCATTTGCAGCACTTACAGTGGGCGGAGAGTGCCTCCTGCACATTATACACCTGAAGTAACCCGTATTGCTGTGTTTTCCTGTTGTGTTACACCAACAGGCATTTGCAGCACTTACAGCGGGCGGAGTGTGCCTCCTGCACATTATACACCTGAAGCTAGCCCGTATTGCTGTGTTTTCCTGGTGTGTTACACCAACAGGCATTTGCAGCACTTACAGCAGGCGTAGTGCGATTCCTGCAAAATATACTCCTGAAGCTAGGCCTTATTGCTGTGTTTTCCTAGTGTGTTACACCAACAGGCATTTGCAGCACTTACAGCGGGCGGAGTGTGCCTCCTGCACATTATACACCTGAAGTTAGCCCGTATTGCTGTGTTTTCCTGGTGTGTTACACTAACAGGCATTTGCAGCACTTACAGCGGGCGGAGTGTGCCTCCTGCACATTATACACCTGAAGCTAGCCTGTATTGCTGTGTTTTCCTGGTGTGTTACACCAACAGGCATTTGCAGCACTTAAAGCAGGCGTAGTGTGATTCCTGCAAAATATACTCCTGAAGCAAGGCCTTATTGCTGTGTTTTCCTAGTGTGTTACACCAACAGGCATTTGCAGCACTTACAGCGGGCGGAGTGTGCCTCCTGCACATTATACACCTGAAGTTAGCCCGTATTGCTGTGTTTTCCTGGTGTGTTACACCAACAGGCATTTGCAGCACTTACAGCGGGCGGAGTGTGCCTCCTGCACATTATACACCTGAAGTTAGCCCGTATTGCTGTGTTTTCCTGGTGTGTTACACCAACAGGCATTTGCAGCACTTACAGCGGGCGGAGTGTGCCTCCTGCACATTATACACCTGAAGCTAGCCCGTATTGCTGTGTTTTCCTGGTGTGTTACACCAACAGGCATTTGCAGCACTTACAGCAGGCGTAGTGTGATTCCTGCAAAATATACTCCTGAAGCAAGGCCTTATTGCTGTGTTTTCCTAGTGTGTTACACCAACAGGCATTTGCAGCACTTACAGCAGGCATAGTGTGATTCCTGCAAAATATACTCCTGAAGCTAGGCCTTATTGCTGGTTTTCCCATCTCCCTGCAGGCCATTAGAATGTCTGGAAGGCAAACAAGGAGAGGCAGACAGTCAGGAGCCAATAAAAGAGGGCAAGCAGGCTCTGTGTCTAGAGACAACAGTGCTGGTCATGGACGCGGTGCATCGCCATCAGCACGTGGCCATGGGACACGCTTGTCCTTCTTTTCGGCAGCTGGACGTGTTGAGCCGCATCATGCTGAAGACTTGGTAGAGTGGATGACCAAGCCCTCCTCATCCTCTCTCACCCAGGCTCAGGGTACTGGCAAAGCAGCTGCCAAAGCGTCCTCTTCCCTGGTATCAATGTCATCATCAGTCACTCCTTCCCTAGACCAACCATGTCCTCCTGAGGAGTCCCCCGAACTGTTTGAGCACAGTGTTGGGTACATGCTCCAGGAGGATGCCCAGCGTTTCGAAGGGTCTGATGATGATACCCAGCTAGAGGAAGGCAGTAGCGTGAGAGCAGAGAGAGGGGATGCTCAAGAAGGACACCAATCTGCCAGTCATGTTCCAGCAGCTGCAGCATACTGCCAGATTGGCTCCAGTGATGAGGAGGGAGGGGATGATGAGGTCACTGACTCCATGTGGGTGCCTAATAGGAGAGAGGAGGAGGAGGATGAGGAGGAGGCACATCTCCAACGAGGCAGGATGCCCTCGGGGGGCCAGCGTAAGGGCAGCACACCGACGGAATCACACCGCAGAGCTCCGCCTGTGCAGGGCGCTGCCTCTGCCCGTTATTCAAAAAGTTCTTTGGTGTGGGCCTTTTTTGAGTCGAGTGCATCAGATCGCACAGCTGCTGTTTGCAACATATGTCTCAAGCGTATATCGCGTTGCCAAAACATCACCCGCTTGGGCACCACATGCTTGACCAGACATATGTTGACCTGCCATGCAGCTCGTTGGCAAGCCTACCTTAAAGACCCACACCAAAGAACAAAGTGGACCTCTCCTTGCACCGCATCAGCTGGGATCTCCAACCCCACTATACCTTCAGTCCTCTCTGAAACCTGCACTGAGAGGAATGCAGGTGTAGAATTAGGTGTGTCACAGCCAAGTACTTGCGGGCACTCTGCTAGCAGTACACCGACGTCCGATTCTAGCAGGCAAATTTCCCTGCCCCAGCTGCTGGACCGTCGAAAGAAGTTCACTCCCAGCCATTCACATGCCCAGTGGTTGAATGCTAGCTTGGCTAAATTGCTAGCGCTTCAACTGCTGCCTTTTCAGTTGGTAGACTCGGCCCCCTTCCGTGAGTTTGTGCAATTTGGGATTCCTCAGTGGCAGGTTCCCAAACGCCACTTTTTCTCACGGAAGGCGATTTCGGCTCTCTACCGGCATGTCTTGGCCTCGCTGGACAGGGCGGTCAGCGGTAAGGTGCATATTACCGCTGACTCATGGTCCAGCAGGCATGGACAGGGACGTTACCTTTCTTTCACGGCCCATTGGGTCACTCTTTTGGCAGCTGGGAAGGATGCAGGACAAGGTGCAGTAGTGTTGGAGGTTGTTCCGCCGCCATGCCTCCAAAATGCTACTACTGGTTGTGACACACCTCTCTCCTCCACCCCCTTCTCTTCTTCTTCCTCCATGGCCTCTTCATGTGCTTTGTCCTCGAAACCAGCGGTGCTCCGTAGGCGTTCAAGGGGCTACGCAAGTACGCAGGCAAAAAGATGCCATGCCGTGCTTGCGCTGGTGTGTTTGGGGGACAGGAGCCACACTGGGGCAGAGGTTCTGTCTGCTCTGCAGGGGCAGGCCGAGAGGTGGTTGACGCCACGCCAGCTTAAGCCAGGAATGGTGGTTTGCGACAATGGCACCAACCTCCTCTCTGCCCTCCGACAGGGACAACTGACCCATGTGCCCTGTGTGGCTCACGTCCTTAACCTGGTGGTGCAGCGGTTCTTGGGCAGGTACCCGGGCTTACAGGATGTCCTGAGGCAGGCCAGGAAAGTCTGTGTGCATTTCCGCAGATCTTATAATGCCAGTGCTCGCCTGGCTGAGCTGCAAAAGGAGTTGAACCTGCCCAAGAACCGCCTTATATGTGACATGCCCACCAGGTGGAACTCAACGTTGGCCATGCTGCAGCGGCTGCACACGCAGCAGAGTGCCATCAATGAGTACCTGTGCGACTACGGCACCAGGACAGGGTCAGGGGAGCTCGGGATTTTTTCACCACGCCAGTGGGGCATGATCAGGGATGCATGCACTGTCCTGGCACCATTTGAGGAGGCCACGAGGATGGTGAGCAGTGACAGTGCATGCATCAGTGACACTGTACCTCTTGTCCACCTGTTGGAAAATACGCTGCGTGGAATAATGGACAGGGCACTTGAGGCAGAACAGAGGCAGGAAGAGGAGGACTTCTTTGCCTCTCAAGGCCCCCTTTACCCAGACAGTGTTCCTTTTGTCCCACCCATCACATAGGAAGAGGAGGAGGAGAAGGAGGATTGTGTCAGCATGGAGGTGGAGCCTGACACTCAGCATCATCAGCAGCAGTCTTTTAGGGATGATTTACAGTCCCAAGAAACCCTTGAACTTGTACGTGGCTGGGAGGAGGTGGCTGCGGATCATGTCGTCCTTAGTGACCAAGAGGACTCCGGACCGAATGCCTCAGCTAACCTACGCTGCATGGCCTCCCTGATCCTGCAAAGTCTGAGAAGGATCCTCGTATTCTTCGGATCAAGGAGAGGGACCATTACTGGCTGGCCACTCTCCTTGATCCACGGTACAAGGGTAAGGTTGCGGACCTTATCTTACCGTCGCAGAGGGAGCAGAGGATGAGACAACTCCGGGAGGCCTTGCAGAAAGGTCTGTGCAACGCGTTCCCAGAGACTGGGAGGTTACAAACTCCTGGCCCTGGACAATGAGTTGCTGAGGCTTCGGTCAGTCAAAGAAGGAGCGGTGGGGAAGGTGGCCGTCTGACCGATGCGTTCAGACAATTCTTTAGTCCGCAGCCCCAAGGTATGATCGGTTCCAGCAACCATCGCCAGCGTCTGATATACATGGTGCAGGAATACCTAGGGGCAAGGTCAGACTTGGACACCCTCCCCACCGAAAATCCTCTGGCTTACTGGGTCTTGAGGATGGATCACTGGCCAGAGCTTGCACAGTATGCAATTGAGCTACTGGCCTGTACTGCATCCAGCATTCTTTCAGAACGCACATTCAGTGCTGCTGGAGGATTTGTCACGGATCACAGGGTGCGCCTGTCCACCGACTCGGTTGATAGACTGACCTTCATAAAGATGAACCAGTCTTGGATCACCACCAGCTACCAAACACCTGAAGCTGATATAACAGACTAATTTATTTTCAAATGTCACATCCCTTCAAGACTGATGCTGATGCTGAGAGACTGTCCTGTTATGTTGACTGACTATCCTCCTCCTCCTCAATGATCCGATTTATGATGATAGCTTGGAAGAACATTTTTGTTTCTGGGTGCCGCCACCAGTGGCTAAGGCCCAATTTTTCAGCCCCTGTTTAACAGGGGCGTGTTATTACAATTTTTTATGCAATGCTTTGCAGCAGGGCTCATTCCTGCACTCCAACTAGAGTATCTGGGAGAGGTTGCAGTGTCGTGGCACCAGCACCAGTGCCTAAGGCCCAATTTTTCAGCCCCTGTTTAACAGGGGCATGTAATTACAATTTTTGATGCAATACTTTGCAACAGGGCTCATTGCTGTGCTCCAAGTACAGTATCTGTGAGGGGTTGCAGTGTTGTGGCACCAGTGCCTAAGGCCCAATTTTTCTGCCCCTGTTTAACAGGGGCATGTAATTACAATTCTTGATCTAATAATTCACAGCAGGGCCCATTCCTGCGCCCACCAAGAGTAACTGTGAGGCCTTACAATGTTGTGTCAACACCACCACCACCACCACCAAAGGCCCAATTTTTCAGCCCCTGTTCAACAGGGGCATGCAATTACAATTCTTGATCTAATAATTCACAGCAGGGCCCATTCATGCGCCCACCAAGAGTAACTGTGAGGGCTCACAGTGTTGTGGCAACACCAACATGTAAGGGGCAAATTTCAGCAGAGTATATACGGCAGGCCCCTACTTTCAAACATCCAACTTACAAGCGACTCCTCCTTGCAAACGGAAGGATACAACAGGAAGTGAGAGGAAATCTACCCCTAGGAAGGCAAATTCTCTCCTGTAAGAGTTAATATGGGAAAAAAAGTGTCTCCTCTCCACTGATGCTTTATCACCAATTCTTGTTTCAATAAAAAAAACAAATTTTCAAAAAACATTTGTCATTAGGACGGAAAGTGAGGTGAACTGTTCTGAACAGGTGCACACTGCACAGACAGCAAAACAAATGTTACAGGGGTGATAACCCTTCCCTATGTTTTCCAAAAAGCTTGAAAATAGATTGTTTGGCTGGAGCTACACTTAAACAATGTACCTGTTCAAAATTACAAACAGATTCTACATAAGAACAAACCTACAGTCCCTGTCTTGTATGCACCGCCTGTATACGGCTGTTCAGAGTATATAGGGCCTTTTTTCTTTTGTGTGCGGGGTTCCCCTTAATATCCATACAAGACCCAAAGGGGCTGGTAATGGGCTGGGGTAGGGGGGTGTGATGGGGTAGCTATGCCATTTTTCTTAAAGATTTTCATCCATATTACCGGGACCAGACATTACATTAAAGCCGCAAGCAGTTTTAAATGGCTTTTTTTCCTTTAGAAATGTAATTTTGTGCAGGGACAGTTCTAAACACGGGAAACACGTGGCACTTCACAGGCATACTTTAGACACCCCCCAGGTACGATATTTAAAGGAATATTTGACTTTTTTTTTTTCACTTTATGCATCATTAAAATGACTGCTCCCGAAAAACGGCCGTTTTTAAAACTTCTTTTTGCATTGATACATGTCCCCTGGTGCAGAACCCGGGTTCCCAAACCCTTTTTAGGACAATAACATGCATAATAGTCGTTATAATTAGCACTTTAGATTTTGAACGTTCGCATCCATTGTATTTAATAGGGTTCTAACGTTCGTGCAAACTTTCGGTCCGTTCGCGGGTTCTGGTGCGAACCGAACCCGGGGGTGTTCGGCTCATCACTAGTGTTGATATAGGATTGATATTAGTCCCTTGACGTGTGGGTCACTTTTGCAAATGCGTTTGAATTGTGTCAGCTGACTCAGCTGTGATCCTGTTCTGAGGAAGGGCATATACATTTTTTTTATTTGCAGGTAGCGGAAGAGTTCAGATCTAGGGAGTCCAAAAGTCTCACATTAGGTAGGAAACGCTTAAATAGCATTGTTAGAGACCAGCTTGTGGAGTCTGAATAGGTTCGCGGCAGACCATGCTGAAAATGCCATAGGAGATTCCCAAGCTGGGTAAAATGCTGGATTTCTGAGGAAGGAGAGGAGAGGGTTATGAGGGGATTGAAGATTGAGAGTGTCCCTAAATTTGTCCCAGATGGCTAGGGGGTGTTTAGTAAAGCGGTTCGAGATTCAAGCTCTGTCTTTCAGTTTTAGCCACAGCATGTTTTCTACAGAAATGGGGTCGGAGTCGATCGATTCAAAAGCTACCCACAGTGGCGTTTCTGCTTTTGCGTGGTACTTCTGCAGTTTTAAGAGTTGCGCTGCATAATAGTAAGATGAGAAATTGGGAATGCCTAAACCACCGCTTAGTTTAGGAAGGTATAGAGTTGATTTAGGGATGTGAGGTTTGGTAGCACCTCATATGTAGTTGCGTTATGCCCCATACACACGATCGTTTTTCTTGCCATTTTTTTTCTTGCCGTTTTTCACGTCGTTTTTTTTCATGTTTCCTCTCAAGCCTGTCTCGCGTACACACGATCATTTAAAAAAACGATCAAGCAAAGCGCAGTGACGTACAACACGTACGACGGCACTATAAAGGGGAAGTTCCGTTCGAATGGCGCCACCCTTCATGTTAGTAAAGTTTGTTGAGCGACGATTCGCTCTTTTCAGTCTCGTACTTTTCAGTCCGTGACTGCGTGACGAATGTGCTATCTCCATTACGAACGCTAGTTTTACCAGAACGAGCGCTCCTGTCTCATACTTGATTCTGAGCATGCGCGTTTTTTTCACGTCGTTAAAGCATACACACTATCGTTTTTCACGTCGTTAAAAAAAACGACATGAAAAACGACGTGAAAAAAGAGAGCATGTTCGAAATTTTTAATGGCCGTTTTTCACGTCGTTAAAAATGCTCTGGAGCCTACACACGATCATTTTTAATGCCCATTTTTTTTAATGGCATTTTTAACGGCATGAAAAACTATCGTGTGTATGGGGCATAAGGCGTAAAAAATATGATGGTACTGGGATGGAGAGCACCCTTAAAAGATATAAGAATTTGGGCAAAATCAAAATTTTTCCTACCTAGCCAGGATAAGGGAAGGGAGGACCATTGCGTCATGAGACTAGTTACCTGTCGTAGGAGAGGTAAGTAATTAGTCGCAAAGAGGTTGGTTAACAAGGCTGTGAGTTGTACCCCTAAATAAAGGGAGTTGATCAGTCACCCAAGTGAATGGCAGGGAGGACCTAGCTTGTTGGAGGTCTGATTGTGATAGGGAAATGTTGAATGCATTCGATTTTTTGGGGTTGACATGCAGTCCAGAGATCTGGGCAAAGTTATCTAATATGGCGAGCAGATTGGGAGCGGAAATGTTTGGATATGCTAAGAAGATGAGAATATCACCCGCAAAGAGGCACACTTTATGCTGGTGACCACCCAATTCTATCCCCTTGACATCAGGGTCTGACCTAATCAGTTGTGCAAAGGGTTCTATAAGTAAGGCGAATAGCAGCGGGGAAAGGGCACACCCCTGCCTAGTGCCTCTCCTAATATCGATCATCTCTGACTTGTAGCCTGCATATTTAATGTATGCCTGTGCGTTGTTATATAGGGAGGAGACCCAGGTCTGGAAATGGTTCCCAAAACCCCATGGCAGGAGAGTGTATTGTAGATATGGCCAGGTGACTGAGTTGAACGCTTTCCTAATGTCAAGGGATAGGAGGCAGATTGGGATGCGTCTAGTTTTAGCTGCGTGGGAGAGCAGGAGGGCTTGTCTAACATTGTCGCCAGCTTGATGGGTTAGCATAAAGCCAATCTGAGTAAATTAAAGTGTAGATTAAAGTAAATTAAAGTGTAGATGTGGCGCTGTTCTAATGTTTCTTAATGTATTAATATAAAGTGCATCTATGCATGTGCAAATAAGCTATAAGGAGTTTACAGTATCCCATACATTATTAAACAAATACATGCAAAATTTTGGTATGTGCAAGAATACTGGTGGGTGATAAATTCCACGGAGTGCAAATATAAACAAATACGTGCGACTTTATACTTGCTAAAATGGATGAATAAATAAAAATAAAGGTAAAAAAATAAATAAAAATAAAAATAGAAATGCAATGATACAATAGGTTTAGGCAGAAAAAAAAAAAATATATATATATATATATATATATATATATATATATATATAAATATATATATATAAATTAAAATTTAAATTAAATTTTAAAAAGTGATATAAAGTTCATCATAAAAAATGTAGTATGCTGAAAAGGTGTATAAATAAAGTCACTGGTGCTTGATGAAAAAACGTGATGCGTGTCTTGTGGGAAATCTTTGTATTGCTATAGGTGATCACAGCAAACGTGGCTATCCGTGCTCTTAATTACACTGCACTCACCAGATATTTCACCCCCTCTAGGGGTATGAAGCATTCACAGTGTCTGCCACTGTCAGGCACCCTGGCGTTTCACCTGTCACTGCTGCGATGATGTTATGCTTCAGTTATAACCCATGAAAAAGGAGAAAATAGGACGCCCAATAGTGTGATACTGTTTGAAACACAATTTATTTTAAAATATGCGGAAAGGTACTCACATTTGGACAGAATTTAAAAAGCATATAGTGCTGACACTGATCGTTTTCAGACTGGAAGTGATGCGACCTTCTGCTGCCTCCGCTCTACCGGTTTCGTCGTGCTGACGTCATCTGGAGCGTGCATAACACTCGTCTCACTTCCTATTTATAGCACATTGTGGTCACGTATTGACGGCGGCCATTTTGGATGAGATTTTGAAGACCGAAGTCCGCAGTGTCTGCTCTATCATTTTGAGGACCGAAGCCCACTACATAGTGGAGTGTGGTTCCAATCTCCACCATGTTTGGTGCTATTTTGAAGACCGAAGTCTATGCTTTGCGATGGCTAGAGGAAAATAAATAGAGCAGATATTCCTCAATTTTTGATCAAATTACTTGCCAAATCTCTGCATCCCGCGATGTGCTGTAAATGATACGGATGATACGGGTCTCTAGTTGGAAAATCCATTTTGTCTAGTTCTGAGAGATTTTAATTTTCTTGTTATCACCTCTCCAGTGTCCCTTGATCTTATCAATGCCGTAGAATATCATGTATTTCGGGTCTCTATTATGGTAATCTCTAAAATGTCTTGAGATAGTATGTTTGTTAAATCCATTTTTTATGTTAGTTACGTGTTCTCAAATACGTACGTGTAGTTCCCTCGTTGTCCTTCCCACATATTGCTTGTGGCAAGGGCACTCAATCACGTACGTCACATGAGTGCTGTTGCATGTTATTAGTTCCCTAATATTGTATTCAGTGCCATTTGCTAGGGAGGTAAAATTTTCGATTTTTCTATTGGTCTTTTTGCTCACTCTACCCATAAAGCCCGTTTGGTCACAGTTTATTAATTGGCCTATAACAGTATTCAGTCGAGTTGCGAGAATCTTGGCTAGCAATTTGATGTCTAGGTTGAGGAGAGAGATGAGACGGTAATTGGTCCATGAGGAGGAATCCGATTTAGGTTTGGGTAGCATAAAGATTATAGAGATTAGCGTTTCAGTTGTAAATGAGTGCCCGGCTAGTAGAGAATTGAAGGCTCTAGTCAACATAGGTGTCAAAATGGGCGCAAATTGTTTATAGTAAGCCACCGAAAACCCATCCGGTCCCGGCCTTTTATTTGGTTTCAACACTTTAATGGCTGCTGTGACCTCCAAGTCTGTAATAGGGCGCTCAAGTAGATCTAGCTGTTCCTGATTAAGGGTTGGGAGGGCTATACGGGAGAAGAGGGCGGTGGTATGGGTACAGTGAGGCAAGGGCACAGTGAGGCACAGGCACAGTGAGGTATGGGCACAGTGAGGCATGGGCACAGTGAGGTATGGGCACAGTGAGGTATGGGCACAGTGAGGTATTGGCACAGTGAGGCATGGGAACAGTGAGGCATGGGCACAGTGAGGTATGGGCACAGTGAGGCATGGGCACAGTGAGGCATGGGCACAGTGAGGTAAGGGCACAGTGAGGTATGGGCACAGTGAGGCTTGGGCACAGTGAGGCATAGGCACAGTGAGGTATGGGCACAGTGAGGCATGGGCACAGTGAGGCATGGGCACAGTGAGGCAAAGTGAGGCACAGTGAGGCATGCAGATGGACACCCCAGGCTTATCCTCGAGTCAATACGTTTTCCCATTTTTTTGTGGTAAAATTAGGTGCCTCGGCTTATATTCGGGTCGGCTTATACTCAAGTATATACGGTATATATAATTCTTCCCACATATAGTGTACATATATATCATCCTTCTACTGCCCCGCCCCCTCCCATGTATATATAATAACCAATATTATTTATTGTTATCCCTCCATTTTTTTTTTACACTGAAAAAAATATATATATATAAATATGTGTATGTATATATATATATATATATATATATATATATATATATATATATATATTATTACTCCTTCGCCCTCCACATTATTTATATATATATATATATATATATATATATATATATATTATATAGATAGATAGATAATATATATGCACGTCTTCATTATTATCCCTCCTATTTTTTTATACACTGAAAAAATTACATATATATATCATCCTTCTACTGCCACGCCCCCGCCCCTGTGTATATATAATATAACCAATATAGTTACTTTGCTGAGTAACTAATTACTTTTTCAATGTAGTAACTGAGTTACTAACACAATTACTTTTTGGAAAAATGTATTTGTAACTGTACCTAATTACTTTTTTAATGTAAGATGACCAACACTGTATAGGTGTGTCTGGTTTGTTGGCTTTGAGTAGGATATATGTTGGCGTTTGCGGATAAGTTTATGGGCAGAGTCAGTAAGGAATAAGTCAAAGTCAAGTCAGGCTTTATCCAGACATGCATTGGTGTTAGCGTGGGGGGTGGACTGAAACGCTGCATGGAATGCATTAAAGTTGGCTTCTAGTTGTTTAAATAAAATGTTATGGTCCTGCTTAAGGGACGCTGCCTGTTGGATCAATCTTCCCCGAATTACAGCTTTGTGAGCTTCCCAAAGTGTCAGAGCAGATATATTGTCTGTTGCATTATTAGATAGATAGTCCTTAAGTGCCACTTCGATATCTAGATGGTGAGAGGGGTGTTGTCAATACACCATGACGTATCTTGTGCCCAGTAAATTGGGGAGGCTATGGTGGTGCATACCGCACAGTGGAGATTTATATGGTGGTGATCAGCTATTTTTAGCGGGACTGCATGACACCAATACAGTGAACAGTGCTAAAAAAATGCACTGTCACTGCACTGACACTGGCTGGGAAGGGGTTAACATCAGGGGCGATCAAAGGGTTAACTGTGTTTCCTATGAGTACTTTCTTACTGTGTGCGGGATGGTTTAACTGAAGAAAGACAGAGATCCGTATTCCTGCTTAGCAGAAACACAAGATATCTGTCTTTCTTACTAGCAGAACAGTGATCTGCCTTATTTACATAGGTAGACAGCCGTTCTGGCTCTCCACTCTGTGTCCAATCACAGCGGGAGCAGGGCTCCGGCAGCGCCTGCGTGAACCCCTGAGCCGAAGAAAGGAATCATGTACAGGTATGTGATTTTGCACTTAAGGGCCGCTCTGCCGCAGTATATGTACGTGGGGCGGTCCTTACGCAGTAAATGCTTGATCCTCAATGTGCACTTGCAATTAAATGTTAATATTTTTCATGGCAATCTATGTTAATATCCATGGGTATACTACTAAATATATATTAGGATATCTATTGTATGGGCTTTACTGTATATTTCCATGTTGCTAATTGTGTTACTTTTTTCTCTTTTATAAATTTCTTTACATTTCTACGATGAAAATCTCAATAAAAATATATTTATAAAAATTCAAATTGAGTCTTTTTAGGATTTATTTGCAGATCTTGAACAAATGCAGGGAGGAGGGATGAGCATGCAGGATACCCAAAAACACTTGCAGACAGTTTCCTGAAACATCTTTGTTTCAGCAGTTTTAGATTGTATTGTAGAAGCCCTCAAAATGAAGCAGAAGAAAGAGGAAACAGACAGTAAATGTGAGACCCTATAAGAACAGCCACAGTCATTTGAAGCAACTTCTCTTCACCCTCCAGAAGGACTTCCACACCTGGCGCTACAGGCAAAAGTTACCCACCTCTCCAGACAAGCTTCCATAGGTAAGTTTCCCTCAGGCAAGCCTTATTTCAGGCCCATAGCACATGCTGAAGCCTAGTAGCAGTGTTTTTTTGGAACACATACACAGGCCTCTTCCCAGGGGAGAAGTCCCAGGGGAGAAAGACTGATCAGATCCTCCCAAATATTTATCTTCTTCCCCCCTATACCTTCTGGGTCAGCCTCCCAGCGTCAGATAACTATTCATAACTTCAGTGATTGGCCCTCCCACACTATTGCTGCAATAGTTTGCCAGCAGCAGACAAGGAGCGATCAACCACCATGTTTGGAGAAAGCCTGAACAGACCTGAAAAATGAGTTTCAGATCAGCTGCTATGTGCTAAATTTAGCCAGCCCAGGACAGGGGCACTACATAAGTGATAAATGAATGTGCGTCAGTTTTATGGGCCACTAATTGAGCACATAGTAAAATCTGAACTTTAATCTAAACCCCATTGAAGTCAATAGAAGGTCAATCTTAACCACTTCCATACCGGGCCATAGACAAATGACGCCCGCAAGAACATCTCCTCCCTCCTCCCCATAAGATGTCCTCTGGTTCTGCCGCTCCTGTGGGTCCCAGAGCACAGTGATCGGAGATGGGGTGTGTCTCTCAGCACACAGCCCATCCCCGATGAGGGTAAAGAGCCAACAAAAATGTCTCTTTACTACGTGACCGATTGTGTCCAATCACAGCCGGTCACATGTGTTGTGCTAGTTCTCGCCTCTTGTGCGCACCCCTGGGGGCGTGCACCATAGCGATTGGGGATGAGGCATGTCCCTCAGACACAGCCCATTCCTGATCAGGGTAAAGAGCCAATGAAATTGGCTCTTTACCACGTGACCGGCTGTGTCCAATCACAGCTGGTCACAAATGTCAACAAATGGCTGTAATGCCGTTTCTGGATTCTCCTCCTCAGTGTGTGAGATATGAAAAAATAAAAAAAAAAGTACAGTGCCTGATTTCCCCCCCCAAATAAAGAGGACCTGTTGCAGCCTATCAGAGTATCTGTCGCAGCCCATCAGAATACCTGTCACCAGCATCAGAGTACCTGTCACAGCCCATCAGTGTACCCGTCACAGGCCCATCTGAGTACCTGTCACCAGCCCCAGAGTACCTGTCACCAGCATCAGCGTACCTGTCACGAGCCCCAGAGTACCTGTCACCAGCCCCAGAGTACCTGTCACCAGCATCAGAGTACCTGTCACCAGCCCATCAGAGTACTGGAGTACCTGTCGCTAGCTCATCAGAGTACCCGAGTACCTGTCACCAGCCTATGCCTCATAGAATATATGTTAGGGTGTTTTCTTTTCAAAATGGGGTAATTTTGTGGGTGTTTCTATTGTCCTGGTGCTCTAGGACCTTCAAAAGGTTAATAGGTTGTCAGGAAACTAAATGTGTAATTTATGCTCCTAGAACGCCTGATGATGCTCCATGTTAAACCTCTGTATGTGGCTAGGCTGTGTAATAGTCTCACACATGTGGTATTGCCATACTCAGGAGGAGTAGTAGAATGTTTTTTGGAGTGTAATTTTTGCTATGTACATGCCATGTGTTAGAAAAATCTTATAAATTGACAACTCTGTGTAAAAAAATTAAGTTTTAATTTTCTTTCCACAATTTCCAAAAACTTTTGGGAAAAAATGACATGTTCAAAAGACTCATTATGCCTCAAAGAATATACGTTGGGATGTTTGCTTTCCAAAATGGGGCAATTTTGTGGGTAATTCCACTGTCCTGGTGCTTCAGGACCTTCAAAAGTGTGATAGGTAGGAATAAGATTAGATGTGTAATTTATGTCCCTATAACGCCTGATGGTGCTCCCTGCGTGTTGGGCCTCTGTATGTGGCCAGGCTGTGTAAAAGTCTCACACATGTAGTATTGTCATACTCAGGAGGAGTAGCATAATGTATGTTGGGGTGTTATTGGAAGTATGCACATGCTGTGTGTGAGAAATTACTTTGTGTAAAAAAAAAAAAAAAAAAATCTAGTTCACAATAGTACATTGAGGGCAATAAATATGTTTGAAAATACTATACCTGGCTGAAGATGCGCAGATCCGGCTCTTCCAGCTCAGGTGGCTCCTCCTCCCCCTCTACAGGGGTGGAGGGAAGGGTGGAAGGAAGGGTTGAGGGAAGGGTGGAAGGAAGGGTTGAGGGAAGGCTGGAAAGTGATTCCCTGGCCTCAATCTGGTCTTCCAGAAATTGCAGATGCTTGTAGTACCACAGCTTGGGCTGAAGTACTTCATCTGCTGCTGCTCCTGATCACATAGAAGCGCGGACTGCTGTGTAGCTTTTTTTGTAAGCATTCCGCATGTTGTTTATCTTATTGTTCATCATAGTGTAGTCAGCCTCTGGGACCCAGGTCTTCATATATTCCGCTAATTGGTTAATTGTTGCCCGACGTACACCACTCTTGTGGTAAGAAGGATGTTGGAGCTCCCACAGGTTGCGCAATTCTTTGTATTTCTCAATGAATAACAACTTAATGTTGGGCTCCCTTTGTTTATGCATACTTATTTCTGTAAGATAAAACACAAGAAAAAAACAGTAGAGGTCAGCTTCAATTGTCATAATCTTATCCCAATATAGGCCTTTACAATCAGGAACCATTATAGGCCACTGCAGGCCCAAGTTTCATTCTTACCTTTTTTTTTCGTCACTTCCGGTTGTTCTTACTCCGCGCAACCATAACCTTGTTTCCCATTTATATACCCTGCGCATGCGTGTAACTCCGCCCGCGTCGCCCGCCCACGACGTTCTTTTTCTGCATTTCCCCGCCCCTTCTCGTTCGGCGCACAGTGGGAGACGACGACATGTCATTGACACAGGTGCGTGCTTTATTATTAAGTAGCAACGAGGAAAGCCTGGAGGCGGGAACGTCCCGATCCAGGAATAAAAGATACAAGCCGACTAATATGTCATTTGCTGAGATGGCGGAGATGGTGGACATCCTGCGGAGGAAGGATTACGATAGGAAGCATGGGCCATACGACACCCCTAATCTCCGGAAGTCTCAAATACTGGACAAAGTGGCGAGGAGTCTCTATCAGAAATTTGGGGTCAGGAGATCCAAGGAGCAGCTCCGTAAAAGGTGGTCTGACCTGAAGCTGAGGGAGCTGGAGCAGTATAGGAATAGCAGTATAGGAAGCTTAAAAAAAGCCTAGAAAAAAGTAAGTTTATTTCCTGTGTTATTTCAAATTGTAATATTTATTCTTGCATGTTTTGCTACATGTGCTTGGATTGTCTGGTTTCACCACAACAGGTCAGTGTCTGTCACCACAACTTCAAGGTAAAAACAGATGTAGGTCTGCATATTTCTAAATACCTTTTTTTTTTTAGGGGATGAATGTGGTGGCGTGTCCGAAACTCCAACTCCTCCATTCTCAAGTGCTAGTGCCAAAATACTTATTCAAGAAATAATGGAATGTAGTAGAGAAATTGCCATTATGAGGAATAGGATGAATGTGATTGAGCAAAAATATAAAAACATTATAGATATTTTGGGGCGAATAGTCTGAAGCCCCCCCACCCCCCTGCTATTTTGTATTTTTTGGCAATAAACATTTGCACTTGTTTTCCCACCAGCCAAAATTTGAAGATGCACACACAGTGTGTCAACATGTGCTATCTGCCGTCACAGGAGATCTATGTCCCTGTTTTGGGGGTGCAACCTCTTCCTCGCTACTCAAGTAGGTGAGAGGAAGGGTTTGCACCCACAAAGCACGTCCATTGATCCCCCATGATGGCAGATAGCACATGTTGACTTTAGTCATGGGCTCACTTAGAAAGACCCATTTGGCAACCCCAAAACTGTTGTGTGCATCTTCAAATTTGGGATGGTTCAGGGGTGACATCACCCCATCTCAGGTTTCGCGTTTTCATGTTGAACTTTATAAGTTCCATTGTTTTTATATGTTTGCTATTTTGACCCATGCATGTTTATGCAAAACCAAAAGAAAGCAAAAAACATTAGTATTCTCCAAAATGTGGAGCAAAACATTTCTACATTGTATTTAGTCCAAAAAAAAAAACGCACCTGTGGTGCACCGAGTAAAAAATATTTTGGACACTCAAAAATGTGTGGCTTGTTCTTTCTATGCTCAATATCAGTTCCGAAACTGTCAAATTCATGTTTTTTTACTGTGACAATTGTGGCTATTTACTAAATACAAATACACTTGGCAATACAAGAACCTGGGAGACACATAATAAAAAAGTAAAACAGCAATAATGACAAAACACGTTTTTCAAATATATATTTTTCATTTTTTTTTTTTTAAGGTCAGATATGGTCTGGCATTGCGATGGCCCCCCTACCCGTGAAGTACTCAACTTATTTATCACGTACTTCACGGACACTTTGGGGGGCCAAGCCAGTACGGCAGTGTCCAGGCCGGTCAGAATGTTCATCTCAGATAGACCGGCCTCAGGCCCAACTGAAGATATATATGTTGCAGAGTATCGTCTCAAGAAATTGTGCAATATGCAGCAGCAGTAAATCAGGTGGTTGAGTTTGTATTCCGCCATGTGGATAGCTGTCTGAAACAGGCGGAACCGGCTGGCCATTATCCCAAAGGCATTCTCCACAACCCTCCGGGCTCTGGCCAGCCGGTAATTAAAAACCCTTACCGTGCCGACGCCGCCGCCATTAACACAAGACTATTAAAACCTTTATAGTTATAATAGAATGACCCGAACGGGGTGGCGGCACTATGTGGACGTGCTTGCCATCAATTGCCCCTCCACAGTTGGGGAAGTCCCACCGCTGGGCAAATTGGTCAGCCACAGTCTGCCATTCATGTGGTGTTGAAGGAAACTGTGGAGTCAAACAAAAAGAATACATTAGTACTTTTGAACTTTACATTGCAAGCAGATTAAACAAAGACATTGTCGGCCAACATCAGTATAACATTTATTATTTGAAGGAGTATTTAAACACAAAAATAGAAGGCCCACTTATCAGATGACTCACCCCCGCTGATGGGACATTTGAAAGTATTCTAAGGGGGGGGGGAGAGGGGGTTATAGCTGATTTTGTACCCCCAAAAAAAGGCTCTACCACTCTGCTGAACTTGAATGTGAACTAAAACATTTGGACACATTTTGGGGGGGGGGGAGGGGTTCAAAAATACTATCGCGCTGAGAAAAAACATTGTTAAGCAAAAACTAGGCTAGGTTTGTTTGGGCCCAGGATAGCATGCTGGAGAGGTTAGTGAAGGGAAATAGGCATGTAGGCCAAAACAAGAGCCATTATAAGTAAAAATGGGGAGAAAGGGGACATTCCCAGCATATTACAATCAGGGTAATACACATGGTATATTACAATCAGGGTAATACACAGGGCATATTACAATCAGGGTAATTTGGGAAGGAGGAAAGAAAGACAATACATTACCAAACATTCACAAACTAGAATGTGATGTTAAAGGAGAAAACTTACCTTCATATAGTCCTTCTGCAGGACCTGGATGATGGCAGAACACGTTTCAGGGATAATGATCCCAAGAGCCTGGGGGGAGATGCCTGTTGAGAACTTGAGGTCCTGCAAGCTTCTCCCAGTCGCCAGGTATCTCAACGTGGCAATAAGCCTCTGCTCGGCAGTGATGGCCTGGCGCATCACAGTGTCCTGCCTCGTGATATAGGGGGACAGCAAATCCAACAGACAGTGAAAAACGGGGTCCGTCATCCTGAGATAATTCCTGAAATCATCAGGATTATTCTCACGGATTTCCCGCAGCAGAGACATATGAGAGAATTGGTCCCGCTGGAGCAACCAATTCTTGGTCCATGAACTCCTCCTCATCCTGTTCATGGACTGAACTCGGGTTACAGTGTAAACCGCAACACAAGTGCATAGCCAGCACGAGCTCTACAACGAGAACGTACTTCAAACATAGTTTTAAACCGGTCGGCTGGTCAGAACGAACTCAAACAGAGCGCACCGCAGAACAGCAAGGCCTGAGAAGAACAACCTGAAAAACAGTAACGAGCAGCCAAGAAGGCACTGCAAAACAGTAACGACCTGACTGCACGCACTGAATAACAAATACGAACCCACAAGCACAAACTGAACACCAGGAAACGATCTGCAAAGCACGGAGACTGCAAAGCGCGAATCGGCTCTCACCAAACCTTTACTAACACGCGGTAACAAAAAATCAGCAAAAGCAGCCCAAAGGGTGACACCATTTGTTTTGAACTTCCCCTTTATAGTGCCGTCGTATGTGGTGTACGTCGCGTCGTTTTGTTGCTGTCAGTTTTTTGACTGATGGTGTGTAGGCAAGACTGATGGAAGTCAGCTTCATCGGATTTCCGATGGACAAAACCATCGGATCAGAATCCATAGGATATTCGATCGTGTGTACGAGGCTTAAGGCTGCATTCACACCTGAGTGTATCGTTTTCAGGTGTTTTTAGAGCGATTTTCTGGCGTTTTTTGGGGGCTTTTTTGGGGTGTTTTTGCAGAGTTTTTGCAGAATTTTTGTACGGACATTTTGAGGTCCAAATGTCACCAATGTAAAAAGCAGTAAAACGCTTGTAATCTGCCTAAAAAGAAGCTCATGTACTTTTTTGAGCTTCAGGCATTTTGCTTTCAAGTGACAGAATGCTCAGATGTGAACAGGGGCCATTTAAGTTAATGGGATTTTGCTTGTTTGGAGTTTTGGAACTTTTGAGATCAGCGTTTTACGAGCCTTTTATGAGCTGAAAATGCTCAGGTGTGAATGCAGCCTAATAGTATGTGTGGAATTTTGTTTTGGGAACCCTTTAATGTTAGGATGGGAACAAGTATAGATAGCCAGTGGTTCCAGAAGTAAATTGAATATTAACCGCTTCGATACCGGGCCTATTTTGGCACTTCTCTCCTTCATGTAAAAATCATATTTTTTTTGCTAGAAAATTAGTCAGAACCCCCAAACATTATATACTGTATGTTTTTTTTAATCAGACACCGTAGGGAATAAAATGGCGGTCATTGCAACTTTTTATCTCGCACGGTATTTGTGGAATAATTTTTCAAACGCCTTTTTTAGGGAAAAAAACAGTTTCATGAATTAAAAAATAACAAAACAGTAAGGTTAGCCCAATTTTTTTGTATAATGTGAAAGATGATGTTACGATGAGTAAATTGATACCTAACATGTCACGCTTTAAAATTCTGCACACTCATGGAATAGCACCAAACTTCAGTACTTAAAAATCTCCATAGGCGATGCTTTAATTTTTTTTACACATTTTTTACATTTTTATTTTTTTGATTACTTTTATTCCTATTAAAAGGAATGTAAACATCCCTTGTAATAGGAATATATTGTGACAGGTCCTCTTTATGGAGATATGCGGGGTCAATAAGACCCCACATCTCTCCTCCAGGCTTGAAAGCATGAGATTGGGAAAAAAATTCACCGATCTCATGCTGACAGCCGCGATTGTGGCTTTGTTTACTTCCGGGTACCCGGGCGTGACGTCACAACGTCGCGCCTGGGCCTCCGGCGGTCAAAGAGATGACTGGTGACCATCTGGTCACCGGAAATCTCTATCATCGTGAGTCTGTGCCGGCCGATTCGTTCTCCGGGCCCCCGATGGCACGGGAGAGCCCGGAGAAGCACAGGATGGCGGCGGGAGGGGGGACATCCCCTCCCGACGCCTATAAGAACGATCAAGCGGCAGAACTGCCACTATGATCATTCTTGTCATGCACAGAATTGATGGCTGCAAACAATGATATCTGAATGATGCCTGTAGCTGCAGGCATCATTCAGATATCACCGCTCAAAGTCAAGGACGTCATATGACGTCCTCGGTGTTGAAGTGGTTAAACGGGATAAAGGGCATCCCTGATGGGTCCCATTTATAATAGTAAAGAGCTTAGATAAAACTCCTGAGGAATATACTTGGGCGGACGGTTATGAATATAAAGCCATAATTGCTGAATGTATGGGACCAGAGAATCAAAAGACTTCCATTACTTAGGTTAGATATTGCCAGTGAATTTGATCTAAGGCCTTCTCTGCATCTAAAGCCAACAACAGAGAAGGTATTCTATGAAGTTTGGCTAGATGAATAAAATTTGTCAGTCGACGGGTGGCGTCTGTAGTGTGTCATCCCTTAGAAAACCCTGTTTGGTCTGGGTGTATCAATAGGGGGAGTATAGCTAATAAGCGTGTAGCAATAAGTTTGGTGTAAAACTTCTGGTCGGTCTTCAACAGTGATATCGGCCTGAAGTTTGGAGGCGAGTTTGGTTCCTTCGATGGCTTGCGTAAAGTCACAATCAAAGCTTTAAGCATCTTAGGTGTCAGGAAAGGTTCCATCCGCTGGTGATATTTATTATTTGGCTTGCAGTACTTTGGTCCACCAGCAGGTGTCTCCTGGCAGTGTGGAACTGTCAGGAGAATTTCTCCCTGCTGGTATTATATTATCCTTTGGACGCAGTACTGGTCTCCACCAGCGGATGGATCCTGGCAGTGTGGAGCGAACTGCTCTTCCTGCGCTCAGGTGTGACTTGAAGCCAATTACAAGCCTCCTATTTATACCCAGCAAGTACAAACACACCTTGCCCTGGTATCTCTCTCCCTGAGCCTGCAACGCTGACCTTGAGCCTGCCTTTTATCTGACCTTGAGCCTGTACCTCACCTCACCTCACCTGATTTGATCCCTATCCCGAATCCATCCTGGACCTGTTACCTGGTTACCTTGCATACTTGTCTTGCCATCCCATCCGTCCCATCCGTCCTCCCTCTTCCTGTCCTGTATTCCTAACCATCTGCTGATCTCCCTGTGCATGACCCCAGCCTGGCCTTTGATTACAATTCTGTTATCTCACATTATTGTACATATCTGTCTATTGTTATTTGTGGGTCTCTGTTTGTGGGTTGGTTATCGCACCGTATCTTATTGGACGTGGTTGTGTTTGGTTGTGTTTATATTCACTTACTTTAATAAATTATTATATTTTCACACACATGCATTTTTGGTTTCCTCTGTGCAGTCCACACAGTCTGGTCTACTAACTTCCATGACAGTATACCAGGGCCATCCCTGATCAGACGTGGCTGCATTGAGGAACCATCCTGGTGTTGTGAGTTCTGCTGATATGGATTCCAATTAAATCTTTTACTATTCTCTGCTGGCGGCAGAGGATGGCGAATATTGTCGCCAGGTTTTAAAGGCATGGACTAGTCACCAGCCGATGGAAACAATCCGATCAGCTCATTTCTTGGTGGATCAGGGTTACATTCAGTCTGAGGATGTTCAGCCGTTAATCCGGTTATGTGTAAAACCAGCCCTGTCATGTGTTCCTGAAGAAAGTGATGATTTCTCTCCCCCTTTCAATGGTGACCAAGTTGAATCCCCAGTATGGTTATTAGAGGATGATCCAGGTTCTTTCGATGAACATTATTTCCCTTGTTCCCAGCGGGTGTTATCCGATTGTGTTAGTTCAGTGCAGTCTCTGATTAGACAGGGTGTGTGTGAACCAGTTTTTGTTCAACCTGTGCTGCAGGCATGGTCAGATCTCCTGAATTCAATCAAGCCACAACATTCCAGCCCTGCCATTAATCACCTGCCTTCCCAAGAATTTATCTGCCCATTGCCTATGGCAACCCCAGCTACAGCCCAGTTTGCACAGCCTCCCACCAAATATTATTACCCAGTCTCTACTTGTCGCACCTACCCTGCCTTCAATCCACCTGCTTCTTCCCTTCCACCTGTAGCAAATCCACAAGAACCTCCTCCAGCCACTGTTCCCGTATCTCTGCCTCATTACAGTCCTTCTTCTTACTCAATTCCATCCTTTTCATACATCCCCCCTGTTATTTACAAATCTGCAGTGACTAAGCCTAAGAAGAAGCGGAAGTACTTTCCGACCCACACAATCCTACCAGTAACCCAACCTGCCTCCACACCCACCAACCTGCTCCAGCCTGCGTTCATGCCAGTTGAACCTGACGATCCACCTAAATCTGCCAACCCTATGCCTGCTACCCAGTCTGACGTCCCCGTGCCTTTTACCCAGTCTGACATCCCAGTGCCCTTTACCCAGTCTGATGTTCCAGTGCCTTTTGTCCAGCCTGACGTTCCTGTGCCAGTCTGCCAGCCTGAAGTTCCTGTACCAGTCTGCCAGCCTGAAGTTCCTGTGCCAGTCTGCCAGCCTGAAGTTCCTGTGCCAGTCTGCCAGCCTGCAGTTCCTGTGCCCGTGTTCCAGCTCGATGTCCCTGTGCCCGTTTTACAGCCTGAAGATCCGGTGCCCATGTCTCTGCCTGAAGTCTCAGTACCTGCCTTCCAGTCTGATGTCTTGGCGCCTGCCTTCCAGTCTGATGTCCTGGTGCCTGCCTTCCACTCTGATGTCCTGGTGCCTGCCTTCCAGTCTGATGTCCTGGTGCCTGCCTTCCAGTTTGATGTCCTGGTGCCTGCCTTCCAGTCTGATGTCCTGGTGCCTGCCTTCCAGTCTGATGTCCTGGTGCCAGTCTTTCAGCCCGAGATGTCAGTGTTTTAGCCCGAGATGTCAGTGTTTCAGCCCGGGGTGCCAGCGTTCCAGCCTGAAGAACCAGTACCAGCATTCCAGCCGGAAGAGCTAGAGCCCGTTTCCCGGCCTGAGGTTGTGGTGCCCATTTCCCGGACTGAGGTTGTGGTGCCCGTTTCCCGGCCTGAGGTTGTGGTGCCCATTTCCCGGGCTGAGGTTGTGGTGCCCGTTTCCCGGTCTGAGGTTGTGGTGCCCGTTTCCCAGCCTGAGGTTGTGGTGCCAGTTTCCTAGCCTGTGGAGCCTCTATCTGCTGCCCAGCTCGATGACCCGAAGCCTGCTGCCCAGCTTGATGACCAGGAGTCTGCTGCCCAGCTTGATGACCCAAAGCCTGCTGCCCAGCTTGATGTCCCGGAGCCTGCTGCCTAGCTCGATGACCCGGAGCCTGCTGCCCAGCCTGGTTTGTTCCTGTCTGCTGCCAAGCTTGATTTGCCCCTGTCTGCTGCCCAGCTTGATGAGCCCGCTGTCTGCCCGGATGTGCCCGCTGTCTGCCCGGATGTGACTTTGCCTGTTTCCCAGCTGGATGTGCCCACTTTCCAGTCGGATGTGCCCGTCTGCCCGGATGTGCCCGATGTCTGCCCGGATGTTCCCGCTGTCTGCCCAGATGTGACTTTGCCTGTTTCCCAGCTTGTTGCCATGAATTTTCCCCAGCAACAGTTAATTGGAGCATCCCGAGGCCGCTCCTTTGAGGGGGGTACTGTCAGGAAAGGTTCCATCCGCTGGTGATATTTATTATTTGGCTTGCAGTACTGTGGTCCACCAGCAGGTGTCTCCTGGCAGTGTGGAACTGTCAGGAGAATTTCTCCCTGCTGGTATTATATTATCCTTTGGACGCAGTACTGGTCTCCACCAGCGGATGGATCCTGGCAGTGTGGAGCGAACTGCTCTTCCTGCACTCAGGTGTGACTTGAAGCCAATTACAAGCCTCCTATTTAAGTATAAACACACCTTGCCCTGGTATCTCTCTCCCTGATCCTTTCACCCTGACCTTGAGCCTGCCTGTTATCTGACCTTGAGCCTGTACCTCACCTCACCTCACCTGATCTGATCCCTATCCCGAATCCATCCTGGACCTGTTACCCGGTTACCATGCATACCTGTCTTGCCGTCCCATCTGTCCCATCCATCCTCCCTCTCCTGTATTCCTTAACCATCTGCTGATCTCCCTGTGCATGACCCCGGCCTGGCTTTTGATTACGATTCTCCCATTATTGTACATATCTGTCTAATGTTTTTGTGGGTCTCTGTTTGTGGGTTGGTTATCGCACCGTGTCTTATTGGAGGTGGTTGTGTTTGGTTGTGTTTATATTCACTTACTTTAATGAATTATTATATTTTCACGCACATGCATTTTTGGTTTCCTCTGTGCAGTCCACACAGTCTGGTCTACTAACTTCCATGACATTAGGTGAGAGAAATAAAAAGGCAGCCGCAGCGTTAAAAATATGTTCTAAGTATGGTGTTAATAGGAGTTTGAAAGTTTTATAGTACTCTCCAATAAAGCCACCTGGACCAGGTGACTTGTTCATTGGAAGAGAGTCAATTCCTTTGTGTATTTCAGCAGTGCTAAAGGGTAGGTTCAATGTTTGTAGTTGATCTGGGGATAATTGGGGCAGGGACAATTTATGCAGAAAGTCACTGATTAACTCAGGATTAGGTTGGGAGGTTTCTGGATCATCTTTTAAATTATATAGAGTATTATAATAGTGACTAAAGGCACCTGCTATGTCCTGGGGGTGGCACAATTTGTTTTTGGAATGGGGTGGATTATATATGGTATCTTAGTTTTATACCTTTGTCCCCGTAATTTTTGAGCTAAAATTTTACCTGCCCTGTTGCCATTTGCATAATGTGTCATCTTTAGCCTTTTAGAATCTTTCTCAAAGTTCTCCAGAAGGAGCAGTCTGAGATCATATGTTAGCTGTAATAATTTTTGGAAAAGTGAGGGGGAAGGATTTTGTTTATTTTGTTTTTCTAGCAGGAAAATTTCATCTGTAAGTTAACGCAAACGCATTTGCCGCTGCCTCATAGCCCTTGCCCTCAAGTTTATAAATATACCTCTTATATACTCTTTATTAACGTTCCATAGAGAGCTGAATCGCCAGGGAGAGAGGGTAAGAATGCCGAAGGGTAAGAAAGGTCGCTGTGTGCCACTGGGTCCATTGTATGTAGGAGCTCCAGTATCAGGCTGCCATTTCAGCTCCGCTGCAGGCCACGCACCCCCGGTGTCCAACCATTTTAATGAATGCAGCCCCCCAGCTGAGTGTAGTTGCTTTGGTCCTATACTTACCTTTGTTCTTGAAGGTGACCAGTGACCAACAAGTGAATGAATTGATCACGTAAGTGAAAAAATTGGTTGAACCCATTAATTGTAATTCATTGGTTAAATTGTAAACCCTCTGTATGCCAAAGAATCAAAAAATGGGTGAATATAAATAATAATATAGTGATAAATTGAATGATTCAAAAAACTAAATGTAACTTAAAATTCCTGAACCGACTAATCTCAAGAGCAAAATACACAAAATTAGGTAATATTGACTAAAGTCCCAAAGAAGGGTGCTAAGACATAACAAAAAATGAACATATAAAGACCAAAAAAAGTGATGAAAAGTCAGCATTCAAGGACTGAACCAGGCAATCCCAAAAAGGAAGACGCAGAGCAAACTCATGAGATCCTGCAGGCTCTTTGATGATCCACTCACAGCAGTAGCAGATCAATTGTTACACACCCATCAGAAGAATATTAAAAAGGCAGCCAGATGGCCTCTTATCAGATATGATGGACTCCTAATTATGGAAGTCAGTTTCATTTGATATCATAAAGGGTCAGATCCAGGCTTCCACTCTGTCCACTTTCCAACCGGCTGCTCAGATACCTCCGTATGATTTTACCCGGATCAAATAGCCATTTAACGAGTATTCAGCTGCAAACTTCCACTCTGTCCAGCTACTCAAATACCTCAGTGAAATTTTGCCAAGATTGATAAGCCCCTTCATGAGTGTTCAGCTCAATATTCCATTAACAGAGTGTGCAATCATTAAAAAAGAAAAGGAGAACTTCATAGTGCAGTAAGAATTGGTGCTTTATTTCCAAAAAATCTCTTTCAAAGCCTGCAAAAGAAATAAGCATGTGTAAAAAAAGAGTACTTTTTATCACATGGGAAATTACACACAAAAAGTAGTCTGCCATGAGGCACATGCCAAAACAAATACAATATACCACAAGGGAAAAGCCACACAGAACATTTTTCATAAGAAAAAGTTCCCTCAAAATTCTCTCTGTCACAAGAGAAAAACGCACATGGCACCATTTGTCATAGTCAGTTTCCCACATGGAAAATAATACTATATTGGGGAAAAGTAAAAATTAATGCTAGAGTACTGGCTGTCATGAGGAAAATGCTACCCCCACAACATGTTCTCTTCCATAAGAAAAAATACAAAGAAATCCCATTTTTGTTGGGAAAATAGCAACATAGCATGCAGTCTGGGATGGGGGAAAAATATATTGAGTGGAAAAATCTCCAAAAAATGAATTTATCACAGGGGGCAAACTACATAGTACATGGTATAGGTAAAATAGCATACAAAGTAATTTCTTCTGTTGCTAGGATCTTGGCATAGCATGCGCTGAGGTTCCTGTAACAGGAATAAGTAAATATGCAGCAGAATAGAGGGTAACTGGTGGAATTTCTATCAATATGTGGCCATCCATGTTTAACAGAAGCCTACCGCTTGATCAACTTGTCAAAGTGACACACTGGAAAACTTTTGTCAATCAGTGGCTGCAGCTAATGATCTGTGATCTCTGACAGCAGCAGAAGTCAGTCAAAATACAATGTCCCAGCGCTGGGGGAGTTGTCAGAGTGATTCCTCCATCCACCTTGTTTGTGTGGATGGTGGATTCTGTTTTTTTATTATTCTTTAGCCAGCTTTAAAAGGTTTTCTTTAGGGCTTAACTTAACCATAAACTATCAGCAACCAACATTTCCACCTTTTTCTTTAATATTTCTAAATCTACATGTCATTGGGAAAAAAATGTGTGATACTAGGTCAGGTAATATTTTATTTACCTTTCTTAATGTATTTTTAGTAGTATTTTGTGTCCTCGCTGTAACATAGCATAGCTGTTAGACATTTGAATGACTAGTGAATGGAAAAGAACAGAAATTAGCTTGTTTTTAGCAATGGAACACATAATTAGCATGTTAGCTCCACAGAGAGCAGGGACCAAAGTGATTGGTATATTAAACTGTGCCTGAATCTGGCACATCATTCTGAAGTTGTTAAAATGCCAAGAAAAAGTCCTTTGAAAGAGCAACACATAGAACTTCCAATGCTTTTAATTTTACAAGTAAGGCTTGTTTCTGTGAACACCTGTCAAAGTATGCATAATTAACGTGTTTAAGTATTTATTTAAAAATTTCCCCTGTGAGCTTCAGTATTTGGCAGTCAACAGTTTTGCAAAGTTGTAATGACTGATAAAACTGGCTCCAGAGAAATATATGGCTGTCAGAGGGAAAAGCAAATATGCAGTTTTCAAGAAGAAATTTTAAATTGAAGCATGAATGCAAACAAATCCACTAAACAAGTAATGACCCGAAGTAACATGCTCTTTCAGAGTTTGTGTAAGTGGGGGTTTTCTAAATGAAGTGTAGCACTGGTATGTGTTGCTCATACATAGCAACAAGTTAGTTTTATCTAAAGGGGTTGCTCCGCCGGAATTTTTTTTTTTAAAAGCCAGCAGCTACAGCTACAGCAGTTGCTGGCTTTTAATATTTGGACACTTACCTGTCCTGGAGTCCAGCGACGTCCGCAGCAGAGGACGAGCGACCGCTCGTCGCTCTGCTGCTCCCTCCGCCATCCTCGCTGAGGGAACCAGGAAGTGAAGCCCTGCGGCTTCATGCCCGGTTCCCTACGGCGCATGCGCGAGTCGCGCTGCGCCGTTCTGATTGGTGCTCCTGTGTTCTGGGAGCCGAGTGTCTCCCAGAACACCAAGGGAAGTCTGCGGGAAGTGACGTAACTCCCGCAGATTCCCGGAGACAGGACTCCCGGATGTGGGTGAAAATACCTGTCTTAGACAGGTATCTTCACCCCCTCCCCCCTGAAAGGTGTCAATTGTGACACCGGAGGGGGGGAGGGTTCCAAATAGCAAAAGTTGCTATTTAGGGTGGAGCTCCACTTAAGGCCTTGTACACACGATCGGGTTATCCAACGGGAATTATGTGATGACAGGCTGTTGTCGGAAAATCCGACCGTTTGTATGCTCCATCGGACAATTGTCGGATTTTCCACCAACAAATGTGGGATAGCATGCTTTAAAATTGTCCACCAACAAATGTGTGTTGTTGGATTATCCGATCGTGTGAAGTCCGCCGGACAAAACTCCAAAGTACAAACACGCATGCTCAGAAAAAATGCTAACCATAACACAACATTAGCAGAAGTTGCCCAAAGGGTGGCGTTACAGAGCTAAAAAAACACATAGTTTCGTGTTTGTTGGCTGACAATTATTTGCCGTTTGTGTGCAAGACAAGTTCCTGGCCAAATGCCCTTCGGACAAAATACTCCCATGCCCCAGGATGACATCAGGTGTGATGTACGCAGGTCCCAAAGCAACGGGCTGCTATCGAGAGCCAGCCGGCTCAATTTTTTTCAATGCCACATAACATTGTAAGTGCAATTTTGTTTTTAACTTTTATAATAAACAAGGATTTACACTATGCAAGCCTCTATTTTTACATGGGGACCTATTGAACATATACATATATGAGGACATCCACTGGAGGAGACGCTGAGAAAATTAGGTGCACAGCACAGAGACCAGAGGCGGAGTAACAAGCCACAAGCGCATCTGATCTCCCGTAACAGGGGGTCATTTACAGCTGGTAAGCGGCAGTGCATGTAGAGGTGGAGGCACTATCCTATCTCACCTTCTCACTTCTTCTGTGGTGTGTTGTCCGTTTGTCACCGTGGATGAACATATTGATGTACCACATACAATATATGGACTATTAATTTTGGTTTATTACCCGTCAAGGATCAATTTGTTATACTTGTAATATTCCCTCGGTTGAAAGTGCAAAGAGGTTTTTCTTTCACAGATTATATATGGACCTATTTACGTTACATATTTAAGATATCATTTTGATTATTTAATCAGCGCAACCTAAATTTTAACACCATACAATTATCAACATTTCAAATATAGTATACATTTAAACAAAAAAAGGAGTGAAAATCAAATGAAGTAAGAAAAAAAGCAATCACTCCCAGACCTCTTAGGTCCTCCACAGAGAGAAATGGCTACACAGGAGACATGTCCATACATGGCACAATGCTTGGCAAATAAAGCCCACCACAGATCGGGAAATCCAATGTGAAACTGCAAAGATAACAAATGATGAATGTGCAAACACCTAGTGCATTACCCAAAAAAAAATGTATTTAGAGACAATAAAACCAATAGAATGCACACTAACGAAGGCGCATGCGCGCAGCTGTACATGGCGGACGTGGCCTGAATCAGCTCCGCTGCGGCCCGATCTATTTCAGCTCCATCTTGCCAACTGAGGACTCAGGAACACCAAAACCCACACAGGGCCCTTTATCCACTACCTGGCTACACTCCGCTGCCTAAAGTGGAGCAGATGCTACAACTGAAGCCGCTGTAGGACTCTGCTTCTCAGCCATCCAGATCCGGCAAGATAGCAGCTTGATACAGCTCTGACACCATCCAGAGGCATCCTCCCTCTCTGAGGGCACCAGCATCCCACAAAGTACATAGAGCCCTTTATCCACTACCCGGCCACACTCCGCTGTCTAAAGTGGAGCAGATACCACATCTGGGGCTGCCATAGGACTCTGATTCTCGGCCATCCAGATCCAGCAAGATGGCAGCTTGAAACAGCTCTGACACTATCCAGAGGCATCCTCCCTCTCTGAGGGCACCATCATCCCATATAGTGCCCAGAGCCCTTCATCCTCCAACCGGCCACACTTTAATGGGCAAGAAGAAGCTGAAAATCAAGAAAGAATGACCACGGGTCTCACAAAGTCAGCAGGCCTGTTCCAGCAAGATGGCGGCGCCACCTGCACATGGAGCCATCACTCAGGCAGGCAATCTAGAAAGGAACCAGTCATCCCAGCAATACACCGATATGGAGGACCTCACTGTCACTCCAGGCATCCCCAACACTCTGCAGGACTGCAAATTCTCAGGCGGTGAGTCCCCATTCTCCTCAGGATCCTCTTTAGACCGGGCCATGGGAGACATTATCTCTAGTCAGAAAAGTCTACAGGCCTCCCTTGATCTGCCAAATTCCCAGCCCATAGCCCACCGGCCTGCCTATTCAGGTGGCCCCATTATCTTGGCTAGATTTTCAGCTTTATTAGAACAGGGACTGGAAAAAGCCAGCAAAAAAATTACAGGCGATTTAAAGCAGGAATTTTGAGATCTGGGCTCCAGAATTAACGCTATTTTAAACAAGCTTGATGTGACAGTAGGCAGATTGAATCAAAATACGGATCGCATCTGCGACCTGGAAGCAAGGCTGGAAAAGGCATTGATGAAAATTGATGACTTCGAAAATAGTTCTCGCAGATACAACTTCTGCATACGCGGACTACCAGAATCAATAACTGATGCCCAGGAGGCCACCACTGCGCCGCTGACCTCACTGCTCCCTGATATACCTGTCCATAAATTAGAACTGGACCAAGTTAATGGAGCCCTCACAGCTCAACGCTCCGAGGGTCCCCCTAGGGACGTCATTGTGAAACCCCACTTTTACACAGTAAAAGAGCAGGTCATAAAAAAGGCTCCCAAATTGCCATCTATCAAATTACTCGGCCATGAAGTGCAAATATTTTCAGACGTTTCCCCGGCTACTGTGCAAAAACACAGATCTTTCAAACCTTTGCTCCATCCATTACAGTAAAAAAGGCATCAGATACCGCTGGTCATTTCCCTTTCGCCTTACATTTCCATACAAGGGCAAGTCATACTCATTTTCCACCTTCTCAGATGTAGAATCATTGCTTAAATGCCTGGGCTTCATATCCACTTCACCACAATCACCAGGTTCCCACACATCCCCTGCCCCTGGTAGGGGTGGGGGCAATGGAGACCGTCCGGTTTCACCATTGTGGCAATCCACCAGGTCCATCAGAAGCCAAACATGTCATCAGTCCAGACCCCCCTCAAAAGTCATAGAAAATTGTACCTTTATTCCCCTCTACAGAGAGGTCTTAGTCACCCTTGCTCCTGGGTTCCTCGAATAGACTTGTTGAACGCATTTACAGTTACTATAGGAGTGTACGTTATGGTAATGGTTCAGGGATTGTTGTTTGCCTGTTGATTCAATTTAATAGAAGCTGCGATTTGGTGTGCCTGCCACTAGATGGCTCTATTCTATCACTGCAGTTCCCACAGTCTTTATTTTCTATGGTCACAACTTTGAACTGTTCCACATCCCAAGTATTTGTTCAACAAAATAATATGATCAATGCGCAGCTCGGATCGGGTTGGTGAGCCACGCACCTCACCACCACTCTGACCCCCTCCTCCCATATATTAATTTGGGACGCAGTGGTTTTGGAAATCCTAGGCCCCACCCTGAGGCCTGCAACCATTTGTTGCCTTCTTGATAGTTTAGACGAGTCAATCGTCCTTTTATGTGTAATGTATTTTCTAATGTTACCTATGAGACGCACTAAAGATTTATTTTCTTGGACCTTCTCTCAGACCTTGCCCTCCTCCGGGTATCTAATCTCTTTTTTCTCTCTTGTTTTCTTACCCCACGTTCTGTGCTCCGTCCGGGCATCCTCAAAGGTCGGCCTCTATGAGATCAAACATTCGATTCAGTCATAGATGTAAAGGTAAGAGTTCTTCACCACAACATGAATCATGGCTAGCTCAGAAATGCAGAGACCCATCAAACTCCTATCCCACAATGTCCAAGGCCTTAATTCCCTAGTTAAGCAGCGTAAAGCCTTTAACTACTTTCACTCGGTGGGCCCTAAGATAGTGTTTCTCCAGGAAACCCACTTTCCATCCTCCTATTAACCCAATTACATTCATAAGCACTACCCAATCTTTTTTCTTGCGAACGCACCAGACAAAAAAAGGGGAGTGGCTATCTGTTTCGTGAGAAGCTTAGCTTTCTCTCCCTCACAGATAATCAGTGGCTCGGATGGCTGTTTTCTCCTGGTTAAAGGGGATCTGGAAGGCTCCCTAGTAACATTCCTGGCCTACTATGCTCCAAACAAGGATCAGTTGCCCTTTTTTCAAAATCTTTTCCAACGACTGTCCCACCTCTTTTGATGGGGGGGACTCTAATATCCCCTTAGACTCCTCTTTAGATAAGACTCGCCCCCCAGGATTCCAAATTTTTAAACCCTTGCACTTGAGCACCAAATTTGCTAAACTACTGCACGAAAATGACTTGGTGGACATTTGGAGGGAATTTAACGCTACAACACATGACTACACTTTCTATTCCCACGTGCATTTGACGTATTCGCGGATAGACCACATCTTCGTGCGAGTCACATCACTGTCCTCCTCTTCTAAGATCCTAGAGACCTCCTGGTCGGATAACTCCCCAGTAATGGTCCTCCTCTTCTCACTGCGAAACTCTATAAACTCCCGTACCTGGCGTCTGAATGAATCGCACCTTAGCAATCCGGCTTCTTGCCTCAATATTGAAATGGCTCTGAAGGAGTATTTCTCTCTTAATGACCTGGCACATACCTCCCCATTGTGCACCTGGGCCGCTCACAAGGCCAAGATCAGGGGTATTCTGATTCAGACGGCCGCTAGATACAAGAGACACTATGGTTCTTTGCTGAAGCAAAAAGAGGACAACCTAGCAGCCATACTTAGAACATAAACGTAACCCCCAACTAGACTTACAAAGTCGGATTGAGGCTGCTCAATTAGAATTAAACGTTTGTCCTATGACTAAAGCAGAGAAACAATTACGCTGAACACAGACCAGGTTCTACTCCCAAGTGGATAAACCGGGAAAACTCTTGGCGACAAAACTAGCCTCTAGACGCCCGCCCCTCACGTTCCCAAGATTAGGAAACCTGATGGCACTTTTACCCAAAACCCCAATTTGGTCTTACAGGAATTCCAAACCTTCTATAAGACATTATACAAGGGCGGGAATGATACTGGCCAACCAGAGTTTGATGACTTAGTCGACTGACTCCCCATCACAACCCTAACAGAGGAACATAGAGACCTTTTAGATAAGGACATTACAGTGGAGGAGGTATTGGCAGCCATTAAACCAGCCCCTCTAGGCAAAGCGCCGGGACCAGATGGGTTCACAACCTTATACTATAAAAAATGTGCTCCCCTTTTGGCCCCGTCCTTAGCGTTATTCTTTAAAGCCATCCAAAAGGGCGACCCAATAGACATGGACTCTAATAGAGCATTCATTACCCTCATTCCTAAGCCCCACAAAGACCACAGCGACATGGCTAACTACCGCGCAATATCCTTGACCACCTCAATACCGGGCCTATTCTGGCACTTCTCTCCTTCATGTAAAAATCATAATTTTTTTGCCAGAAAATTACTCAGAACCCCCAAACATTATATATATTTTTTTAGCAGACACCCTAGGGAATAAAGTTGCAGTCATTGCAACTTTTCATCTCGCACGTTATTTGCGCAAAAATTATTCAAACGCCTTTTTTTGGGGAAAAAAACGGTTTCATGAATTAAAAAATAACAAAACAGTAAAGTTAGCCCAATTTTTTGTATAATGTGAAAGATGATTTTATGCTGGGTAAATAGATACCTAACTTGTCATGCTTTAAAATTCCGCACACTCATGGAATGGCGCCCAACTTCGGTACTTAAAAATCTCTATAGGCGACGCTTAATTTTTTTTTACAGGTTTCCAGTTTATAGTTACAAAGGAGGTCTAGTGCTAGAATTGTTGCACACGCTCTAACTCATGTGGCGATACCTCACATGTGTGGTTTGAACGGCGTTTACATATGTGGGTGGGACTTACGTGTGTGTTTGCTTCTGAGCGCGAGCTATCGGGGACAGGGGCGTTTTAATTTTTATTTTTTACCTAATTTTTTTTATTTTTACACTTAAAAAAAAATATATATATATAATTTTTATTCCTATTACAAGGAATGTAAACATCCCTTGTAAAAGGAATCATTGTGACAGGTCCTCTTTATGGAGAGATGCCTGGTCAATAAGACCCCACATCTCTCCTCCAGGCTGGAAAGCATGAGATCGGGAAAAAAATTCACTGATCTCATGCTGACAGCCGCGATCACGTCTTTGTTTACTTTCGGATACTCGGGCGTGACGTCATAACGTCGCGCCCGGGCCTCCGACGGCCGTAGAGATGACTGAAGACCATCTGGTCACCAGAAATCTCTATGCTTCCCATCCAGCACCGGCTGATTTGTCCTCCGGGCCCCCGATGGCACGGGAGAGCCCGGAGAAGCACCGGATGGCGGTGGGAGGGGGGCGTCCCCTCCCATCGCCTATAAGAACGATCAAGCGGCAGAACTGCCGCTTTGATCATTCTTATGGTGCGCAGAATCGCCAGAATCTGACCAGGAAGGTTTTCTGCCACACAGACAAGCTGCTGACCAGGTCCGCAGAGCAATCAACCTTATTTCCATACTACACTCTTGGGATGGCGAAGCAAATAGGTCCGGGATGCTGCTGTCCCTTGACATCCGTAAAGCCTTCGACTCCCTCTTGTGGCCTTTCCTTATCTGGGTGCTGTCGAGGTGGAAGTTCGGTCCCAAGTTCTTGGCCTCACTGCACTCATTATATAGCTCACCCACAGCTCAGATAGTTCTTAGGGGCCATAGATCAGATCCGATACCCATCTCATCAGGCACCTGACAGGGATGCCCACTATCTCCTGTATTGTTCGTCATAGCCATCAAAACTCAATAGCGATACGGCAGAACCCAGACATTTTGGGGATAGAGAGTGGGGGAGGAGCTATAAGTGTGCTCTATTCGCTGATGATTTGTTTTTGTTCATCACCTCATCCCACACTACTCTGCCAAATGTACTTTCCCTTCTGGGCCGCTTTGGGAGAGTTTCTGGGCTTATAGTTAACCACAACAAATCAGAAGCGATGAACATCAATCTACCAATCCCGATACTATGGAGTATTCAGTCTCAATATCCATTTCAGTGGCAGCCGACGTTCCTCTCATATTTAGGAATCTGATTGACCCCCAGCGTTTCCTCCCTTTACAAGGCTAACTACCCTACTCTATTTTCTGAGCTATTAGAAGACATGCAGGTGTGGTTGGACGTAAGCATATCATGGATAGGTAGGATTGTCTTGGTGAAAATTACAATCCTGCCTAGGTTACTATATTTGTTTTGTACTTTACTGATCCAAGTCCACTCAAAGGTTCCAATCCAAAGTACTCCGAGTTATCTGGGGTACCAAAGGACCCAGAATAGCAAGGGCCACAATGTACGCTCCTAAAGATACTGGCGGACTAGGAGTACCATACTTTCGGAAATACTACGTGGCAACACAGCTCACTCAGGCCAACTCCATAGCAAACATTACCAACTATATTGGGTTGCCATAGAGGCCCAGGCAAGTTTCCCACTTGCAATGGATCATCGTCCTTTGGGTCCCCCCGAAACATTGCAGGGCTATACTGTGCCCAATGCTCTCCCATTCACTACAGGTGTGGGATACAAGCTGCAGGATATGGCCTCTGCGCTCTTCACATATCACAGCAGCCCCTCTTTTTGGCAACCCCCTGTTTCCACCAGGTTTGCAGGTACGTCTGGTGGCTGAATAGGGGAATGTACCGCATAGGCAACTATTTTGACCATTGGGGCATACGTCCCTCCTCATATTTCATGGGAAGCCTGGAGATGCCCCCCCGCTGAGAGCTTCCACTTACATCACTTACATCAAATTCATCACTTTCTCCAATCCCTACAGAAAAACAGCTCTGATGTGGCAGTCCGTACTGTGTCGAAAACAGATGCATGCAGGATGCTGCTCTGTGGGGGAGTATCTCGCTATTATATGAACTGTTTATCACCAATAATGATAGATTACCCTACCAGGTGGCATGGGAGAGGGATCTGTCCATAACCCCTGGGACGGAAGACTAGCGTAAATGGAGCACGAGAATTCATAAAGGCATTCTGTCCATTCCAGATGGTACTTGGTGCCAGAGCGCTTGTCAAAAATGTATCCAGGTGCCTCAGCCAGGTGCTTCAGGGGTTGTGGTCAAATTGGAACACCATTACATATGTGGTGGGCGTCCCCTAAGGTCTGCCGCTTTTGGATAAGGGTACACTCACTTATTTTCTCAGTCACGATGGTCAATATCCCTAAAGAAGCAAGTATAGCCTTAATAAATAAGCTTGTTGAAAATATCCCTCGACATACCCAGACACTGATTTATTTCATGTTCCTGGCAGCTAAAATCGCTATAGCCACAGCATGGAAAAGCCCTGTCATAGATATGGCCCCGATGAAACGGAAACTCACGTGGATCATGCTGAACGAAAAGGTTGTGAGCATCTTACAAGATAAGCAACCAACCTTTGAAAAAGTTTGGTCTCCTTGGCTAAACAATTTGCAGGTCCCAGGAGACTGATGCTAATAATGGCTGGAGGATCCCCGACGTACTCGTCCTCTTTCTTTCTTTACCATTTCTATTGTTCCTCTGATCCTAACCGATCTAGGAATCATGTTCTACCTGCTTTTCCCCTTCCCTTTTTTCTCCTCCTTTCCTATTTTCCTACTCAAACAAATTTAATGCTATAATAGAGGGTTTGGAGACCCCACCAGGGAGAAAGGGGGAAGATATTTGGAGAAAAATGGTCACTGGACTAGAACCCTCTATATCTTTTTTGAGGGCCTACTCACAGTGACTAAGTTTCAGCAAGGTCTCAATCTCAGGATCTTCCTACCCTCATTCATCTTCATATTGATATATAGGGCAATGATCCTAAAGGCCACCTCTCAGGGATAATATTGTCTCTGTAATATTCATAACCCAAAGATTACTTTTCTTGTCTACTTCTGTTATGCCCACATGTTCCACTGAGGCCTTACTAAAGACCTAACCGGTCTACCAAGCTCTTCCCCTGATGATTCCATACTCTCCGCCCCTCATTTGTTTTGTACCAGTTCTTGTTGTGTGATTCAGAGCATGCGAGGATTGTTTGCTGCTCTGCACAGTGTTCAATTAATCTGCATTTTCTTACAAATACCAATAAAAATTATTGAAACAGAATGCACACTAACAAAAGAGCAGTGTAAAACATGTAAGGTTCAAATGCTCCAACAACCTCCCGTGTACTAGCAATTTGGTGCATTTTTGGGGCGCATCCCCTTCTTCAGAGATGTGCAGAGCAAGGCTTTGAATCTTGCACGATATGGCATCTTCCAACTTACATGTTATTTTTACACTGCACTTTCGTGAGTTTGCATTCTATTGGTTTTATTGTCTCTGAATAGAATATTTTTTGGGTAATGCACTAGGTGTTTTTGCTTTCCCCATTTGTTGTCTTTGTGGTTTGAAAATCAAATAAACTAAAATTATTAATTAAAACAAAAATAATATACCTGTACATAACAAAAATTTAACATACCTGAGTGTCACAAGCAGCCAGTGACACACTGGTTCACATCTGAGTGTCTATTATTGGCAGCCTTTGTCTGAGCCTCCCCAGCAGGTCATCAAATGCAGGAACGGACATCTATGTGACGTTTACAAATGTTTCTACATGCATGCTTAGTTGGGCATACAAATTGGAAAGTAACCTAAAGAGAGAGGGTGGGATACAGCATAATAGGATGCATCTAGAAACTATGATAATGGCTTTTTTTTTTATTTAACTTTATTTGCTATTACATAGGGGGTTAATAGCCCCCTGTGTGGTAGCATAATGGACATGACAGGTACATTTGAAGGATAAATCAGGGGTCTATTAAAATTAATATGTAAGCTGTTAATGCTTACATCACTTTTTGAAAGTGTTAGTGGCCTGGCTGTCATACTGGCCCTTTTGCTTCAGTCATTTAAACTAGTGATATAACATAAGTATTCAGGTAAAGGATTTTTGGCTTTTTGAAAGTTTTCCTAATTAGCACATGTGCTGCAGATCTGTACTTTATTGTGTCAGCCAAGCAATTAGCTATTTCAGGAGGACATCAGTGCTTCCTTTAAAGCAATGATTAAAGTGGGCCAACGTTGCTGTTCTAATGCTGCTTAGGTGAAATATACCTGTAAAAGAACTGTGTACACATGTTACGTTTCCTGTTTAAACAATCACCTTGTTAAGATGAGATACAACATGATGTTGAATTATTAATATGTAAGAAGATGGAGTTAGGAAGAAGCTATCTTGGTGTGAACTATATGTGAACTACAAGTAAGCTATGCCCTACATCTTGTTATGTTCTTTCTTCTTCTTTAGTTCTGTCTAGAAAGACAGAAGGCATAAAGTGTAGAAAAAAAAAATGTTGAGGATGTCTGTACATTTAGCCTCAAGATTGTATCCCTTGCTCTAGATGTGTGGGATGGTGGTTATAAGCAGATGGATAGAAAAGGATGTTCGACCTTGTAGCTTTGGTTATGTTTTTTACTTTTCATATTATGAGTTTTCTTTTATGTTATTTTTCTTTTTCAAAAAGTTTAATTGAAAGAGCATATCAATGTAAAGGCACAAATAAAAACATGTTAAAATCACAATGTAATGCGCTTCATTTTCAAAAGGTTTTAAGAATGTGGTTGTGTGAATGGTCGCATATGGAACAATACAGAATCAGTAGCGTGTAAATGATTGTAAAGGGCCATACAAGGTAACCCCATCAGGCAGGATAGAAACTGTGCTTAAAAGCTCCAAGATACCCTATGCAGAGTGCACAATAATAAGCCTATTTTAAAAGAGTACGGAGAAAGAGAGGTAGATGTAAGAAAGAATAAAGAGATAAAGGGGGAGAGAAAGAAAAGGGAAGAAGGGAAAAGTGTGTATGTGTGTGTGTGTGTGTGGGGGGGGGGGTGTTTGGAGTCTCCCAAAAACCTAGTAGTGTATGTTAGCCCAACAACGGGGGAAATACGTGTGTCCTAAGAAACTTTACTAGGGTTCTAACAAAGACAGGTGAAAATTAGAAGGATACAGAATGTCCAGCTTGAATGTGTTTTGGCACGTGGTCAAGCAGGGTAGCTTCTATTTTACTGTGAATCATAAATTGCGTTAGCCTATTTTTAATCTCAAGGAGACGCAAAGTCTTCCAGGCTTTAGCAATGTGTTGCTTAGAAGCAGTTGTCACGTATAAGAGTAGTTTGAATTTCAAGGATATCAAATTGTTTATTCAATAATGCTATGGTGAGGGTCAGATGAAAAGGAGACAGCAAATAGGACAGACAGTATTCAAAACACTTCAGTCCAGTATGAGAAAACTATGGGGCAAGTCTACCAAATGTGCAGGCATGTACCACCATCTGCACAGCTCCTAAGACATTTCAAGGGATAAGAGGGGAGTATTTTGGCAATTCTAGCCGAAACTAGATACCATCTAGTTAAAACCTTATAGTTGGTTTCCAACGCAAAAATAACAGAAGATTTAGGGGATTGCCAGATATCCTGCCAATCCTCTGGTTCCAGCTGGACATCAAGGCCAGCAGCCCAATGCAAGCTATAGGTAGGGAGGGTAGAACTCGGTGTAGAGGGTCAAATGGGCATATATTTTAGATATCAGACCAGGAGCTGGAGGGTCTGAAAAACATGTGTGCTCAAAGAGTGAAAAAAATGCATTATTTGAAGAAATCTGAACACTTCTCAACTGGGAAACTGGTGTTACTCATGCAGAGATGCAAATGAATCGAAAGAGGAGTCTGTAACCAAGCGATCCAAGTGGTGAAGTCCCAGTGATTGCCAAATGCGAAAATTAGGTTAGGGCTACTTGACTAGGGTAGAAAGAAGGATGGTTCAAAAAGATAGTAGCAGGACATGTAGGGACTGCAAGCAACAATAAATTCTCAACTGGTCCTATAAGGCTAGGTAAATAAGTGTGATAGGGTAAGAGGTTGACTTACGCTCCTTAGGACAGAGCCAAAGGAGATTATCGACAACCAAGGAATCACAATCTGCTGCTTTCAAACTAGTCCATAATGGGGATTCCATGACTGTGTGGTATTATGCTATGTGAGCCAATTGGTCTGCCTGATAGTATTTAAAGTGATATTAAAGCAGAGGTTCACCCTAAATTACAACACTATATCATGCTGATCATCGCACCACATACATCTACATAAGCCAAAATATTTTTTTTTATGTGTTTACAATACCGTGAATTCGCTGTTTAAAGTTTGACTTTAAACAGTAGGCATCTCCACTATTCCCCAGCGCCGCAATGTCTCCTGGAAGGAGACATCCAGTGCCGTCCAGTGAATGCCATCACAACGGGGCGTGTACTTTCAATGACGTCGCCCGTTGTGATGGCAACCAGGAAGTTTACGGTGCAGGTCGCCGTAAACACTGCTCATGCGCGGCAAAGAGCAGTGAATGCTGGGAGCCGTGCATTCACCACTTCCAGGAAGTCAGTGCTTGTGGGCTTCACAATGCCCACAAGCAAAATGAGAAATGCCAGCATCGGGGTTTATAACTTTATCTTATCTAAGAAAACGGACGGGGAATGCTTTTTGGCACTGAACCAGTGAGTACTTACTTGTGATCTAAAAGCCCATTGTATGCACACAAAAAAAAAAAACGATTGGCCGCGGAACCTCCGCTTTAACCACTTAACGACCGATCACTGTATATATACGTCGGCAGAATGGCACCGACAGGCACAATCACGTACAGTGTACGTGACTATCTTTGCATAGTTGGGGGGTCCAATCGGACGCCCCTTCTATACAGTGAGCGGTCGTTATCCATTGGGGAGCGATCCGGGATGAGGGGACGGCCGTTCGATTCCGGCCACCCCCTCGCGATCGCTCCCGGCGAATGAGAAAGCTTCCTCTGCTGTGTAATGTTTACACAGGCAGAGGAAGTGATGTCCTCTCTCATGCGGCGCTCACATATACCGAGCGCCGTACAAGAGAAGACACACAGGTTAGTGCACAAACAGTACACTGACACCAGGACACATAGGAACATAAATCGCCCCCCAGGCCCCCCCAGACACCCCCAGATCACCCCCAGCCCCCAGTCACAGTGTCACTGATTGCAGTGACCATTTATTTACTGATCACTGCAATCAGTGACATTTGTGACTGTAAAAGTGTCACTACAGTTAGTTTTAGGTCCAGTGTAGCCCCCTAACCCCCCCTAATAAAGGTTTAACCCCCTGATCGCCCCCCAGATAACCCTTTCACCCCCTATCACTACCGTCGCTAAGCGATCGTTTTTCTGATCGCTGTTTTAGTGTCGGTGGTGCCGATCGGTAGCCAGTTATTTTTTTTAGGTTCGCCGCAGGTTTTTATAGCGTCAGGTACCCCCATATATTACCTAATAAAGGTTTAACCCCCTTGATCGCCCCCCAGCTAACCCTTTCACCCCCTATCACCACTGTCGCTAAGCAATCGTTTTTCTGATCGCTGTCTTATTGTCGGTGATGCCGATAGGTAGCCAGTTATTTTTTTTAGGTTCGCCGCAGGTTTTTATAGCGTCAGGTACCCCCATATATTACCTAATAAAGGTTTAACCCCCTTGATCGCCCCCAGGTAATCCTTTCACCCCCTATCACCACTGTCGCTAAGCAATCGGTTTTCTGATCGCTGTCTTATTGTCGGTGATGCCGATAGGTAGCCAGTTATTTTTTTTAGGTTCGCCGCAGGTTTTTATAGTGTCAGCTACCCCCACATATTACCTAATAAAGGTTTAACCCCCTTGATCGCCCCCAGGTAACCCTTTCACCCCCTATCACCACTGTCGCTAAGCGATCGTTTTTCTGATCGCTGTCTTATTGTCGGTGATGCCGATAGGTAGGCAGTTATTTTTTTTAGGTTCGCCGCAGGTTTTTATAGCGTCAGCTACCCCCATATATTACCTAATAAAGGTTTAACCCCCTTGATCGCCCCCCAGGTAACCCTTTCACCCCCTATCACCACTGTCGCTATGCGATCGTTTTTCTGATCGCTGTCTTATTGTCGGTGATGCCGATAGGTAGCCAGTTATGTTTTTTTAGGTTCGCCGCAGGTTTTTATAGCGTCAGGTACCCCCATATATTACCTAATAAAGGTTTAACCCCCTTGATCGCCCCCCAGGTAACCCTTTCACCCCCTGTCACCACTATCGCTAAGCGATCGTTTTTCTGTTCGCTGTCTTATTGTCGGTGATGCCGATAGGTAGCCAGTTATTTTTTTTTAGGTTCGCCGCAGGTTTTTATAGCGTCAGGTACCCCCATATATTACCTAATAAAGGTTTAACCCCTTGATCGCCCCCCAGGTAACCCTTTCACCCCCTTTTGCCAGTGTCACTAAGCTATCGTTTTTCTGATCGCTGTATTACTTATGCTGGTGCCGATAGATAGCCAGTTATTTTTTTTAGGTTCGCCGCAGGTTTTTATAGCGTCAGGTACCCCCATATATTATCTAATAAAGGTTTTAACCCCCTAATTGCCCCTAGTTAACCCTGCGTCACACCCCAGGCAGCGTCAGGTTAGTGCCAGTAACGCTAACACCCACGCGTGAAGCATACACCTCCCTTAGTGGTATAGTATCTGAACAGATCAATATCTGATCTGATCAGATCTATACTAGTGTCCCCAGCAGTTTAGGGTTCCCAAAAACGCAGTGTTAGCGGGATCAGCCCAGATACCTGCTAGCACCTGCGTTTTGCCCCTCCATCCAGCCCAGGCCCCTCAAGTGCAGTATCGATCGATCACTGTCACTTACAAAACACAACACACATAACTGCAGCGTTCGCAGAGACAGGCCTGATCCCTGCGAGTCCAGTGCTGTAGGAGGTGATTTCACCACCACAGTTAAAAAAAATAGCATATATGCCAAAGTATTGGGGCAGCAGGGGCGGAGGAGCGATTTTGCTCCTAATGCCGCATACATACGGTCAAAATTCCAACGGAGTCTTGCCCGTGGAAAAGTCTGACCATGTGTGTGCGGCATAACTTTTGCGGGAGGATGCTCCAATGCTTCGGCATATATAAATGGTGCATGTATGCCCATCATTAGAAGTGGGTGGATGAATGGCGGTATTCTAATGGTGGGCATACCCACCGATCAATCTCTTTTTTTCGTTCAGCCAACAGGCTGCATGAAAAAAAAGATTACAATACATGTCCAACAAGGACCAGCAACGTACTGGTATGTTGCTGGACTTTGAATGGTTATACCAGATTGATGCCTGCGGGTTTAGGTATCATCTTGGTATCATTCTTTTCAGCCAGCGGCCGACTTTCATGTAAAAGCAATCCTAGCGGCTAATTAGCCTCTGGACTGCTTTTACAAGCAGTGGGAGGGAATGTCCCCCCCGGATATAAAAAGCGCCATTGGGAAATTGGGAAAGCATTTTATCACACCGATCTTGGTGTGGTCAGATGCTTTGAGGGCAGAGGAAAGATCTAGGGTCTAATAGACCCCAGTTTTTTCAAAAAAAGAGTACCTGTCACTACCTATTGCTATCATAGGGGATATTTACATTCCCTGAGATAACAATAAAAATTATAAAAAAAAAAAATATGGAAGGAACAGTTTAAAAATAAAATAAATAATGATAGCACGGATTATGTCCTTATATCTATCACCATCAGCTAGAATTAGGGTGAATGGATCTTTGTCTCCTGCTTTTCCTATTTCCAATGAAACACGTCAGGGTTGTCCATTGTCGCCTCTGTTGTATGTTATTACGATGGAACATCTGGCAAATGCATTGCAACAAAATCTAAATATTACAGGCATTCAGGTAGGTCCTCTACATGCAAAATTGGCTCTTTTTGCAGATGATTTGCTTTTATTTGTAACAAAACCCCATACCTCTTTTCCTTCTATACTCTTAGAATTTCAGAGATTTAGTGAAGTCAGTAATTTTAAAGTCAACTATAGTAAATCAGAACTTCTTAATATATCCTTATCGCAAACAGACATCAAGCGAATATCGAAGAACTTTTCTTTCAGGACCTGTCCAGTGTCGGTTCGATATTTAGGGATTAATATACCAGCTTCAACATCACAATTATATTCCTTAAATTTTCTCCCGATGCTCCATAAAGTTCAAATGGCTTTGAAATCTTATGCATTTAAGAGACTTGCATTGTTTGGTAGAATTAATACCATTAAGATGGATATACTCCCTCGCCTTCTATATTTGTTTCAAACTATCCCAATCCATCTTCCGGCCTTGTTTTTCCGTAAAATCCATCGGCTATTTTCGAAGTTTATACGGAATTCAGCTCAACCTAGAATTAGCTTTGGGACATTATCCCTTCCGAAAAACCAAGGTGGGGTGGCTGTACCAGATTTATCTATCTATCATAAAGCGACCATATTAACACGTATTATTGATTGGTTCCACCACTCCTCATCTAAGCTATGGGTACAATTAGAAGGACACATAAATCCGATAGATCTCTGTGCCCTTCCGTGGACTTCGTCTATTCTACGAAAAGGCCTCTCAATTCCAGCAGATCTTACTAGCAAACACTACATATATGGGACCGCATGATACCCATCTATAAAATATCAAAACAATTGAGCCCCATGACCCCCTTCTTTGGAACACCCAATTTTTTTCCAGCCTTACACTCAACTGTATTTGGCCCTTGGAATAAACAGGAAGAATTGCTCAAGTTCTACAGTCGGACCCATTATTAACGGTAGCCTCTTCATCTACGATACCCGCTTATAATCCTACGCATTGGCTACAGAGGCATCAAGCCTTATGTTATATACAATCTATTCCATCAAAACAAGATATCTATGCCAAACCAACTGCCTTTGAATCTCTGCTTTTGCAAGAGGAGCCAATATTACACTCGGTATCTGCATTATACTCTATCTTGCTGTTATCAATCCATTCAGATCTTCCCCCATACACACGGAAATGGGAAAAAGACCTCCAACAGACTTTAACTATATCGGATTGGCAAAAAAGCTTTATTTTGACTCATAAATTGTCAATAGCTACAAAAACTCAAGAGAAGGGATATAAACTGGTGAGTAGATGGTATAGGTGCCCCTCTACCCTCCATCAATTTAACCAGGATATATCTGATATCTGTTGGCGTTGTCATGAGTCAAAGGGAAATATGCTCCATATCTGGTGGGATTGTCCCCCAGTGAGAAGGTTTTGGAAATATATCTTTGACCTATATGGAAAATGAGTGGATACAACTATCCACGCATCACCCAGAGTGGCTCTCTTAACTATGATTCCAGGATCTTTAAAGAAAGCAAAAGAGGGTGTGCTTAGACACTTCCTCGCTGCAGCCAGAGCAGTCATTCCACGACATTGGAAATCAACAAGAGTACCCTCCCTGGGGGAATGGGCAATTGAAATGGATTATATTAGAGATCTGGAAGGTCTGTTGGCGCAGGAAATGGGAAGAGAAGAACAGTTCTCTCATACTTGGTCCGTTTGGTCCAAGTTTCGACATTCATCTGAATTTCCAAATTGGGTTAAGGGAAGTTCTACCACTGTTTAGCTGTGTTGGAGTGAACATAACAGTTTTTTCCCCTCTCTAGTGGAACAATACCCGATCCGCTCTATAAGCTAATAGCGGAGCACCCCCCCCCCCCCCTTTTTTTTTCCTCCCTTTCCTTTTTTTTTTTTTTTCTTTTGTAGATAGGGAAGATTTGTACTGAAGATTTGTAAGAATATAAACTGTATTCTGAAAGTATATGTAGATGGTCTCCATATATATATATATATATATATATATCTACTGTGTTTAGGGTAAATCCCTGAAATATTTATATAAATGAATAAAATAATATTGAACTAAAAATAAAATAAAAAAGCAAAATTAATAATAATAGAAAAAAAAAAGCACCCCTGTCCTGCCCTGCTCTTGCGCAATGGCGAACGCAAGCGTCGGTCTGGCGTCATATGTAAACAGCAATTGCACCATGCATGTGAGGTATCACCGCGAAGGTCAGATCGAGGGCAGTCATTTTAGTAGTAGACCTCCTCTGTAAATCTAACGTGGTAACCTGTAAAGGCTTTTAAAGGCTTTTAAAAATGTATGTAGTTTGTCGCCAATGCGCGTTTGTGCGAAATTTTAAAGCATGTCGTGTTTGGTATCTATGTACTCGGCCTAAGATCATCTTTTTTAATTCATCAAACATTTGGGCAATATAGTGTGTTTTAGTGCATTAAAATTAAAAAAGTGTATTTTTTCCCCAAAAAATGCATTTGAAAAATCGCTGCGCAAATACTGTGTGGAAAAAAAAATGCAACACCCACCATTTTAATCTGTAGGGCCTTTGCTTTAAAAAAATATATACTGTTTGGGGGTTTAACATAATTTTCTTGCAAAAAAAAATATTTTTTCATGTAAACAAAAAGTGTCAGAAAGGGCTTTGTCTTCAAGTGGTTAGAAGAGTGGATGTAAGCTTCCTAATGTTGTGTATAAAATGCCAGGACAGTTCAAAACCCCCCCAAATGACCCCATTTTGGAAAGTAGACAACCCAAGCTATATACTGAGAGGCATGTCGAGTCCATGGAATATTTTATATGTTGACACAAGTTGCGGAAAAAATAAAATTTATTTTTTATTTTTATTTTTTTTGCACAAAGTTGTTACTAAATGATATATTGCTCAAACATGCCATGGGCATATGTGGAATTACACCCCAAAATACATTCTGTTGCTTCTCCTGAGTACGGGGATACCACATGTGTGAGACTTTTTGGGAGCCTAGCTGCGTACGGGACCCCAAAAACCAAGCACCGCCTTCAGGCTTTCTAAGGGTCTTATTAGACGAAACGCGTCGGGATTCTCGTGCCAGTTCTTACTGCCCATCTCACGCATCCTTGATATTTGGAGCTTACCACCTCTGAAGTTTATCTCTGGGTTTGTTTGCATATTTTTTGTGTGGATTGCCCCCTTTCTTTTGAAATTTTGGGGATTGAACTGCTTGTTTGCTGTTTTATTGGAATTTTATGGTTGCTTTTTTAATAAATTCCTATTTTGGATTTACACTATGTGGAAGTGCTCTTTCCTGTTTTTTTGGTGACACGATCCTTATGGAGGGCTTCGGGTTCACACGCTGATCACCCACATTTGGAGAGAGTCACAGTTTGAAACGTTGAAAGACGCCATCAACAGGAGAGGACAAACTTGGATTCCCATTTGCTGGTCCCTGACGTGGACATAAGCCTGATAGATCCACCATTATATGGTGAGCTGGATCTACAACACTCGGTAAGAGTAGTCATTTCTTATTTTCTGTCCCTGACCCAATGGTGAAGGCACTCCCGGGTGTTACATCTTATTGGCATACAAACCATCCACTTTAAGGAACCATTTGAAACAGGACTTGCATATCCACAGATGACAATTTTTGGATATTGGTTCTCGCCTGTACTAAGAGACATTTCAAAATCTTGTTTGCACTGAACTCTGTGGATATTTATATATAAGTCACATTGTTTTGTTCCTTACAGGAGATTCACGGTTATGTGTACGATTTATGCACCAATTATAGGTGTTATAGATTTTTTATGATTCTTATAAGTGTTCACTGAAGAGAGTCATTATAATTTTTATATATATTTTTATATATTTTTTTGTGTTCATTTCTATGGGTGTCAGTGGTTCTCCTAGATTTTGGTGATACATCACTGCAAATATTGTTTGAATAGATTTATTATTCATTCATGTATATATGTCACATGTGTTTGTCACAACGTTTATTATTTGGTCTCCTATAGGCCATTTGGTTCTCTATTGAGTCCCAATATATATTTGAATTCACTTTTGAATTTCACATAGCGCCACATTTATATACCGTATTTTCCGCACTATAAGGCGCACCTAAAAGCCTAAAATGTTCTCAAAAATCGGCCATGCGCCTTATAGTCCGGTGCGCCTTATGTGTGCACTGAGTTCCAAAATCTGTAAAAATTTTGTTGTGCGACTTTGGTAAGCACTCCGCTTGGTTAACTGTCGGACCATTTCCCACTGACACAGGGACGTAATACGTACACTACGTACGCTGGCAGCGATAAACCAGTCAGAGAACATTACGTAATATGTACAGCACGGTAGCAAGGTATCTGCTTTAACTGTTGTCCGAGCTTTTGCAAAAGCCGGCATCATTGCTTAACAGCCACCTGGCAACGAGACTGAAAAATAATGTGAGTGTATTGTTAAATAGTAGAATAAAGTTCAACTAAACTCACTGTTTTGCTTCCGTTAAATTTCTTTTTGTAGACCGTATGTTTTAGCATGCGCCTTATAGTCCAGTGCGCCTTATGTATGGGTTAAGTACAGAAATAGACCCGTAATTGAGACTGCGCCTTATAATCCGGTGTGCCTTATAGTGCGGAAAATACGGTACTCTTATATTTTTTACATTTTTGTCAGATTGTTATGTTGGCTGCTAACATATAAATTCTTTGCGAGGTTGGCGCAGTATTTTTTGCTTTTTCTACTTTCTAAGGGTGTAAATTTTTGATTTCACTTCTCACTGCCTATCACAGTTTCGGAGGCCATGGAATGCCCAGATGGCACAAAACCCCCCCAAATGACCCCATTTTGGAAAGTAGACACCCCAAGCTATTTGCTGAGAGGTATGGTGAGTATGTTGCAGATCTCGCTTTTTGTCACAAAGTTTTGAAAAAAAAAAAAAAAAGAAAATTATTTTCTTTCTTCATTTTCAAAAACAAATGAGAGCTGTAAAATACTCAACATGCCTCTCAGCAAATAGCTTGGGGTGTCTACTTTCCAAAATGGGGTCATTTGGGGGGGTTTTGTGCTATTTTGGCATTTTATGGTCTTCGAAACTGTGATAGGTAGTGAGGAGTGAAATCAAAAATTTGTTCCCTTAGAAATTCTGAAGGCGGTGCTTGGTTTTCGGGTCCCCGTACGCGGCTAGGCTCCTAAAAAGTCCCACACATGTGGTATCCCTGTACTCAGGAGAAGCAGCAAAATTTATTTTGGGGTGCAATTCCACATATAACCATGGCATGTGTGAGCAATATATCATTTAGTGACAACTTTTTGTATTTATTTTTTTTGTCATTATTCAATCACTTGGGACAAGAAAAAAAAATTCAATGGGCTCAACATGCCTCTCAGCAATTTCCTTGGGGTGTCTATTTTCTAAAATGGAGTCATTTGGGGGGGGTTTGTGCTATTTTGGCATTTTATGGCCTTCAAAACTGTGATAGGTAGTGAGGAGTGAAATCAAAAATTTGCCCCCTTAGAAATCCTGAAGGCGGTGCTTGGATTTCGGCGGCCCGTACGCGGCTAGGCTCTCAAAAAGTCCCACACATGTGGTATCCCCATACTCAGGAGAAGCAGCAAAATTTATTTTGGGGTGCAATTCCACATATTACCATGGCATGTGTGAGCAATATATCATTTAGTGACAACTTTTTGTAATTTTTTATTTTTTTTTGTCATTATTCAATCACTTGAGACTAAAAAAAAATATTCAATGGGCTCAACATGCCTCTCAGCAATTTCCTTGGGATGTCTACTTTCCAAAATGGGGTCATTTGGGGGGGTTTTGTACTGCCCTGCCATTTTAGCACCTCAAGAAATGAGATAGGCAGTCATAAATTAAAAGCTGTGTAAATTCCAGAAAATGTACCCTAGTTTGTAGACGCTATAACTTTTGCGCAAACCAATAAATATACGCTTATTGACATTTTTTTTACTAAAGACATGTGGCTGAATACATTTTGGCATAAATGTATGACTAAAATTGAGTTTATTTGATTTTTCTTATAACAAAAAGTAGAAAATATCATTTTTTTTCAAAATTTTCAGTCTTTTTCCGTTTATATCGCAAAAAATAAAAATCGCAGAGGCAATCAAATACCATTAAAAGAAAGCTCTATTTGTGGGAAGAAAAGGACGCAAATTTTGTTTGGGTACAACATTGCATGTCCGCACAATTTACAGTTAAAGCAGCGCAGTGCAAAATTCTGAAAACACCTCTGGTCCTTTAGCTACAAAATGTGCCGGGGCTTAAGTGGTTAAAGGCAAACACTGAAAAAACAAAAAAACTAACATGCCATACTTACTCGCTCTTTCTAATGGTTTTACACAGAGCAACCTAGATCCTCCTCTTTTCAGGTCCCCTGCCAGTACTCCTGATACCTACCTCCTGTCGAGTGCCCCCAGAGCATGCAGCTTGCAATGAGGCATCCAAGGAGGCATGCTCCCGAGCCGCTGCTTTGCGTGTCCATTCAGACTCGGATCCGTGACTCAACCCTGCCCCTTCTCTCTCCTCATGGACTCACTGGCTGTGATTGACGATGGCTCCCGCTGCTGTCTCAGCCAATAAGGAGGGAGATACTCTTGTGTACATCTCTGGATTGAAAGGGAGCTTAGGTAAGTATTATGGCTGGGGAAGCTGCACTCAGGAGGTTTTAAACCTTCATGCATAGAATGCATGAAGGTAAAAAATCTTCAGCCTTTATAACCACTTTAATAAAATTAGGGAGGCCAAGATCACCTTGCAGTTTAGAGTGCATAAGAACCAATCTAGGCAGTCATGGTTTAACTGAACCCCATATATAGGTACCTTTATGGTATTCTTAATGGCAAATATTAATTGTTTGGCTGATACAGTATATGAGACTTTAATTAACATGTAGATGTAATTTATCAACATTTATCATTTTATGTGACACTTACAATGTTATCTCAGATAATCATAATTTCCCCCTTCCCACTAGACATGTACCCGGGATATAGAATAGTGTAGAAGATATGTAACTGATACTATATAAAAATGTGTATTTAATCTTGGAACTTGTCTCTCTGCCTTTGATGCTTTATGAACCAGCGTACACTGTTATTGCTCAATAAACCATACATACAGTATCTCACAAAAGTAAGTACACCCCTCACATTTTTTTAAATATTTTGTTATATCTTTTTATGTGACAACACTGAAGAAATTACACTTTGCTATAATGTAAAGTAGTGAGTGTACAGCTTGTATAACAGTGTAAATTTTCTGTCCCCTCAAAATAACTCAAAACGTCCAAATTGGGCCCAAAGTGTCAATATTTTGTGTGGCCACCATTATTTTCCAGCATTGCCTTAACCCTCTTGGGCATGGAGTTCACCAGAGCTTCATAGGTTGCCACTGGAGTCCTCTTCCACCGTCATGATGACATCACGGAGCTGGGGAATGTTAGAGACCTTGCGCTCCTCCACCTTCCGTTTGAGGATACCCCACAGATGCTCAATAGGGTTTAGGTCTGGAGACATGCTTGGTTAGTCCATCACCATTACCCTCAGCATCTTTAATAAGGCAGTGGTCACCTTGGAGGTGTGTATGGGGTAGTTATCATGTTGGAATACTGCCCTGTGGCCCATTTTCCGAAGGGAGGGGATCATGCTCTGCTTCAGTATGTCACAGTACATGTTGGAATTCATGGTTCCCTCAATATACTGTAGCTCCCCAGTGCCAGCAGCACTCATGCAGCCCCAGGCCATGATTCTCCCACCACCATGCTTGACTGTAGGCAAGATACACTTGTCTTCGTACTTCTCACCTGGCTGCCGCCACACACGCTTGAAACCATCTGAACCAAATAAGTTTATCTTGGTCTCATCAGACCACAGGACATGGTTCCAGTAATCCATGTCCTTAGTCTGCTTGTTTTCAGAAAACGGTTTGCGGGCTTTCTTGTGCATCATCTTTAGAAGAGGTTTCCTTCTGGGATGACTGCCATGCAGACCAATTTGATGCAGTGTGGGGCGTATGGTCTGAGCACTGACAAGCTGACCGCCCACCCCTTCAACCTCTGCAGCAATGCTGGCAGCACTCATACATCTATTTCCCAAAGACAACCTCCGGATATGACGTGAGGCCTGTTCTGAGTGGAACCTGTCCCGTTAAACCGATGTATGGTCTTGGCCACCATGCTGCAGCTCAGTTTCAGGGTCTTGGAAATCTTCTTATAGCCTAGGCCTTCTTTATGTAGAGCAACAATTCTTTTTTTCAGATCCTCAGAGAGTTCTTTGCCATAAGGTGCCATGTTGAACTTGCAGTCTCCAGTATGAGAGAGTGAGAGCGATAACACCAAATTTAACACACCTGCTCCCCATTAACACCTGAAACCTTGTAACACTAATGAGTCACATGACACCGGGGAGGGAAAATGGCTAATTGGGCCCAATTTGGAAATTTTCACTTAGGGGTGTACTCACTTTTGTTGCCAGTGGTTTAGACATTAATGGTAGTGTGTTGAGTTATTTTGAGGGGACAGCAAATTTACACTGTTATACAAGCTGTACACTCACTACTTTACATTGTAGTGAAGTGTAATTTTCTTTAGTGTTGTCACATAAAAAGATATAATAAAATATTTACAAAAATCTTAGCGGTGTACTCACTTTTGTGAGATACTGTAGACAGAATATATATCTGTGTGGATGTCCCTCATTACAAGGTTAATATTTACTCCTTGAAGTCCACTGGAAAAACTGACAGCATGCCAACTTCCATGGTTCCCTGCAGCCTCAATGATTCTTCCTCCTGACCTCCATTTTACGTATGATTACTGTCAGCTGGAGAAATCAGTTATACTGTGTGAGACCACAGAGATTAACACTTCTGCAAGTGTTGGTTCACCAGAGGACTTTAGGAGCATTTCTTAAGAATGGAGTGATATTCAACAGTAGCAATATTTGGCCTGAGTAGCTTTTAAATAGTTGTTGGGCCCACTTTAATGGTAGATTGGAATTATCCCTGGGTCCCATTTACCAAAGTGAAATACAGTGATGTTGCCTTAGCTTCAGGCTGGGTTCACACTTCCAGCAGATGTGGTTCAGTTTGTCCCTATTCTCCGTTTCTGGGACGAATCAGGGCTGAATTCTTGCCTAAATTCGGCCCTGAAATGGAGCCAGAGATGCACAGGACTCCTGTGCTCCGCAGCCGCCACCAGAGATGTGTGAACCAGTTCCATAGAGCCGATCACAATCTCCTGTCATGTGAATTGGATGCGGGGAAGCCTGCATCCAATTGACACTAATGTTTACCCAGCCTGAGATATTTAAAAACAAACATTGGCATATAGTGTGGAAATGATTTATAATTTTATTAAATTGAAACTCAACATTATGCTTGTGCTCATTAACCACTTGCCGCACGCCCACCGTCAAGTGGCGGCTGGGCGGTGGAGCTCTTGTTCTGGGAGGACGTCATATGACGGCTGCCCATCGCGACTGCTCTCGCGTGGCCTCGGGGGTGTGCAGCGTGCCCATCGCGGCCACACCGTGTTGCTAGGACACGGCGTGACCCCGATCTGTGTAAAGAGCCGTGGCTGCGGCTCTTTAACCATGTGATCGGCTGTGACCAATCACAGCCGGTCACATGTAAACACGGAGATGCTGATAATCGGCTCTCCTCGCCTCACACTGACAGAGTGTGAGGAGAGGAGAGCTGATCAGCGGCATCTCCTCACAGGGGACAGCTAGGTATGTAATCAGGGCACTGATCATCAGTGCCCTGATTACAATTAAGTGCCCACCAGTGCCAGCAATGATTGCCCACCACTGCCAGCAATCCGTGCCAACCAGTGCCCACAATTGCTACCAATCTATGCCCAAAAGTGCCAGCAACCAGTGGCCAAAAGTGCCAGCAATCAGTGCCCACAAGTGATGCCAGTCAGCGCTGGCTATCAGTGCTGCCCATCAATGCCCATCACTGCAGCCCATCAATGCTCATCAGTGCCACCTATCAGTGCCGCCTATCCATGCCGCCTATCTGTGCCCACCAGTGCTGCCTTTCTGTGCCCAGTGCCCACCAGTGCCCATATCAGTGCCACCTATCAGTGCCCATAAGTGTGGCATATTTGTGCCTCCTCATCAGTGCCACCCAATCAGTGCCCATAAGTGCCACCCAATCAGTGCCCATAAGTGCCACCTCATCAGTGCCCATCAGTGCAGCCTATCAGTGCTCATCAGTGAAGGAGAAAATGTACTTATTTACAAAATTTACTAACAGAAACGAAGAAAACCTTTTTTTTTTTGGGTGGAAAAATAAAAAAACAAAAGAAAGCTCTATCTGTGTGAAGAAAATGATAACAATTTCACATGGTTACAGTGTAGCATGATCGCACCATTGTCATTCAAAGTGTGACAGTGCTGACAGCTGAAAAATGGCATGGGCAGGATGGGGGTGGTGTTAGTGCTCTGTATTGAGGTGTTTAAGGTGCTCTTGCTTATTAGTTCTTTCTGATACTTCGACAAATTATGTTAGTTATGAGGGAAAAGGATATACATATCTGTATTTCCAAATATGTCCAAAAACAGTTTTTTAACACAATTCCAACATAAAAATTAGACCTTACACCAAAAGAGCCGAACAAGATCTAACTGCTCTGTTAGGCAGTTATTTCCTGTACATAACAATTTCAAATTAATAAAGAAATAGAGGAGGAATTACTGTAATCCCATTTTTCTATTGTCAGTTTAGCCAAAGCTGATTGACACAAGGTAATCTGTACATCTTCACTGTAGTTCTGACATTATTCTGTTAGCCTTCATGTCTTTGCAGAAAAAAAGAAATCATTAATGTGACATGGACTTGAAGGACAACACAAGGGGACATTCACTGTCAGACTGACTGACATTTTATTTCTCTTCTGGGTAGCTAATTTAAAAATATAATTACATCTGAAAAATATATGCTTCTAATTAATAATTTATTATAGCAAAGGCTTTTTTAGAAATTTCCTTTGTAAGATATGAGTAAAGATTCCAAAATGCACGTAAGTTTGCCATTTGAAAATCTGATGAATACTACATATTGCTATTAATGAAAACATGCTTTATCTAAGTTGACCATTGCGAGGGCATGGAAAACTCCTATACTCAGCTTCGAAGCAGTTAAAATCCGCATGAACGACATTATGATTTATGAGAAACTGGCGTCCCTAACCTCTGACACTTACAATACATTTCTTAGGGTCTGGCAACCATGGATATCATACAACCAACCCTCCAGGTTCAATAACCTACTTCTCTCAATCTAAGGGCTTCTGGATGCACCACCCGATGGACTCTTGCCCCTCTTCTTTCCTCACTCTTTTTTTTTCTCTCTCTCTTATGTCCCCCCCCCCCCCTATTCTCTGCAGTCTAAGTATTCTCTTTCTTTTTCTGTGTACTCTTCTCTGGCACTCCTGGTTTCAAGGAGTTGGTCTAGTGACGATGGTTACAGTGATACAGAATAAATGACATAGAAAAACCAAACAAAAAAAGAAAAATTTTCTCTCTTATCCACAATTAATATGCAGTTAATCTAAGAATGTATGCACCCCTTTATGTTGCTTGGGGTTTTCAAGCTTTTGGCTACCATACAACATACTCTGGGACACAAATTGACTTTCATTACGGCGTGCCGCTGCTGTTTTTTTTTTCTTATTTTCTTATTGTACTGCTGAATATTGTACCACGTATATAGCATCCCTTTGTTGGGATCCTCCTCTTTATCTTATGTTTGATGTAACCATCACACTGTTGCACTAATCTGTTGTGATTACTTTTCTACCAATAAAAACTTTGTAAAAGAAAACATGCTTTATCTTTCTTTGCCCGATACATTAAAGAGGAACATCACACCCCTACCCCATTATTATTATTTTTTAACCCTCTTACATTTACTGCTGGATTGTCCACAAAAAACCCAGTCACCCGCCCCGTGAATCCTGCAATGTAAACCTCTGCTCCATTTCAACACTGCAAGTCCTGCATAGCCATGTTCTTAGATGGCATCTCTAGGATGCTTGCTGTCCCTTCTGGGTTCTTTGAGCCAGCCCCCCTGTGACACACAGGGGCACATGCACAGTGCTGCAGAGAGTTACTAGCGCATGTGTAGCGCATTTTGCCCCAAAGCCTTCTGGGATACTGACACCACAAATCTCAGAGGGCTTCGAGGGAGGGGGGAAAACATTCTGGCCCAGGCAAAAAGTAGTTGGAAGTAAGTGACAGAAATTACATTTAACTCCTCCCACCAGAATAATTTTTTGCATCCAAACATGTATTGGGTGGGATATTATTATTATTTAAAAAAACTATTATTCTTTCAGTGCCTGATTCCTGCTAATAGATGCAGATTGAAGAAGAAAAGAGCTGACAGTAATCATATCTGCTCTTCAATGTGTTATTTTATGATGTGAACCTTAAAATTATGGATGAGCTTTGAGTTCAGGTCGACCCTGAGTCCGACCCAAACTGTAACTTTCTGCAGTTTGAGAAAACAGTGAACTTTTGTGATCATTGGCCACCATAGCATCCATTACCAATCATACCATTTCTGGCCTCTTAGCTGTGATTGCGGCTTAGAAGCACCAATTATAAAGTTTTGACAATACGAAAGCCCACTCCCTATAAAATTCAGGGTTCGCAAGAGCCTTTGTTCACAGGAGGCAGGGAAAGTTTGATGTTAATGCTAGTGCTCAGTGCTCAATTTTTTTTGAATTTTGTCAACTCATACATCAAAGCATGTAGTTGCCATCATCCCTGGAAGTTTATAATGTGGAAAACCTTTGAAGTTGGGATTGTATAGGCAACGAAAAACAAATATACAGAAAAATATATAAATTTATTACAAAATCATTATAATACAAGATACAATGGGGGTGATTTACTAACAACTGTGCACTGCGCCGGTTCATACCTTAATTGGTGCGCCGGATAAATCCTTAATTGGGCGCATGAACCTGCGGCGCACTGTTATAGTAAATAAAAATGTCAGCTGCGCTTGTATCTCTATTCAAAATGAATGGTTCCCTATGGGAGCCCATTGATTTGAATAGAGGTCACCCGGGAAGTCGGATCAAGACGATCCGACTTGCGGGGCGACTCGCGTGTCGGTTGAAACAGGGGCAGCGCGACTTTGCGAGGATACTTGGATACGACTTGAGCGTGAAGCAGGCGCTCAAGTCGTGTCCTGGAGGCAACTTGAAGTACCTGCCCGAGAATGTTCTCGGCGACAAGGTACTGCAAGCCTCGCACTCGCTGTCCCCTGTGTTTGGTATGAATCATGAAGGGGAACTCCAGGCCAAATTTTAAATAAAAAACCGGCATGGGTTCCCCTCCAGGAGCATACCAGGCCCTTAGGTCTGGTATGGATTCTAAGGGGAAACCCCCCCTATGTCGAAAAAACGGTGTGGGGGTCCCCCCAAAATCCATACCAGACCCTTATCCGAGCACGCAGCCTGGCAGGTCAGGAAAGGGGGGATGAGCGCCCCTCCTGAACCATACCAGGCCGCATGCCCTCAACATGGGGGGTTGGGTGCTTTGGGACAGGGGGCTCCGCGCACACAGCATTGTAACAGCAGACAGCGACGAGGCAACATCCGGCGGAGAGAAGAGGGAAGAAGATGAAGATGAAGACCGGGACCCCGCTAGCAAAAGAGCTGGAAGAAGATAGCGGGGCGCCCGGCAGAAAGCAGAAAGAACCGGAGATCGTGGAGAAGGCACCGGAGAGCAGGAGAAGAACCAGAGAGCGCAGAGACGACACCGGAGAGCAGAAGAAGAGACCCCCCAAGTTGGAAGAAGACCCCCGAAGTTGGAAGAAGACCCCCGAAGTCAGAAGAAGACCCCGGAGCTGCCTAATAAATTACTTTAAAAACCTGTGTTGTGTTTTTTTATTGACTTTTTTTTGCCACCAGGTGAATGGGTAGGGGTACGATGTACGCCATAATAATTCACATAGGGTGGGGGGCCGGGATCTGGGGGCCCCCTTATTAAAGGGGGCTCCTGGATTCCGATAAGCCTCCCGCCCGCAGACCCCGACAACCAACGGCCAGGGTTGTCGGGAAGAGTCCCTTGTCCCCATCAACATGGGGGCAGGGTGCTTTGGGGTGGGGGGGCACAGGGCACCCCCTGCCCCAAAGCACCGAACCCCCCATGTTGAGGGCATGCGGCCTGGTACGGTTCAGGAGGGGGGCCCTGCTCGCCCGCCCCCCTTTCCTGACCTGCCACGCTGCGTTCTCGGATAGGAGTCTGGTATGGATTTTGGGGGGGACCCCACGCTGTTTTTTTCTCTATTTTTTTTTATAGCCGGCAATGTTTATTTTTTTTACATTTCCTTTAACAACCAGTTAAAAAAATGCAAATGCCGCAAAATCACTGTACTTGCGTTTTGGATGTGGGTCTATTCTCTTACATGCAAAACGCTCTTTTTTGCTGGGAAAAAAAAGTCCCCGACCCTTTCCAAAAACGCAGAGGCACAAAAATGCATTGATGTGAACATGTTCCATAGGAACCCATGTTAAAAAAATTCCCTGCATTTATGCAAAATGCACCAAAAAACGCATTAGTGGGAATCGAGCCTAAAGCCCTGTACACACGGTCGGACTTTTGGCCAACAAACTTCATTTTGAGCAAGTTGGACCAACAATCCAACCGTGTGTACGCTCCATCGGACAAACTTTTTTTGCTTTTTTCTTGTTTTCATCGGACAAAAGTTGGGTCTGCAAACGGACAAACTTTTGCCCAACAAAAGTCCGATGGAGCAAAGTCCGACCGTGTGTACAGAAAACCATCGGACTTTTGTCCGATGGACAAACCAACTAATGTTAAAATCAACCAACAATAGCAGAAGTTGACCTAAGGGTGGCGGTAAAGAGCAGAAAAGAGCAGAAAAACCACGTGATGTTGCAAAAAGTTTAGGGAAAGTTTGCAGAAAAGTCCGAGCGTGTGTATGCTATGGGTGTTCCCGACCAACTCCGTTCAGACAAAAAAACACAGAAAAGTCAGATGGAAGTCCGACCGTGTGTACGGGGCTTAACAGACTGTTTTTTAAAACGTTCGTCAGTGGGCATGAGGCCTAATAAAAAAGAGGGGGGAAAAAAGCACTGGACTGCATCAAAAACACGCATGCACAAAAGCACCTGGAATGCATCAGGACTGCGTTTCCAAGGTATGAACTGCCCTTTAGGCAGTTGCGTTTAACCTTGTTTTTCAGAAAGCCAAAAAATGCGTTCAGACGCCAAAGATTTCCACGTTTCAGACGCGGTACCGGCGTTTAGCCGCGTTTTCGTTTAGAAGCGTTTTTAAAGGTGAACTACTTTTTTACATTGAAAAACTAAAAAATTATGGCAAATGATGAAAAACCATTAAAAATATATACAAAAAAAAATGTAATTGCTTCCATTGCATTGTGGACAATCCACAACTTGTGGCAGGTGACGTGGCCAGGTGACGTGGCAAGTGGACAATCCACAACTTGTGCCAGGTGACATGGCCAGGTGACATGGCAAGTGGACAGTCCACAACTTGTGCCAGGTGACGTGGCAAGTGGACAATCCACAACTTGTGGCAGGTGACGTGGCAAGTGGACAATCCACAACTTGTGGCAAGTGATGTGGCAAGTGACACGCTAAATACAAGTACACTGCTGCTCTCTCAGCTGCTGCTACCCACTCTGGTCTCACAAAATAGCTGAAATGGTTAATAATACTGTTTTTTGAGCTTAGGGCGGCTCCCTATGATATTAACTAACGAAACGCTTATAGACGCAAATGCGGTAAAACTCGGCATGCAAACGCGACAAGACGTGCGTTTAGAAACGCCGCTTTCAACCTTAGTTCTGAAGACTTTGCACCAGCGTCCTGTGTACATGGGGCCTAAAAAGGGCTATGCCATTTACAGCTCAAAAACACCATGGTGGCCATGAGGCCATAGGCTAACATGGAGAGGTGTTTTTAAGCTGCAAAAAACGCTCAAACAAGTGGCTGGAAAAACGTCCGTGTGCATGTAGCCTTATATTAACCACTTGCTTACTGGCCACTTAAACCCCCTTCCTGCCCAGATCAATTTTCAACTTTCAGCGCTGATGCACTTTTAATGACAATTGTGCGCTCATACAACACTGTAATGCCGCGTACACACGTTGAGAAAAACGACATTTTTCCCATTCGACGAGAAAAACGATCGTCTGTGGGCTTTCTGTCGTTTTTTTCGACGAGAAAAACGGCATTAAAAACGACGAGAAAAATTAGAACATGTTCTAATTTTTCTCGTCGTTTTTTTTCGACATGTTTTCCGCGGCAGTGTTTCCCATAGGGAAACACTGCCACGGAGCCCACACACGGTCATTTTTTTCGACCAAAAAAAAAATGACATTTAATACGGCCGTGTGTGGGGGGAACAAGCTGTTCCTCGTTTTTAACCTCCTTAGCGGTAATCCCGAGTCGGGCTCGGGGTGAGTTTTCAATGCTAAAAGCGGTAACCCCGAGCCTGACTCGGGCTGCATCGCAGTATCCAGGGGAAGTAACTTACCTTGTTCCCTGGATCCTGCGATGTCCTCCCGCAGTGTCAGCGAGCCGTGTCTCGCTCGATCCACACTGCCGAGTGCCGAGCTCCGTTCCCTGCGACGTTGCGACGCACGGGGACGGAGTTCGGCGCCAAATTCAAAAAAGTAAACACATAGTATACATACAGTATACTGTAATCTTACAGATTACAGTACTGTATGTAATAATTACACACCCCCTTTGTCCCTAGTGGTCTGCCCAGTGTCCTGAATGCACTTTTATGTAATAAAAACTTTTCTTTCTGCCTGGAAACTGGAGATTGTCCATAGCAACCAAAAAGTGTCCCTTTATGTCAAAAGTGGTTTTAGACCAGCTAAAAAACAGCGATAATAAATGACAATCACTCGCAGAATTGAGCGATAGCGATTTGTGGGGAAATTCATCATCAAACAAAAAATCTAATGACAGCGACAATTCTGCAACTGAGCAAATTTCAGTGTTTTTGATTTGATTACATTATTGAATAATTTTTATTATAATTACATTACTATTTGTTATAATTATTTATAGTTATTTATTATATTATAATTTATTATTTTGTGTTTCAAACTTTATCATACCTGGGATGTCTACTAGACTCTGGTTTGGTCAGGTTTAAGTAAGTAATTACTAAGAATTGCAGGCCTACAATACATAACACCAAATTTCCATGCAAAATAATTGTACCGCTTTTGGTACATAATTCCAAACAGAATCATACCACCAGGGAGGTTAACATCGATTTTCTCGACGGTGTTTTCACCGTCGAAAAAATCAATCGTGTGTACGCGGCATGACCCAATGAAAATGTAATCATTTTTTGCACACAAATAAGCCTCGTACACACGAACGAGTTTCTCGGCAAAAACCAGCAAGAAACTTGCTGGCAGAGATTTTTTGCTGAGAAATTCGTTTGTGTGTATGGTTTCTCGTCAAGAAAAGCAACAAGAATCTCGACGAGAAAATAGAGAACCTGCTCTCTATTTTCTCGTCGAGATTCTCGTCAGCCTGTTTCTCGACGAGAAAATTGTGTGTGTGTACACTTACCTTTTCGCCGGGAAGCGAAAATTACTTTGACGCATGCGTGGTAGCTTCCTAGGCATAGGTAGGGTGAACCAAGATGGCGGCGACGGCATCGAATGTGACGAGCGCATGCTCGTCGTATTCGATGACGTCACCGTGTTCGCTCCATTCAAAGAACCGCGGGTTCTTTGAATCGAGCGTGTGTACACTCGGCCGGGACAAGTTTCTTGTCCAAGAATCTCGTCGAAAAAAACGACATGTTTTTTTCGACGAGAATCTCGGCCGTGTGTACAAGGCTATAGAGCTTTCTTTTGGGGCTATTTGATCACCTCAAAAACCGACTAAAAAAAAAATTGGGGATATTTTAACCACTTCAGCATCGGCCTATTCTGGCACTTCTCTCCTTCATGTAAAAATCATAATTTTATGGCTATAAAATTACTTAGAACCCCCAAACATTATATATGTTTTTTAAGCAGACACCCTAGGGAATAAAATGGTGGCCATTGCAAATGTTTATCTCGCTCAGTATTTGCGCAATAAATTTTCAAACGCTTTTTTTTGGGGGAAAAAATGGTTTCATGAATTAAAAAATTACAAAACAGTAAAGTTAGCCCAATTTTTTGGTATAATGTGAAAGATGTTGTTATGCTGAGTAAATAGATACCTAACATGTCATTCTTTAAAATTGCGCACACTCATGGAATGACACCAAACTTCAGTACTTAAAAATCTCCATAGGCGATGCTTTAAATTTTTTTACACGTACCATTTTCGCATTACAGAGGAGGTCTAGTGCTAGAATTGTTGCACTCATTCTAATGCATGCAACAATACCTCACATGTGTGGTTTCAACAGCGTTTACATATGTGGGCGGGACTTACATGTGGGGGACAGGGGCGTTTTAAATTTTTTTATTATTATTTTTTTTATTTAATTTTTTACACTTTTATTTACTTTTTTTTTTGATCACTTTTATGTAAACATCCCTTGTAATAGGAATCTATTGTGACAGGTCCTCTTTATGGAGAGATGCGTGGTCAATAAGACCCCAAATCTCTCCTCCAGGCTGGAAAGCATGAGATAGGTAAAAAAAAATCACTGATCTCATGCTGACTGCCGAGATCACGGCTTTGTTTACATACGGGAACCCGGCCTGACGTCATAACGTTGCGCCCGGGCCTCCGACGGTCATAGAGATGACTGGTGACCATCTGGTCACCAATCATCTTTATGCTTCCCATCCGGCGCCGGCCAATTCGTTATCTGGGCCCCCGATGGCACGGGAGAGCCTGGAGAAGCACCGGATGGCGGCGGGAGGGGGGGAACGTCCCCTCCCGCCGCCTATAAGAACAATCAAGCGGTAGAACTGCCGCTATGATAATTTTTATCGTGCACAGAATCGCCGGCTGAAAAGAATGATATCTGAATGATGCCTGCAACTGCAGGCATCATTCAGATGTCACCGCACAAAGTCAAGGACGTCATTTGACGGTGGGTGGTAGGGAAGTGGTTAATATTTAGTTTGAAAAATGTTCTCTTTCATTGATGTACACTGATGAGGCTGCACTGATGGGCACCGATAAGGTGGCAAGGGTGGGCACTGAGAGGTGGCATTGCTAGTTGGCACTGGTGGGCATTGAGAAGTGGCACTGCTAGGTGGCACTGATTGGCACCAGTGGTGGGCATTGATGGGTGGCACTGGCAGGGGCTACTGATTGTCACAGATGACGCGGGAATTGCCTCTTCCTCTTCGGGCCCGATGTCCCTTGCACATAAGCTGGTGATTGCCTTTTTTTATGCTCACGCTGTCAGCACAAGGAGAAAACAAAAACCATTACCGAGCTTTTGTTTACATCACGTGATCAGCTGTCATTGGCTGACAGCTGATCATGTGGTAAGGGGCAGGGATCGGCCCCTTACTCGGATCTGTCATCACCCGAGTCTCGGTGACCACAGCGCGCACGCGCAAAGGGGAGGACGTCTATTGACGGACTCCCGGCAATTGAGGACCGTGCTGTGGCCGTCGATCAGCTATAGCGCTGATCTCAAGTGATTAAAGGGGGTCTAAATGGGCCATTGACATGCATCACAATTCAACTTAGGAATGTGTCTTTGCAAAGTCAAACTGAATGAAATCCTTTCCTATTTTTGCTTGGGGATAGAGTGCAGAGGGATTAGAAGTCTAGACAGTTTTTGGGGATGTCTGCACCCCTGATAGGGTGAAAACAACTCCCAAATTTGGCCACTTTATCCTTCCAAATAATTCACTTCCTGTCACATAGCCACACAGGAAGTGAGGGTAAATCCCTACCAATGTCTTTCCTTGGGGACACACAGGTCAATCCAAATACTTTCCCCATTATGTACATTGCACTCCAGCATTTTGCTGGGTACACCCCAAATTATTAGGTACTTTGGGGTTTATTTACTAAAGGCAAATCCACTTTGCACTACAAGTGCACTTATTGGATATCCGAGGGGGACATGCAAGGAAACAAAAAAAACACCTCTTTTCTTTTACATGATTGGATGTTACAATCACCAGTGCTTCCCCTCAGATTTTCAGCAACTACACTTGTACTGCAGAGTGGATTTGCCTTTACTAAACCCCAAACTACCCAATGATTTGGGGTGTACACAACAAAGTGCTAGAGTGCAATTTCCTTAATGGGGACACTAGGTAGATTGATCTGTGTGTCCCCAAGAAAAGACATTGGTAGGATTTTACCTTCACTTCCTGTTTAGCTGTGTGACAGGAAGTGAAGCCAATTTTACTAAAAGGGACACAAAGCCCAACCTAAAAAAAACAAAAAACAAGCAGGGGTTCTAACACTTACTTGGTTTCCCTCAAAATGCCCACAATTAGAATCGTATTGCTTTGAGCTATTTTTAAGTGCAGTGCTCTAAATCAGTGCTTCTCAAGTACCCCCAACAGGCCATGTTTGCAGATTTTCCTTCATCTTGCACATGTGCTTTAAATCACAGTCAATGGTTTGGTATTTTGGACAGCAATTCTCGATAAGATAAATTCACAAAACATGTCCTGTTGGGGGTACTTGAGGACTGAGGCTGAGAACCACTGCAGTAAAAAGGAAAATTGAATACTTACCGCTCTGTATTTTTTATTTCCTGGTGACTATCCATGGCAGCACACAATACATGCATATGCTACCATGAAGGCACCAGGGTAGACAAATTACACCTGTTTTGTTTTGACATGCAATAAGCACGGTTAAGCTACAGCTGTCACATTTGTTGCATAGAAAAAACAAAAACAAACATCAAACTTTGCATCAAATTTTATTGGTCAACGAAACAGGACTTGGAAAACACAAAGGGAAGCAAAAAAAAAAAACACATGAAGGTAAATTTGAAACATTAGTCACATCTTGAGAGAGATTTAGCAAAATAATGCAGCACAGACAATTAAATCAAAGTGAACAAACGACACACATTAACAACATCAAAAATATTTCATTGGAACATATCCCCCACACAAAATAAACAATCAACAAAAGTAAAACAAACATCTGTTTTGCAAAGACATAACAAATAAAATGCATGTGTTACAAACTCGATAAGGACACCAAAATTTACATTTTGCCGGCCGGTGCCACACACACAATCTTGCCTCTTTTCAGGGCAAGGGAGAGAATGCTATCTGCAACTTTATATAACATAGGTTTGTGTGCTAATGAAGCAAATGAAAACACATGCACAGTCCATGAAACACCCAAAATGCAAGTTCACCCAATGTAGAGACTGAACTTCAAAGTGGGTACACCTGTTAAGGATTTCCTTCAATTACTAACCCAAAAAACACACTCTCTCTGAGCATGCCCAGAAATATCCAGGTGCCGTTCACACACAAAAAGCACCAAGTCCCTGGGCATGCTCAGACCAACACAAATTCACAACCAACACAAATTCAGCAAGCAGAAAATACCCCCCCCCTGTCCAAAATTAAGCACATCATCCAGCATGCTACAAAATTAGAGACGGGACAAACATCCCTCGGTCCGGGGGGCAAACAAAGAGCCTAACATGGGCAAAAGTTATACAACAAATACCATTGCAGTCTATGGGAACTGACTTGTTAATTTTTCTAGTCCCCACTTGGCTGGCTTTTCTTCTAGTTCTTGGCCTTAAAATGGGGGCCCAGGTCCCACCCTAAGGGACATATATCAATGTAACCAATTTGGACAACACCGAAAACAAAACAAGGAGAAGTGCCTTTAAATATGCCAAATTGCTTAAGGGCCATTTCACACCACATGCAGTGCATTGCGTTTTTTATGCATCAAAAATGCATGGAAAGTTGGTTATATGGTTCTAAATGGCAGTGTTTGTTCCAGTGCATTCCAGTTCCACAAAAAAAGTAGAACATGCTGCATTTTACCTGCACTGGACTGTACTGGAACACTGCAAAACGCATCAAAAACGCACTGGAACGCACCGGAACACACCTAAATGCACCAAAAATGCACTGGAACACACTTGTCCTTATCTATGGTTAATAAAAAAGAGGGGTTAAAAAAAAGCTTTTTTGCCCCTATTTTCACTTAGGACAAGTGTGTTGCAGTGCGTCTTTGGTGTATTTAGGTGCATTCCAGTGCATTTTTGGTACGTTCCGTATCGTTTTTCATGTGTTTTACTGTGGTCCAGTACAGTTCTGTACATAAAAAATGCAGCATGACCAATTTTTTTCTCCTTTTTGAAACGCACTTTGCCATTGGCATTATTGTGATCAACTTTCTTTGCGTTTTTCATGCATCAAAAAAAACGCACTGCACTGCATCCGGTGTGAACTGGCCCTAAATATCATACCTGTAAAGTAGCGCATGTTTTCCATGTTTATAACAGTTCGAGAGCAAAATTACATTTCTAAAGTAAAATAATAGTCATTTAAAAGTACTCGTGGCTGTAATGAATTGCTGGTTCCCGTCAATACAGATAAAAGTCATTGAAAGTCTTTGAAAAAAAATGCGTGGGGGTTCCCCCAAATTCCATTACCAGGCCCTTCAGGTTTGGTATGGATATTAAGGGGAACCCCGCGCCAAACTTAAAAAAAAATGGCGTGGGGGTCCCCCTAAAAATCCACACCAGACCCTTATCCGAGCACGCAACCTGGTAGGCCGCAGGAAAAGAGGGGGGAATGAGAGAGCGCCCCCCCCTCCTGAACCGTACCAGGCCCCATGCCCTCAACATGGGGAGGGAGGATGCTTTGGGGGTCTGTGACCGCTCAAAGCACCATGTCCCCATGTTGATGGGCACAAGGGCCTCATCCCCACAACCCTTGCCCCATGGTTGTGGGGGTCTGCGGGCGGGGGGCTTATCGGAATCTGGAAGACCCCTTTAACAAGATGGAGGAAGAAACCCGAATGGAGAAAAGAAGAAGATGGAAGAAGATGGAAGAAGAAGGTGGAAGAAGAAGAAGGAAGAAGATGGAAGAAAGGAGAAGACATTAATAAAGGAATTGGCAAAAACCGGCTATTGTCATTTTTAAATTTTTTGACACTTTTTTTTGTGAAATGGTAGGGGTACATTTGTACCCCATTACCATTTCACACAGGGGGGGCGGGATCTGGGGGTCCCCTTTGTTACAGGGGGCTTCCAGATTCCGATAAGCCCCCCCGCCTGCAGACCCCCACAACCACCGGGCAAGGGTTGTGGGGATGAGGCCCTCCTCCCCATGTTGAGGGCATGTGGCCTGGTACGGTTCAGGAGGGAGGGGAGGCCACTTTCTCTTCCCCCCTCTTTTCCTGCGGCCTGCCAGGTTGCGTGCTCGGATAAAGGGTCTGGTGTGGATTTTTAGGGGGACTCCACTACATTTTATTTTAAGTTTGGCGCGGGGGTTCCCCTTAAAATCCATACCAGACCTGAAGGGTCTGGTACAGATTTTGAAGGGGACCCACACGTCATTTTTTTTTAAATTAGCGTGCAGTTCCCCTTAATATCCATACCAGACCTGAAGGGCCTGGTAATGGAATTTGAGGGGACCCCCACGCATTTTTTTTCCAAAAACTTTCAATGACTTTTCTCTATATTGACGGGAGCCGACAATTCATTATAGCCGTGAGTGCTTTTAAATGCCTTTTTTTTCCTTTAGAAATGTAATTTTGCTGTCGGACTGTTATATAACGGCAAGTTTAGGAGGTGCGCCTGTTCAACTTATGCAAATTGATTTACGTGACTTGAAATTTACTAAGATTTTGCCGGCGCAGTGAACCGGCGCATTTGAACAAGTGAAATTGCCTCGCAGAGCGCAAAAAAAAACCCTTGCAGTTCTAAACGTACTTGCCAGTGCAGCAGGCTGGTTCAGAAAAAGTTACTTTCTCATTCTATTTTGGGCATATTTGTTACTTGGGCAGTTGTCACTAAACTTCCTCACATCACCGCACATCACCCCATTATATTGGCACTTCCAGCTTCTTTATATTTTGATTTGAAGACGCCGTGCGCCAGGTCCATAGTGGCGCACTGAGCACCTCCTCCCGTGCGCCGAGAACACTATAGTAAATAGGGAATAGCGCTGCGTTACCGGTGCAAATGTTTTGTAAATACCAAAAGTGCCGTTGCGCACGCAGATGCGCCGATACTCATGGCGCAAACATTTCGTAAATCAGCCCCATTGCTTCTAATAGTAATCCATGGCTGCAGGTAGAAGTAGAACAGAGCTGCATCACAACTGGTGCTAAAGCCCACAATCTGCCAGAGTCCTGGTCCTATTTTAAAACTTGCGTAGGGACAAAAAATTGTCATATGGCAATGATACAGTATGACAAAGCATCTATGAAAGACTCAAAAAAGTCAGATGTACTAAAGTACAGCACACTGACGTCCCCAAGTGGCCGACCAAAACAAACAGAGCTGTCAATCAGCCTCATGCAGAAAATGTCATGGGACAAAACATAGATTTTAGGAGATGTGTGTGTGTTCATCTGGCTTCATTAAATACACTATAAGGCCCCTTTCACACGACTTTTCTGCGATTTTTAATGTGACTTGAAGCAATGTCTGTGTAATCTTGAGGCCTATTGACCCTAAGTCACATCAAAGTCAGACCAAAGTAGTGCAGGGACAACTTTGAAGTCGCTGCAACATGAAGACTTACAGATATGAAGAGTACTCATTGGAAATCATGGGGTACGACTTGTCATGCGACTTTGCAGTCCCAAGTCGCAGGACAAATCGCACAAGTGTGAAAGGGGTCTAAACCTATAGTTGATGTCTGTGTCACTTTCTTTATTTTGTAGCAGTTGTGTTTTATATGTGACCCAGTTGTTATAAAAAAATATTTGTTGATTATGTTTTGGGTCTTTTCGTTTTTAATTTTTATAACTTTGTCTTTTTTTTAAGCCTTTATTTTTTTTCTATATTTCGGACTTTGTGTGTGAGTATATATACTGTGTGTGTATATATATATATATATATATATATATATATATATATATACATTTTTTTTATATTTATTTGAATATTCAGGATTGTCAGCTTTTGCTTTTCATCTAAAGTACAAAATCTATGTCTTTTGGGTATCTTTACTTCAATGTTTGGGGTGATTGAAAATACAAGTCTTAAGGCTGGTTCACACCAGAACGTACTGCAGAAAAGTCACACTGGGGGTTATTTACTAAAGGCAAATTCATTTTGCACTACAAGTGCAAATTACAAGTGCAAAGTGCACTTGAAATTGCACTGAAAGTGCACTTGGAAGTGCAGTCACTAGATCCAAAGGGGACATGCAAAGAAAATAAAAAAACAGCTTGCACATGATTGGATAATAAAATCAGCAGAGCTTCCCATTATTTCAGATCTACCCCTCAGATTTACAGCAACTGCACTTCCAAGGGCACTTTCAGTGAAATTTCAAGTGCACTTTGCAGTGCAAAGTGGATTTGCCTTTCGTAAATAACCCCCACAGACCTGGTTCACACTATTGCGGCTCTACAAGACACATTTACACAGGCATGGCAGCTCATTCATTTAAAAGGCCTGCAGTACTTTCATTTCATGCAAAAGAAAGGTTCCTGCACCATTTTTGATATGCAGTGGCAGGAAAATCGCATGGTGCTTTTGCATCCGAAAACACAATGGTTTCGCATGTGGATACCATTTGGAATGAATGGCAGCCCCGTACCTTTTTAAAGAGCAGCACGTTTTGTCTGCAGGTGGTTGCAGGTGCATGAACAAGTGCGATTTCCACCCCAGCAACAATACACAATACTGTGAACCTAGCCTAAAGCTGACCTGAACACAAACCTAACTCTCAAACTTAACTCATAACATTGAAAGAATACCTTAACCCAGGAACAGAAATCTAATACATCTCAGCTCACTAGTCCTTAGATGTGGAGGCTGCTTATTTTTTTTTTTTCCAGGCTAAGTACATGCAAGAACAGAAAATAACTGTTGATTCTGCCAGAAATCCAATGTCTTGGAAAATTTATTTTCAGGAAATTGATATCTCAAACAGTATTCAACCTTCTCTGTTCTTTTCTGTATCCCATTGAAACAACTGCCCCCTACTGCTGGAACATCTTAGGCTGGCCAGACATGGTCGAATTTCGAAATAATTTTCTTTTGAAAATCAGAAATTTTGTGCGTTTTGTGATCCGATGGTGCTACCATTGATTTCGAAAGACGATGCTACAGAATGTTTTTTTGTGGCTGGGAATCTTCTTGAAGTGGTTAAGGGGAATCCTGCACCAATTTTTTTCTTTTAAATGGTGTGGGGGTTCCCCAAAATCCATATCAGGCCCTATAGGTCTGTTATGGATTTTAAGGGGAACCCTGTTACAAAAAAAAATGGCGTGGGGGTCCCACCCAAAATCCATACCAGGCCCTTCAGGTCTGGAATGGATTTTGAGGGGAACCCCATGCCAAAATGTAAAAAAAAAATGGCATGGGGTCCCCCCTCCAAAATCCATACCAGACCCTAAAACCCCATACCCATTCACCAAAAAAAGTTAAAATGACAGGAGACAGTTTTTGACAATTCCTTTATTAAAAAAAAAAGTGTCCCGCGATGTCCATCCATCTTCAAAAACTCTGCCTCCATGGGAGGCGTCCCTCCGACTGCAGTATTTTAACGGTGACAGCTGTTATATAGCCAAGGACAGGGCCACCCAGTGGTGTAAACGGGTGACCCCGCCCCCTTCTGACATCATGTGACATCAGGGGGGACGTGGTCACCCTTTTACATCCACCGGTGGCCCCGCCCTTGGCTATATAACAAAAGCACCCTCTTCTCGTCCCCCCTTTTTCTTGAGGCCTGCCTGGTTGCATGCTCAGATAAGAGTCTGGTATGGATTTTGGGGGGACCCCACGCCATTTTTTTTTAATGGCGTAGGGTTCCCCTCAAAATCCATAAGAGACCTGAAGGGTCTTTGAGAACCATGGGGAGACAAGCTGTCACTTGTAAACACTGAAGCCAGACTTGGCTCCAGCTGAAAAAAGCTCTGTCTACTACTGTTTCTGGTGTTGTAGACTCTGCTATTAGTGATGATTTCTTTCTCGTACATCACGGGACACAGAGCGACATAGTCATTACTAATGGGTTATATAGATACCGTCAGGTGCTGGCACTGGCAACTTCCAAAACCGGAAGTACCCTCCCCTATATAAGCCCCTCCCATCCGGGAGCACCTCAGTTTTTTGCCAGTGTCTAAGGTGTTGGCCAAGAAGAAACATGTGTTTTTCACTGAGCTTGCGTACAGGTTCTTTTGGGCCTCAGTAAGCTATTCCGGATCCGACCAAAAAAGCTTCATAGCTAAACGGTCGGTACCCGGGCCTTGCAGAGAAGAGCAAGGTTTTGCCTGTAATGCTTCTCTTAGGAGAGCTGGACCCTGGGATCCAGAGCTCTGGTCATACCCACGACCAAGATGTTTTCTGTGCAGGGTGCTATACAGGTCCAGGGGAGTGGAATCCTTGGGAACCCGGTCCCTGAAGGTTTGATTACAATGCTTGCCGTGATAGGTGAAGTTTGGGCTTCTGTGGACCAAACAAAGTCCTGCGGCGAGGAAAAGGTAAGTGGGGGCCCTCAGGAACTTGGTTCTATTGAGGGACCCCAAGCCTATTTTGTCTTTCTGCCTGTTACCTAAGGTATTCCCGCTAATATTCTGTGTATGCCTGTTACTACTGAGAAAATGTAAAAATTTTAATAGTAGGCAAGAAAAAAATAAAATAAAAAAAAATGTAAGACCGCGGTACCTGTGTTAGACACTAGAGGCCGCTATGGTTCTTTTTCTTGTAATGTGGATTTTTTTCTTCCAGAATCAAATCCAGGCAGTTGGTATGTTCTCTGCTGGGAAGCTGTCTCCTCTGCCCTGTTGCTGCGCTCATCCATCCCCGGGCCCTGCGGCAAAGGGGGCCCTGGCTCCCATCTAGCTCCTTATTGTTTTTAAAAAAGGGCGCCGAAGGCGCACGTGCCCGCGCGCGTGCACGCGCCTCTATTCATAGAGGCGATCTGAAAAAAGGGGCGGAGCGGGTGGATGACGCTCAGGTGTGCGCCGCGGCGCTACTGCGCATGTGCGGGCGTCCAGCGTGTTTTAAAGATAGCTGGCTATTGAATGCACAGACAGAGCTAGCAACAGATAAAGGCACACAGAGGCGGTTGATGCAGGCATCCCCTAGAAAGGCACTTTAGTAGACACCAACTGTGATATAGCAGCAATTGTGCTAGACTATTCTCAGTAAAAGTGGTGTATTACGGCTGGAATACCTCAGCTTTAGGCTTAAGAATATGCCGTCCAGAAGCTCCGGAACTGAATCTTCCAGGAAGCGAAGGGGGTCTCATCGGGCTCTGAGGTGGGCATGCTTCTGCTGCACCAGTCTCCCCTGAAGTTCAGAGGTAAGTGACCATAGAGACCCCGCAGGGGTACTTGGTACTGTGGCTGTCCTCAGTCACCTGCTCCTGTGTATGTAACAGAGGAGGTTTTTTCCTCAGCTCTGGGAGGATTAGAGAGAGATGGTCAACATTGATCGCTGCCTCCCTGTCAGGGAAAGCACGCCGATCTCCGTCTCCTCCTTCAGAGTGCCTGTTAGCAGAGCAACAGTCCCATACAGGGATCGACCTGCCTGAAGGGGATCAGGATGAGGTTGATTCTGTTATAGAGGAATCAACAGTGGAGGAACCCTTCTCAGCAGCTCAAGCTGAAAGATTATGGGTTCAGTCTCTGACTAACATGGTCCGATCGGCATTAAAAATGCACCTTGCGGAACCATCAACCACTACTGTATCCTCGTTGGGGTCACTAGAAGCCCCCAGACTGTCTGTTCTTTTCCACTTCACCCTTTTACTGAAAGGGCTTATTTACCAGGATTGGGAACGTCCTGAGAAAATATTATTCCCCCAAGAGATTTCCGGTGGTCTATCCCATGGAGGATAAGTTCATCAAAAAAAAAATGGAAGGTCCCTACAGTGGACGCAGCCATCTCTTGTATGTATAAATCACTGACATGTCCAGTGGATAATGTCCAAATGTTCAAGAACCCAATAGATAGAAGATTGGAGTCCTTATGAAAGTCTGCTTCTTTCTACAGCAAGCTTGGTGACACAACCAGCAGTAGCAGCTATTGGGGTCTGCTAAGCAGTGAAGGATCAGTTAAAACAGGTCTTGAGGGACTTGACAGATCAGCAGGCCTTGCCCTAGCTGATCTACCTAGAGCCTTAGGCTTTGCGGTTGACGCCATAAAGGATTCAGTCCATCAGGCCTCCCGCCTTACGCTGTCTAGAGTACATATGCGTAGGCTTCTATGGCTCAAAAACTGGTCTGCTGAAGCTCCCTGTAAGGAATGGCTGGTTAGCGTCCCATTTCATGGTGAACGCTTATTCAGGGAAAACCTGGACAAATATATCCAGAAAATTTCCAGCGGTAAAAATACGCTCTTGCCGGTTAAAAACAGAGTTAGAGGTCCCTCTTTAAGAGGCCTGCTTCTCCAGTCCCTGGGGCATCGGCTGTGTAACAGTTCCGACGGCCTCCTCGGTCAATTCCCGGGGGTAAAAAACAGGGACAATAGCAGGGTAATGAGAAACCCTGGGTCAGGGGAGGTACAAAACCTCCCCCAAAGTTAAATTCATTGAAGGGTTGCCCCCACTCAGTCGGGTGGGGGGAGGACTCCAGTTGTTCACAAGAGACCTGGCGGGACGCGATCAAGACAGATAGGTGCTCTCCGCAGTATGTTGGGGATACAGATTGGAGTTAAGAGACTCTCCTCCTTCCCATTTTTGAGGTCAAAACGTGCCAAGGGATCCCCGGAAGAGAGAGTCCCTCCTGTTGGCACTAGAACAACTATTGCTCCAAGGAGTAATTATGGAGGTTCCCCTGGAAGAATGAGGGTTCGGGTTTTACTCAAACCTCTCTACAGTCCCGAAGCAAACGCGGACGGGAGGCCCATATTAATTCTAAAAGGGCTATACAAATTCCTGTATATCAGGACTTTCCGATGAAGTCGATCCGATCGGTGGCCACTGCCCTACAAGGGGAGGATTGGTTAGCCGCGATCGACATCAAAGATGCTTATCTGCACATTCCCATCTTTCCAGTCTACCAAAAGTTTCTACGCTTTGCAGTAGAAGGGCGCCATTTTCAGTTCAGAGCCTTACCCTTCGGTTTGGCCACAGCACCACGAGTGTTTACAAAAATTCTGGCCCTTTATTGGCCAATCTAAGAACACAAGGTGTAATGATAATGGCATATCTAGATGACTTGTTGCTGATAGACCACTCAGTGAAAAAACTAGACGTGGTCGTTCACAAGACAATCAAGTATCTGGAATCTCACGGTTGGATTATCAACCGAGAAAAGTCAGCCCTAAAAACCAGTCAAAAGTCTGGAATACTTGGGGCTAAGGTTGGATTCAGGCCAGAGAAAAATATTCTTGCCTCGAGGAAAGGTGTTGTCTTTGAAAGATTTAAACCACTTAGTGGGTACAAAAAAGACAGCCGTCCATACGCCTGTGCATAAGGCTGCTGGGAAAAAGGGTGGCATCATTCGAAGCAGTACCCTACGGTCAATTCCATTCAAGGAGTTTGCAAGGGGGCCATACTGTCAGCCTGGAACAAAAAAGTTCAGGCCCTAGACTTACAATGTCCTTGTCCCCTTCCGTTCGCAAGAGCCTCCGTTAGTGGTTGGTTCCCCAGAATCTGGAAAAAGGGAAATCCTTCAGTCTGATTTCTTGGAAGGTGGTCACTACAGATGCCAGCCTTATAGGCTGGGGAGCAGTACTGGAGCAATAGTCTCTCCAGGGCAGATGGTCGGATACAGAAAAGGCCCTGCCCATCAATCTCTTAGAGATACGAGCAGCCCGGTATGCCCTAGTAGCATGGACATCCAAACTCCAAGGGTCCCCTGTCAGAATTCAATCAGACAATGCCACAGCAGTGGCATATATCAATCATCAGGGGGGCACCAGGAGTCGTGCAGCCCAGAGGGAAGTAAATTACATCCTGAAATGGGCAGAAAAATATGTCCCAGCCATATCTGCGGTATTCATTCCAGGAGTGGAGAATTGGAAGGCGGACTTTCTAAGTCGCCAGCAATTAGGCCCAGAGGAAGGGTCCCTTCACCCCGAGGTTTTCTGGACAATATGTCAGCGGTGGGGAACATCGGATGTAGATCTTCTAGCATCCAGATTCAACGCAAAGGGGGACAGGTTTGTCTCTCGGACAAGGGATCCCCTAGCTTGCGGCTCGGATGCCCTAGTGTTCCCTTGGGATCAGTTCAAGCTGATATATGCATTCACACCGCCACAATGGTTACCTCGATTACTCCGCAGAATCAGGGTAGAAAAGAAACCAGTGATTCCGGTGGCTCCAGCGTGGCCCCGAAGAGCGTGGTACGCGGAGATTGTAAAATTTCAGTGGGGAGTCCTTGGACTCTCCCACGTCGTCCGGACCTGCTTTCGCAAGGTCCGATATACCACCCTTCCTTACCAGCCCTAGGTTTGACGGCCTGGCTATGGAAGCCCACATTCTAAAAAAGAGAGGGCTCTCTAATCCTGTGGTATCTACCATGATCAATGCCAGGAAGCCAATATCCAGGCAGATCTAATATAAAATCTGGAAGGCGTACATCGCGTGGTGTGAGGCCAAGAAATGGCATCCACATAAGTACGTAATAGGTAGGATTCTGGACTTCCTACAATGGGCTGTAGATAGGAAGCTTGCCTTGAGTACTATCAAGGGTCAGATTTCGGCCTTGTCAATATTTTTTCAAAGGCCCTTGGCTTCGCATTCACTAGTCAAAGCCTTTATACAAGGAGTGATGCGTATTAGTCCTCCGGTTAATATTCCCATATGTCCATGGGATCTAAACTTGGTTCTGTCGGTTCTACAGAAACAACCATTTGAACCATTACAGCATATTTCTTTGGTGCTTCTCACCAGGAAATTGATTTTTCTAGTAGCCATTTGTTCGGCTAAAAGAGTGTCGGAATTAGCAGCTATGTCCTGTAAGGAGCCATATTTGGTTATCCATAAGGATAGAGTAGTGTTACGTCCTCATCCAGCCTTTCTTCCTAGGGTGGTATCGAGGTTTCATTTGAACCAAGATGTGGTTCTTCCTTCTTTTTTCCCCAAACCTACTTCGGTAGAGGAAAAGTTATTGCATTCTTTGGATGTAGTAAGAGCAGTTAAAGCTTATCTAAAGGCCACTGCTCAGATTCGCAGAATGGATACTTTGGTTATTCTGCCGGAAGGCCCCAGAAAGGGTCAGGCAGCGTCAAAATCTACTTTAGCCAAGTGGATTCGACAGGTCATAATACAAGCCTATGGCTTGAGAAGGAGACCGCCTCCGTTCAAAGTTAGAGCGCACTCCACGAGAGCAGTTGGAACTTCATGGGCAGTGCATCACTAGGCCTCCCTGGCTCAAATCTGTAAGGCCACAACATGGTCTTCAGTACACATGTTTACTAGGTTCTACCAGGTGGACGTTAGAAGTCAGGAGGATGTCGCCTTTGGGCGCAGTGTGTTGCAGGCCGCAAAAGATCCTCATGTCTGATAGCGCTCAGCTTATATATGGTGTATCCCCCCCTCATTGGGCATTGCTTTAGGACATCCCATTAGTAATGACTATGTCGCTCTGTGTCCCGTGATGTACGAGAAAGTAAATAGGATTTTTATAACAGCTTACCTGTAAAATCCTTTTCTTGGAGTACATCACGGGACACAGAGCTCCCGCCCCTCTTTGGGGACACTTATTGCTTTGCTACAAAACTGAGGTGCTCCCGGATGGGAGGGGCTTATATAGGGGAGGGTACTTCCGGTTTTGGAAGTTGCCAGTGCCAGCACCTGACGGTATCTATATAACCCATTAGTAATGACTATGTCGCTCTGTGTCCCGTGATGTACTCCAAGAAAAGGATTTTACAGGTAAGCTGTTATAAAAATCCTATTATTGCGGATGTTTCTCCTTTAGCTTCTACCCCTGATGGCTTGCCAAGGGTAATAGGTGAGCCTAATGATATACAGCTTTTCTTACTTTGGCTCAGAAGGAGAAAATCCAGGATCCATCTTCCTGAATTTTGCAAAATCATACAGGAATTGTGAATGTGTGGTTAAATTCTGCCTCCTGTTTGTCCCACATCCAGCCTACAGTGTCAAATGTGTCTGCTTCTACTCATGGGCGTCCGCTCCATAGGGCAGGGGGGGCATTTGACCCCCCCTGAAATAGTAAAAGAGTGACAATGACACCCACGCCGCCTCCCGCACATCGGTGGGCCAGGGCCGCCGGCGCCGCCGATTGTCACTGCCAGTGCCATTATTCATGTCTGCAGTGTGTTGCATTGCATACATTTACTGCGCTCCCGTGGCCTGCCCCTGTTTGCCAGCGCCAGTCAATATGATCATCGCGCTTCTCTGCTCCCCCTAAGTGTTTACAGCCCTGCCCGGCGCCCATCCTGGCGGCGTGATGTCACTCACGGCGGGAGGGGATTATCATTCATGCCTGGGACTGCTGATGGGAGGAGCGTAGAGAGCTGCTAGAGGAGCCAGCACTCATGTATTAATGTCCTGCACTGGTCACGGTCACTGATGAATGAATGTACTAGTCACAGTCACAGATGAATAATTTTACTGGTCACAGATGAATGAATTTACTGGTCACGATCACTAATGAATGTCACTAGTGTAAACATAAATACAAATTAGAAATTGGTAATCAGACAATAGCAGCTTAATCCTTCTATTAAGCTTTTGCATCAGGTTTCTCAAACCTTTGCATGCCTGCGCTTTATGCGATAATGACTAAGCCCCTCCCCTTCATGACATTGTCAAAAAGGGACCGAGCATGGATGACCTTAAAATGATGCCCCCCCTGAAAAAAGTTCAGCGGACGCCCATGCTTCTACTCCTTTACTGGCTTTATCCTCTCCTACTTTTTCTTCTGCATTTCCTGAGAGGTGTTTCAAATAAGCGCTATTCTGTGAGCTCTCCCCGTCAGGATTTCACCTGAGTGGTTCAGTTAAAGACAAAATATGAAAAGGGGAATATATCGGCATTCTGTCTTGGTTGCCTTAAATTAAAGATAATAGATATGACAGGAAGGATGTGGATGAAATTGATGATGATAAATGTAAATCTGTTCCCCGCACATTTAATAATACAGGCGTTCTCTATTTATGCTAGTGTGATAGGAGAAAGGAATCCTGAACGCTGCAGCTGTTTGTTCCAGCATGTTGAGATCATTTTAGAGGCATACTGTATAAGGATTTTAATGGTCTCTCTTGTTTTTTTTATGATGAATCGTTTCGACAAAAATGTTCTGTATATAAATGTTAGAAGTGGGGTATGAAAGATATGGGGTTAAGGCTGAATGTGTTGCTACCTCAGAAACAATTCCCTAGGCAATCTTTCAACTCTCTCAGGTCATTCCAGCATAATTTAAGTTTTAGTTTTAATGAAGAGCAATGTAAGTGGGCAAACTCCTGTAAATACAAGCATAGATGTGCTTAGTGCGCTGAGGCTCGTTCTGCTTTACACTGTTTTAAAAAGTTGGTGTTTGCTAACATACAGCAGCCTAAGGATCTTTTTTTCAAAAAAAGAAGTAAAACAAGTGAATGTAACAAAAATATTACTGTGGCTGGCTACTAAGGATGGGCCAAACGACCCCCTGTTTAGTTCGCACCAGGACTTTCGAACATCAAAAGTTTGGAACGAAATAACGAACCCCATTAAAGTCTATGGGACCCGAACTATAAAAATAAAAAGTGCCCATTTTGAAGCCTTATATGCAAGTAATTGGGCATACAATGGTTATGAGGGTCTGGGTACTGCCCTGGGGGATATGTATCAATGAAAAAAAGTTTGTAAAAAAAAACATTTTTAAATGAGCAGTGATTTATTGATGCTTAAAGTGAAAGCATAAAAATGAAAAATTCCTTTCAATATAGTGCCTGGGGAGTACCCTTAAGCCCTGTACACATGATCGGATTTCCTATGGTTTTTTAACCGATGGATTTTTCCATCAGAAAACCGATGAAGCTGACTTTCATCAGTCTTGCCTACACACCATCAGTCAAAAAACCGACTGTTCCAAACGCGGTGACGTAAAACACTCCGATGAGCATGCGTCGACTTGATTCTGAGCATGCGTGGGTTTTTTATCCGATGGAGTTCCCCACAGACGATAGTAACTTGCTATCGGTTTTTTAACCATCGGATAAATTTAAAACATGTTCTATTTTTAAACACCGATGGAAAAAAGACCGATGGGGCCCATACACGATCGGTTTGTCCGATGGAAAAAGTCCATCGGACTGTTTTCATCGGTAAAACCTATCGTGTGTACAGGGCTTCAGTCTACTTGTAAAGTGGCATATCTATACTGTGTATTGAAGCTGATTCAGCAATAATTGCATTTGTAAAGTCTAAAAAAATTATTTTCCCTGCAAGCTTTCTCTATTTTGTAAGCAACGGCTTGGGGAGCCAGTCTGTATGATGAGGCCACAATGTAGTACACTGGGAACAAGATTAGAGATTTTTTGGATAAATTCTGGTGTCTCTTCCACAGACTTTGGATAGAAATAACAGGTGCGGAAAAATTGGTCTTTGGGTGTCTGTGGTGCCTTCACAACGAAACCCTATAGAAGTACTCTTGATTAAAGCAAGAATTGGCCTTGCTGTCAAAAATTACAATGATATGCACCTGTCAAACAGGTACAGAAAAATTGGTCTTTGGGTGTCGGTGGTGCCTTCACAGTGTAACCCTATGGAGGTACTCTTGATGAAAGAATTGGGCTTGCTGTCAAAAATTGCAATACAGGTGCGGAAACATTTTTTTTTTTAGTGTTAACTGTGCCCATGAAACCTACACCAAAAACATTCTTCCATATGAAATCAACACCCACAACACTATGCAGCCTAGAAGTCCTGCAGAGATTCTACATCGCAAAAACACTTAATCAGCAACATCGGCATCAGGAGCTTTATAGCTGCTGGTAATCCAGGACTGATTCATTTTGATAAATGTCAGATGGTCAACGGAGTCTGTGGACAGACACATTCTATTATCAGTAACAAAACCTCCAGCAGCACTGAATGCCCATTTGGAAAGCACGTTGTGCAGGGCAGTCCATCATCTTAATTGCATACTGGGCAATTTCTGGCCAGTGGTCTATTCTCATGACCCAGTAAGCCTGTGGATCGTCAACTGGAAAGCTCTCCATCTCTGTTCGCCCCTAGATAATCGTCCACCATGTGATGCAGATGATGCCAATGGAATGTGGAAGTTGACAGTCCTGGGCAGCGAGGACTAAAAAAAATTATAAAATGCATCACTTTGGTGGCCGCTTTCTCCACCGCTTCTCTCCTGACCAACAGAAGCCTCAAAACTAAGTTTTCCACAACACTGTAACCTACCAGAGTCAGGAAAAGCATTCAATAAACTCCTTATTAGGGTGTTCTCAAGAGATTTCATCTTCTGCACTCTATGTGGGGATAGGATGAGTTCTGAGACTTTCCCCTTTACGTCACGTATTCTTGGGTCCTTTTGTAGGCTTTGAAGCATGAGGGAGCCCATGCACACAAATTTTGGGGAGGCACGAGAAGCAGACTCCTTGGGGTCACTGAGGATTATTGTATCGGGAACTGCCTCCTCCCAGCCACGTACTACTCCCAAGGGTTCTGGGGATGGAAAACCATCTCTTACTGTTTGACGTATGTGTTCCTCGGCTTCAATGCCTTCAAAACTGTTAGAATACTCCTCCTCCTCCTCCCTCTCCTCTTGTGTGTTCTGTGGTGTAGGAACAAGGGTGTCTGGATAAAGTCAGGCCTTAAGAGGAAAGGAATTCCTTCTCCTTCTTCTGCTGCTCTGCCTCAGGTGCCCTGTCCATAATGTCACGCCGACTCTGCTCCAGCAGGAACACAACAGGGATTGTGTCACTGATGCATGCATTGTCACGGCTCACCATCCTTGTGGCCTGCTCAAATGGTGACAGTAGAGTGCATACATCTTTTTATGAGCAGCCATTGGTGTGGGGAAAAAAAGCAGAGCCGGCCTGAGCCTGTCATTGTGCCATACTCACACTGGTACTCATTGACGGCCCTCTTCTGCATGTGCAGCCGCTGCAGCATTGCCAAAGTTGAGTTCCATCTGGTGGGCATGTCACAAATCAGGCGGTTTACAGGCAGGTGGAATCCCGCTGAATTTCAGCCAATGGAGCACTAGCTGTGTGTGACCACCTGAAATGGCTAAAGACTCTTCTGGCCTGCTTTAGCAGATCTTCCAACCCTGGGTACCTATTTAGGAAATGCTGCACCACCAAAATAAGGACATGTGCCAGGCATGGCACATGTGTCAACTTTCCCTGTCTAAGGGCGGACAGGAGGTTTGTGCCATTATTGCACACCACAATTCCTGGCTCCAGCTGGTATGGCATGAACCAAACCACATCTAGGCCTGCCCCTGAAGAGCTGCTGTAATCTCTGCTCTGGTGTTGTTCCTGTCCCCTAGACACATCAGTTGAAGCACTGCATGGCACCTTTTAGCCTGACACATTCAGTAGCCCCTTTAACGCTTACTTGTGGACAAGCTAGCAGCAATACAGGTTGATGTTTCCCTTGTGTCATGGATTGTAGACTACCTGACAGGAAGACCGCAGTATGTGCGGTTGCAAGACTGTGTGTCAGATAGGGTGTTCCACAGGGGACCAGGCCCGGACTAGGACAAAAAATAGGCCCGGGCATTTTGGACTGAGCAACCCATGACATGTTAACCAGCCCCTTCCCCACTCTCCACCCTGATGAATCCCCCGGGGGAGGGGAGGGGGGTACACGGCAGAGGTGCGGGGGGGTGAGGGGGACTGGGAAAGGGGGGGTGGAGAGCACAGGAAGGAACCTTGAGAACATGGGGTGGGGCGAGACCACAGGGGAGAGGCAGTGAACACAGGGAGAAAAGGGAGAGTAAAGGGGGGCCGGAGAGCACAGGAGGTGGAGGATTGGAGAGCACAGGGGGAAGCAAAAACATGGGGTGGGGCGGAGAGCACAGGGAGGGTGGAGAGTACAAGGGGGAGGCGGCTAAGAACACAGAAGAGCACGGGGTTGGGTAGAGAGAACAGGGGGAGGCAGAGATCACTGGGGGGAGGCGGCCAACAGTGGGGGGCTGCGGGCTGGAGAGCACTGGGGGGCTAGGAAGCACTGGGGGAGGTGGACAACACTGGGGGGGGCTGGAGAGCACTGGGGGGCTGGAGAGCCCCGGGCAGAGCAGAGGGGAGGTGGAGAGCATGGGGGATGTGGAGAGCACAGGGGGCAACAGAGAGCATGGGGGTTGTGGAGAGCACAGGGGGCAGCGGAGAGCATGGGGAAGGTGGAGAGCACAGGGAAGGCTGAGAGCCAGAGGAGAGGGGGAGAGCACAGGGGGCAGCAGAGAGCACAGGGGGCAGCGGAGAGCATGGGGGAAGGTGGGGAGCACAGGGAGGCTGAGAACCAGGGAGGAGAGGGAGAGCACAGGGGGACAGTGGAGAGCATGGGGGAGGGAAAGAGCACAGGGGGGCAGCGGAGAGCATGGGGGATGTGGAGAGCACAGGGAGGCAGCGGAGAGCATGGGGGGATGTGGAGAGCACAGGGGGGCACCAGAGAGCATGGGGGATGTGGAGAGCACAGGGGGCGGAGAGGCCGGGTGAGTGGCGCAGGCTCAAAGAGCAGCCCAGCAAGCACTTGTGGCCCTGGCCCAGTCTTTTTACTGTCTACACCACTGATTTCAACTACCAGACAGAGTCTTGTCATCATCAGAAGTTTTCTGATGACTCTGCGGTAGTGGGATGTATTAGTGATGGGGAAGAGACTGAGTATAGGACTGTGGTGGAGAACTTTGTCACATGGTGTGAGGTTAATCATTTGTATCTAAATGTGACAAAAGACAAAAGGAGCTGGTTGTGGATTTCAGAAAGAGGAAGCAACCAGTGACCCCAATCCCTATCCGAGGAGTGGATGTGCCAGTAGTAGAGAGTTACAAGTATCTGGGGGTGCACATAGATAATAAGCTGGACTGGAGCAAGAAAACTGAAGTGCTCTATAGGAAGGGCCAGAGCCGTCTTTACTTTTTGAGGCGATTGAGGTCCTTTAACATCTGCCGGACAATGCTGAAGATGTTTTATGAGTCCGTGGTGTCCAGTACTATCCTGTATGTACCATCAGTGACAGATTGTTGCACCCACGATGCACCACAGAGCGACACAGGAAATCCTTTTTGCCTGTGGCAATTAAGCTATATAATTCTTCTCGGGGAGGGCTGGAGGTGAATATCTAATTCTGGTTTATGATCAGGATTTTGTGTTGTTTTTATAGTATGTTGGTATTGGGTTGGCTATTATTTGGGGGTGTTAGAGAAACTGGTGTATTCTTTGTATTTGGTAGTTTGTTTTTTAATCTGTGTTATTTATTCTATGTTGTATTTTAATTCTATGGATGTTTTATTTGTAGTGTTGTTTTAATTTGTTTAAATGGTGCTACTGGCTGTTATTGGTAATTGTGTTGTGTTTTTGTATCTTGTTCAGTTATTGTTGTGATCTTGTCCTGTTAGTGTGTCTGTGTCAAAATAATTTACCAATTCCTTTTGGGATTAATAAAGTATTCTGTATTCTGCATTCTGTATGGTTCATAGGACAATTCAGCCGAAGAGGACATGGAGGAGGAGGAGGGGGAGGGGGTAGAGCTGACAAATCTTGCATCATCACCACTAGCTGTATGGAGACGTGGGGGCACAACAAGCTGCAGCACTGAGCCCTGTCCTGCATCCTTCCAAGTTGCAAGCAGAGTTACCCAGTGTGCTGTGAACAAAATATATCATCCCTGACCATGCTTGCTGGACCATGTATCAGCGATGGGCGTCTGCTGAACTTTTTTCAGGGGTAGGTCATCATTTTAAGGTCATCCATGCTCGGTCCCTTTTTGACAATGTCATGAAGGGGAGGGGCTTAGTCATTATCGCATAAAGCGCAGGCATGCAAAGGTTTGAGAAACCTGATGCAAAAGCTTAATAGAAGGATTAAGCTGCTATTGTCTGATTAGCAATTTCTAATTTGTTTTTATGTTTACACTAGTGACATTCATCAGTGATCGTGACCAGTAAATTCATTCATCTGTGACCAGTAAAATTATTCATCTGTGACTGTGACTAGTAAATTCATTCATCAGGGACCGTGACCAGTGCAGGACATTAATACATGAGTTACCATGATCAGTGCACTGTGCAGGACATTTACCCCCCCTCCCCCCGCCGCCATGCTGCATATTAAAAAAATCTGTCATCACATTCACATACATTTAATAAGTTTCAAACTGCATGCATCATTCCGTATGGCATGCATGCCATCAGCTTAATTTAGCTTATTGCTTACTTGCAGTGACACACTGACTGACTGATGCTGCACAGCGTCTGATTGAAATTGTAATGAAATGTACTTGTTGCTGGCCTGGTTGGTTCCTCCTCGGCGGCGCTGGCTCCTCTAGCAGCTCTCTATGCTCCTCCCATCAGCAGTCCTAGGCATAAATGATAATCCCCTCCCGCTGTGAGTGACGTCACGCCACCAGGACGGGCGCCGGGCGGGGCTGTGAACACTAAGGGGGAGCAGAGAAGCGCAATGATCGTATTGGCTGGCGCTGGCAAACAGGGGCGGGCCGCGGGAGCGTAGTAAATGCATGCAATGTAACACACTGCAGACATGAATGATGGCACTGGCAGTGACAATCGGTGGCGCCAGCGGCCCTGGCCCACCGATGTGCGGGTGGCAGCGTGGGTGTCATTGTCACTCTTTTACGATTTAAGGGGGGGGTCAAATGCCCCCCCTTGCTCTATGGAGCGGACGCCCATGGTGTCAGCATTATAGTGAATTTTGTGGCTGACTGCCTTGCCCATTGATGCCACAACATTTCCTTCCACGTGATGGTACAGAGCTGGAATGGCCTTATGTGAAAAGAAATAGCGACTGGGAACCTGCCATTGTGGTACAGCACATTCTATAAACTCACGGAAGGGGGCAGAATCCACCAGATGGAAAGGCAAAAGTTGTAGAGCCAGCAGCTTTGAAAAGCTTGCATTTAGACGCTGGGCATGTGGGTGGCAGTGACTGTATTTTTTTTTATCTGCAGCAGATGGGGCAGAGAAATTTGCCGACCTTTAGTCTACAGCTGGTGGTGTACTGCTGGGAGAGGTGCTGCAAGGACCTGGGACACCCTGCACTATACCATCATCCATTTCAGTGAAGGCTGCTGAGAGGTCATGAGGTATAGTGGGGGCAGACTGAGTTGAGTAAGGAGGAGGAACAGATTTGCACCCCTTTTGTGTGACTTTTAGGTTCTCTTGCCAATGGGCTGAGTTGTGGGAGGTTAAATGCCTTTTCAAGCATGTGGTACCCAAACGGCCCTATTGTTTTTGCTATGCTTGATGTGCTTGAGACAAAGTTTGCAAATTTCAACAGTGCGATCAGCTGCACATGTGCTAAAAAAAGGCCCAGACAGCTGAGCTGTAGGAAGTGGGAAATAACAGCTCCACAATGTGATGGAATAGGCTGGCTGCTCTCTACTCTTCCATGATGGCTGCCTCGTTGGGGTTGTGCCTTACCCTCACTTTCCTCCTCTGCTCTATCTGGCACCCAAGTCGCATCAGTGACCTCCTCATTATCATCATCTCCTCCATCCTCATTACCACTGAAGACAACTTGGCAATACGATGCGGCTGGGGGAATATTACTGCCAATTTGTGTACCGGTGTTCTCCCCTCTCTGTAGGCTCATGTTCCTGCTTTCCTCAAACTCAGAACCAACATCTGAATCAAGTAATGGCTGTGCATCATCAAGGAGCAAGTGGTTGATGCTGTGTTCAAATAAGTCTGCTGACTTCTCCATGCCTGATGCTGGGGCTATGGCAGGTATAGCTGTGGACAAAGAAGCAGGTTTAGCCACTCTGGCAGCTGCAGTGGACTGCACACTAGTCTCTGGTTGGGTGACGGAGGATGAGGATGGTTTAGTAAGCCATTCCATGCATGCTGCGGCTGGATAGCATGGGCAACATTACTAAACAGAGGAAATGATGCCCTGCCTGAGAACTGACCAAGTCCACCTTTGCCTGTGAACACATACGCTGCTGGCCCCCTCAGTGCCATTGGAACGTCTGCCTCTCCTTGTTGTTCCCCCAGACATGATGGGGGGATGCTTATTAACAAAATGTAATAAAGATGTGAAAATGTGTACTTGGATGCACTTTAATAGAAAGTGGTGTTTGGTGCACTTTAACTTGAGTACTCACTACACAGACACACTCCACTGATACACTATAATATACTGCAGTAAAACTGCACTAACGCACTGAAATATATGGCTTTAAACTTGGAGTAACGCACTGAAATATATGGCTTTAAACTTGGAGTAACGCACTGAAATATACTGCGTTAAATGTGCAGTAACGCACAGAAATATACTACGTTAAACGGCATGTAACGCACTGAAATATACGACTGTAAACTTCCTCTAACGCACTGAGCTATACTGTGTTAGATGGAAAGGTAATGCACTGAAATATACAGCAATAAACTTGCAGTAACGCACTGAAATATACTGAGTTAAACTTGCAGTAATGCACTGAACTATACTGCGTTAAACGCTAGGTAACGCACTGAAATAAATGGTGTTAAACTTGCAGCAACGCACAGAAATATACTGCGTTAAACATGCATTAACGCACTGAAATATACAGAGTTAAACTTGCAGTAACGCACTGAAATATACTGCGTTAAACAGAAGGTAATGCACTGAAATATACAGCGTTAAACTTGCAGTAACAAACTGACATATACGGAATTAAACTTGCAGTAATGCACTGAAATATACTGCGTTAAACGGAAGGTAACATACTAAAATATACGGCATTAAATGGAAGGTAATGCCCTGTTTTATTTCTCTCCACACCGATATCACCCTAAAAATGGCCGCTATTGAAAGAATACTTTTTTAGTGTGGGGCAGGACTAAGAGCAATGAGCCATGATTGGATAGAGTCATCATGACAGCGTCCAAATATGGCTCTAAAAGTGCTCTTTGTCCTGATAGGGCAAAGCTTTCATTGCTTCAGCCAATTAGGGCTTTCAATGCACTGTGCGGCGGTGCAGTGTATTGTGGTCGTTCGGCAGGGCCGAACAAAGAGTCAACCGCCCCGATAATTTGGGTGTTCATCGAACCTGCGAACAGCCAATGTTTGACCCGAACTCATGCTTGGGCCGAATTGTTCACCCATCCCTACTGGCTACACATTTGGTCTAATCAACGCATGGCGGCCCTGTTGTTTAGTGGTTTCTCTGCTGGATTCCCCCTTGCCTTTCTTTTCTGTTTCTGAATGTTCTGAATTTTTGCCTTCTGTTTGACATCATGGTGACATTGTTGCTGACAAAATTTTGCAAGAAATTCACGAAGGGAAGGTAGGTGGTCCATTCACCGCTCCTCCTTTTCCCGCTTTTTGGATTTCTTCATTAGGGACCCTACCTAATAAAGAACCTAACTCCTTTTGTGTAATCCATCACTTATCTTATCTGGAGGGTCTTTCCTTGAATGATCGCATTGATCTTTTGCTCTGTACTGTGTCCTATTATACTTTTTATAATGCCGTGACAAATATTCATTGGTTCTGTTAGCGAAGGCAGATATCAAATCTGCATTCGTCTTATATCTACATATCCTAGCGCTTTTAATTCTTTGGGTTTTTATTTTCAAGGCAATTATTATTTTTTTAAATGTCTTTTTTTTTTACTTCAATAGATTTTTATTGGCAATGCTTGCAAAACATTAACAAGAGCATCGACTATAACAAAAGAAGTAGCCGATAATCAGCAATAACACAGAATAGGGATATACATCCATTGCAGTTCAACATTTATCAATACTGCTTATCCTATTAATTCTCTAAACCAGTTGCTAAAGTAAGGGTATGTCTAATTTTGACATTGTAGAACAAAGTCCGCTCATAGATATGCTCCCGGATATGTTGTCCACTCCCCCAGAGCTCCATTTAGGCACACACTGCTCCAAGGGAGTGGCCCCACACCCGTAGTTATTAATTTGTATTGTGCAGATCTCTTATTCTACGTTCTTAACTTAGTGATTCAATATAACAGTTGTGGTCCTAGTGTGTCATATGTGCCGTTATCTTTGGTGTAGAACGGACCATCTAAGGGATGTCGGATTGTATCCCTATGAATGGTGATATAAAGCAGTTTTTTTCGCCTATAGTGAATCAGTAGGATGTAGGGAAGTAAAAGATAAAATAAGATAATAAGTGAATAAAAGAAGTTTAGAAAGAAATAGAGGGGGGGGAGAAGGTATGTGGCGCACAAGGGGCGTATGTTCCTCCTCTTCTAACAAGGAGAAAGTGATCTAGTTAATAATTGTTGGGTTGTATTCATTATGGTACCACTCAACCCATGGGTTCCAAGTCTGAGACTTGGATGTATAAGTGCCTTGAGAGGCCGCGAACATAAGTTCGTAAGAAATATGTAGGTTCGTGGTAATTATCACATCTTTGATGGTGGGAATCTCTACTTTTAGCCATCGTCTCGTGAGTTCCAGTCGGGCGCTCGTAAGGATCTGAATAGTTACATTTCTCATAGGGTATGGTATCGTCTCGATTCCCAGAGTTAGCATAGCCATACTAGGACCACTAGGGCACCGATACTTAGTGACCTTGTGAATAACGTAAAATACGTTGAGCCAATAATGTCGTATTTTGGGGCACGCCCATAGGATATGAGAAATAGAACCTCTAAGCCCGCAGTTTCTCCAACATAGTGGAGAAGCGTCAGGGTTAAACCCTGCTAACCGTGTGGGGGTCAGATACCATCTTAAGTATATCTTTTGGTAAAGTTCCCATAGATTTACACATTTAGTGGCTTTGTATATGGACGAAATGGCCCATTGCCACTGTTCACTGGAATATGACATATTAGGATCAATTTCCCAGGTTCTCATAGTAGGAAATTTGACACAGATCGACTTAAGATGTAGAAGATCATAGAACATGGAAATACCCTTAATAGCAGACTTGGGATTAGTCAAGTATAGAAAGATTTTCCAGGGGACTTTCGCATTAATAGGCGTTTTGGATTTCAATAGGTGGGAGATTCTTAAATATGCGAACTGGTCTCTAGGTTCTAAGTCATTGTCTATCTGTAGTGCTCTAAAAGACTTTAACGCAGGTCCTATGTAAAGATCGTCAATAGAGTTGATCCCCTTGTGTACCCAGTGGTTAATATTCAGGTCCGGTATTAGTAGCGCTAAACTCGTGATAGGTACAGGTATGGATTTCATAGGGATATCTGTTTCGGGTAAGTCTAGGAGCACCGTCCAAGCAGACAGGGAGGCTGCCATAGTAGGTGAGAATTTTAAGGAGCAACGAGGCATGTGCTCATAGGTCAGTAGCAAGTCATGCAGTCTATGAGTTGGAGCCTGGAACATTTCCAGTCCTTGCCATCTCGTTACATGGTTGCCAGGGAACCAGGATTTCAGTTGTGCTAGAATTGCTGCATAGTAGTAATCTTTTAGTAACACATGCCCCACTCCTCCTGCCCCTCTTGTTTTAATCAGTTTGTGGAATGCACACTTAGCTCTTTTTCCCTGCCAGAGGAATCCATTAATCATGGACTGCGCCCGGGCGAAGAAATTGTTTGGCACTGGTATGGGGAGGGCTCTGAAGATATATAGAAGTTGGGGGAGTAGCATCATCTTAAGGTTGATTCCGTCTTAGATAAAGATTGCAGTTTTTGAGGTAGGGTTAATAGGTAGTTAGTGTAATTGGCTTCCATGGTCTTGTGTATGTCTGCGGTTAGTGTCACCCCTAGATATTTTATACCTTCTGTGGCCCATCTGTATGGGAACTGCTTTTGGAGGCTATCACATGTGAGTTGATCTATTCCTAGACCAAGTATATAAGATTTGTTGTCGTTAACCTTATAATAAGAGACTTTATTGAATAAGCTTAAAGCTTCGTGCGCCGCCGCCAGAGAGGAGCCCACCTTAGTCAATATCATGATGATGTCGTCAGCAAAGAGACTTATAGAGTGACTATCTTGGCCTATGGGGAATCCTATTATTTTTGAGTGACTTCTAATGTAAATGGCCAAAGGTTCCATTAATAGGTTAAAAATTAAGGGAGATAAAGGACAGCCTTGCCTAGTCCCATTTGTAATAGCAAATGGTGCGGATATAATGCCAGACATAAAGACCTTGGCTGAAGGCTTAGAATATAAAGCCATAATGGCTGAGAATATATGTCCCTTAAACCCAAATGATTCCAATACCTTGGCCAGATACAACCAATGTATTCGATCAAAGGCCTTCTCTGCATCCAACGCCAGGAGCAGAGAAGGCCTTCTCTGTGTTTTCGCTAGATGTATTATATTGATCATGCGTCTAGTCGCATCAGAGGCTTGTCTATGTTTAGGAAAGCCAGACTGGTCAGGATGAATTAGAGTGGGTAAAATATCCAATAGGCGAGAAGCCAAAAGTTTAGCATACAGTTTCAGGTCAATATTTAATAATGAGATCGGTCTAAAGTTAGATGGAGTGGTGGGCTCCCTTCCTGGCTTCGGCAGGGCTACCACTAAAGCTTCCAACATCTCAGTAGGGAAAGAGGCCGAGGCAGCTGCTGATGTGAATACCGGTGCCAAGAAGGGGGTCAATATATTTTTAAATTCCTTGTAATATTCACTGCTAAACCCATCCGGCCCCGGTGATTTATTTATGGGTAGGGAGTCTATAATTTTCTGAATTTCATCTTCAGAGAATGGGTGATTAAGAGATTGTAACTGTTGAGGTGACAATTTTGGTATCGCTAGTTTCCCCAAGAAATCATTAATGATCTCAGGGGTCGGTTGTATAGTGGCAGTGTCATCTTTCAAATTGTATAGGGATCCGTAATAGTGGCTGAAAGCATCCGCAATTTTTTGGGGATGGAATTCCTTCTGGTTGGTAGCCGGATGTAAAATATACGGAATTCTAGACTTGTATCTATGGCCCTGGAGATTCTGCACTAGGAGTTTACCTGCCTTATTACCATTGGCGTAGTAATTCATTTTAAGTCTTTTGGTGGCTTTTTCAAAACTATCTAAAAGATGTAACCTAAGTTCATATCTAAGTTGCGTCAATTTTTGCGTGGTATTTTGGTCAAGTGATGCTTTGTTTTGGATTTCCAATTCTGAGATCTGTTTTGGTAATTCTACTGTTCGCTGCTGCCTCCGCCTCCTCACCCCTGCTCCTATTTGAATAAACATACCTCTTATAAATGCCTTATGGGCGTTCCACAGTACGAAAGGGCATTGCACAGAATTAGCATTATCTCTGAAAACATTGTTTAAATGCTTCGTTATTTGCTCTCTAGTGGCAGTCTGTTGTAATACAAAAGTGTTCAGCCTCCACACTGGGCTAGGTCTGAGGTAGGTGGTGTTGCCAAGTGTCAATACAATTGAGGCATGATCTGACCACGTTATAGAATTGATGCGGACATCTTTGGTATTTAGTAGGATTTGTTGGTCAACTATGGCAAGATCAATCCTAGTATATATCTTGTGGGGTGCAGAGAAAAAATTAAAGTCTCTTTCATTACCATGAATACATCTCCAGGCATCGTAAACACCATATTTCCTGAAAGAAGAATTTAATGAAGGCGGGCTGCGCAAGGGTTTGGACGTTGAGTCAATTGATGGATCTGGGGTCAGGTTGAAATCTCCACACAAAATAAGTGGGCCCTTCTGGCATTTCCTGACCCTTCTCAACAATGTGTTAAAAAAATGCACCTGGTGTTTGTTTGGTGAGTAAGCAGTCACTAGGGTATATGGCGCAGAGTCAATTGTACATAGTAGAATCAGATATCTGCCCAAGGGGTCCTGGATCTCTTGAAGTAACGTGAACGCTACTGAGTCACGAACAGCTATTAATACTCCTCTACTTTTGGTGCTTTTTCATTACATACGTAAGTTGCTCTTTAACATGGAAGAAGTGTAATCTGAGGATTACATCCCTGGGTATTTGGTCAGACAGGTGGGAGGGTTTAGGTAGTCTGTGGATTCTGTTGATGGTTATGTCTAAATCTGTAAGTGATGGTACAAGGGATTTGAATATGGCGGCAGTATGAGTGGCTAGATCTGCTTGCAGTACAGATTCAGGAATCCCTCTTATCTTTAGATTGTTCTTTCTGGATCTGTCCTCCAAATCTGCTATTTTAGCCCTGATCCAGTCTGATTCTGCTTCGGTATCTTCCTGGGCATCTACTAGCTCATTGATGACAGAAGCATATTCCCCCATTTTAGTTTCTATGTGATCTACCCTGTTCCCCACCTCTTGGATATCTCTGTTGGTACGATGCAGGTATCCTACCATGTCTGCTTGCAGGGTACTTCTCAGTGACAAAAGCATGTCTTTTAGGACAGTGTCCATGACCGGCATATTTTGTGTGGGGAAAGATTCGATGGAGTCTGGGAGTTCTCTGGTGTCATCCCCCGAGGCTGAGGCCGGGCTCCCTGCCCTATCCAATCCCTCGGCATCCAGCCTGGGTCTGGTCTTTGCTGGGCTGCAGGTGGATGGGGTAGAAGGACAGTGTCCCCCATCATCCAGGGAGTCTCTTATTTGGGAGCGATTACCTTGTTGTGAGGATCGTTGCTGCCTCGAGGTCTCCGGTGAAAAGTAGGCCTCAGCGCCATCTTGCCCCTCGGCCTTGCCGCTCGTGGGATAAAAATCCGTCAGACGCTGCAGTTTTTTATCCTTCCGTCTCTTCCCGGACATGATCGGTGATACTCGGTGCCGTACCAGCCGTTTGTATCGATGGATCCGCTATGGATGGTCGGTTAGTGCCGCTATTGTCCCTGAGTTCGCCGGAGCTCCATCCGGCTCGCTCGCTAGGCCACGCCCCCAATTATTATTTTTTTAAGTGCCTCCCTATGGGGTGTTCCATATTCTGCTGTTTTTTTTTTTTATATATATTTTTATTCATGTTTTAGGAATGGGTAGTTACTTTTCAAAGTGTATCATACACTTTAATTCACTATTTCGATGATTTTCTATCCAGTTCTATGGATGCTTGCATTTGCTTGGTGATTTCCAGGTTATCTGTTGCACTTTTGGGGGGGGGGGGCTTTGGCTCCCAAGAAGACATCACTATTTGGCATCCCTATTGATACTAATAACATGGAATTTCATTTACCGGCTGAAAAAGTAGGTAAACTGTCAGCTTTGGTCGCTTATGTTCTTTCGAAATTCACTTTGCTTTACTTTTAAAATGCGGATTTGTTGGTTTTCACCTCCAGGGTTATCCAATTGTATTGGTCCATAGCTGTGATAAGTCTTAATTTTATTTTGTGTGCATAGCTTCCAATTTGTAGGAAAATCTGTTTATATGGCAACATTTTTTATCCACTTTTAATGGTTGCTCCTTATGGCAAGCACGTTTTTGTTTAGTGTTGGCACTTAATTTGATGATGGGTGCTTCGGGGCTGTTGGCTACAGTGTTAATTGGCAAGGGCTTTGGTTGACTGGTCTTTGGTCTTAGTCTTGATGGGATAAAGGTATGATGAAGAATATTGTTATTTTGGAAATCTTTCCCATTTTAGTTGCTTGGGAGTTGTAGGGTTCAAACTTCTGTAATTGTAGTATTTTGTTCCATTCTGATAATAGAATGTAGCATATGCAATCAATTGCTTGTCCTCCAAATCTATGCCAGTGATAACTATAGTATTCAAGGTTTTTTGATTGAATATTTGGACAATATGTTCCTGATGTTGATAATGTTGTTGCTGACTCTGTCCTGATTATAGATGGATTGCTTTAGACTCCTACTGTCAAATGCAGATGCCCTTGGAAGCTTGTGCTCACTGCATTTATGGTAACTTCTCGGAATCCTGTTGGTTGGGCCATTCAGAAATCGGTAGTACCCACTACATAGTCAAATTATCAGGCCATGTGGAGTTCCTGGTGATCATTCTTGGACTCTTCTAGTTGACAGGCATCCTTGTTTTCAGGAGAGTTCGTTTTGTCTTTTCTGAATTGTTTGATCTCCCAGTGTTACTTTTAGTCTCATATTTTGAAAACTCTGACAGGAATGTATTTTTTCTCAAATTGCAAGGTGTTTCTTCATATATGAGCTTCTTTTCAGTTAAAAGTCATTGAAGGAATATCGTAGGCAACATGTGGTTGCTGATTCCAGATTTCCACTTACTACAGATGCTCTGGTGCATATCGATGGGTCAACCGATTCCGTTTGTTTTTCTGCTTACGAATCCCTATTATTCAAGGTGTCTTTTAGTCTATGTTTGTTCAGAGCCTTCCGCATTTCTGAATTGCTGCCCCTTAATGCACAGGATACTTCTGGTGTTTTGGCTGCAGATCAGCTTGGTTGTGGATGTTTGTGCTTTTTCTCTGGTAACCTCAATTTTTACAGGTCTGGCTGGCCTTCGATAAAAACCTTCTTATCAATGCTTCCTGCCTGCCGCTTACTCATTTTAAGTTTACTTCTGTCCTTCACAAGTTTTTGACATTTTGAAATCTACAACGTGTTTGCTTCACCTCTCTTTCGTTTCATATACAGTAGGGGCTGCTATGAAAGTTGATGTTTTCTGAACCTTTCATTAAAGTGGTTCTAAAGGCTGAAGGTTTTTGTCAGGGATGCCTAACACAGGCGTCCAACACAGGTTTAAACAGATCAGAGGGCTGCACTTAAGGAAACAGGCACAAAAGTAGGTGAGAAAAATATATTTATTAAAGATAAAGGCACACATGCAAACCAAACAACAGCAAACCAAAAACAAGTAAAGCATACAAGAAAACACAGCAAACCCCAAAACACCTAATCTAACTAACGAACTAATATATACAAGAACAGGAGCATATATACATAATCAAGGCAGGGATGCGAGACAAGGGGGAACAGGCGGCCAGATAGAGGGAGCAGTAGCAAGGGGAAGCTGGAATCAGGGGACAAGACTCAGGGACTGGGTACAAGGTACAGGAAACAGAGTCCAGGACAGGGCAGGAAGCGGATCAGGAACAGATTCAGGCAACGGATCAGGTCAGGCAGGGACAAGGCTTGCAGAGAGGATACTGAAGCCCTGAACCTTAGTGAAGGGCGGGCTTATATACTCCCAGCAGCTCACACCAGGTGCAGCTTGATTCATGAAAATTCCTTCTACTGGGAGACACCCGCTGGTTGCCACCAGAATTACACCCTTTGGTGCTGAAAGCAACAGTGCCTCCAGCAGGTGACCCAAGCCATAACATGGATCATGACATTTCCCCTCTCCCCAAGGAGTAGCCTCCGGACACTCCATTCTGCCCTAGACCTGGCAGTCCATGTAGGTGGGTGCGGAAAAGTCCCAAAAAGTCTCCCCTGTGACTGCGGACTTCTTTGCGATTTTCCAGCCAGAGTCTCTTAATCTATTGGGATGCATGCAACCTGAGTCCGAAAATGGAACATGCACCCCACCACCGGGGTCTGGAAGTTTGGATCTGGAGATGAAAACAGGTAGTGCAACATATATGGACCTATTGGGGGCAGACAACACGAGAGCATCACAGTCAGGCTGGAAATCAAACAGGGGAGAATCAACAGCAAGCTGAGCACAAGGAACTGGTTTAGCATTTACCATGACAGCAGGCTGGACAGAGGGCACCGGATCATAAGGCTGGGCAGCAAGCTCCGGGTCATCGGGCTGGGCAGCGAGCTCCGGATCATCAGGCTGGGCAGCGGTAAAGGAACCACCAGGCAGAGTATCAGGAATGGGACCATCAGGAACTGGATCATCAGGCAGGATACCAAGTACGGGATCACTAAGCAAGACAGTGGGCGTTGGGACATCAGGCTGGGAAGCTGGCACATCAAGCTGGAAGGCAGGCACTGAGACATCAGACTGGAAAGCGGGCACATTAGACTGGTAAGCGTGCACATCAGATTGTTAAGCGTGCACATCAGACTGTTAAGCGGGCACCGGGACATCAGACTGGAGGGCGGGCACATCAGACTGGAAGGCAGGCACATCAGACTGGAAGGCAGGCACTGGAACATTAGACTGGAAGGCAGGCACATCAGACTGGAAAGCAGGCCCCGGAACATCAGACTGGAAGGCGGGCACATCAGACTGGTAAGCGGGCACATCAGACTGGAAAGCGGGCACCGGGACATCAGACTGGAGGGCAGGCCCATCAGACTGGAAGGCAGGCACATCAGACTGGAAGGCAGGCACCAGAACATCAGACTGGAAGGCGGGCACATCAGAATGGAAAGCGGGCACCGGAACATCAGACTGGAAAGCGGGCACCGGGACATCAGACTGGAGGGCAGGCACATTGGACTGGAAGGCAGGCACTGGAACATCAGATGGAAGGCGGGGAACATCAGAATGGAAAGCGGGCACCAGAACATCAGACTGGAAGGCGGGCACGTCAGACTGGAAAGCGGGCACATCAGACTGGAAAGCGGGCACCGGGACATCAGACTGGAAGGCAGGCACATCAGACTGGAAGGCAGGCACATCAGACTGGAAGGCAGGCACCGGCACGTCAGACTGGAAGGCAGGCACGTCAGACTGGAAGGCGGGCACGTCAGACTGGAAGGTGGGCACCAGGACATCAGACTGGAAGCCAGGTACATCAGACTGGAATCCAGGCACATCACACTGGAAGCCAGGCACCAGGACATCACACTGGAAGCCAGGCACCGGGACATCAGACTGGAAGCCAGGCACCGGGACATCAGACTGGATGCTGGGCACTGGAGCATCAGACTGAACAGCGGGCACTGGAGCATCAGACTGAACAGCGGGCACTGGAGCAGACTGAACAGCGGGCACTGGAGCAGACTTAACAGCGGGCACTGGAGCAGACTTAACAGCAGGAACTGGAGCATCAGACTGAACAGCAGGTACTGGAAGTTCAAACCGGGCAGCAGGTACTGGAACTATAGACTGGGCAGCAGGCACAGGCACTGGCACATCAGGCAGAACAGCAGGTGCATCGGACTGGATAGTAGGTACTGGAACTTCAAGCCAGGCAGCAGGTACTGGAACATCAGATTGGGCAGTAGGCACAGGTGCATCAGACTGGATAGCGGGTAGGATTGAATGGGTTTGAAAAAACTTCAGTTTTTTCTTTGGTTTTGCCACTGAGGATTTGTATGTGGATATAGGGCTGTAGGTAGTGGATGCAGCTGGTAGAGGTGAAGAGCAGAGGGATGGTGAAACAGAGGGTGCAGACTTTGAAGGGGATTTTGGTGGAACTGATGGAGGTAGCCAAGAAGAAGCAGAAGGGTTAAAGGCAGGGTAAGTGCGGCAGGAGGAAACAGGGTACTGATACTTAATTGTTAGCAGGGTGTATTGTTCAGCAAAAGTGGGAATTTGGGGTAAAGGAGAGGAAGACATCCCAGCAGGTTGGTGTCTATACATAGAGATGGATGGTTGGGAGCTGACAGGGGCTGAGTACAACAAACTTGACCAGGCCTGTAATAATGGTTTCACAAAATCAGGTTTGCACACTGCTTGTCTGACCAGAGACTGAACTGAATCAATGCATGCTGCAAGCACCTGTTGAGGACAAGCTGAGTACTGCTCATGGAAAAAGGCTGAGTCATCTTCCAACAGCCACACCAAAAACTCTACCTGAGCTGCATTAAAAGTAGGTGTATAATTATCACTAGGGATGAACTCGGTGTTCGAGCCGAACGCATGTTCGACTCGAACATCGGCTGTTCGCCTGTTCGGCGAAACCAGAACTTTGTGGGCCGTTCGCGCCAAATTCGTGTGACGCAAACGGCCCACAATACACTGCGCCATCGCAGTGCATTGCCGGTGCTGTGATTGGCCAAGCATGCACTGTGACCCTGCATGCTTGGCCAATCACAGTGCCGGCAGCGAGGAGAGCCATAATTGGCCACAGACAGGATGCCTGTGGCCAATTATAGCTCAGGGGGGTTTAGTACACACCCCACACTATAAAAGGCCGCCAGCGCGGTGGCCTTGTTTAGTGTGCTGGCGTGCAGGGAGAGAGAAGGATAGGCAGGGACAGTGTCAGTGATATTCTTTGATAAACCTTGTGCATTTACAGTGTGTTGGCGTGCAGGGAGAGAGAAGGATAGGCAGGGACAGTGTCAGTGATATTCTTTGATAAACCTTGTGCATTTACAGTGTGTTGGCGTGCAGGGAGAGAGAAGGATAGGCAGGGACAGTGTCAGTGATATTCTTTGATAAACCTTGTGCATTTACAGTGTGTTGGCGTGCAGGGAGAGAGAAGGCTAGGCAGGGACAGTGTCAGTGTTATTCTTTGCTAAACCTCCTGCACAGTATACACCTGAAGCTACCCCTTATTGCTCGTGGTGTTGTTCTGTTGTGTAACACAGACAGGCATCTGCAAGCAGTTACAGTGGGTGTAGGTGCCTCCTGCACAGTATACGCTACCCCTTATTGCTCGTGGTGTTGTTCTGTTGTGTAACACAGACAGGCATCTGCAAACAGTTACAGTGGGTGTAGGTGCCTCCTGCACAGTATACGCTACCCCTTATTGCTCGTGGTGTTGTTCTGTTGTGTAACACAGACAGGCATCTGCAAGCAGTTACAGTGGGTGTAGGTGCCTCCTGCACAGTATACGCTACCCCTTATTGCTCGTGGTGTTGTTCTGTTGTGTAACACAGACAGGCATCTTCAAGTAGTTACAGTGGGTGTAGGTGCCTCCTGCACAGTATACACCTGAAGCTACGGCTTATTGATCGTGGTGTTGTTCTGTTGTGTAACACAGACAGGCATCTGCAAACTGTTACAGTGGGTGTAGGTGCCTCCTGCACAGTATACGCTACCCCTTATTGCTCGTGGTGTTGTTCTGTTGTGTAACACAGACAGGCATCTGCAAACAGTTACAGTGGGTGTAGGTGCCTCCTGCACAGTATACTCTACCCCTTATTGCTCGTGGTGTTGTTCTGTTGTGTAACACAGACAGGCATCTGCAAGTAGTTACAGTGGGTGTAGGTGCCTCCTGCACAGTATACACCTGAAGCTACCCCGTATTGCTGGTTTTCCCATCTCCCTGCAGGCCATTAGAATGTCTGGAAGGCCAACAAGGAGAGGCAGACAGTCACGAGCCAATAAAAGAGGGCAAGCAGTCTCTGTGTCTGGGGGCAACAGTGCTGGTCGTGGACGCGGTGCATTGTCATCAGCATGTGGCCATGGGACACGCTTGTCCTTATTTTCGGCAGCTGGACGTTTTGAGCCGCATCATGCCGAAGACTTGGTAGAGTGGATGACCAAGCCCTCCTCATCCTCCTCATCCTCTCTCACCCAGGCTCAGGGTACTGGCAAAGCAGCTGCCAATGCGTCCTCTTCCCTCGTATCAATGTCATCATCAGTCACTCCTTCCCTAGACCCACCATGTTCTCCTGAGGAGTCCCCCGAACTGTTTGAGCACAGTGTTGGGTACATGCTCCAGGAGGATGCCCAGCGTTTTGAAGGGTCAGATGATGATACCCAGCTAGAGGAAGGCAGTAGCGTGAGCGCAGAGAGAGGGGATGCTCAAGAAGGACAGCAATCTGGCAGTCATGTTCCAGCAGCTGCAGCATACTGCCAGGTTTGCTCCAGTGATCAAGAGAAAGAGGATGATGAGGTCACTGACTCCACGTGGGTGCCTGATAGGAGAGAGGAGGAGGATAAGGATGAGGAGGAAGCACATCTCCAATGAGGCAGGATGCCCTCCGGGGGCCAGCGTAAGGGCAGCACACCGACTGAATCACACCGCAGAGCTCCGCCTGTGCAGGGCACTGCCTCTGCACGTTATTCCAAAAGTTTTTTGGTGTGGGCCTTTTTTGAGTCGAGTGCATCAGATCGCACAGCTGCTATTTGCAACATATGTCTCAAGCGTATCTCGCATGGCCAAAACATCAGCCGCTTGGGCACCACATGCTTGACCAGACATATGTTGACCTGCCATGCAGCTCGTTGGCAAGCGTACCTTAAAGACCCACACCAAAGAACAAAGCAGACCTCTCCTTGCTCCTCATCAGCTGGAATCTCCAACCCCACTATACCTTCAGTCCTCTCTGAAACCTGCACTGAGAGGAATGAATGTGTAGAATTAGGTGTGTCACAGCCAAGTACTTGTGGGCACTCTGCTAGCAGTACACCGACGTCCGATTGTATCAGGCAAATTTCCCTGCCCCAGCTGCTGGACCGTCGAAAGAAGTTCACTCCCAGCCATCCACATGCCCAGCGGTTGAATGCTAGCTTGGCTAAATTGCTAGCACTTCAACTGCTGCCTTTTCAGTTGGTAGACTCGTCCACCTTCCGTGAGTTTGTGCAATGTGCTGTTCCTCAGTGGCAGGTTCCCAAACGCCACTTTTTCTCACGGAAGGCGATTCCGGCTCTCTACCGGCATGTGGAAGGCAATGTCCATGCCTCGCTGGACAGGGCGGTCAGTGGTAAGGTGCATATTACCACTGACTCATGGTCCAGCAGGCATGGACAGGGACGTTACCTTTCTTTCACGGCCCATTGGGTCACTCTTTTGGCAGCTGGGAAGGATGCAGGACAAGGTGCAGTAGTGTTGGAGGTTGTTCCGCCGCCAAAATGCTACTACTGGTTGTGACACACCTCTCTTCTCCACCCCTTCCTCTTCTTCTTCCTCCATGGCCTCTTGCTGTGCTTTGTCCTCGGAACCAGAGGTGCTCCGTAGGCGTTCAAGGGGCTACGCAAGTACGCAGGCAAAAATATGCCATGCCGTGCTTGCGCTGGTGTGTTTGGGGGACAGGAGCCACACTGGGGCAGAGGTTCTGTCTGCTCTGCAGGGGCAGGCCGAGAGGTGGCTGACGCCACGCCAGCTTAAGCCAGGAATGGTGGTTTGCGACAATGGCACCAACCTCCTCTCCGCCCTCCAACAGGGACAACTGACCCATGTGCCCTGTGTGGCTCACATCCTTAACCTGGTGGTGCAGCGGTTCTTGGGCAGGTACCAGGGCTTACAGGATGTCCTGAGACAGGCCAGGAAAGTCTGTGTGCATTTCCGCAGATCATATAATGCCAGTGCTCGGCTGGCTGAGCTGCAAAGGGAGTTGAACCTGCCCAAGAACCGCCTTATATGTGACATGCCCACCAGGTGGAACTCAACATTGGCCATGCTGCAGCGACTGCACACGCAGCAGAGGGCTATCAATGAGTACCTGTGCGACTACGGCACCAGGACAGGGTCAGGGGAGCTCAGGTTTTTTTCACCACGCCAGTGGGGCATGGTCAGGGATGCTTGCACTGTCCTGGCACCATTTGAGGAGGCCACGAGGATGGTGAGCAGTGACAGTGCATGCATCAGTGACACTGTACCTCTTGTCCACCTGTTGGAGCATATGCTGTGTGGAATAATGGACAGGGCACTTGAGGCAGAACAGAGGCAGGAAGAGGAGGACTTCCTTGCCTCTCAAGGCCCCCTTTACCCAGACAGTGTTCCTTCTGTCCCACCCATCGCACAGGAAGAAGACGAGGAGGAGGAGGATTGTGTCAGCATGGAGGTAGAACCTGGCACTCAGCATCAACAGCAGCAGTCTTTTAGGGATGATTTACAGTCCCAAGAAACCCGTGGGCTTGTGCGTGGCTGGGAGGAGGTGGCTGTGGATCATGTCGTCCTTAGTGACCCAGAGGACTACGGACCGAATGCCTCAGCTAACCTACGCTGCATGGCCTCCCTGATCCTGCAAAGCCTGCGGAAGGATCCTCGTATTCTTCGGATCAAGGAGAGGGACCATTACTGGCTGGCCACTCTCCTTGATCCATGGTACAAGGGTAAGGTTGCGGACCTTATCTTGCCGTCGCAGAGGGAGCAGAGGATGAGACATCTCCGGGAGGCCTTGCAGAAAGGTCTGTGCAACGCATTCCCAGAGACTGGGAGGTTACAAACTCCTGGTCCTGGACAATGAATTGCTGAGGCTTCGGTCAGTCAAAGAAGGAGCGGTGGGGAAGGTGGACGTCTGACCGATGCGTTCAGACAATATTTTAGTCCGCAGCCCCGAGGTATGATCGGTTCCAGCAACCATCGCCAGCGTCTGATTTACATGGTCCAGGAATACCTAGGGGCAAGGTCAGACTTGGACACCTTTCCCACTGAAAATCCTCTGGCTTACTGGGTCTTGAGGATGGATCACTGGCCAGAGCTTGCACAGTATGCAATTGAGCTACTGGCCTGTCCTGCATCCAGCGTTCTTTCGGAACGCACATTCAGTGCTGCTAGTGGCTTTGTAACCGATCACAGGGTGCGCCTGTCCACCGACTCGGTTGATCGACTGACCTTCATAAAGATGAACCAGTCTTTTATCACCACCAGCTACCAAGCACCTGAAGCTGATGTACCCGAATAATTATTTTTGAAATGTCACATCCCTTCAAGACTGCTTATGATGATGCTGAGTGACTGTCCTGTTATGTTGACTGACTATCCTCTTCCTCCTCAATGATCCTGCCGATAGCTTGGAAGAACATTTGTGGTTCTGGGTGCCGCCACCAGTGGCTAAGGCCCAATTTTTCAGCCCCCATTTAACAGGGGCGTGTAATTACAATTTCTGATGCAATGCTTTGCAACAGGGCTCATTGCTGCACTCCAAATACAGTATCTGTGATGGGTTGAAGTGTTGTTGCACCAGTGGCTAAGGCCCAATTTTTTAGCCCCTGTTTAACAGGGGCGTGTAATTACAATTTTTGATGCAATGCTTTGCAACAGGGCTCAGTGCTGCGCTCCAAATACAGTATCTGTGATGGGTTGAAGTGTTGTGGCACCAGTGGCCAAGGCCCAATTTTTCAGCCCCTGTTTAACAGGGTCGTGTAATTACAATTTTTGATGCAATGTTTTGCAACAGGGCTCATTGCTGCGCTCCAAATACAGTATCTGTGATGGGTTGAAGTGTTGTGGCACCAGCACCAGTGCCTAAGGTCCAATTTTTCAGCCCCTGTTCAACGGGGGCATGCAATTACAATTCTTGATCTAATAATTCACAGCAGGGCCCATTCATGCGCCCACCAAGAGTAACTGTGAGGGCTTACAGTGTTGTGGCACCAGCACCACCACCAAAGGCCCAATTTTTCCTACTACTGTTCAACAATGGCATGTAATTACAATTCCTGATATAATAGATGACAGCAGGGCGTTCCAGCGCCCACCAAGAGTAACTCTGATGGCTTACCGTGGTGTGGCAACATCAACACCTAAGGGGCAAATTTCTGCAGAGTATATACTTTCAAACATCCAACTTACAAACGACTCCTACTTGCAAACGGAAGGAGACAACAGGAAGTGAGAGGAAATCTACCCCTAGGAAGGGAAATTCTCTCCTGTAAAAGTTAATATGGGAAAAAGGTGTCTCCTCTCTACTGATGCTTTATCACCAATCCTTGTTTCAATAAAAAAAAACACTTTTCCAAAAACATTTGTCATTGGGACGGAAAGTGAGGTGAAATCTTCTGAACAGGTGCACAGACAGCAAAACAAATGTTACAGGGGTGATAACCCTTCCCTATGTTCTCCAAAAAGCTTAAAAATAGATTTTTTGGCTAGAGATACACTTAAAAAATGTACCTGTTCCAAATTAGAAAAATATTCTATTGAAGAACAAACCTACAGTACCTGTCTTGTTTGCACCGCCTGTATACTGCTGTTCAGAGTATATAGGGCCTTTTTTTAATTTTGGGTGTGGGGTTCCCCTTAATATCCATACAAGACCCAAAGGGGCTGGTAGTGGAGTGGGGGGGTACCCATGCCATTTTTCTCAATGATTTTCATCCATATTGCCGGGACCAGACATTACATTAAAGCCGCAAGCAGTTTTAAATGACCATTTTATTCCTTTAGAAATGTCATTTTGTGCAGGGACAGTTCTAAACATGGGAAAAACGTGGCACTTCACAGGCATACTTTAGACACCCCCCCCCGGTACGAAATTTAAAGGAAATTTTCACTTTTTTTTTTTCACTTTATGCATCATTAAAATGACTGCTCCTAAAAAAACGGCCGTTTTTAAAACTTTTTTTTGCATTGATACATGTCCCCTGGGGCAGAACCCGGGTCCCCAAACCCTTTTTAGGACAATGACTTGCATATTAGCCGTTATAATTAGCACTTTTGATTTAGAACGTTCGCATCCATTGTATTTAATAGGGTTCTAAAGTTCGCGCAAACTTTTGGTTCGTTTGCAAGTTATGGTGTGAACCGAACCGGGGGGTGTTCGGCTCATCCGTTATCATCACCTGCAGTAGAGGCATCAGACAGGGCCAACTTTGTATAGACCTGAATCAATGGCTGCACGTCATCAAACAGAAAACTACCTTGATCAACATAAATATGAGCTATACTATTACATTCCAGTAAATGCTCTCTAGTGTATTCACTTAATATCTGATAACAGAAATCTCTGTCATCTGTTGCCAGGAGCGACAGATACAGAATATCTTCCAGATGCATTTTTCTTTTTTTTTGCAATAGCAAGTGCCCAGAACCAATTCCCAAGTGCAGCCGACCTGTTTGTATGGCTTCAGTATTCTGTCAGGGATGACTAACACAGGCGTCCAACACAGGTTTAAACAAATCAGTGGGCTGCACTTAAGGAAACAGGCACACAAGTAGGTGAGAAAAATATATTTATTAAAGATAAAGGCACACGTGCAAACCAAACAACAGCAAACCAAAAACAAGTAAAGCATGCAAGAAAACACAGCAAACCCTAAAACACCTAATCTAACTAACTAACTAATATATACAAGAACAGGAGCATATATACATAATCAAGGCAGGAATGAGAGACAAGGGGGAACAGGCGGCCAGATAGAGGGACCAGTAGCAAGGGGAAGCTGGAATCAGGGGACAAGACTCAGGGACTGGGTACAAGGTACAGGAAACAGAGTCCAGGACAGGGCAGGAAGCAGGTCAGGAACAGATTCAGGCAACGGATCAGGTCAGGGACAAGGCTTGCAGAGAGGATACTGAAGCCCTGAATCTTAGTGAAGAGCGGGCTTATACGTATACTCCCAGCAGCTCACACCAGGTGCAGCTTGATTCATGAAAAGTCCATCTACTGGGAGACACCTGCTGGTGGCCACCAGAATTACACCCTTAGGTGCTGAAAGCAACAGTGCCACCAGCAGGTGACCCAAGCCATAACATGGGTCATGACAGTTTTTTACCTTCATGCATGCTATGCATGAAGGTAAAAAAAAACTTCTGTGTGCAGAACCCCCCCTCCAATCCTTTACTGAGCCTCCTCTGATCCAGCGATGTTCACAATGGCCTCAGCTGTATGGGGACACTCTCTCCTCATTGGCTGAGACATGAGCAGGAGCCCATTGGCTCCTGCTGCTGTCAATCACAATAAGTGAGCCAATGAGAAGAGAACGGGAAGGGGGACCACAGTTTGATGTTTCTTACAGGCAAGCGGTTTTCTATGGGGGCACTTCTCCAGGGGGAGAACCAGGAGCACTGGCGGGGGCACCAAAAAGAAGAGGCTTGGAGCTGCTCTGTGCAAAACCACTGCACAGAGCAGGTAAGTGCTGGTGTGAGAAAAGGTAGAACCCGAGCCACCCGATGTCCACTTGGCCTAATCAGGATGTACTTTGCTGTTTCATGTTGCACGTGAGATTGGAATGCGCTCTGTGGCATTAGACGCAAACATGAAGCAGCCGGCACTGACTAAAGTTGCAAGTCCTGTAGTTATAATTATTGCAGATTGACATGCCCCACACTGACAGGATAGGTCGTCCCAACTTTTCCACCTGGGGCTGTTGTGTGAGGGCTGGCAAGCTTTGTCCGAAAACCAGAGGTGGAGGGAAAGTTGGGGAGGCGTCTAGCGCCTGCGTTGGAGCACCAGTTCACCGTATGGGTGAAAGACTGACAGATAGCACAAAGTGGGGAGTGTAGACCCGCGAAGTGGCGGCAGAACAGCTCTGTTTCGATGATACTCCAGTTGGTGCTGGCATAGAACTGTGAGAGTTTGGCTGAAAATGACCGGTGGTAGTCATAGAATGAAAACCCTCCGTACTTGTAAAGTATGCCCACCACTGCATGTAGGTACAAGTGCAGCTCTTCCCTACTGCTGGGGTTGGCTGTGCAAAGGACATCCCTAACCATCCCAAAGGACAGCACAAACTCAGTGACGGTAAGCTTGCACTTAAGCCTAGGGTCTTTAGCTTTAAGGACCACTGAGATGTCCCCCCAGGCATATGATTTATTCTCGGCCACATCATGGACCGGTATGAGGAGGGAAGCCAGGTTAACATCCTTGCCGTTCAAAATATCCTTCCTAATACTGGCTGGGACGAGATGCGCAGGGAATATCGTAGTGCAGATCTCTGTCATACCTGCAGGTGGAGGCATCTGAACAGCAACGGTGGGTGAGTCCGGCAGGGCCGCAACTGGGCGCACTTCCAGGACTCTCACTCTGGCCTGGACATCGGTGACTGCTGTGGTCACCATGGAGTGGAGCTGGGCAATAGCCAAGGAAATCGACTGCATGGATGCCTGGGTGCCGGGCTGAGCTGTCACTGGTGGTGAGAAAAGCAGCCTAAAGAGCTTGTCTTTCCTGGCTGTGGTGGGGTAGGAAATATCCCTATGCCGCAGCTCCGCTGTGAGCTTGGGGAGGGTCCAAGCGCTGAGGGACTGAGTGCTGCCGCTCTCTAAACTCGCAGAGGATGACAGGGGGGCAGAAGTATTCACTGCCGGCCTGTGACATGGCTTCAGCTAAAAGACAAGGAGAGGGGGAATGCATGTTGTTAAGATAAAAGGTTGTATAGATGTAGGGGTGGGTGGGGCTGCCCGTCACCTGAAGAGTGATCCTCTACAGTGAGTCACTCCTCCCAGGTGAATATGCAACAGACAGGTGATAATCATTCCCGTCGCCTGAAGGGTGATCCTCCAAATAGGTCACTGTTCTCACCCTGTGAACTATTTTAAAAAGTATATTAATAATGCTCTAATAATTGTGCTGGTTACAACCATTTGTCCAACTTCCAATATCAAAGTAAATGTGCAAAATGTAATAATACTCTCATAAATTCAGGAAAAGCAATCAAATTTCATCCTAGATAATTCATCCCAAACAATATATAGTAAATGTGCAAAATAATATATGATAAAAAATATATGATAAAAAATTATTATTAATCCTAAAAATAAATTAAGTTAAAGTCCAGTGGAAAAACGTATATATTAGGCATATATTAGGCAATTAACCCTATTTGAGAAGTATTGCTCTGGAATAGAACCATTATCTCACGTCCTTTCTAGGACATATACGTTACTTAACTCCCCACGGGAACAGCCAGAGCTTACTTGTATATTAAAATGGGGTCTAGATTTGCATCGTACGTTTACTACAGCACAAATACAAGCTATGATTAGTCTCTCTTTTAAATCCTCAATTTGTACCAAGATACAGGAGACTAATTATAAGATATTGACGAGATGGTTTATGACACCTAGTCGACTTCATATCATGTTTCCTGATACACCAGAACATTGCTGGCAATGTGGTGCAAATAGAGGGACTATTCTACATATATTTTGGACATGCTCTAAACTGACTGCTTTTTGGACAATGGTTCGGAATATTTCTCAGAAATTTACTAACCTTCAAATTCCGAATGATCCGGCGCTTTTTTTATTGCATGTCTCTACTCTGTCAATAAAAAATTATAGAAAGTCCATCCTATGCCACCTACTAAATGCAGCTAAATCCTGCATTCCTCTGTTGTGGAAACACCAGACTGCACCAACCACAGCAATGTGGCTGAGGAATGTGGAATATATTAGAAGGATGGAAGATTTGATTTTGACATCAACTGATAGACAGGAGGTATAGAGAAAGATATGGACTCCTTGGAATTTGTTTATTCACTCGGAAGAGGGTAAATCCCTCTTAGGGCTATAAAGCATTTATATGAATTGAAGTCATGAGAAGCTGTGGATGCGTGGTTTGACAGCAGGATATATTTCCGGGGGCCATCCTTGAATACTGCCCTCCTCCCTTCCTGAATCTTTCTGTAGGAGAGGTCTTTTCCTATCCCTACTTCCTTCCCCCTTTTTTTTCTTTCTTTCCCTCTCCCCACCCCTCCTTTTTTTTCTTTTTTTTTTTAACTTATCTGTTTCAATTTTTTTTTATTTCTCCTTTTTTTATTTTTTTTGCTTTCCTTTTTCCTTTTTATTTGTTTTGTTTTCTGCGGACTGTTTTTTTTCCTTAAAATTAAACTATATGGAATGGAGCATTGGAGCTTCATTATATAAGGTGATAGGAAGTAGGAGACACAGGTTAAGGTAGCAGTGTGACAAAATGTTATGTTATATGTGTAGCGGGGTCTCCTTTAAGACTCTAGGACTGCATTTCCCAGAACCCCGTTTGGCACCTAGGGTGCAATGTTGCTACCGCAGAGACTTGTGGGTGGGGAGATAAAAGGAGGAGGTGAGGCTAAGCTCTGCCTCTTTGGACACCGCGCGGCTATCAACCGGTCTTCCTGTGCGGATCTGCTGGAGTATCAGGCCCGAAGCCTGGGGCCTGGTACAACTTCCAAAGAGCCTTCCACCTTGTTGCGAGCCTGGGCGACATCTGACTTTCTTCAAGTTGCTGACATTCGTCGGATCAGAGACCCGATCGTTCAGACGCTGTGTGCAGAGACACAGTGGTGGAAGTCCCGGACTGGGATCGCGTCCGGAGAGGTGAGAGAGCACCTGCTCAATCCAATAGGTTGTACTGTTGCTAGGCCTAGAGACTGCCTTGGCCCACCGGCCTTTATTTGCTATTTTACTGGAGACTGAGTGAGTGGTCTCTAGTGAACTGTTCTTTTTTTGATTGCCTACTCTGTGGATTACAAGTGTTGTTTCCTGTATGTGCACCGCCGTTCAAGTTGCATGCGAAGAAAGTGTTATTCTAAGGACTAAGTTAAATCTGTGTCAGGCCTGACCGGGGGGAGAATATTGTTTGGTGCGCCACAGGGCGCATAGATACTAATAGCTGCACGTGGTGTATAACCGCGCTGTGCTATTAGTGTATACTATATCAGAAGCTGCAGGGCTCTGTAAGCAAGTTATGTGTTTTATGTTTTAACCTATGCCTTTTAACCAAAAGTAAAACAGTTATACTTTACCACTTGCTATCAGTGTGTTATCATTGCACATAGTGCTTGCCTCTTAATATAGTTGAGGTGTGTGTACAATCAGGTATAGATTGTGATAGGTAACAACCCCTAGATTGCCTGGGGTTGGTGGAGCTGTACTCAGGGCCCAAAAATCAAACCAGCGGCTCTCTTAGATGGGGGTAGCGCTACACGTGGGGGCTCCGAGTCCGGGATCCTGATACAGCAGGTGAACACACCAAAAGTACCGGCAGAAGTTAAAGCATGGTGCGAAGCAGCTAAGGCAGTACCAGATCAGTCGGTGGTCATCAGCCTCCCAGGAGAGGAATGGTCAACAGAGATGGTAGAGAAACTTGTGGTGTCACTGTCCCCAGATCATACACCGTGGGTGATGGACATGAAGTCAGACCCAAACATCTCGTATCAGTATGCGCTGATAGAATGGTTGGCCGGAATGCCGGAGACCTTTAAGCACAAATGTGTGCGGACGCCAGACAATAGAAATTATAAGTTGGCACACGCAATAACCGTTAAGACGGAGCCATCCCCAACGGGATCACCGCAAGGGACACCCCATGTCTCACCTGAAAAGAGAGAGAGGGCGACGCATCCGGCGGCACCGGTCACTACCATAGCACCAGAATTAATAAATGCCTAAGGGGATCTGCTAACAAAGTGCCAGAGAATGAACACAGTACATGTAGAGGCTAGCTACCAGAGGCTAAAGACATTCTCAGGGAAGCTTCCTGCCCCTGCAGGGGAAGAAGATTTTGATACCTGGGTTGAGCAGGCATTACTAGCAGTAGAGGCATGGGAGGTGCCTGAAGCGCAGAGGAGAGTGCGTGATAGAAAGTTTGAAAGGCGCGGCTGCAGAAGCGGTGAAAAGCTTCCGGTTTGGCAATGCTGATTGCACGGCTCAGGACTGTTTAGCCATGTTACAAGAGGAGTTCGGTCAGCTAGAAAAGGTGACAGAGCTAGTGTACCAATTCGAACATACTTTCCAACAGCCGAATGAGAAGCTTTCGGAGTATGTGAGAAGACTGAACAAGATGCTTTGTAAAATCGTGTTAAAAAAAGGGATGTTGCCCCAAGACACAGATGCGGCAAGAATGAAGCAGGTGTTAAAGGGGGCGTTGCGTTCGGATCCAGTCTGGCTTCACCTGAAAACCTCGGGGGGGGGGGGGAATGTCACTAACTTACTCTGATCTGATAAAAATCATCAGAGATGAGGAGTCACTACAGATGGATCAACAAGTGATCAAGGCACATACCTCTTCTGCACCAGTGATAGTCAACTCAGTGATGACCAAAGAAAGAACTCCAGAAGTAGACGCTTTGAAATCACAGATGTCTCAGGTGTTAGAGATGCTGACCTCTCTGATGGCAAAAGACTCAAGGGTTCCAGAAAAAGAGGGACCAAATAAGGAGTTGTTCTTGGACGCTTCAGTGCCCACCCCCCTACAAGATTGGGGGGATGTGATCTGTTTTAACTGTGGAGGAATTGGCCATATTGCAGCTGTATGTTCCAGTCCCAAGAAAAAGAAAACAGATAACCGCATGCCGGCGGGAAACTCCAAAGGGCCCCGGTAAAGGAGTCAACCGGGTGCCCATCATCTTCAGTGAGCTCCAAACTGAATGAGAAGCCCAGGAAAAGAGAGGACAAAACTCCTCAGAAGAAGCACAGTATTCCGCAGCAGGAATACACCCCAGGAAAAGAGCATACTGTCCCTCAGCGGGTCTGTACACCCATTAAGGGAAAGAGAATCAATGCATACCGAGCCCAAGAAAGACTCAAGTCCAAAGGGAATTTGAAGAAGGGAAGTCTTAAGGGGGCATGCAAAGATCAAAAGGCAACCCCTTTGAAGCCATATCCTTAGTGCCCATTCAAGTGGAAGGAGTCTACACAAGAGCCATCTTGGATACTGGGGCACAGGTGACCCTGTTATACCGGGATTTTTATGACAAACACTTAGGCCACCTACCCATCAAGAAGATAGAAGAACTAGAAATATGGGGAATCGGGACCCAGAGCTTCCCTTATGATGGCTACCTGCCCATAAAACTGACCTTCGACCCATCTGTGGCTGGGAAGGCTGAAGTGTTCGACACTCTGGCAGTTGTGTGCCCCTGGCCGCCTGGAGCCAACAAGAGTTCCTTAATAATAGGGACGAACACGGACCTGGTCCGGAGACTCCTGACTCCTCTTGCATGAAGGAAGGACCCGGCAGCCACCAAGATCCACCCCATCTTGAAGACAGCTTATCAGCGGTTAGTCTTGGAGCAGAAGGCCCCGGAAGAGGGAGTGGGGAAGGTCTGGAGACTTGAAAAGAGGGGGGTAGTGTTGCAGCCCGGCGAAGTAACCTGTCTCAGAGCTACTGTGAAGCTTACTTGGGAGCAACCGGGACCCTTTGTCATGTTGGAGCCCGACCCAAGGGAAGAACACTCGGGTTTAGAAGTAATCCCAGAAGTGGTCCCGCTGAGGGCTCTGAAGAAGGCCCACTATAAAAGGTCCCTGTGAGTGTCAGGAACACTACGGATGGTCCCATGGAGATCCCAGCCAGAATGTTACTGGGACAGGTGAGCCCTGCTGCCCCGGTTGCCTTGTCAGAAGTGGAGAAGACAGGAGAAGAAGGGAATGTTTGGGAGAAGCTCTCCATGGAGAACCCGAATCTGCCCAGGGCTTGGAAAGAGAGAGCCAAGGCCCAGTTGGCCAGGTGGAAGAAGATCTTCTCCAAAGATGAGTTCGATGTGGGGTGTGCAAGGAGTGCCACCCACCATATTCGCCTCCAAGAAGACAAGCCCTTCAGGGAGAGGGTCAGGCGAGTCCCACTAGCAGACCTGGAAGATCTGAGGGAACAACTCGGGGAACTCAAGCGGACCGGTGTGATCCGGGAGTCTAGAAGTCCCTATGCCTCCCCGATAGTAGTGGTCAGAAAGAAGAATGGATCATTGAGGTTGTGCATCGACTACAGGACCCTCAACAGGAGAACATCCCTGACCAGTACACCACTCGGAGGATAGAGGATGCCCTGCAGAGTTTGTCTGGAGCCAAGTGGTTCAGCGTTATGGACCTCAAGAGTGGATACTATCAGATCCCTATGCATCCGGAGGACAAGGAGAAGACAGCCTTCATAACCCCAGTGGGATTCTTTGAATTCGACCGAATGCCCCAGGGACTGTCAGGGGCCCCAGCCACCTTCCAACGTCTCATGGAAAAGACTGTAGGAGACATGAACCTTTTCGAGGTCCTTGTGTATTTAGACGATGTCATTGTCTTTGGGAGGACCTTGGAAGAACATGAAGAGAGGCTGGAGAAAGTCTTGAGAAGACTCAGTGAGGAAGGACTCAAGCTTTCGCCCGAGAAGTGTCGGTTCTACCAATCTTCAGTTAACTATCTGGGACACATAGTGTCTGAAGAAGGGGTGGCCACCGACCCGAGAAGTTGGAGGCAGTTACTTCCTGGCCACGGCCTACCACGGTAACCGAACTCAGATCCTTCTTGGGGTTCTGTTCCTATTATAGGAGGTTCGTGGAGGGGTTTTCCCGAATTGCCAGGCCACTGAATGAACTACTCAAGACAGAGGGGGAAGAGGATGACTCAGGGCCCAGGAAGCCGGGAGAGTCAGTCAAAGACCAGTGGACCCAGAAGTGTGAAGAGGCCTTTCAGATGTTGAAGAAAAGCTTAACCACTGCCCCCGTCTTGGCTTACGCAGACCCAAAGAGACCTTATGAACTCCACGTAGATGCCAGTCATGAGGGTCTGGGAGGAGTGCTCTACCAGGAGCATGAAGGACAGCTGCGACCCGTTGCTTACGTAAGCCATAGCCTGACCCCCTCTGAAAGAAACTACCCCACTTATAAGTTAGAGTTCCTGGCCCTCAAGTGGGCGGTGGTTGATAAACTCAAGGACTACCTGTATGGGGCTGAGTTCACTGTGAAGACCGACAACAACCCCCTTACTTATCTCTTCACCACAGCAAAGCTGGATGCCACAGGACATAGGTGGTTGGCTGCACTGTCTGGGTTCAATTTCAGCCTGAAGTAAAGGCCGGGGGGCTGGGAATCGAGACGCAGACGCCCTGTCTGGAAGATCTCATGCCCCCACTAGTGATACAGAAGACTGGACCCAAGTGGCACCTGATGGGGTGTGGGCTCTTTGTCAAGGGGCTGAACTTCAAGCCAGAGGAGGCTCAAGGGCAGAAGAGATATTAGTTACCATGGTAGGAGTTGCCAAGCAATACTGTGGAGTAACCCAGTTGGAAGAAGATAATCTGCCAAAACTGTCAAAGAAGGAGTTGAGATGTGACCGATTGGAAGACCCCATAGGGAGATTGGTCTTGAAGGCCCTGGAGAATCAGGATCCGAGTAGGCTCCTGGGCCATCCTTCAAAGGAAGCTCGCCTGTTAAAGAAGGAGTGGGACAGGTTACAGGTGCATCAGGGGGTGGTCTACCGAAGGGGCCCCTCCGATGACTTGGAAGATAAGTGGCAATTGTTTCTTCCTGAGAAACACAGAGAGACTGTCCTGGTCGCCCTGCATGACAATCATGGACACCTAGGGGCTGAAAGAACCTTCCAACTTGTTAGGAGCCGGTTCTATTGGCCCTGCATGAGGGCTGAAGTAGAGGAATACTGCCATTCATGTGCACGCTGCATCCAGAGGAAGACTTTACCCCATCAAGCTGCCCCAATGGGCCATTTACAAAGTCAAGGCCCGCTGGATTTGGTATGCATTGATTTTCTCTGCCTCGAACCCGACCTGAGTGGACTAGGAAATGTTCTGGTGATAACCGATCATTTCACCCGGTATGCCCAGGCCTTTCCAACCAAAGACCAGAAGGCTTCCACTGTGGCCAAGGTACTTATGGAGAAGTATTTCGTCCACTATGGGCTACCACAGCGACTTCACTCGGATCAAGGGAGGGACTTTGAAAGTCGGCTGATCCGGAAGCTCCTGGATTCCTTGGGGATCAAGAAGACCCGAACCTCTCCTTATCACCCACAAGGGGATGCTCAGCCGGAGAGGTTCAACTGAACTCTGCTCAATATGTTGGGAACCTTGAATAGTGAGAAGAAACAGCATTGGAGCAAACACATAGCGACTATAGTGCACGCTTACAATAGTACCACAAGTGATGCTACATGCTACTCCCCCTACCGCCTCATGTTCGGAAGAGAAGCAATGTTACCTGTGGACCTGGCCTTTGGCACCTCCATAGATCATTCCTCAGCCACCTCTCACAAGGGATATGTGGACAGACTCAGACACAGCTTGAAGATGGCTTATGAGCAGGCCCAAGCGGCTTCAGACCAAAGGGGGGCCCGCAACAAGAGAAACTTTGACCTGAAGGTTCGGATCCAGGACCTGCAACCTGGAGACCGAGTTCTGCTACGGAACCTGGGGTTCCCTGGAAAACACAAGCTTGCAGACAGATGGAGACCTGAACCTTATGTCATTTGTAAGAAGCTGCCGGGCCTACCTGTCTATAAGTTGAAGCCCGAAGGGAAGGTGGGCCCACTGAAGACCTGGCATCGGAACCACCTACTCCCACTTGCCGAAGCAGTTCGGATACCTCCTGTGAGGGACTCCCCAGACCCGTCTCCATTCTGAGTACTCCCAGGCCAAACACTCGGTCCCAGTCCTCTCGAAATGAAGATGTAGAGACCTCTGAACTAAGTGAAGATGAGAGGCAGGAACTATGGCCTTCCCCGACTCCAGGAACTTCTGCTATAGATCTTCCCCCTACTGAAGACACTATAGACAGAACACTGAATGCAGAAGCTACTGAGTTCGTTCCATCCAGTCCTTTGTCAGATTATTGGGAAGATGCCTGTGATACATACTCAGAGGAGGACCCAAGGGACTCTATGTACCTCCCGGCTCCTGAGCCAAGTGTTTCAGAACCAGCAGAATCCCTCAAGTCTGCTCCAGAAGGAGAGCCTGTAGTGTCTCAGCCAGAAGTTCCAAGAGAGCAAAGAGCCAGAAGAGTTATAAGGCCTCCTAAGAAGTTGACTTACCCACAAATGGGAAAAAGCTCAGAAGAAACTGTGGTCACTGCAAGAAGGAGTGCAGAGCATCCAATTCCCTCCACTGTTCATTAGGTGGAGGGCAACCCCAACTCATCTTCTGGCACAGTTAGGCAGGCCACTCATGAAAATGTGACCTGTGGGCAAGGGAATTCAACCCCTCAGTTTTGGTGGGAGTTCCCTCTGCCGACATCTTACACAACGTTGTCTAGGATTGTATGTAGTGTATGTTAAGAGTTATCTTTGGGGACCAAAAAGTTTAAGTGGGGGGAGTGTGTAGCGGGGTCTCCTTTAAGACTCTAGGACTGTATTTCCCAGAACCCCGTTTGGCACCCAGGGTGCAATGTTGCTACCGCAGAGACTTGTGGGTGGGGAGATAAAAGGAGGAGGCGAGGCTAAGCTCGGCCTCTTTGGACACCGTGCGGCTATCAACCGGTCTTCCTGTGCGGATCTGCTGGAGTTTCAGGCCCGAAGCCTGGGGCCTGGTACAACTTCCAAAGAGCCTTCCACCTTGTTGCGAGCCTGGGTGGCATCTGACTTTCTTCAAGTTGCTGACATTCGTCGGATCAGAGACCCGATCGTTCAGACGCTGTGTGCAGAGACACAGTGGTGGAAGTCCCGGACTGGGATCGCGTCCGGAGAGGTGAGAGAGCACCTGCTCAATCCAATAGGTTGTACTGTTGCTAGGCCTAGAGACTGCCTTGGCCCACCGGCCTTTATTTGCTATTTTACTGGAGACTGAGTGAGTGGTCTCTAGTGAACTGTTCTTTTTTTGATTGCCTACTCTGTGGATTACAAGTGTTGTTTCCTGTATGTGCACCACCGTTCAAGTTGCATGCGAAGAAAGTGTTATTCTAAGGACTAAGTTAAATCTGTGTCAGGCCTGACCGGGGGGAGAATATTGTTTGGTGCGCCACAGGGCGCATAGATACTAATAGCTGCACGTGGTGTATAACCGCGCTGTGCTATTAGTGTATACTATATCAGAAGCTGCAGGGCTCTGTAAGAAAGTTATGTGTTATGTTTTAACCTATGCCTTTTAACCAAAAGTAAAACAGTTATACTTTACCACTTGCTATCAGTGTGTTATCATTGCACATAGTGCTTGCCTCTTAAAATAGTTGAGGTGTGTGTACAATCAGGTATAGATTGTGATAGGTAACATCCCCTAGACTAACTGTGCCATAAGTGGGTTGAGTAGATTGCCGGGGGTTGGTGGAGCTGTACTCAGGGCCCAAAAATCAAACCAGCGGCTCTCTTAGCTGGGGGTAGCGCTACATATGTTTAGCTTAATTTATGCTAGATACCTCTGTTTACTACTTTAAAGAAGCAATAACCACATATTTTGTAAATGTTGTTATATTTGTTGACCCTGCTCATTTCTGAAAAAATTCTATAAAAATCTATATTTGAAAAAATTTAAAGGTTTACTCTGTAGAATTTGCTGTTTGGAAGTGCAGCAGGACAAATGTAGCTGGATACAGATATCCTACGGTTCGATACGAAGAAGTGATTACTGCAACCTTATCTATTGGAAGCGATTCACCCCCAGAGGGGCAGAAGGATCCGGATACCCCAGTGTCTGCCGAGCCAAGGAGGAGGTGATTGCTCTGGGTACAGCCACTACACTCACTACATGCATTTTACCCCTGTAGGGGTGCAAGGATCTGGTGAGTGGGGAACTGAAGGGGAGCACGGAAGTCACTTGATTTACTGCACATCTGTGGCTAAACCTAGGCACGAGTCACTTTTGACAAGCACAAGTCACTTGAGATTTTGTTATTTTGCACTACCTAAGACTGAACTTTATAATTGATTTTTTATACTTTTTTCCACTGGACTTTAACTTCATTTATTTTTACGATTAATAATAATTATTTTTTTTTTAAATATATTTTTTATCCTATATTATTTCTACATTAACTATATATTGTTTGGGATGAATTATCTAGGATGAACTTTGATTGCTTTTGGTGATTTGATGAGATTATTATTAACCACTTCAATACAGGGCTTTTTGTACCACTTCAATACCGGGCCTATTCTTGCACTTCTCTCCTACATGTACAAATCATCATTCTTTTGCTAGAAAATTACTCAGAACCCCCAAACATTATATATGTTTTTTTAGCAGACAACCTAGGGAATAAAATGTCAGTCATTGCAACTTTTTTTCTTGCACGATATTTGCGCAATAATTTTTCAAACGCCTTTTTAAAAAAAAAATGGTTTCATGAATTAAAAAATAACAAAACAGGAGAGTTAGCCCAATTTTTTGGGAAAATATGAAAGATGATGTTACGCCGAGTAAATAGATACCTAACATGTCACGCTTTAAAATTGCGCACACTCATGGAATGGCGCCAAACTTCCGTTCTTAAAAATCTCCATAAGCGACACTTTAATTTTTTTTACAGGTTACCAGGTTAGAATTACAGAGGAGGTCTAGTGCTAGAATTGTTGCACGTGCTCTAACGCACGTGGCGATACCTCACATATGTGTTTTGAACGGAGTTTACATATGTGGGCGACTTACGTGTGCATTCGCTTCTGATCACGAGCTACCGGGGACAGGGGCGTTTTAATTTTTTTTTATTATTATTTATTTATTTATTTTACTTATTTTTTATTTTTTTTTACAATTATTTTACTTTTTTTTTTTTTTGATCACTTTTATTCCTATTACAAGGAATGTAAACATCCCTTGTAATAGGAATGTGTGTGACAGGTCCTCTTTATTGAGAGATGTGGGGTCAATAAGACCCCACATCTCTCCTCCAGGCTGGAAAGCATGAGATCAGTGAAAATGTTTTCACTGATCTCATACTTACAGCCGCAATGGCGGCTTTGTTTACATTTGAGGACCCGGGCGTGACGTCATCACATCGCGCCCGGGCCTCCGACGATCATAGAGATGACTGGTGACCATCTGGTCACCAGTCATCTCTATGCTCGTCACATGACCCACCAACGGCGCCGGAAGATTCGCTCCGGGTCCCCGATCGCACGGGAGAGCCCGGAGAAGCACCGGATGGTGGCTGGAGGGGGGGATGTCCCCTCCTGCCGCCTATAAGAATGATCAAGCGGCGGAACCGCCGCTATGATCATTCTTATGGTGCGCAGGATCGCCGGCACTTCTAGCTGCAGGCATCATTCAGATATCCCCCTACAAAGCCAGGACGTCATATGACGTCCACCCAGGATGGGAGATCCCATCTGTGGACGTAATTTGACTATGGCTGGGTAGGGAGGTGGTTAAATTATGCACATTTACTTTAATATTGGAAGTTGGACACATGGTTGTAACCAGCACAATTAATAGAGCATTATTAATATACTTTTTGATATAGGTCTCATATATTGGGAAATCACTCACCATTTATCTGAGAAGAGTGACCTATTTGGAGGATCATCCTTCAGGTGATGGGAGTGATTATCACCCGTCTGTTGCATATTCACCTGGAAGGAGTGACTCACTGTAGAGGATCCCTCTTCAGGTGATGGGCAGCGCCACCCACCCCTACATCTATACAACCTTTTAATGCAGGAGTTTCAATTGAAGCCCCCCATGGGAAGGCAGCAGCCTAGCATATACCTATGCGAGCAATACAATTTTTTTTATATGTTGTTAAGATAAGTTGAAAAGGCAGGAAGGAGTTGCGTACAGAAAAAAGGGAGAAGAAAGAAACGAGAAGGACAGAAAAAGGAATGACAGGCGTAGTGAAGAAGCCGGTTGTTGAGTGGAAATTTATAAAACTCAAAAGAGTGCGTGGCAACCGAGGTAAGCCAGGAGGTGACTGGCCAGGTCACCGATAGCTCGGGTGGCCGTCTGTGCTGAGCACAAACCTGTGAACCAGAGCCCCAGGGCGCTGAACTCTGGTACTACCTAAGTAAGAATGTTGTGATCTCTAGTTCGTAATGTGTGCTCGGCCTGCTAACGCTTGCACTGCCAGCAAGCTCGATGTTTAGCAACCTTGTCTGTGTAGGTGAAGGGTCGCCCTTCGAAAACAAAGTGTCGTGCAAAGAAACGTGTGACAGTAACTAACGTCTGATGAGCAACCCAAATTGTGTATGTGAAGTGAACGTTTAGTGCTGAAAGATGCTGAAAGATAATGTGGGAGGAACCCATTGTCATGATCACTTAGTTCCCCTGTTCCTCATTTCAGCACCTGGGTGTTGGCTGTTGCTTTCCTCCCTGTCTGTGTTCACCTGTTAGATGATTGATCTGCTTAGTCACCTGATATAAGCAAACCGAACACTCTATCCCTTGCTTGTGATAGAGACAGACTTACCTGCATTGTTCTAGACCAAGCCTCCTGTTAGTCTGCCTTGCTTGCTGTTGGATCCCCCGTGTATGACCAGGATTGGACTGGATTATCCCCTGAACTCAGCCTACCTTTTTACCTGGAATGGATACTATATTATCACCTGAACTCAGCCTGCCTTTACCTGAACTGTCTTTGAACCACGCTATCTGCTAAACTGCAAGTACCTGTTTGCTTTGCTCAGTTCACATCTGCCCAGGGCATGGTGGCCAGGCACTATAGCATTGTGTATAAAGTCCTGGGGGCAACCAAGTACCGGTAGGCCTTCTTGTCTTAAGGGAAAGGGGGCTGCTATAGGTGAAGAGCACAGTAGCCAGCTATAGTGTCTGACCACCTGCCTTGGGGTAGACGTGACATTAGTGACACCCATGTGTTACACACCTGACTCGACGCGATAGCTTGCAAAATCTTGATTTGGGTCGAAAACACAGTCGACCAGGAACCTGTAGTAAGGTGACATAGAAGTCCAGTTTTAAACCAGCAAATGGCCTAACCCGACCCTTAGAGCGTGACTGGCCCCCTGGGGCAGATGTGGACCCTATATCAGTGGGTTTGTTTTGCTTTTTTTTCAGGAAATAACATCCAATCTGGTGCAGGATGGACCAATCTGAACTCGACTGAACTAAAAGATAAATGACAGACAGAAATGGTGAGCGGCCGATGTGCCACTGAAGACGATGAGTGGCCAGATTGAGTGCCACTGGACACATGCTTGCAACAATTGCAAGAAAGTAGCCTTATCAGGAAGGCAAAAACAAGGAAAATTGAGTATGTAGGAATGACGACTGCATTAAACTTACAAATGGATAAAGTGAGTAACGACTGATAGCTTGAGATAGGGGGCTTATGATAGAGCCGAGCTGCGGGATGCTGTGTGACTTGAAATCATGTAGTGTCAAGACGGGGATTCAACTCAATGTGCCGCCGATGCACCTAGATTCGGCTTGGGCTGTAGAGTGTGTGACTAGAGTTGATTTGAATCGTTGTGCCGTTGACGCGACTAGATTCGATTGTACAAATGGACCCGATACAGATCGTTATGCCATGATGCGGCTGGACTCGAATCGGGGTGTGGGGTATACGAATGCGTGGTTTTAAGTAACCGACTGAGTACGAAAACATGTAAACAATTGGTAAGTCTACGATGCGGCGGGGAACAAGGCAGAGGAACCTACGAACATGAGGTGACGATAATTTACAAATGGGGAACATTATGAACTAAACAGCACGCTTGATACAAGAAAGGGTTGGGAATCCTACCTGCGACAGTGAGCATGAAACAAACGACAAAAACCTACGAACGGGGAACCGCAACACCCTGGGATTCAAATACACAGATTAACGAACACACAGTGAGCTGGCAGAGTTGGCCTAGTGACTAGGGTTGAGCGGACACCTGGATGTTCGGGTTCGACGGGTTCGGCCGAACTTCGGAAAAAAGTTTGAGTTTGGGACCCGAACTTAACCCGAACTTGACCCTGAACCCGAACCCAATTGAAGTCAATGGGGACCCGAACTTTTGAGGACTAAAATGGCTCTAAAATAGTAATGGAAAGGGCTAGAGGGCTGCAAATGGCAGCAAAATGTTGTTAAGAGTATGGCAAGTGCTCTGAAAACAAATGTGGATAGGGAAATAATAACTTAAAATAACATAAAATACATAAAAATAAAAAATAATAATATTGACCTAGGAGGACGAGGTCCATATGGAGTAGGAGGTTGAGGTGGCGGTGGATGTGGCGGTGTAGGTGGAAGCGGCGGTGGAGGAGGACGAGGTAGCCAACATTGGTTTTTGTTTTAATATTTTTTTTTAAATTAGGGTACACCCCAAAAAAAGTGAGAGAGATCAAAAATACAACAATGGCTGGGTAAGGCCGGTATACATGTCTATTCTGCACAAGGTACGGACAAGTCCTGTGGGATCCATGCCTGGTTCATTTTAATGAACGTGAGCTTGTCCACATTGGCTCTGGACAGGCGGCTGCGCTTGTCTGTGATAACGTGCCCTGCCGTGCTGAATACACGTTTATATAATACACTGGCTGCAGGGCAGGCCAGCAACTGCAAGGCGTAAAGGGCAAGCTCAGGCCATGTGCCCAATTTGGAGACCCAGAAGTTGAAGGGGGCAGACCCATCATTCAGTACGTGTAGGCGTGTGCACACATACTGCTCCACCATGTTGGTGAAATGCTGCCTCCTGCTAAGACGTTCCATATCAGCTGGTGGTGCTGGTTGTTGTGGCGTGCTGTCAAAGCCTTTCCACATTTCGGCCATGCTAACCCTGCCTTCTGAGGTGCTGGCGGTGCCCCAGCTGCGTTGGTGACCTCTTCCTCCTCCTCTGCCTTCGCCTTGTGCTTCCACTGTGCCCCCGCTGTCAGGTGGGAATGCCACCAGCAGTGAGTCTACCAGCGTGCGCTTGTACTCGCGCATCTTACAATCACGCTCCAGTGAGGGAATTAAGGATGGGACGTTGTCCTTGTAATGGGGATCCAGCAGCGTGGCCACCCAGTAATCAGCACCTGTTAGAATGTGGGTGTAACGGGTGGGCCCGTGAAACCCGGAAGTTCTTAGAAAGTATGAGCCAGAAAATAATGGACATTGAGAATATGTCTTGGATTGCTTTAAAATGGGTCTGTAATATTAATCCACAATATTCCCCAGGATATCTGTAAAGAACTATTTACTGATTGTTGATTCTGAACACAACAGGTTAATTGATAGATGTTCATGTCATCACCTCCAACCACCTGGCTGCCTGTGTAATGTAAATGAGTCCAGGCTAACTTTTAAAGATCTTTTCATTGTGGATTGTGATAATTAACTCTGTAATTGTATAAAGGGATTTGTTAATGAACTCACCTGTTGTCTGCTAAGGGATGTCAGAATAATGTGTATTGGCGGCTCGTTATGTAACCATTGTGTGATGTTATGGGTGGAGTTGGGTCATTGTTTATTTGGACTACAGTATTCTTTTAGTGTATATAAGAGCCTGTTTTCTCAATAAAGATTGTCAGACCTGCTGGAAACCTAACAACAGAGCTGTGTCTCGTTATTAGGGGGGAATTACCATTATGGGTCTCGTTCGCCTGACTGTGGAGTGTCAGTAGCTGCCTTGGTGTTCGGGAATGGCATATCATTAACAGCTTTAACCCCTTTCATACTTGGGGTGTTGTTACAGTGGGCAACTCGGCAGTCGTTGCGGAGACACTGCAGCATGTAATCGCTCATTTGTGCCAGGCTGCCCAGAGGCAACGAAAAGCTGTCCTCTGTGAGAGGTGTATCATCTGTGTCCTCTGTATACCCCCAGCCACGCACCAGTGATGGCCATGAGCTGGTCTGGGTGCCACCCTGCTGTGAACATGGTTCCTCCTCCTCCATCTCCTCCTCCTCATCCTCCACCTTGTCATCCTCCAAAACTGTGCCCTTGCTGCCGGACAATTGTGTACCTGGCGTTTGTTGGTGCAGGAACCCACCCTCGGAGCCACTTGTGAATGACTGCCCTGAAAGCCTTGGAAATTATCCCTCTTCCTCCTCCTCCTCCTGTGCCACATCCTCTTCCATCATTACCCAAAGCATTTTTTCAAGGAGGCATAGAACTGGGATAGTAATGCTGAGAACGGCGTCATCGGCACTGGCCATGTTGGTGGAGTACTCAAAACAGTGCAACAAGGCACACAGGTCTCGCATGGAGGCCCAGTTATTGGTGTTGAAGTGGTGCTGTTCCGCAGAGCGACTTACGCGTGCGTGCTGCAGCTGAAACTCCACTATCGCCTGCTGCTGCTCGCACAGTCTGGCCAGCATGTGCAAGGGGGAGTTCCACCTTGTGGGCACGTCACATATGAGGCGGTGAGCGGGAAGGCCGAAGTTACGCTGCAGGGTGAGAACGCCGAAAGTGCGCAAAGATGGCCCGCACTTTCTGCAGCAGCTCTGGCATATCGGAGTAATTTTTAAGGAACCCCTGCACCACCAAATTCAGCACAAATGTGCCAGGCAAGGGATGTGCGTCAAACCGGCTAGGCCCAGAGCTGCTACGAGATTTCGCCCATTATCGCACACCACCAGGCCGGGCTTGAGGCTCACTGCCACCAACCACTCATCGGTCTGTTGTTTCATGTCCCTCCACAACTCCTGCGCGTTGTGGCGTTTTTCCCCCAAACAGGAAAGTTTTAAGACTGCCTGCTGTCGTTTACCCCTGGCTGTGCTGAAGTTGGTGGTGAAGGTGTTACGCTGACCGGATGAGGAGGCGGTAGAGGATGAGGAAGCGGAGTAGGAGGAGTTAGCAAAAGGAGGCAAACTGAAGCGCCCTGCAATCCTCAGTGGTGGAAGGACATGCGCCAAACTGCTATCCGCCCCAGGCTTAGCCGCCACTGCATTTACCCAGTGTGCTGTTAGGGAGATATAACGTCCCTGACCGTGCTTACTAGTCCACGTATCTGTAGTTAGGTGGACCTTGCCACAGATGGCGTTGCGCAGTGCACACCTGATTTTGTCCCCCACTTGGTTGTGCAGGGAAGGGATGGCTCGCCTGGAAAAGTAGTGGCGGCTGGGCACGACGTACTGTGGGACAGCCAATGCCATCAGGCTTTTAAAACTCTGCGTCTCCACCAGACGGAATGACAGCATTTCAAAGGCCAGGAATTTTGCAATGCTGGCATTCAGGGCCAGGGATCGCGGGTGGGTAGGGGGGTACTTCCTCTTCCGCTCCAGTGTTTGGGAGATAGAGAGCTGAACGCTTCCATGGGACATTGTGGAGATGGTTGGTGACCCAGGTGGTAGTGTTGCTGGCAGACCCACTGTTTGCGGGGTGGCAGGTGCCACTGTCACTACAGAGGTGGATGAAGAGGCCGAGACTGCAGCAGAAGAGGAAGCAGGAGGAGCCAGAGACCTTTCTTGGTTTTTGAGGTGTCTACTCCACTGCAGCTCGTGCTTTGCACATAGATGCCTGGTCATGCAGGTTGTGCTCAGGTTGAGAACGTTTATGCCTCGCTTCAGGCTCTGATTGCACAGCGTGCAAACCACTCGTGTCTTGTCATCATTGTCTGAAGAACTGCCACGCTAGGGAACTCCTTGGACCTAGCTTTGGTGTGCTTGGTCCCTTGCTGCGTTGGGCAGTAGCAGGCGTACTGTCTAGGGGATGGATGCTCCGCTTTTGCACCCTGCTCCCTCTTCTGTTGTGCTGGTGGCTCTGTGCGACCACCGCCTCTTCCTCCGAACTACACAGGTCACCTGCATGATGTTGATTCCATGTGGGGTCGAGGACCTCATCGTCCTACACATCATCTTCCACCCAGTCTTCACCCCTGCCCTCCTTGTCGGTCTGCACAATTGCGAAAGCAGCAGCAGTTGGCACCTGTGTTTCTTCATCATCCGAGACGTGCTGCGATGGTCCTCCCATGTACTCATCTTGAAACATAAGTGGTTGGGCATCGGTGCACTCAATCTCTTCCACTTCTGGGGTAGGGCTAGGTTGATGGCCCTGGGAAACCCTGCTAACAGAGTCATCAAAAACTGCTTGGCTGATTTGCAAGGGGGTGAGGTGAAAGACTGATGGACATCGGCTGCAGGTACCAACTCTGATCTTTTAGCAGTAGACTGGGTGGGAGACAATGTGAAGGAACTGGAGGCACTGTCAGCAACCCAATCTACTATCGCCTGTACTTGTCCTGGGCCTGGCCTCAACATTCGTAGAGCCGCATTAGGCGCGACCAAATACTGCTGCAGGCTCTGTCGCCTACTCACACTTAAGGAAGGTGTTTCACTTGTGCGTGTAGCTGGCACAGATCGACCACGTCCTCTCCCTGCAACAGGAGCTCCACCAGCAGCACCACGACCGGGGCCAAGTCCCTTATTTGACAGTCTCCTCATATTTCTCAAATCTAGGATCTTGCCCTAAATGGGTGTTTTTTGAATAGCAGAATAGAGCAACAGTATCTAAAGGGTGTATCTCACAGATACAGATATGCAGAAAACGCAGCAATTTTTTTTTTGCCCTAAATTATTATTTTTTTGAACTTCAGAATAGGAGAACAGTATCTAAAGTGTGTATCTCACAGGTACAGATATGCAGAAAATGCATCAAAAACTAATTTTTGGCAGAAAACGCACCGAAAAAAAAATTTGGGCCAGAAAGTGCACCAAAAAATTATTTTTTGCCCTAAATTTTTATATTTTTTGAAGATCAGAATAGGAGAACAGTATCTAAAGTGTGTATCTCACACGTACAGATATGCAGAAAATGCACCCAAAAAATGTTTGGGCCAGAAAACGCACCAAAAATTTTTTTTTGCCCCTAAATTATTACTGTTTAGAAGAGCAGAATAGGAGAACAGTATCTAAAGTGTGTATCTCACACGCACAGATATGCAGAAAATGCACCAAAAACTAATTTTTGGCAGAAAACGCATCCCGAAAAAAATTTTGGCCAGAAAATGCACCAAAATTTTTTTTTGGGCCCAGAATTATTACTGTTTAGAAGAGCAGAATAGTAGGATTTTTAAAACAGCTTACCTGTAAAATCCTTTTCTTGGAGTACATCACGGGACACAGAGCAGCATAGTCATTACTATGTGGGTTATATAGAATTACCTTCAGGTGCTGGCACTGGCAACTTCCAAAACAGGAAGTACCCTCCCCTATATAAGCCCCTCCCATCCGGGAGTACCTCAGTTTTGTAGCAAAGCAATACGTGTCCCCAAAAGAGGGGTGGGAGCTCTGTGTCCCGTGATGTACTCCAAGAAAAGGATTTTACAGGTAAGCTGTTTTAAAAATCCTACTTTCTTGTTCATACATCACGGGACACAGAGCAGCATAGTCATTACTATGTGGGACGTCCCAAAGCAATGCCACATGAGGGGGGGGATACACCATACATAAGCTGGGCGCCATCAGGCATGAGGATCTTTTGCGGCCTGCAACACACTGCTCCCAAAGGCGACATCCTCCTGACTTCTAACGTCCACCTGGTAGAACCTAGTAAACGTGTGTACTGAAGACCACGTTGCGGCCTTACAAATTTGCGCCAGGGAGGCCTGGTGATGCACTGCCCATGAAGTTCCAACTGCTCTCGTGGAGTGCGCCCTAACTTTGAACGGAGGCGGTCTACTTCTCAAGCCATAGGCTTGTATTATGACCTGTCGAATCCACTTGGCTAAAGTAGATTTTGATGCTGCCTGACCCTTTCTGGGGCCTTCCGGCAGAACAAACAAAGAATCCGTTCTACGAATCTGAGCAGTGGCTTTTAGATAAGCTTTAACTGCTCTTACTACATCCAAAGAATGCAATAACTTTTCCTCTACCGAGCTTGGTTTGGGGAAAAAAGAAGGAAGAACCACATCCTGGTTCAAGTGAAACCTCGATACCACCTTAGGAAGAAAGGCTGGGTGAGGACGTAATACTACTCTGTCCTTATGGATAACCAGATATGGCTCTTTACAGGACATGGCGGCTAATTCCGACACTCTTCTAGCCGAGCATATGGCTACTAAAAATATCAATTTCCTGGTGAGTAGAACCAAGGAAATGTGCCGCAAAGGTTCAAATGGCTGCTTCTGCAGAACCGACAGAACCAAATTTAGATCCCATGGGCATATGGGAGCCTTAATCGGTGGAATAATACGAGTCACACCTTGCATAAAGGATTTGACAAGTGAATGCATAGCCAGGGGCCTTTGAAATAGTATTGACAAGGCCGAAACCTGGCCCTTGATAGTACTTAAGGCAAACTTCCTGTCTACAGCCCACTGCAGGAAGTCCAGAATTCTGCCTATAACGTACTTACGTGGATGCCATTTTCTGGCCTCGCACCAAGTGATGTATGCCTTCCAAACTCTATAGTAGATCTGCCTGGATACAGGCTTCCTGGCATTGATTATAGTTGATACCACAGAGTTAGAGAGACCTCTCTTCTTTAGGATGTGGGATTCAATAGCCAGGCCGTTAAACTTAGAGTTAGTAAGGAAGGGTGGTATATCGGTCCTTGCGAAAGCAGGTCCGGACGACGTGGAAGGGTCCAAGGACTCCCCACAGACATTTTGATGATCTCCGCGTACCAGGCCCTTCGGGGCCACGCTGGAGCCACCAGGATCACCGGCTTCTTCTCCAACCTGACTCTGCGAAGGAGTCGAGGCAACAATTGTAGCGGAGGGAATGCATATATCAGTCTGAACTGATCCCAAGGGAACACCAGAGCATCCGAGCCGCAAGCGAGGGGATCCCTTGTCCGGGAGACAAATCTGTCCACCTTTGCGTTGAATCTGGATGCTAGCAGATCTACATCCGGTGTTCCCCACCGCTGACATATTGCTCGGAAGACCTCGGGATGAAGGGACCATTCCCCTGGGCATAACTGTTGGCGACTCAGAAAGTCCGCCTTCCAATTCTCCACCCCTGGAATGAAGACAGCTGATATACATGGGACATGCTTTTCTGCCCATTCCAGGATGTGACTTACTTCCCTCTGGGCTGCACGACTCCTGGTGCCTCCCTGATGATTGATATATGCCACTGCTGTGGCATTGTCTGATTGAATTCTGACAGGGGACCCTTGGAGTCTGGATGTCCAGGCTACTAGGGCGTACCGGGCTGCTCGTATCTCTAAGAGATTGATGGGCAGGGTTTTTACTACATTTGACCATCTGCCCTGGAGAGACCATTGCTCCAGTACTGCCCCCCAGCCTATAAGGCTGGCATCTGTAGTGACCACCTTCCAAGATATCGGGCTGAAGGGTTTTCCCTTCTGGAGATTCTGGGGGATCAACCACCAGCAGAGACTCTTCCGAACGGAAGGGGACAAAGCCATCGGGAAGTCTAGAGCCTGAACTTTTCCGTTCCAGGCTGACAATATGGCCCTTTGTAAATTCCTTGAGTGGAATTGGGCATATGGCACAGCTTCGAATGATGCTACCATCTTTCCTAGCAGCCTCATGCACAGGCGTATGGACAGCTGTCTTTTTGCACAAAGCAGACGGACCAAGCCCCTCAAAGAGGATACCTTGTCTAGAGGTAAGAAAATCTTCCTCTGGTCTGAATCCAGCCGTAGCCCTAGATATACCAGGTTTTTCACTGGCTGTAGGGCTGACTTGTCCAGGTTGATGACCCAACCGTGAGACTCTAGATACTTGATTGTATCGACAATTACCACTTCTAGCTTGGCAACTGAGTGGTCCATCAACAACAGGTCGTCTAGGTATGCCATTATCGTTACACCCCGTGTTCTTAGATCGGCCAACAGTGGGGCCAGAATTTTTGTGAACACTCGTGGTGCTGTGGCCAGACCGAATGGTAAGGCTCTGAACTGAAAATGGCGCCCTTCTACTGCAAAGCGTAGGAATTTTTGATGACCTGGAAAGATGGGAACATGCAAGTAAGCATCTTTGATGTCGATCGAGGCTAACCATTCCTCCCCTTGTAGGGCAGCGGTGACCGATCGGATCGACCCCATCCGGAAAGACCGGACGTTTAGAAATTTGTTTAGACTCTTTAGGTCCAATATGGGTCTTATGTCCCCGTTTGGCTTCGGGACTGTGAAAAGGTTTGAGTAGAAACCCAACCCCCACTCTTCCATAGGAACCTCCATAATTACTCCTTGGAGCAATAGTTGTTCTAACGCCAATAGGAGAGACCCTCTTTTCAGAGGGTCTCTTGGCATGCCTGACCACATAAAATGGGACGGAGGAGACTCTTTTAACTCCAACTTGTATCCCAGAGTTACTGCGGAGAGCACCCATCTGTCTTTGATCGTCTCCCGCCAGGTCTCTGCGAACAACTGAAGTCTTCCCCCCACCCGTTTGAGTGGGGGCAGCCCTTCATAGGCTTGACTTGGAGGCTGGTTTAGTACCTCTTCGGATCCAGGGCTTTTTATTACCCTGTGGCTGTCCCTGATTTTTACCTCCTGAGTTTGACCGAGGAGGCCGTCGGAACTGCTTAGTAGCAGACGTCGCAGGGATAGGAGAGGTAGTCCTCTTAAAAGATGGACCCCTAGACCTCTTTTTACTCGGTAAGAGAGTACTTTTACCACTGGAAATCTTCTGGATATACTTATCCAGGTCTTCGCCAAAAAGGCGTTCCCCATGAAATGGGAAGCTAACTAAGAGCTTCTTACAGGGAGCTTCAGCAGACCAGTTTTTGAGCCACAGAAGCCTACGCATATGTACCAAAGACAGCGTGAGGCGGGAGGCCTGATGGATAGAATCCTTGATGGCGTCAACCGCAAAGCATAATGCTCTAGGCAGATCAGCCAGAGCCTGGGCCTGCTGGTCTGGCAAATCCCTCAGGACCATTTTCATTTGATCCTTTAAAGCTTGGCAGACCCCAATAGCTGCCACTGCTGGCTGTGTAACAGCCCCTGCTGTGGAAAAAGCAGATTTTAATAAAGATTCCAATTTTTTATCCACTGGATCTTTGAACATTTGAACATTATCTACTGGACATGTCAGTGATTTGTTCACAGAAGAGATGGCTGCATCCACCGTAGGAACATTCCATCTCTGGGTGAACTTTTCCTCCATGGGATAGATCACCGGAAACCTTTTAGGCGGAACAAATAGTTTATCAGGATGTTCCCAGTCCTGGTATATAAGTCCTTCCAATAATGGATGTATTGGAAAGGAGCAATTAACCTGGGGAGCTTTTAGCGACCCCAATGAGGAGACAGCAGTAGTTGATGGTTCAACAAGAGGCATTTTAAATGCAGATCGAACCATGTCAGTTAGGGTCTGGACCCACAATCTTTCAGTCTGTGATGCTGAAAATGGTTCATCTACTGTCGATTCCTCAAAAACAGAGCTAACCTCCTCCTGATCCCCTTCAGGTAGGTCGGTCCCTTCCTGGGACTGTTGCTCTGCCAACAGGCACTCTAATGGAGGTGATGGAGATCTGGCGCGCTTTCTTTCCTATAGAGAAGAAGCGATCAATGCAGCCAATCTCTGCTCCAATCCCTCCAGAGTTGAGGAAAAAACCTCCTCTGTTATATATGCAGGAGCAGGTGGACTGAGGACAGCCGCAGTACCTGGCACTCCCGGGGGTTCCTTATGGGTATTAACCTCTGATTTCTCAGGGGAGGAGGGTGCAGATGACTGCTCCAGATCCTCAGAGCCCGATGGAAACCCCCTACACTTCCTGAGAGGTATATCTCGGAGTTTTTTAGGCGGCATATTCCTTAGTTCAAAGCTGAGGTATTCCAGCCGCAATACACCCCTTACTGAAATAGTCTAATGCAATTTGCTGCTATGTACATCAGTGGGTGTCTACTAATGCGTCTTTCTGGGGATGCCTGTATCAACCGCCCGCTGTAAGCCCCTATACCATGCTACCAGCTCCTTTTCATGCTCTGTGTCCATAGCAAGCAGCGTGGACTGAGTCCTTTTATCTTGCTGGGACGCCCGCACATGCGCAGAAGCGCTGGGCGCACAGAGCGCGTCATCCGCCAGGCTCCGCCCCCTTTTTTGAAGCTAAACCTTATAAAAGGAAAGCATGTGTGTGCGCGCGCGTGCACGTGTGCGCTCTTGGCGCCATGTAGGGAGAGGAGCCAGGGTCCCTGTTTCACCAGGACTCGGGGATGGAAGGAAACTACTTGGCAGCATGACAGAGGAATGCAGCTTCCCTGATAGAGAGCTCACTCATCTGCCTGGACTTTCACCATGGAAGGAATAGTCCCAAGAAAAAAGACGTTCCACAGCGGCCTCTAGTGGACAAACACAGGTACCGCACCTTTGTCTTTTTTTTTTTTTTTTTTAAAACCTCCTTTATGAAAAAACATTTCCAGGTTTACAGTTTTTTTAAAACTTCCCTTATGAAAAAACATTTCTAGGATTTCTTAGGCATATACAGCTATTAGCGGGAATACCCTTTAGGTAACAGGCAGAAAGACATATTAGGCTTGGGGGTCCCCTCAATAGAACCAAGTTCCTGAGGGGCCCCCACTTACCTTTTCCCCGCCGCAGGACTTTGTTTGGTCCACAGAAGCCCAAACTTCACCTCTCACGGCAGGCATTGTACTAGACCTTCAGGGACCGGGTTCCCAAGGATTCCACTCCCCTGGACCTGTATAGCACCCTGCACAGATAGCCTCTTGGTTTTGGGTATGACCAGAGCTCTGGATCCCAGGGTCCAGCCCTCCTAAGAGAGGCATTACAGGCAAAACCCTGCTCTTCTCTGCAAGGCCCGGGTACCGACCGTTTAGCTATGAAGCTTTTTTGGTCGGATCCGGAATAGCTTGCTAAGGCCCAGAGAACCTGTACACAAGCCCAGATGAATACATGTTAACCTTGGCCAACACCTTAGACACTGGCAAAAAACTGAGGTACTCCCGGATGGGAGGGGCTTATATAGGGGAGGGTACTTCCTGTTTTGGAAGTTGCCAGTGCCAGCACCTGAAGGTAATTCTATATAACCCACATAGTAATGACTATGCTGCTCTGTGTCCCGTGATGTATGAACAAGAAAGGAGAACAGTATATAAAGTGTCTATCTCACACGTACAGATATGCAGAAAATGCACCAAAATAAATTTTTATGGCAAAAAACGCACCAAAAAAAATTTTTTTGCCCTAAATTTTTCTTTTTTGAAGAGCAGAATAGAAGAACAGCATCTAAAGTGTCTATCTCACACGCACAGATATGCAGAAAATGCAGCCAAAAATTTTTTTTTGCCCTAATTTTTTTTTTTTTTTGGAATAGCAGAATAGGAGAACAGTATCTAAAGGGTGTATCTCACAGTAACATAAGCAGTGCTGGTACACTGAGCTTGCATAAAATGCCCGCCGAAGCCAACCTAACTAACAGACAGATAAAAGTTATCTTTTCTCTGGTACTGGGCTCAGGGCAGGATAAAAAGATTGTGCACTGCACCCACACAACAAAAGCAAGGTAGATCGCTGAGTAATTAGATTTCTGAATCAGGACTCCTATCTAATTCTCTCCCTCAAAGCAGCAGCAGCAGGAACCTTTCCCTACACCAACTGAAGCAGAATGACGTGATGTGCTATGTGCCTCTAGCTTATTTAGAGGCTGGGTCACATGCTGCTAGTAAGCATGGCTGTGATGGCTTCTAAGGGCACACAAGTTAAACAAATGTTGATTGGCTGCCCTGCAGCTTTTTAAAATGCGCCATTACATTGCCGAACACCGAACCCATACCTGAACATACAGTAAATTTTACAGTTCGGGTTCGCTCAACCCTACTAGTGACGTAATAGCATGCACTGGAACCGACAAAGACCACAGGAGAGAGGTCTGTTTAAATACCCCCCGCACTCCTCCCATAAATTCAGGCCACCATACTGGCCTCCTATTTGTCTGACGTTGCTTAATAAATTTTTAATTTGGATTGGCAGACTTGTGTTGAATTGGTCTAATAGACTCCAGATCTCTCCATAAAGAGGACCTGTCACAGCTTATGCTTTCAAAAGGGATGTTGCTCATTAGGGATGAGCTTCGTGTTCGAGTCGAACATACGTTCGACTCGAACATCGGCTGTTCGATCGTTCGACGAAGATCGAACTATTTGGGCCGTTCGCGCCAAATTCGAGTGACGCGAACGGCCCACAATGCACTACGCCATCGCAGTGTCATCCAAGCGCTGTGATTGGCCAAGCATGCACTGTGACCCCGCATGCTTGGCCAATCACAGCGCCGGCAGCGAGGAGAGCAATTATTGGCCACAGGCAGGATGCCTGTGGCCAATTATTGCTGAGGGGGTTTAGTACACGCCCCACACTATAAAAGGCCGCCAGCGCGGCGGCCTTGTGTAGTGTGTTCCGGACCGGAGTAGGGTGAAGAGAAGCATAGGCAGGGACAGTGTCATTATTTTTCCTTTACATAATCCTGGATTCCTTGTGTTTAGGGACAGATAAGGATAGGTAGGGAGAGTGTCAGTGACAGTGTGCTATTCTGTGCTAATCCTTGTTTGTAGGGACAGAGAGGTACAGTGAGGGAAAGTGTCAGTGTGCTATTCTGTTCTAAACCAATCTTGCTGAACCATATTTTCAATCCTTGAGTTTAGGGACAGAGAGGTACAGTGAGGGAAAGTGTCAGTGTGCTATTTTGTGCTAAATCTTGTTTGTAGGGACAGAGAGGTACAGTGAGGGAAAGTGTCAGTGTGCTATTTTGTGCTAAATCTTGTTTGTAGGGACAGAGAGGTACAGTGAGGGAAAGTGTCAGTGTGCTATTCTGTTCGAAACCAATTTTGCTGTTCCATATTTTCAATCCTTGAGTTTAGGGACAGGGAAGGACACTCGTAGAAATTATCAGTGTGCTATTCTGTTCTAAATCTTGTTTGTAGGGAGGGACAGAGTAGGACAGTGAGGGAAAGTGTCAGTGTGCTATTCTGTTCTAAAACTATTTTGCTGAACCATATTTTCAATCCTTGAGTTGAGGGACAGAGAGGTACAGTGAGTTAAACTGACAGTGTGCTGTTCTGTTCTAAACCAAATTTGCTGTTCCATATTTTCAATCCTTGAGTTGAGGGACAGAGAGGTACAGTGAGGGAAAGTGTCAGTGTGCTATTCTGTTCTAAAACTATTTTGCTGAACCATATTTTCAATCCTTGAGTTGAGGGACAGAGAGGTACAGTGAGTGAAACTGACAGTGTGCTGTTCTGTTCTAAACCAAATTTGCTGTTCCATATTTTCAATCCTTGAGTTGAGGGACAGAGAGGTACAGTGAGGGAAAGTGTCAGTGTGCTATTCTGTTCTAAAACTATTTTGCTGTACCATATTTTCAATCCTTGAGTTGAGGGACAGAGAGGTACAGTGAGTGAAACCGACAGTGTGCTGTTCTGTTCTAAACCAAATTTGCTGTTCCATATTTTCAATCCTTGAGTTGAGGGACAGAGAGGTACAGTGAGGGAAAGTGTCAGAGTGCTATTCTGTTCTAAAATTATTTTGCTGAACCATATTTTCAATCCTTGAGTTGAGGGACAGAGAGGTACAGTGAGGGAAAGTGTCAGTGTGCTATTCTGTTCTAAACCAATCTTGCTGAACCAAATTTTCAATCCTTGAGTTTAGGGACAGAGAGGTACAGTGAGGGAAAGTGTCAGTGTGCTATTTTGTGCTAAATCTTGTTTGTAGGGACAGAGAGGTACAGTGAGGGAAAGTGTCAGTGTGCTATTTTGTGCTAAATCTTGTTTGTAGGGACAGAGAGGTACAGTGAGGGAAAGTGTCAGTGTGCTATTCTGTTCGAAACCAATTTTGCTGTTCCATATTTTCAATCCTTGAGTTTAGGGACAGGGAAGGACACTCGTAGAAATTATCAGTGTGCTATTCTGTGCTAAATCTTGTTTGTAGGGAGGGACAGAGTAGGACAGTGAGGGAAAGTGTCAGTGTGCTATTCTGTTCTAAAACTATTTTGCTGAACCATATTTTCAATCCTTGAGTTGAGGGACAGAGAGGTACAGTGAGTGAAACTGACAGTGTGCTGTTCTGTTCTAAACCAAATTTGCTGTTCCATATTTTCAATCCTTGAGTTGAGGGACAGAGAGGTACAGTGAGGGAAAGTGTCAGTGTGCTATTCTGTTCTAAAACTATTTTGCTGAACCATATTTTCAATCCTTGAGTTGAGGGACAGAGAGGTAAAGTGAGTGAAACTGACAGTGTGCTGTTCTGTTCTAAACCAAATTTGCTGTTCCATATTTTCAATCCTTGAGTTGAGGGACAGAGAGGTACAGTGAGGGAAAGTGTCAGTGTGCTATTCTGTTCTAAAACTATTTTGCTGAACCATATTTTCAATCCTTGAGTTGAGGGACAGAGAGGTAAAGTGAGTGAAACTGACAGTGTGCTGTTCTGTTCTAAACCAAATTTGCTGTTCCATATTTTCAATCCTTGAGTTGAGGGACAGAGAGGTACAGTGAGGGAAAGTGTCAGTGTGCTATTCTGTTCTAAAACTATTTTGCTGGACCATATTTTCAATCCTTGAGTTGAGGGACAGAGAGGTACAGTGAGTGAAACTGACAGTGTGCTGTTCTGTTCTAAACCAAATTTGCTGTTCCATATTTTCAATCCTTGAGTTGAGGGACAGAGAGGTACAGTGAGGGAAAGTGTCAGTGTGCTATTCTGTTCTAAAATTATTTTGCTGAACCATATTTTCAATCCTTGAGTTGAGGGACAGAGAGGTACAGTGAGTGAAACTGACAGTGTGCTGTTCTGTTCTAAACCAAATTTGCTGTTCCATATTTTCAATCCTTGAGTTTAGGGACAGAGAAGGACACTCGTAGAAATTATCAGTGTGCTATTCTGTGCTAAATCTTGTTTGTAGGGAGGGACAGAGTAGGACAGTGAGGGAAAGTGTCAGTGTGCTATTCTGTTCTAAAACTATTTTGCTGAACCATATTTTCAATCCTTGTGTTTAGGGCCAGAGAAGGATAGGCAGGGGACAGTGTCAGTGTCATTGTTGCTAAGCCTCCTGCACAGTATACACCTGAAGGTAGCCCTTATTGCTGTTTTTCCCATCTCCCTGCAGGCCATCCATTAAAATGTCTGGAAGCCAACCAAGGAGAGGCAGACAGTCAGGAGGCAAAAAAAGAGGGCAAGCAGGCTCTGTGTCTGGGGGCAACAGTGCTGGTCATGTACGCGGTGCATTGTCATCAGCACATGGCCATGGGACACGCTTGTCCTTGTTTTCGGCAGCTGGACATGTTGAGCCACATCATGCCGAAGACTTGGTAGAGTGGATGACCAAGCCCACCTCATCCTCCTCATCCTCTCTCACCCAGGCTCAGGGTACTGACAAAGCAGCTGCCAAAGCGTCCTCTTCTCTGGTATCATTATCTTCATTAGTCAATCCTTCCCTAGACCCACCATGCCCTCCTCCTGAGGAGTCCCCCGAACTGTTTGAGCACAGTGTTGGGTACATGCTCCAGGAGGATGCCCAGCGTTTGGAAGGATCTGATGATGATACCCAGCTAGAGGAAGGCAGCAGCGTGAGAGCAGAGAGAGGGGATGCTCAAGAAGGACACCAATCTGGCAGTCATGCTCCAGCAGCTGCAGCATATTGCCAGATTGGCTCCAATGATGAGGAGGGAGGGGATGATGAGGTCACTGACTTCACGTGGGTGCCTAATAGGAGAGAGGAGGAGGAGGAGGATGAGGAGGAGGCACATCTCCAACGAGGCAGGATGCCCTTGAGTGGCCAGCGTATGGGCAGCACACCGACGGAATCACACCGCAGAGCTCCGCCTGTGCAGGGCGCTGCCTCTGCCCGTCATGCAAAAAGTTCTTTGGTGTGGGCCTTTTTTGAGGCGAGTGCATCAGATCGCACAGCTGCTGTTTGCAACATATGTCTCAAGCGTATATCGCGTGGCCAAAACATCAGCCGCTTGGGCACCACATGCTTGATCAGACATATGTTGACATGCCATGCAGCTCGTTGGCAAGCCTACCTTAAAGACCCACACCAAAGAACAAAGCTGACCTCTTCTTGCACCGCATCAGCTGGGATCTCCAACCCCACTATACCTTCACTCCTCTCTGAAACCTGCTCTGAAAGGAATGAAGGTGTAGAATTAGGTGTGTCACAGGCAAGTACTTGCGGGCACTCTGCTAGCAGTACACCAACGTCCGATTCTAGCAGGCAAATTTCCCTGCCCCAGCTGCTGGACCGTCGAAAGAAGTTCACTCCCAGCCATCCACATGCCCAGCGGTTGAATGCTAGCTTGGCTAAATTGCTAGCGCTTCAACTGCTGCCTTTTCAGTTGGTAGACTCGGCCCCCTTCCGTGAGTTTGTGCAATGTGCGGTTCCTCAGTGGCAGGTTCCCAAACGACACTTTTTCGCACGGAAGGCTATTCCGGCTCTCTACAGGCATGTGGAAGGCAATGTCTTGGCCTCGCTGGACAGGGCGGTCAGCGGTAAGGTGCATATTACCGCTGACTCATGGTCCAGCAGGCATGGACAGGGACGTTACCTTTCTTTCACGGCCCATTGGGTCACTCTTTTGGCAGCTGGGAAGGATGCAGGACAAGGTGCAGTAGTGTTGGAGGTTGTTCCACCGCCACGCCTCCAAAATGCTACTACTGGTTGTGACACACCTCTCTCCTCCACCCTCTCCTCTTCTTCTTCCTCCATGGCCTCTTCCTGTGGTTTGTCCTTGGAACCAGCGGTGCTCCGTAGGCGTTCAAGGGGCTACGCAAGTACGCAGGCAAAAAGATGCCATGCCATGCTTGCACTGGTGTGTTTGGGGGACAGGAGCCACACTGGGGCAGAGGTCCTGTCTGCTCTGCAGGGGCAGGCCGAGAGGTGGTTGACGCCACGCCAGCTTAAGCCAGGAATGGTGGTTTGCGACAATGGCACCAACCTCCTCTCCGCCCTCCGACAGGGACAACTGACCCATGTGCCCTGTATGGCTCACGTCCTTAACCTGGTGGTGCAGCGGTTCTTGGGCAGGTACCCGGGCTTACAGGATGTCCTGAGGCAGGCCAGGAAAGTCTGTGTGCATTTCCGCAGATCTTATAATGCCAGTGCTCGCCTGGCTGAGCTTCAAAAGGAGTTGAACCTGCCCAAGAACCGCCTTATATGTGACATGCCCACCAGGTGGAACTCAACGTTGGCCATGCTGCAGTGGCTGCACACGCAGCAGAGGGCCATCAATGAGTACCTGTGCGACTACGGCACCAGGACAGGGTCAGGGGAGCTCGGGTTTTTTTCACCACGCCAGTGGGGCATGATCAGGGATGCATGCACTGTCCTGGCACCATTTGAGGAGGCCACGAGGATGGTGAGCAGTGACAGTGCATGCATCAGTGACACTGTACCTCTTGTCCACCTGTTGGAGCACACGCTGCGTGGAATAATGGACAGGGCACTTGAGGCAGAACAGAGGCAGGAAGAGGAGGACTTCCTTGCCTCTCAAGGCCCCCTTTACCCAGACAGTGTTCCTTCTGTCCCACCCATCGCACAGGAAGAGGAGGAGGAGGAGGAGGAGGAGGAGGAGGAGGATTGTGTCAGCATGGAGGTGGAGGCTGGCACTCAGCATCATCAGCAGCAGTCTTTTAGGGATGATTTACAGTCCCAAGAAACCAGTGGACTTGTACGTGGCTGGGAGGAGGTGGCTGCAGATCATGTTGTCCTTAGTGACCCAGGGGACTCCGGACTGAATGCCTCAGCTAACCTACGCTGCATGGCCTCCCTGATCCTGCAAAGTCTGCGGAAGGATCCTCGTATTCTTCGGATCAAGGAGAGGGACCATTACTGGCTGGCCACTCTCCTTGATCCACGGTACAAGGGTAAGGTTGCGGACCTTATCGTACCGTCGCAGAGGGAGCAGAGGATGAGACAACTCCGGGAGGCCTTGCAGAAAGGTCTGTGCAACACGTTCCCAGAGACTGGGAGGTTACAAACTCCTGGTCCTGGACAACGAGTTGCTGAGGCTTCGGGCAGTCAAAGAAGGAGCGGTGGGGAAGGTGGCCGTCTGACCGATGCGTTCAGACAATTCTTTAGTCCGCAGCCCCAAAGTATGATCGGTTCCAGCAACCATCGCCAGCGTCTGATATACATGGTGCAGGAATACCTAGGGGCAAGGTCAGACTTGGACACCTTCCCCACCGAAAATCCTCTGGCTTACTGGGTCTTGAGGATGGATCACTGGCCAGAGCTTGCACAGTATGCAATTGAGCTACTGGCCTGTCCTGCATCCAGCGTTCTTTCAGAACGCACATTCAGTGCTGCTGGAGGATTTGTCACGGATCACAAGGTGCGCCTGTCCACCGACTCGGTTGATCGACTGACTTTCATCAAGATGAACCAGTCTTGGATCACCACCAGCTACCACGCACCAGATGCTGATATAACAGACTAATTGATTTTAAAATGTCACATCCCTTCAAGACTGATGCTGATGCTGAGTGCCTGTGCTGTTATGTTGACTGGCTATCCTCCTCCTCCTCCTCCTCAATGATACGATTAACGATGATAGCTTGGAAGATCATTTTGGTTTATGGGTGACGCCACCAGTGGCTAAGGCCCAATTTTTCAGCCCCTGTTTAACAGGGGCGTGTAATTAAAATTTTTGATGCAATACTTTGCAACAGGCCTCATTGCTGTGCTCCAAGTACAGTATCTGTGAGGGGTTGCAGTGTTGTGCCACCAGTGCCTAAGGCCCAATTTTTCAGCCCCTGTTCAACAGGGGCATGCAATTATAATTATTGATCTAATAATTCACAGCAGGGACCATTGCTGCGCCCACCAAGAGTAACTGTCAGGCCTTACAGTGTTGTGGCACCAGCACCACCATCACCACCACCACCACCACCACCAAAGGCCTAATTTTTCAGCCCCTGTTCAACAGGGGCATGCAATTACAATTCTTGATCTAATAATTCACAGCAGGGCCCATTGCTGCACCCACCAAGAGTAACTGTCAGGCCTTACAGTGTTGTGGCACCAGCACCACCATCACCACCACCACCAAAGGCCTAATCTTTCAGCCCCTGTTCAACAGGGGCATGCAATTACAATTCTTGATCTAATAATTCACAGCAGGGCCCATTGCTGCGTCCACCAAGAGTAACTGTCAGGCCTTACAGTGTTGGGGCACCAGCACCACCATCAAAGGCCCAATTTTTACTACCACTGATCAACAATTATATGTTATTACAATTCCTGATATAATAGTTGACAGCAGGGCGTTCCAGCACCCACCAAGAGTAACTGTGAGTGCCTACAGTGTTGTGCCAACACCAACACCTAAGGGGCCAATTTCTGCAGAGTATATACGGCAGGTCCCTACTTTCAAACATCCAACTTACAAACAACTACTACTTGCAAACGGAAGAAGACAACAGGAAGTGAGAGGAAATCTACCCCTTGGAAGGAAAATTCTCTCCTGTAAGAATTAATATGGGAGAAAGGTGTCTCCTCTCTACTGATGCTTTATCACCAGTCCTTGTTTCAATAAAAACACCACATTTCAAAAACAGTTGTCATTGGGACGCAAAGTGAGGTGAAATGTTCTGAACAGGGGCACAGACAGCAAAAAAAATGTGACAGGGGTGATAACCGTTCCCTATGTTTTACAAAAAACAAAAAAAAAGGAATTTGCCATGGAGCTCCACTTAAACAATGCAGCTGTTCAAAATTATAAACAGATTCTACATAAGAACAAACCTACAGTCCCTGTCTTGTATGCACCGCCTGTATACGGCTGTTCAGAGTATATAGGTCCTTTTTTATTTTGTGTGCGGGGTTCCCCTTAATATCCATACAAGACCCAAAGGGGCTGGTAATGGGCTGGGGTAGGGGGGGGGGGTTGATGGGGTAGCTCTGCCATTTTTCCTAAAGATTTTCATCCATATTACCGGGACCACACATTGCATTAAAGCCGCAAGCAGTTTTAAATGACTTTTTTCCCTTTAGAAATGTTATTTTGTGCAGGGACAGTTCTAAACACGGGAAACACGTGGCACTTCACAGGCATACTTTAGACACCCCCCAGGTACAATATTTAAAGGAATATTTGACTTTTTTTTTTCACTTTATGCATCATTAAAATGACTGCTCCCGGAAAACGTCCGTTTTTAAAACTTATTTTTGCATTGATACATGTCCCCTGGTGCAGAAGCCGGGTTCCCAAACTCTGTTTCGGACAATAACATGGATAATAGTCGTTATAATTAGCACTTTAGAATCTTAACGTTTGCATCCATTGTATTTAATAGGGTTCTAATGTTCGTGCAAACTTTCGGTCCGTTCGCGGGTTCTGGTGCGAACCGAACCCGGGGGTGTTCGGCTCATCACTATTGCTCATCCCTCGTAAAAGCAATAAAGTTGATTAAAATTAAATTTAAAAAAAGAGACAATGTAAAAAAAGTTTCAAATTAAATAACAAAACAAAAATAATTTAAAGCACCCCCCCCCATGCTTACGTGTAAACACGAAAGCGTAAATAAGTCCCGCGCTCATATGTAAACTGTGATTGCACCACATATGTGAGGTGTCGTCACAAACCTTAGAGTGAGAGCAATAATTTTAGACCTTCTGGCAACCTGTATAGGCTTTTAAAGCATCGCTAATGGATATTTTTAAGTACCATATTTCGGTGCCACTCCACGGGCATACACAATTTTAATGCATGACATTTTAGATGTCTATTAACTCGGCGTAACATCATCTTTTATATTTTAACAAAAAATTATGTTGTAAAAAATGATTGTGTGCAGGAAAATCACTGTAATGTATTTTCCCCCCAAAAATTTAATTTCAAAAAACGCTGTGCAAATACTGTGTGACATAAAATATTGCAACACCCACCATTTTATTCTCTAGGGTCTCTGCTAAAATATATATAATGTTTAGAGGTTCTAAGTAATTTTCTGGTAAACAAATACAGATTTTTACATGTAGGAGAGAAATGTCAGAATTGGCTTGGGTGGAAACTGGTTAAACGATATTATCCTGTTTGATGTTGTATATGTTATTTTTATGTCCTGATTGCCTCCAGATGTCAAGAACAGAAATATTTCAATATAATATTAGATTTTTTATATAAATATGTAACAAGAAAACATAATTTTGAGAATTTCTTAGAAGGAAACAAAAATATATACAATAGTAAAAAACAAATGACAATAATGGCCTGTTTTGCTCTGTCTCTAAGATACAGTTTGTGTGAGATTTTTTTTTTTTTAGTCCAACACAATGCCCACTGTTAGACAATATTTCTACATCTCAAAGCAAAGAAAATGGCAGTTTGGCTACCAATTAAGTTGTTATTTCTAAAGACAACTGTTTAAATTGGAAAGAAAAACAGCTGGTGGCCATTTCTTTTCTCATCTTCAATTGTCTGCATGTTCTTTTCTGGCAAGGAAGCAAAGACATTTCTTCACATAACTGGTAAATTTACCTTTTCTATACAAGTAATATATTTCCCTAGATAATTTATTTTACGTACCAATATAAGTACATTTTTTGCTGAACTTTTCTTTCAGGCTAAGCAGCATCTATTTTAGAGAAGCTTGCTCCGGTGCTGCTGACTGCAAGAAACATCATTATTTCATTTATAGTGTGAACAAAATAGAACACTTTTCAAAAAATATAATATTTGAGTTATTCTGTGTCGAAATGCAGTAATATAAACTACATCATATAGTATAACTGAAAAAGAGTTATAGGAGTCAAACATATTTACAGAGCAGGAGTGGAATATTGTTTATTCTTGTTTTGATTTTTAGGGGCTAGTAGAAGCAAATGTTAGCAGAGATCAGGCCAAAATGTTTATTTTCTCCCGAGCTACTTTCTTTATACTAATGCAAATTTTCCTTATGTATACACCATTAAACAGAAGGAAATGGGCTAAAAAATGCGGGGGTTTGCTTCCTTTTTCTGTTCCTGAATTTATTTAAAGAGTGTATATATAGCCAAATGTTTTTTTTTTTGTTTGTTTTTTTAGTTTTAAATAGAGAAGAGATTTGTTTAAGCACTTCAGCCCCGGAAGGATTTACCCCCTTAATGACCAGGCAATTTTTTGCAATACGGCACTGCGTTATTTTAACTGAAAATTGCACGGTCGTGCGATGATGTACCATAACAAAATTGATGTCCTTTATTTCCCACAAATATAGCTTTCTTTTGGTGCTATTTGATCACCTCTGCAGTTTTTATTTTTTGCGCTATAAATAAAAAAAGAGCAACAATTTTGAAAAAATAAATAAATAAAATTTCTGTTACAAAACATATTCAATAAAATTTGTATAATATATATGTTTTTTGTTGTTGCAATAAAAATATGTAAAAAATCAAATTTCTTCATCCATTTAGGCCAATTTGTATACTGCTACATATTTTTGGTAAAAAAAAATCCCAATTAATATACTGTATATTGATTGGTTTGTACAAAAGTTATTGCATCTGCAAACTATGGGATAGATTTAGGGACTTTTTTTTTTTTTACTAGTAATGGCGGCTATCAGAAACTTTTAGCGGGTCTGCGACATTGCAGTGGACAAATTGGATGCTAAGTGACACTTATTGGGGACCAGTGACACCAATACAGTGATCAGTGCTAATAAAAATGCTCTGACACTGTATAAATGACACCAACAGGAAGGGGTTAACATCAGGGCCAATCAAAGGGTTAAATGTGTTCCCTATGTGTGCTTTCCTACTGTGTGGGAGGTGCTGACACTAGACAAAGAGAGAGATCGGTGTTCCTGATTAGTAGGAATCAGAGATCTCTCTCTTACTCTGTGACACAACGACGGTCTACCTTGTTTACATGAAGGATATTACCGCTCTGAAGCTTCTGAGTCCGTGAGACACTCCCGCCCCACTTTAAACACACACAGGTGCTGGCTCTGCACAATGTAGGCAAATGAAAGGAAAATCCTGGACTGCCGCATTCTGTAGAAGATGCTTCTTTATTTAAATAAAATCCATCACAGCACAGCAAATAAACCCAAAAATTGAAACCAGGAACAGGCTAACGCGTTTCACATCATAAGATGCTTACTCATAGCTAAATGTACAAGGAAATCAATCATGTATAAGAGCAAAAGTGGACTAGGCAATGGAAAACACATTAATCAGGTGCAACTCTTTAACACATAATAAAACCATGATTGAATCCAATGAGGTCAAAAACACACACACAGAGAGAGAACACACACCTGTGAATGAAAAAAGCAGTAGTCAAAATAATTAAAATAATATATTAATTCGTGAGTATAAAATATATATGATACATAATACAGTGAATATATTAAAAATACTTTATAGTGAAACTACTTAAATTAACAAAGAAGGGAAACTGTGTGTGTATAAGCGTGAAAAAGACCTAACGAAAAGTGAACAAAAAAGAAAAAGAAAAGAGAAAAGAAAAGAGAAGAAAATAAAAAGAAAGAAGAAAAAATGAAAAGAGAGAAAACAAGAAGAAGAAGAAAGCAGAATAAGTGTGCTAGGTGAGTGAATGCAAGTGAAGGGAACTAATGTAAAAATAGATCAGTAATAATATACATATGTGCAACTAAAAATAAATTATTAAATTGTGTGTAAATAATTATACATACGGTACATGAAAGTGTATGGATGAACACATATGTGTGTATACATATGTGTTACATCGTACTATGAATGAAATAATGCTATAGTGTATAATGTGTGATGTGTGTTGCACGTAAACATGATGACTATATTATTCAAAAGTGTATGTAAATGAACCTGTTGTGTCGAGCATATTATTTCTACGTATAGCCACCCGAATATTATAAGAATCCATGTTTACATATTAAAAGAGATGAGAAGTAAAGATGTTCTTATATGAGAACATATGTGACAAATCTACGTATATATAAAACACCAAAATATTTAGTTTAGAAAATAATTCATATGTTTATCTATTATAATTTTATATATCAAAATTAAAATTAAAATTCTTGGATAATGTTGGTAACCCTGAAACAGGGAATATCCTACCTGTGCTTATTTTATATGAAAACACTACTCAACATTATACTAGCCGCCAAAAAGGTACGGGTCCGACTACAAAAAATATATATATAATATTATAGTATAATTCATTATGTCTATGTAAAAGACCCAAAGAGACCTATAAGGGCGGCGTAAAGAACGAAAAAATAAGAAAAACAGGGAAAAACAGGAAAAAAAAAAGGGAAAAAACAAGGAAAGAACAAATGGGGGAAAAAGGAAATAATAAAATAAAATAAATTAAAAAAGGTAAAAAAGGAAAAGAAAGGGAAGGAGAAAGGGAAAAATTCTAGCCGAAATGCCATCATTCCACAGAATAAATATGTCCAGAAATAGATAGAACAGAACAAGAGCAGCAAGTGATCATGGAAAGAGAAAAAGGGGGGGAGGGGGGGAAAGAAAGGGGGGGAAGGGGTAAAGGGGAGGGTTTTTTTTGGGGGGGGGAGAAGGACAGGGAAACAGAAGGTGCGAGGAAAAACAGAGGATAGGAGAAGGTGAGATGAAAGGAGAAATGAGAAAAAGGAGAAAAGAATAGGAGGACAAGAATCAAAAACATTTATATGTATATATATACTTTTTCTCCAAATTCTATCAATCCATAATAATAGATTTACATATAATGTTCACGATACCTATATTTCCTGTTCCCTGTACCTCCAAAGGGAAAAAAACTGGACAGAAAGGAAAAACAGATCTAAGAAGACCGGGGAAAATTGAAAAGTGCGATTCCTCCAAAATAACATCGAATTATCCATATTGTCATACATTACATCGTATATTTAGTAAAAATGGGACACATCCCATTCAAAGTTAAGTCCCCGAGGACATCTGGTATTTAAAAGGAAAGTCCACCGAACTTCTTGTTTGCAAAGTAAATTGAACTTATCGCCACCCCTAAGGGGTCATACTATTTTATCAATACCCTGTATAACAAGGCTGGAAAAGGGCATCCGTACTGTATCTGTATCTCGTAGGGCTCCATCTTTGAGTAACATGTTGTCAGTCACCCAGCCTTTTTTGCAATACAACCAATTCCAGCAATTGGTTGTCATTTAAAGGCACATATAAATGTGGCGGTCGAAATTGTGTTTACTGTCCCTTTATTAAAAAAGATGATCTAGTCACCTCCACATCTACAGGTAAATCACATAAGATACATTCATTTATTAATTGTAATACACACTATATAATCTATGTGATCACTTGTTTGTACAGCATGCTCAGTTCAATATGTGGATCAACATTATCAATTAATACTTTTATTAAAACTCCCAGTTCTTCCAGAGCAATTTTGTGGTCATATTCAATAATGCATTGGGAAAAGCAATGATAATAATGAACCCATACCTAGTAGTCAGTCTCGTTTACTCTCATTGCTTGCTTTAGGTTACTGCACTTTGTAAATTAGCACTAGGTCATTAAATAAACTTGTGCATTAGAGTTGGGTGAATTTTTTCGGCCCGAGCATCAGTTCGGGCTGAACATTGGCTGTTTGTTTCATTAGAGGAACACCCAAATTTTCAGGGTGTTTGGTGGGTGTTTCCCCCGCCGAATGCCCTACAATGCACTGCGCGCTACACAGTGCATTCTGCCTGCGCCCTGACTGGGCAAAGCTTTCCCCAATCAGGGTGCAGTGAAAGCTGGTTGTTAAGGAGCGGGGCCGGGAAGCCGGCTGCGGCATCCTTAACAAACGATGAATCATCAGCTGTCAATGGGCTTCCCTGTTGACAACTGAATAAAAATTATTTTGCCCAAGTCCATACCAGGCCCTTCAGGTCTGGTATGTATTTTAAGGAGAACCACATGCAAAAAAAATCCATCTTTTTCTAACATGCAGCCTGCCAGGTCAGGAAAGAGGGGGCAACCGAGCACCCCACCCCCCACGGGCCAGTGGTTGTGGGGGTATGCGGGCAGGGGGCTTATTGGAATCTGGAAGTCCCCTTTAACAAGGGGGCTCCCAGATCCCCCCATGTGAATGAGTATGGGGTAGTACCCCTACCCATTCACCAAAAAGTGTCAAAAAGTAATAAAAACACAGAGACAATTTTTGACATTTCCTTTATAATTTTTTTTAACAAGAAATAAAAAACAGTGGTTCAGGAGTTCAGGAGGGGGGGGGGTGATCGTTTGCTCACCCCCCCCTTTCCTGACCTGCCAGGCTACGTGCTCCCCCACGCCATTTTTTTTCTTTCTTTCTTTTTTTTCCCAATAACTAGGTCCTGGCAAATTGCAACCGCAAGTCAATTTAAATGTGATTTGACTCATTTTTTTCTTTCGAAATTTCATTTTTGCTGCAGCATGTTCTATGCATGCTACAGATGCGCCACTTCTAAATGATTTTTTTGTTTTTATTGTTGCACTTTAAGCATCATTAAATTACTGCTCCTGAAAAAATTATTGTTTTAAAAAAAATGTTTTTTTTATGGCCAATTACTTGCATATAAGCCTTAAAAATGTGAACTTTTGATTCCTGTTCAGACTTAAATGGGGTTTTCCGTTCAAGTTAGAACTTTCCCCCTGTTCTGGAGTTCTGCTGCAAAGTAACTACTTAGTAACAACTAATTTATAATATGCTTTATACAACTATAGATGTATGCCACTTGTGGGTATGCACTACAGAGCCCCGCTGATTTTTTCCCCTTCCTCCTTACTCTGCCCCCCTGAAAGAGCCTAGAAAAAAAAAGAGTAGAAAAAAAAAATCTAAAAGTGAGGCCCGGAACAGAAAAGACAAAGGAAACAAGTAGTGGAGAGCCGGGTATGACAAGGTGGAAAGGAGAGTCGACAAAGGGTTAATTTGGAAAAGTTTTGAAGGGGAGGATTCAGGAGGAAAAGTGCTGGAGGGGGTAGGAGCTGTACAAAAGGTGGAGGCGGGGACTTCCAGGAGCAGTGAGGAAGACAGAAGGAAGCAGTTTGTCACGCTGCTCCTCTGTCATGTCTGAGAGGGATCCGATCCTGATGCACTTGCGGGCGGCGGCGGCAACGAGTGGACCCGCTTGGCTTCTGAGCCAGGTGGCTACAATGCTCCAGGTCCAGGCGGGGGGGTCGACCACCGGAGGTGAGGTTTTCCAAACGCGGCCTCCAGAGCGTTCTCGCCCGGCCCTTTCAGCAGAGATCAGCGCAATCCCAGGAGCCCACTTGTGGACCCGTCAGCCCCACCGGCAAAGGGCACCCATGCTTCGGCCAGGGGAGGGGGGCCGGGCGGAATCCCCGTCACCGGCAGACCTTGGGGGCGGGGCTATGGGCCGTAATGGCGCCCGTTCCTCGCCCCCATGGCGGGAGACTGAGGAGAGTGCGATCCCCCCCACCCCACCTGTCCCATCAAAGGGGGAGATACGGTGGGGGAGGAGCAGCGGTACGGCTGTCGGGCCATCCTCAGACACGGCCGGCGGCAGGGATGGTGGAGGACAACAAGCACAGCCTATCAGAGGATCCTCGAGCGCAGGCGGGCGCAGCGGTGTGGCTGGTGGCAAGGTCGAGCACAAGACGGCGGTCCACAGAAGTGCAGGGATCCACGGCCTTCAGGCTTGCTTTGCCTGGGGGGCTGCTGATGCCGAGGCTGCCGGCTCCTGAGGCGTGGTCAGCAGGGGAAATCTCAGTCCGGTGGAAGTAGAACACCAGGATCGTATGCCAGTGGGGGAAGCAAGAGCGACGGCTGTGGGGGACATGCCCGGTCAGCTCGGTAAGTCTGTCTCTGTTTCACATGTTATTTAAATGAGGCACTGTTCAGGTTATAGGGGGTGGGGGGTCCACGGTGACAGGGGTAGCGTTGCAGCTGGGGGGGTTGGCCTGCGAGTGTAGGGCAGTCTGCCTGTCACCCCCGGGATAGCTGGGCAAGTGCAGGAGTTGCTGGGGGGTTGCAGGATTGCGTCCAACGCTGTGCGGGCAGACAAGAGGTGCCCCAACTGGTGGCGCCATGGGTTGGCAGGAGTACAGAGAAGGCTGGGAATGGGGGGCCCCCGTGGCTGTGGCAGACCTCTCCACCGCTACGTCGGGAGTAGTGACAGTGAGTATGGTGGCTGGAGACAAAGGAGGGACAAGGGGGCTGCTGCCAGGTAAGACGTGGTAAGAATTGCGGATGCCGCTAAGTGGGAAGTTGACGTTTGTTTTGGGGGACCGTTGGGGCACCTGAAGCAGTAGGTATGGGACGAGATCAGTAAGGGTGAGTATGTGGAGGGGTTCTCATTACTCCCCCTGAAAAAAGTTAATTGGGTTAGGGTCAAGCCCGATGTATCAAAGAAGGAAGATACAGTTTATCCCACGGACATTCGTGAATTGGCTGCAGGCGTTCGTTATCGTTCACTATCGTGACCAGCGTGAGAAAAACCCGGAGCATTGCTCGACACTGTTCTGTTATATGTATGCACTAGGGGAGGCACATAGGACGTATGGGGGACCGTGTGGATGCGGTAGGACGAGCAGTTTGGGTGGCGGAGGGCGGTTCGACAGTTGCTCCGGTGGGATCAAAATGACATCAGCCTTTGGATGCGATTTATGTCTTTGACACGGGCCTTGAATCAGTTTCTTCAGGGGGGGCCAGGGGGGGCCTGCCTCTGGACTTCCGGCAGGAAAGAAGTGGGGGGGGTGCTGGCAATTTTAACAAGGGCTACTGTAAACTGTAAGTTTGGGGGGTTCTGCGGTTTTCAGCACAGGGGCTCCGGATGCAGAGGCAATCATCCCCCTGTCCTGCTGCTTTTAAAAGTAAAGCATGCTGGGTAGTTTGCTAGCAAGAGGGACAAATCCGGTGAAGGGTGAAGGGATGCAACCTTTCCTAAATAGGTACCCGGATAGGGCAGCTGCTACGATGTTTGGCCTCTGGAGTTTTCGGAGGGTTATAGGATACCGCGTTCCTTGACTGAGGTACCGACTATTGCGTGGAATTTGCGGTCTGCTCTACAGAATACGGGGGTGGTTTTGGACACATTTGGAAAGGAAGTGGCGCTGGGGCGCATGGGGGAGCCATTTACGGTTAAGCCATTGGGGGTTCGGTAGCTCACCGCTGGGGGGTGGTGCCTGAGAAGGAACCCAAGTTTCGACTTACTCACCACCTCTCGTTTTCAAAAGGGGGGGTCTGTTATCGATTTCATAGTCCTCGAAGTTTGTACGGTGTCTTACACTACTTTTGACGCTGCTGTCAGGTGGGTGAGGCACTATGGACAAGGAGAACTTGCTTTCAGGACACCCGGACAGCTTTCAGCTGTTGGTGTGCGGTTGGCAGGATGAGTTTTTGGGGATCAAGGTCTGCCCATGGGTTGCTCTATTTCCTGCGCAATGTTATAAGGTTTCATTTCAGTGGAATGGAATGGGTTGTTAGGGATGTGTCTGGCCTGCATTCCGTCATCCACTATTTTGATGATTTTCTGGGTATGGGGCCTCCTTCCTCTAATGTGTGTGCGATTCCTGTCCACGTTGCAGCGCATGGAGGGTAAGTTTGGGTGTCCGTTGGCAGCGGATAAGACTGAGGGCCTGACTACGGAGCTTAGTTTTATAGGCATCGTTATTGACTCTGGAGACAGGGAGGGTTGGCTGCCGAGGGACAAGGTAGAGAGTCACAGGCTTGGGTTTAGGGGGAAGATGGGGCAGGGTCCAGCTCCGGATGTTACAGTCTTGGTAGGTAAGTTTAATGCACCTGTCAAATTAATTTAATGGGTAGGGTTTTTATGCCGACGTCTGTCGGCGGCTACTGCTGGGGTTTCGTGCCCCGATCCAGGTCATCAGCCTGAACAGGGAGCTTAGGGAGGATTTGAGAGTTTGGCACACGTTTTGGGGATGTACAACAGGCAATCACCTTGGATGGCTGGACCGGTGAGCAGGGATGAGCCGAACACCCCCCTGTTCGGTTTGCACCAGAAATCTTTAGAACCCTATTAAATACAATGGACTCGAACGTTCGAAATCTAAAGTGCTAATTATAAAGGCTTATATGCAAGTTATTGTCCTAAAAAGTGTTTGGGGACCCGGGTCCTGCCCCAGGGGACATGTATCAATGCAAAAAAAAGTTTTAAAAACAGCCGTTTTTTCGGGAGCAGTGATTTTAATAATGCTTAAAATGAAAAAAAAAGTGAAATATTCCTTTAAATTTCGTACCTAGGGGGTGTGAATAATATGCATGTAAAGTGGCGCATGTTTCCTGGGCTTAGAACTGTCCCTGCATAAAATGTAATTTTTGAAGGAAAAAAAGTAATTTAAAACTCACTCGCGGCTATTAATGAATTGTCGGCTCCCGGCAATACATAGAAAAGTCATTGATAAAAATAAAATAAAAAGCGTAGGGGTCCCCCAGAATTCAATTACCAGGCCCTTCAGGTCTGGTATAGATATTAAGGGGAACTCTGCTGCAAATTAAAAAAAAAATGCGTGCGGTTCCCCCTAAATATCCATACCAGGCCCTTCAGATCTGGCATGGATTTTAAGGGGAACTCCACCCCAAATTTTAAAAAAAATGGCGTGGAGTCCCCCCAAAAATCCATACCAGACCCTTATCCGAGCACGCAACCTGGCAGGCCGCAGGAAAAGAGGGGGGGACGAGAGAGCGCCCCCCCCTCCTGAACCGTACCAGGCCACATGCCCTCAACATGGGGAGGATGTCCCCATGTTGATGGGGACAAGGGCCTCATCCCCACAACCCTTGCCCTGTGGTTGTGGGGGTCTGCGGGCGGGGGGCTTATCGGAATCTGGAAGACCCCTTTAACAAAGGGGACCCCCAGATCCCGCCCCCCCTATGTGAATTGGTAAGGGGTACATTGTACCCCTACCATTTCACGAAGAAAGTGTCAAAAAATGTAAAAAAAAGCACTCACACCTTGGAAAAGTCCTTTATTAAAAAATAAAAAATTAATAAAAAAAAAAACATTCCAGCGGTGAAATCCAGTGTCCCGCGGCGATCCGATGTCCAGCGCTGTCCGTCATTGGCTGAGCCTGAGCGGACCTGATGGGGAACTTCCTCCGCAGTCTATTACATGTATAGACCCGCCCCTTCTAATGTTCCCCATCAGGTCCGCTCAGCCAATGACTCGGTGTAAGGCTGAGGACCTGATGTGGAACATGAGAAGGGGCTGGTCTATACATGTATTACACAGTGAGGGAAGTTCCCCATCAGGTCCGCCCCCTCGGTATGTCAGACCCCGCCTACCTCATTGGCCTGAGCGGACCTGATGGGGAACTTCCTTCATTGTGTAAATTTAAATTACACAGTGAAGGAAGTTCCCCGCTCAGGCCAATGACGTAGGCGCGGTCTGACATACCGAGGGGGGCGGACCTGATGGGGAACTTCCCTCACTGTGTAATACATGTATAGACCCGCCCCTTCTCATGTTCCGCATCAGGTCCTCAGCCTTACACCGAGTCAAAGGCTGAGCGGACCTGATGGGGAACTTTAGAAGGGGCGGGTCTATACATGTAATAGACTGCGGAGGAAGTTCCCCATCAGGTCCGCTCAGGCTCAGCCAATGACGGACAGCGCTGGACATCCGATCGCCGCGGGACACTGGATTTCACCGCTGGAATGTTGTTGTTTTTTTTTTTAATAAAGGACTTTTCCAAGGTGTGTGTTTTTTTTTTTTTGACACTTTCTTCGTGAAATGGTAGGGGTACAATGTACCCCTTACCAATTCACATAGGGGGGGCGGGACTGGGGGTCCCCTTTGTTAAAGGGGTCTTCCAGATTCCGATAAGCCCCCCGCCCGCAGACCTCCACAACCACCGGGCAAGGGTTGTGGGGATGAGGCCCTTGTCCCCATCAACATGGGGACATCCTCCCCATGTTGAGGGCATGTGGCCTGGTACGGTTCAGAAGGGGAGGCGCTCTCTCATCCCCCCCTCTTTTCCTGCGGCCTGCCAGGTTGTGTGCTCGGATAAGGGCCTGGTATGGATTTTTGGGGGGATTCCACGCCATTTTTTTTTAAATTTGGGGTGGAGTTCCCCTTAAAATCCATACCAGACCTGAAGGGCCTGGTAATTGAATTCTGGGGGACCCCCATGCTTTATTTTTTATTTTTATCAATGACTTTTGTATGTATTGCCGGTAGCCGACAATTCATTAATAGCCGCGAGTGAGTTTTAAATGACTTTTTTTCCTTCAAAAATTACATTTTATGCAGGGACAGTTCTAAGCACGGGAAACATGCGCCACTTTACATGCATATCATACACACCCCTAGGTACAAAATTTAAAGGAATATTTCACTTTTATTGTTTCACTTTAAGCATTATTAAAATCACTGCTCCCGAAAAAACGGCAGTTTTTAAAACTTTTTTTTGCATTGATAGATGTCCCCTGGGGCAGGACCCGGGTTCCCCAAACACTTTTTATGACAATAACTTGCATATAAGCCTTTATAATTAGCACTTTAGATTTCTCCCATAGACTTTTCGAATTTGCCGCGAACACCCCAATTTGTTCGCTGTTCGGCGAACGGGCGAACAGGCAATGTTCGAGTCGAACATGAGTTCGACTCGAACTCGAAGCTCATCCCTACCAGTGAGTAGTTTTGATTTAAAGTTGGTCACGAAGGCAGCAGGGTATACAGGTTATGGGGCGTTCTGGCAAGGGCAATGGAGTGCAGAATCTTGAACTAGATCCTGAGTGAAGGCGGGGCTCCTTCGGTACATGGTACCGTGGGAATTGTTTCCAGTGGTCCTGGCAATGGACCTGTGGGGGGAGGCATGTAAGAACTTGAAGATTAGGTGGAACTGTGACAGCATGGGGGTGGTTCAAGTTATCAAATGGATTTTCCGCGTCGTCACAGCCGGTGGTATGGTTGCTGTGCCATTTAGTTTGGCGTTGTTTACAGTTGAACAATTTTCTGTATGCTGTGCATCTCCCGGGCAGTGACAACACACTGGCTGATGCACTGTCTCGGTTCAGGGGGACAAGTTTAGGGAGCTGGCTCTGTCAGCAGAGGAGGAAGGATCAGGAGACAGGTGAGTGGGTCGACATGGGCAGCTCACTCTAAGGTATGGAGGGAGCGGTTGGCTTTCATACGGCTGGCGGAAGCTGAGCTGGGTGGTCCGAGACAAGGTTGTGGAAGGTATATTGTGTTACAGGCACATTGAAGGAAGGGGGTCAGTGTCTGCCATGGGGCGGAATCTGGCGGGTTCGGCCCCTTTTTTGTTCAAGATGCAGGCCTGACGGATTTCACAAATGATTTTGGATGAAACAAGCGTTTAAAGGGTATCACATGTGCCACCCACAAAAAGACTTTAGGAGGCTGGTCTCTTTTTCAATTCTTTAGGCCATTTGTGTAAAATTGGGGTCAGTATGTTACGCGGGTTATGAGATAATTTGGTTTACAGCTGCTTTTTCCGTAGCATTTTTTGGAGCATTTCGGGTGGGGAAGTTAGGCCCATCCAGACGGGTTGCAAGGGGGTTGCTGGCCCAGGATGTGTATGCTTCGGAAGACTGGGTGGTGTTACGTTGGCACAGGTTTAAAAATGGATCAGAAGGGAAAGAGGTGAGTGTTCAGCTGTTTTCACTGCCTGGTGCGAGGATTTGCCTGGTGCGAGGGGTATGGGACTTTCTGGGAGTTTGTTCGGTTGGGGGTGGGCTGTTCTTATTGCATGGGGATGGGTCATATTTTTCCAGGTTTTACTTAGTGGCGGTTTTCAGGGAGTGCCTCAGAGTGGGGGGGGGGGTTTGACTGCATGCAATTTGCCTCAAACTCCTTTCGCATTGGGGGGCCCACAGAGGCTGCCAGGTGTGGGTTGGATGAGGCGGCAGTTGAGAGGTTTGGGCGGTGGCAATCCAGGAGATTTCGCTTTTATGTGCACCCACAACGGTTAACAGATCGAGTTTTTGTGAGGGGGTACGGGTTGTAGGGGGTGGTTCAACTTGTTAGTTTTACTGCTGTCATGTTATGTGTGTTGTGTTGGTGTTGGTGCTTCCCCTTGTTTGTTTGTTATGTCATTTCAGATGGAGGTCACACACGCCTTGTCTGGATCTTATGGCTTTTTGGGGGGCCAGGAGAGCAGATGCTAGACCAGTGGCAGACAGCTTGGGTATCTCTCGGAGGGAGGTATGTACTCGGTGGCTGGAAATTTCAGGGATGGTGTGGAGCAGGGTAGTGCGAGGATTATTAAGCTTGCATTAAAGTGAACAAGGTGGTGGGTAGATTTGTGTCACATAATGGGGGTTTGGGTTATCAGACATATGGAGTTGAAGTTTAATGTGGGATTGTACCTGCGGGGTGATAGAGTTCATCTCTCGGCTGAGGGTTAGATCTATGGGCGCTGGGTCTTCCGGATGGGATTCAGCGGGCCCTGCGGGTGTGGAGGGCCCTTAAGGTGTTATCCTTGCGGGCTGTGGTGGTGTCTTTGGTCTTTGATGGTGGCAGAAAACAGATGTGATGGAAGTGGTGGGGGGCTCATCCTTGGTATGGGCCCCTCTGGGGTATTCCAGTGGAACAGTGTCTGCTGGAATACGGTATTATTTGCACTGCGGGGAAGGGTTTGTCTCCGAGCTGGTGATAAAGCTGGAGGCCTGGTATGGTAAAAGGTCCCGCAGCGTAGTGGTGGAAAATGTTAAGTTCGGGGTGCCGTCAAAGACCAACAGGCTGGGTGTTTAAAAGTTGTCGTTACAAAAGTTATTTGGAAATAATTAAAATATTTTGGTTAATAAAAAAGGCTGCTATGGCCATTTATACTCCAAACTCTTGTCTGGGCTTATCATTGGATGGTGGTATGGGAATGGGGGTGTGGGGAGTTTGTGGGGTTTAAGGGTGGTAAGAAAAGTTTGGGATATCTTAACTACTATCTTGACTACACTGGTCAAGTGAGGCCCGGAACGGAAAAGACAAAGGAAACAAGTAGTGGAGGGCCGGGCATGACAAGGTGGAAAGGAGAGTCAACAAAGGGTTAATTTGGAAAAGGTTTGAAGGGGAGGATTCAGGAGGACAAGTGCTGGAGGGGGGAGGAGCTGTACAAAAGGTGGAGGCGGGGACTTCTGGGAGCAGTTGGTGAGGGAGACAGAAGGAAGCAGTTTCCCACCCACCCTCCCTATTGTTTTGTCTTTGTGTGTTTTTCGTTGTTTCTTTTTATTTCAGGATCAATAGATTTTGGGTCGTCATAGCAGCTGTGTAACGGCGGTGTCTTTGGTCTTTGATGGTGACAGAAAACAGATGTGATGGAAGTGGTGGGGGGCTCATCCGTGGTATGGGCCCCTCTGGGATATTCCAGTGGAACGGTGTCTGCTGGAATACGGTATTGGTTGCACTGCGGGAAAGGGGTTGTCTCCGAGCTGGTGATACGGCTGGAGGCCTGGTATGGTAAAAGGTCCTGCAGTGTAGTGGTGGAAAATGTTAAAGGAACACTAAAGGTTCCCGTTTTTTTTTTAAATAACAAACATGTTATACTTACCTCTACTGTGCAGCTCGTTTTGCACACAGTGGCCCCGATCCTGGTCTTCTGGGGTCCCACGGTGGCTGTCTCGGCTCCTCCCCGCAAGGACTCCACACCATAATGCGAGCGAGCGAGCATGGTGTGGAGTTACTGCGGGCGCGCTCCCGTGATACAGCGGCGACTATAGCCGCCGACTGTATCACTCGGCCCCACCCCCCGGCGCGCCGCTTCATTGGATGTGATTGACAGCAGCGCCAGCCAATGGCTGCGCTGCTTTCAATCCATCCACAGTAGCCAATCAACGGCCAGGCTCAGGAACTCGGAGGATGACGGGAGCGAGCGCGGGACTTTCGAGGGGCCAGGTAAGTAAAACGGGGGCTCGGGGGGGGGGGCGGTATTGTCAAATGTTTTTTCACCTTAATGCATAGAATGCATTAAGGTGAAAAAACATGTACCTTTACAACCCCTTTAAGTTCGGAGTGCCGTCAAAGACCAACAGGCTGTGTGTTTAAAAGTTGTCGTTACAAAGGTTATTTGGAAATAATTAAAATATTTTGGTTAATAAAAAAGGCTGCTATGGCCATTTATACTCCAAACTCTTGTCTGGACTTATCATTGGATGGTGGTATGAGAATGGGAGTGTGGGAAGTTTGTGGGGTTTAAGGGTGGTAAGAAAAGTTGTGGATATCTTGACTATTATCTTGACTACACTAGTCAAGGTTTGAAAAGGTATCATATTCCATAAGGTGTCATATCACACAAATATAAATCAAAGACCAGTAAGTACCTGGTAACTCATTGATAAGGTGAAATGAATCTTTCGTGACCATGTTTTATGGGAAACAACCTTCCTGTCTATTCAATGATGCAGTAAGTTCCTTCATTTGCATTATTTTATTTACTGCTCTGATACAATGCCCTATGGTAGGAGGAGCTCTGGCTGCATTAAGAAGATGCCTCACCACTGATTAGTGATACTTACTTTTAGAGAGAGAACTAAGATGTAATAAACAGGCTGCTGGATTCTGGTCAATGGAGAGGCCAGTAAGGTCCTTAAAAGAGAATTATGTTTTTTTTTCTTCTGCTAATCATACTTACCTATGTGAATGCAGCATCAGACCGATGCTGTAGATGTCCCCCGGCATCTCTGCACTGAGAACCGAGCCACCGAACACCGCAGATGTCAGTCAGCATCGCTCCTGCACTGCTCCTCTGCGCTCATTGGAGCGCTGGGCTGTGGAGGAGTGGGGATCAGCCGTCTCAGCATCTCAGCAGCTCGCTGAGACTGTCATAAGTCAAGGCAGCTGGCGGATCCAGACTTGGGAAGTCGGGATGACGTGCTGCCTTGACTGATGGCAGTGACGTCAGCGGAGAGCAGACTTCAGACCGCTCTCCGCTGAAAACAGGTCACCGGAGTGCAAAACGAATTGCACTCTTGTGACCCTTAGGAGAAGCTGAGCCTAAAAAGCTCAGGCTGGACTACTCCTTTAATCAAGACACAGATATTTTGCCAACAAAGGACATATTTGGGGACATGTCCATAATATATGAAAAAGCGTTCCCTTTTCCTCTCCACAACACCAACAAATAGAGTCTGCATTCGGAAACATACGGTGCAACTTCTGGGGATATATACCACCTGGTCAACAACTTACTGTATATCCTGATTCCTGCAATCTGGAAGATATAGATGATTTGTGTATAAAATGAAAAATTAAATCTCTTTGCTCAGTAGATATTGTTGTATTCAAATCTCTTTTCGATGCAGCACTATAGAACCGAATAAAAGATTCTGAGGGTACAATCAATTCAGCATACAGTATGCCTTCGAGAGACACAGTCATATGATTTGACCGGCTTTTGAAGACTAAATAGAAAAGTTAAAGTCAGTTTCCTTGAACTTGCTATATCAGTATCAAAGTAATATTGGCAAAAAGTGCACACAAGGATATAAATCAAATAAAGCAAGTCGTGTAAGGATAAAAGTTAGGACAAAGCTTAAAACTGAATTCTAGGCAAGCAACTAAATATATAGTTGAAACAATTATATGGTCTATGTTTTACACGCCAAAGTATTTGTATTTCTGCCAATCCATTCATGAGATATACAGGTATAGTACATTCCCATGCCAGGTAGCAGAACTAGGTTGATGGTTGTCTTATCTCTACCATAAGTAGTACAATTAAGTCAGTCTCCCTGTCCCCAGATTGTGAGAGAACAGCAACAGACTGAAAAGGCATCCCTCTGCTGTCTCCTGTCAGCATTTCCCTTGTTAGCATTTGTACAGACATGATTGGCTTGTAATACTGCCCAAAAACAAAATTACTTTTATTTTTAAATCTCTATGAAATTCAAACGGATTTAAATGTTCCTCTCGCACACAACCCCTGGGAAGCCTTAACTAAGGCCCAGAGGAAGCTGGTGGGGTTTATGTTCCTGGCTGCTTGGTAGACATTGGCCATAGCCTAGCCTCAACCGTTCATTAATTTAGTAGACATTGAGCAGCAGCTTATGGGAACCATGGCTCACGAGAAGCTTGCATCTATACTTAAGGATACCCACGCCAAATCTTTGAAGATTTGGGACCCATGGATAACTTATAATAACCACTTAAACCTGGACCATTCTTTACTCTCTATTTGAACATCTGGATGGACTATTTTTTCATTGTGCAATGGGCTGGCCAGTACTGGACCCTCCCCCTCTTGTTCCAAACCTTAAATCTCAATAAACTTATCGTAAAACAAATCTCTATGAAAGTATACTTGGATAGTTAAGGCCGGTGTCATAGAAACAAGTATCCCTACTGAAGGATTTCCCCTCTATTCCTGTTTTGGTGGCAGCTCAGCATTTTGGATTCATACATACCTTAATTTTCGGTGACATGGTGATTGGGAGAGTTAAAGGGGTTGTAAAGGTTTGTGTTTTTTCACCTTCATGCATCCTATGCATGAAGGTGAAAAAACACCCGGCAATCACGGGCCCCCCCCCCAGCCCCCGTTTTACTTATCTGAGCCCGTTCACCTGCTCGCCTCATCCCCGGTGTCCTCTTCTCCGCGGAGTCTCAGCATTGATTGGATAGATTGATAGCAGTGCAGCCATTGGCTTCCGCTGCTGTCAATCAAATCCAATGACGCGGCTGCTGGGGGGTGGGACCGAGTCATACACTCCGCATCTATGGAGTGTATGACACAGGAGCGTGCCCGCAAGGTAACCCCCTCGGGAGAGAGCTTCCCAGAGGGGGTTAGCTATTGCGGGGAGGAGCCGAGAGAGCCACCGTGGGACCCCAGAACAGGAGGATCGGGGCCACTCTGTGCAAAACGAACTGCACAGTTTAATTAACCTTTAGTACCACTTTAAGCCCATCATACATGGATCATTTCAGCAGGCACCGGCTGAACTTGGATCCATGTATGGGCAGGCTGGTTATATACAAGTTGATCTATCAATCAACTTGGGTACAACCAGCCTGTTGGAAAATTTTCCCTCGATCAGTGCCACTGGCTATAGCTGGGAGTGCTGATCAGCGTATTCTGATAGCAGGAAAGTCTCTCTGCGGCCACAATATAATAGGTCAGCGGGAGGGATTCCCCCATCTGCCTCAAATGTGCAATCTAGTCATTTTCTTTCGTTCAATCCACTGTTTGAATGAAAAAAAAAATACTCATGTATGGCCAGTCTAATGCCGCGTACACACGGCCATTTTTAATGTCATTTTTCTTGTTTCCTCTCAAGCCTGCCTTGCCTACACACGATCATGAAAAAAAATGCTAGAGCAAAGCGCGGTGACGTACGAAATGTACGACGGCACTATAAAGGGGAAGTTCCATTCGGATGGCGCCACCCTTTGGGCTGCTTTTGCTGATCATTGTGTTAGTAAAGTTTGGTGAGAGACGATTTGCGCTTTTCAGCCTCGTGCTCTTCAGTCCGTTACAGCGTGACGAATGTGCTATCTCCATTACGAACGATAGTTTTACCAGAACGAGCGCTCCCGTCTTATACTTAATTCTGAGCATGTGCGTTTTTTTTCCCCTCGTAAAAGCATACACACTACCGTTTTTTAACGATGTTAAAAAGAACGACGTGAAAAAATAGAGCAGGTTCTAATTTTTTTTAGCCCATTTTTCACGTTGTTAAAAATGCTCTGGAGCCTACACACGATAGTTTTTAATGACCAATTTAAAAAATGGCATTTTTAACGTCATGAAAAACGGTCGTGTGTATGCGGCATAAGAGAGAGTGCATGACAGTGATGCAGAAAAAAAAAACTGCAGTGAGTTAAAAAAAAAATGACATGGGTTTTATTTAACCCTTTATCACTCTAACCAAATCTAAAAGAAATGTTTTGCCTTTAGTTAAAATATTAACAGGTAGCTTTTTTTTCTGACAAAAAAGACTGTTTGTCTTTTCTGCAGTCATTTTTTTCCCTCTGCTTGTTAGCATTTGTTCAAATTCTATATCGAGATGCTCATATGAAGCTTATTGTACAATCTTGACATTCTGTGGAGGAAATATTTCTCAAGCTCAAGATGGTCAAAGGCTTAGGATTAAGAAGAGCAAAAAAAAAACAACAATGGGGAGTCTTGGCATTGCATTACTGGAGGAGAGCACTTTGTGAGGTAAGTGTGCCATAATGTGTAAATTTGCTAACCCTAAGGCTACTTTCACACTGAGGCGTTTAAAAAACGCCTATTTTTCAACTAGCGCTATTGCCGCGTTTTTGTCGCGTTAGCGCTAAAAATAGCGCCAACGCGCTAGCGTTTTGTTCGCGTTTTCTAAGCGTTAGCGTTAGATTATAAAACACACCCCAATTACATCACATCCTGTCCACTTCCTTGTTTTCCGTGGGTGAAGAGACAGAAGGAAGAGAACATGGATTTTACAGAGCTAATGTTACTTTTTGTGCTAATGTTTTGGGAACATACCTTGAACCAGAGGCAGGAACGTCGCTGTTGGATACATCCCATCCTCCAAACACACTCCTCAAGAGGACAATTTGTGTTACTTTATCAGAACTTGAGAGAGCACCCAGAAAAGTTCAAAAATTACACTCGGATGAGTATGGCAACGTAAGTGATAAGATACTATCACATTGAGACTTTTCTCTAAATTAACACGACACAACCCTAACCCTAATCTCCCTTCTACTAGGTATAATCCCTCCACCCTAACCCTAATCTCCCTTCTACTAGTCTCCAACCCTTAACCCTAACCCTAATCCCACTTCTACTAGTCTCCAACCCTTAACCCTAACACTAATCTCCCTTCTACTAGTCTCCAACCCTTAACCCTAACCCTAATCTCCCTTCTACTAGTCTCCAACCCTTAACCCTAACCCTAATCTCACTTTTCAGACTGCAAAATCCTTATTTGTCCAATATTATTCATAAACATAATAATTATATTTTTGCAGATTTGACTTTCTGCTAGACATCTTAACCCCTGACTTGTTAAGACAGGATACCAATTTCAGGTTGGCAATATCACCATGTGAACGTTTACTAATAACGCTAAGGTATATATATATATGAATACTTAACATGTGCATGTTTAAACACGTAATAAAATGGCACTTAAATTTCAAAGCCAAAAAATATATATTATTTATTGCATATCTAATTTTTAAAATGCACAACATGTGCCAAAGATTAAACAAAATAACAAATAGCATCAACATGTGCATTTAGTCGTTACTAATTTTCATAAGAAATAACAAATTTAACAAAACAAAGAATAAGACAACAAATTATAGATTTTGATATTGGGAAGGATGGTGTGTCTCCTCTAGAGGGGTGGGAGGGGGAGCTTGGACATTGTGAAAATATGGCTGTACTTCGTAATGTACTCCCTGAAAACGTTGTGGGTTTGGTGGAATTTGATAATTAGGATAGGAGTGTTGGGACATGACGTGAAATCGTGACCCTGGAAATGATGTGTATGATTGGGTTCGTGAGGTACCTGGACCCTCATGCCTCCCATAAAACTGCTGACTGGTGTTGCCCTCATATGTTGTATCTATATTTGGATTAGTTTGGGGTTGAAAAGAATGAATCAGTCTTAACATTTCTGCCCTCATGGTGCACTGGTGTTCAGATGGAACTTTTGCCATTTGAGGCACCAGGCTTTTAGCAAAGGACTCCAATTCACCTCCATCTTTCTCTTGTTTTTCGAATAATTTTTTGACAACCTCAAGGAAGTCCTTTAGAAATTTGTTGTTTGTTTGTTTTTTTGGGTCGAAGTCTGTTGCTGGCCAATGGTGGTTCATTTGTTTCTGCTTCAGTTTCGGAAATGTGAGACAATTCATCTTCATCCAATAATTGCCTTGTCTGTTCTGCATCATCATGCTCTTCATCTGTGTCACTCTCCATATTGCTTTCTGTTCTGCAATTTAATTAGATAATTAAAAACTATTTCTACCGTGCATGCCTTCAAAAAATTGTGAATATTATGTTATCCAATTTTTAGACCAAGAAATTAAACATTCCTTAATAAAATTTTTAAGACTTACGGTCTCAACTCCATGACGGGCTTCAGGAACATGAGCTCCTCGTAGTGGCAATACACTCTACATTTTCGCTTTCCTGCAGAACCACTTCTTAATTTGTTTTGTATAAGGTGTTCTCTGCGGAAATTATCTCGCATTGTCTTCCACCTTTTCTTGATTACTCGTACTGAAATAATTTGTTCGTTTTTTTAAATTACAGATATCTTGGTACTGGAAATACTTATACATCTTTACACTATGAATTCAGAACAGGAATCTTGACAATTGGAGAAATTGTTAAGTTAACATGTGATGCTATTTGGAAATTGAAAACTACCTTCATGCCTATTCCAAATAAAGATAAATGGAATGATATTGCTAATCATTTCTGGAGCAAAACAAACTTTCCTAACTGCCTGGGGGCAATTGATGGAAAACACATTCAACTAATCAAACCCTGTCACAGTGGTAGCCAATTTTTTAATTATAAAAAATATTTTTCTGTTGTGCTTATGGCTGTGGTTGATGCAGACTATAAATTTATATATATTGATGTTGGAGCATTTGGGAGTTCTGCAGACTCTTCAGTTTTTAATAATTCAACATTTGGTAAGCGTATTCAATATAATCGCCTTGATTTGCCAGAAAACAAACCATTACCTGGTACAGAAAGTCCAGATATGCCATTTATTTTTGTGGCTGATGATGCTTTCGCTATACACGAACATTTAATGAAGCCCTACTCGCGGAGGAATCTGGACACCCAGAAGAGAGTTTTCAATTATCGTCTCTGTCAGGCACGTAGGCTGGTTGAATGTGTCTTTGGCATTCTTGCCAACAAATGGCAAATATTCCTTAAACCAATAAATCTAAAGGTTGAAAATGCCTGTAAATTAATAAAGGCAGCATGCGTTTTGCACAATATAGTAAGGGATAGAGATGGTGTAAATTTTGAGGACACATTGTCTCACAATTTAGAGTCTGCTGATTTTCCTCATGTGCGTGGTCCAACATTGGGTTTCCGAATTAGGGATGAATTAGCAAATTATTTTTTGAGCCCTGCAGGAGCTGTAAGTTGGCAAGGAAATATGATCTAAAATTTAAAGGTAATGCATTCTAATTATCAATAATTATTTTTTAAAAATTTGGGTTGTTGTCTGCAAGTTTAGACTTTCAAACAAAACAGCCTTTTTTTTTGTATTTGACTTTGTTGGAATATCCTGGAATGATTCCTAAAATAAAAAATATGTTTTCTTGCACCTTTTTTCAACTTAGTTTATGAGTTCAATACTAAAACTATTATACAGTACCTCACAAAAGTTTGTACAGCACTAAGGCTCCATGTACACTGTAGCTAAAATTAGTCAGTTTGGAATGCAGGATTGCTGCCAGGAAAACGCTATTGAAGGCCAGGTTTGCACTGGCCTGCGGGAGTGAAGCTGTGCGAGTTCAGGTGAACTTGCCCGATTTATCTCCCACTGGTCAGTCCCGATTTCTGAGCCAATTCCACAGACATCTGTGCATGTTTCTGCACAGATGTCAACAGGGCCGCCATGAGGAATTTTGTGGCCCCTTACACAGCTTCAGGCATGGGCCCCCTGGCTGGAGCAGAGGAGAACCGAGGGGGGGTGGGTGCTGCCACATTAAGAAGCGGGGGGGGGGTGCTGTCGAACTCGAACAAAAAACAAAAAAAGGGTGGTTGCCATCCAGGCCCAAAAAAAAAAATTTTAATTAATTGATAAAAAAATGGGAGGTTTCCATCCGGGGCCATGGGGACCTCAGGGCCCCTTACACGTGTACTGCCTGTACCCCCCTGATGGCGGCCCTGGATGTCAATGTCATTGGCGGTTTGAGAACACAAAAATTAGTACATAAAGTAATTACTAAAATTTTTGCTAAGCCGCATATGCGGCGTGCCACCGATTAGGGCGGGGGCATTGCCATCAATTAGTGGCAAATCATGTCGTTTTGTCCTTGTCTTTTGACTGTCAAATCATATGTCCAAACAGCTTTATACTCTAAAAAATGATGACAATGGCAACGCCCTAATCGGTGACAGAACGCATCTTAAGCCTGGTTGAAGTGGGATTAGGGTTAGGGTTAAGGGTTGGAGACTAGTAGAAGTGGGATTAGGGTTAGGGTTAAGGGTTGGAGACTAGTAGAAGTGGGATTAGGGTTAGGGTTAGGGTTAAGGGTTGGAGACTAGTAGAAGTGGGATTAGGGTTAGGGTTAAGGGTTGGAGACTAGTAGAAGGGAGATTAGGGTTAGGGTTAAGGGTTGGAGACTAGTAGAAGAGGGATTAGGGTTAGGGTTAAGGGTTGGAGACTAGTAGAAGGGAGATTAGGGTTAGGGTTAAGGGTTGGAGACTAGTAGAAGTGGGATTAGGGTTAGGGTTAAGGGTTGGAGACTAGTAGAAGGGAGATTAGGGTTAGGGTTAAGGGTTGGAGACTAGTAGAAGTGGGATTAGGGTTAGGGTTAAGGGTTGGAGACTAGTAGAAGTGGGATTAGGGTTAGGGTTAAGGGTTGGAGACTAGTAGAAGGGAGATTAGGGTTGAGGGATTAAGCCTAGTAGAAGTGGGATTAGGGTTGATCTTTTGGCACTTGAGACTACTCTGAGTGGGGTTAGAAATGCTTTGGCTGTTGAACTTTTGGCACTTGAGACTACTCTGAGTGGGGTTAGAAATGCTTTGGCGGTTGAACTTTTGGCACTTGAGACTACTCTGAGTGGGGTTAGAAATGCTTTGGCGGTTGAACTTTTGGCACTTTACATTCACACTCCTGCTTATTTGACAAGGATTATGGGATTGGTACTCACGTTTGGAAGACTTTTGCTTTCTTGGAAGGTCAGTCCAGTCCTCAATATGCTGTTCAGCAATGGCCTCCCAAGCTAACAAATTTTTGCTGCGGTTTGCATGCAGTGCATTTTTGTTGTCCCAAAGCTCTGGGTGGTCCCGCACTGACTGAATGAACTCCTCCGGCTCTATTGCAGTTGCTCTGGACCTGGATGGTCTGGTCACATTTGCTGCCCGGGCTTGCATCCGTGTATCTGCTGGATCCATGCTCTCTTCCTCCTCAACCCCTCCCAACAGGATTTCCTTTTATCCCAGCTTCCTATACTGCACTGCGGTCATGTGACCTTCCCACAGCTTCATTGTACTGTCTCATGCGTTTTTAAGGCGTTTTTAAAGCGCTACCCATTCATTTCAATGGACTTGGGCGTTATAGAAGCGCTATTTTTAGCACTACAAACAAGCTCAAAAGATGCTGCTTGCAGGACTTTTTCAAACGCCCCGCCAGCGCAACGGCTCAGTGTGAAAGCATCCATTGTGATTAATGTTACACATTTTTCATGCGCTATAGACGCGCTATTTTTAGCGCTAAAACGCATGCAAAGCGCCTTGGTGTGAAAGGGGCCTAAGTTTATTATTGTACTTTGAGAAAATAAGTTCACTCTAATGGTAAATTTACAGCATTTAACTGTGGATAAAGCACATTTAAAATTTTGACTTTGGAGTACATTTTAATTTAGTTAGAATATATTAGCACATGCTGGATATCTGATAGTATAGCTTTTTTGCCCCCAATTTACTGCAAATAATCAGACAATGTTCTTTTCTACTGGTTATTTATCTTTTTAGTGCATTTCCTTTTTTTTATTTTTGCAATCATCGTATTATATATATATTTTTTTGCTGTTGCATTTTAATTAGTTTTAAATTTATCTAAATCAATGTGGATTACATTTAATCAGTGTTTTTAAATTAGTCCTTAAAATTAAACAGCCAGAGGTCAGCAAAGCATCTGTTGTATATTCCTGCAATTTTCTTTTCTTTCAGTTCTTTTTTTATTGTTGTCCTGGAGCAATATACTAGTAGATAACACTTTAGTAGATTTTGTTTATTAATGAAAATAAGAGGCTTAATCAGACTTTTCAGGGTAGACTTGACTGCACTTTAGAAAGTAGGCATAGCAGAAAGCTTGGCCCTAAGAAAACCTTTTTAATTAAGGATGGCCAAAGATGCAATTGTTATAACAATACAACTTTGCAGTTGACCTTAAAAAAAAAAAAAAATGATGTCTCATAATTATCCTGCTATAATCAATCAAATGCTAATGTATACACTGTAAAGTTGAACACCTGATGCTGGGCAATTTACCACTTTTTTAATTTATTTTTTACAGACCAAACAGGTTTTTGTTTCAATTTGTAAGATTTCAAAGCTACATTGGTGGATAAGGTAAATATTAGATGAGTTCCTAACCAGTGGCTTACTGGACACTTATACACCATTCCTGACCAGGCCAATTTTCAATTTTCAGCACTAACGCACTTTGAATGTTAATTGTGTGGTCATGCAACACTGTACTCATATGACATTTTTATCATTTTTTTAGACAGAACTTTCTTCTGGCGGTATTTATTCACCACTTTGTTTTTTATTTTTTGTTAAATAAACAACAAAGGAAGGAACATTTTGAAAAAAACAACAACTTTTTTCTAGTTTCTGTTATAAAATTTAGTAAAAAGGCAATTTTTCTCCTTCACTTATGTGTGCTAATGAGACTGCACTGATGGGCACTGATAGGCTGCACGGATAGGCCCTGATAGCCTGCACTGATGATCACAGATGAGGCAGGACTGATGAGACTGCACTGATGAGACTGCACTGATGAGACTGCACTGATGAGGAGGCACTGATGAGACTGCACTAATATGCACTGATAGACGGTACTAATAGACGGTACTGATGGGCACTGATGAGCAGCACTGATAGGCAGCACTGACGGGGCTACACTGATAATCAGGGCAATAATGGTCAGTGCCCTGATTATCTGTGTACATGTCCCCTGTCAGGATTGCTGGCTACCGGTTCTCCTCTCCTCATACTGTGACAGGGTGTGAGGAAAGTACTGCCGATAACTGGCAAGTCTGTTTAAATTGTGATCAGCTGTGATCACATGGTACACTTGTACATCCACATTACACATTATGATAACACTTCAGAGGGTAGTGATAAATGGGGAGTACTCTGAATGGTCTTGGTTGCAAAGTGGGGTCCCCCAGGGTTCTATCCTGGGACCTATCCTATTTAAGTTATTCATAAACGACCTGAAGGATGGGATAAACAGCTCAATCTCAGTATTTGTGGACAATGTAAAGCTAAGCAGGGCAATATGGACAAATTAATGGGGTGGGCAACTGCATGGCAAATGAGGTCTCATGTAGAAAAATTTTAAATAATGCATTTGGGTGGCAAAAATATAAATGCAATCTAATCACTAGGGGGAGAACCTCTGGGGGAATCTAGAATGGAAAAGGACCGGGGGGTCCTAGTAGATGGCAGGCTCAGCAACGGCATGCAATGCCAAGTTGCTGCAAGCAGAGCAAACAGAATATTGGCATGCATTAAAAAGGGGATTAACTGCAGAGATAAAATGACAATTCTCTGGGGCTTGTCCTGGACATGGAGCTGTGAGGACGTGTCTGTTCCCTGTTCCGCATCCACCGCAGCATACACAGCAGAACACCGGCGATCCTGAGCCCGAAAACAGCTCAGGACATGTCCCAACGTTGGCGGAACACAAACCAGGACCTGGGGGCAGATAAATCCCGGCAAGTACAGCTTGATACCTATTTTCCCGGGACCCACGGTAAGGCATCCGAAAAATCCAAGATGGCGCCGGCCGAGAAGAGCTCTAAAGCACATGCGGCGCCGCGGACACAGCCTTCACAGTCTGCAACCTCACCGCAGCCAGCATCACCTCTACCATCCCCAGAACTGGTGAGTGACTCTGCACCCCCGGCATCCCCGGGATCCACTATCTCCAGAGCAGGGGGATCAGACTTTGCTGATTTCATGGAAGATGGGAACATTAAAAAGCACATATGGTCACTTCCCACTAGATAGGATTTGGAGAGGTTCACATCCAGAGTTGAAAAGGCCTTTAAGGAAGATATTGCCTAGCTTAAAGAGGACACCACACACCTGGGAAACACTAGAACAAAGGCTGGATGAGACCCTTCCCTCCATATCAGACCTACAAATGCACAGACAACCCCAGAGACATTATATGCAAATTGCACAAATACACCCTTAAAGAGCGTATCATGCAGAAAATGCACAATAAACCCTTTTTTGATTTTGATGGCGCACACCTCTTTTTTTACCAGGATATTTCCAGGCGCAATCTTATTATACGTCCAGATGAAGCTACGCATGTATCATATGCGAAACTAGTCAACGTCACTTCCGCCCGGACGCCACGCTGCGACGCGGCTTCATGCCCGCACAGTGACGACGAGCCCCGGAGGGAGAGGAGGGAAGAGGAGGAGGAGGAAAGCCAAACAGTCGTGAGTATCAGCTGTGGGACATGAAAAGGACTTAACAAATCCCTCTACACGTACCGCTAAACACAGCAATACCCTGACACAATTCATGTAAGCCAGGAAGGAGTAGCAAAGTGACTCTATGCGGACGTGGCAGTGCATCCGAGCATCGGAGAAGGGGTAACTTCACTGACAGCCACTATACTTTACTACGTGCAGGTTCACACGTCTTTACCCCTGGTTACTGGCTACTCCAGTATGCTTTACTATCTCCAGCAGTGAGGACTGTTCTTATTTGCATTACATCTGTCCCCAGCTGTACTTCACATGTGTTTCTCTGCTTGCCTCCAGGAAGATATTATCTCATGGACACAGCATCCCAACGCTTAGACTATTTTCATTTGAATTGTTCTTTCTCCTCATGACATTATAGTTGGTGAAACGGGACTGCAGCTATCTCCTCACGGATCCATCCAGCTGACCTTTACCCCTTCTTTCCTCCCCCCCTCCCCACCCTTCCATCCATTAGGGCTCGAGCTCCCAGGGCCTTTTAGGGAGTGGTCTCTTGGCTCACACACAGTTTTACTGTTGCCATAATTTTTGATTGTATTGCAATCATCACCTCTCCCTGAAACTACCTGGCGTCCGGACGTGTCTTATATGTTTAGGTCACTTTATGTCTGTCCTGTTGTGTATGTGCATTATGTGTTGATCAGTCAATCTTGACTGTCATCGTTTTTATATACACGTTGTCCAGTATCCTGGATATAGTCCACGTTTCCATGTAATATTTCTCAATAAATCCATTTTGATAAATTTGCACAAACTGTTCATGAGCCTCCTCTTTTTCCAATCTCTTGATTGGATAGTTTTTTGTTTATGCAGATAGGGGCTGAACAGTGGTTACTTTACATATTTTGTGCTCTCACATGGTATATTACAATTTAGCCTAGTTTACATATTTATACTACGCACTCTTATGCAACCTAGGGCCCTGAAACCTGTACTGGCTGCCCTCCAGGAAGCGGGCATACCTTACCGCTGGGGCTTCCCGTTTTACCTGCAGGCTACTAAAGATGGCCGCTCGGTGACTTTACGCACCAAAGATGACCTCCCACACTTCCTCTCGACACTTGGACTGAACCTGGTGGACTTCCCGGATTGGCAGGGAGACACGGAAGCTGTGGGTTTTTCAGCCGTTAGATTCCCCCAGGCCTGGTTGCCAATGCCGCAAAGACGTAGTAGGAGACGCAGTCGCCATTGCCAGGAACTGGATTCATCGCCCGGCCTCTCAGCTCAGAGAGACTGATGGCCCACTGCGGTTCTCAACTTCACCTGACCAATAAGGACCAACCCCACTCTTATTATCCACCCCTCCTGCGAGTTTTCAGCTGGACACTTGCTCGGGTCCCCCACAGTGGTACTTGTTTTCTGACGAGAAATGTGATTGCCCTGATGGACTGGCATGACCCTGCTTCAGAAACACTCCGGCCAGGTTTATGACCCCTAGGGCCCTATTCTCTCTAGCTTGGCGACTTTAATGTTAGCCCAGACCCCTCACAAGACACATCGCGCCAGCGACCCACACACTCACATGCCTTCCTAAAACACTACCGTAAATCCCTCCAAGATGCTGGCTTGGTAGACAGCTGGAGAATTCTCCACCCCACAGAGAGGGACTATAGCTACTATTCAAAGGTGCACAATAGATCTACTATATGTTGACCGACCCACTCTGGAACTGCTACAGGGCTCGTCTATCGGACATATAACCATATCGGACCATGCTACGATCACCGTTACCATCGCCTCACCCTAGGGCACCCATAGGGCCTGGACCTGGCGACTTAATGAGAATCTGTTGGACGACCCGGTAGTAGAGTCAAAGATCTCAGAAACTTTGCAGCACTACTTTCGAGAAAATACTGCAACTGATTTGAAAGTGGGAACTATTTGGGAATGCCACAAGGCGGTGGTACGAGGTGAGCCAAACATAAAAATGATGGAGACCCCGGGGCCCTGAGGAAGTTGATTGATCTTAGAGAATTGTTTTCGTGCTTGCTGGAAAGACAGGTGCAGAGACAGTTGAGGTACCTGTCGCACAGGTATTACGAGCACGGCAATAAATGTGCTCGTATGCTAGCAAGAGCTCTACGCAAAAAAAGGGCCCAGACATAGATACACAAGCTTTGCTCCCCCTCAGGGGACTTGATGTTTAAATCCTCCCAAATAGCTGCAGGGTTTTGTGACTACTATGCTACCCTTTATGACCTTGACGCTGATTTACCCCAGAAGACAAGTCTGACAAACTGTGTCGAATCCGCGACTATCTAACCACGAGCGGATTACCACCCCTGACTGAGGACCAACGAACTGACTTAGACTCCCCCATAACAGTTGAGGAGATTGAAACCACCATTAAATCACTGCCTAATGGGAAAAGCCCGGGCCCCAACGGATACACTAAGACTTACTATAAAAAAAAATCCCAGATACTCACCAGCCAGATGTGCAAATACTTCAACTCCCTTACAAACGGTGACTGTATTCCCCCGAGGCACTATTAGCACACATCTCAGTAATACCGAAGGAAGGTAAAGACCCCACCACTCCACAAAGCTACCGCCCCATCTCCCTACTGAACACTGACGTGAAGATATTGGCAAAAATCCGGGCGAACTGACAAAAATACCTCATACCCCAAGTAATCCACCTTGACCAAACGGGTTTCATCGCAGGCAGGGAGGCCAGAGATAACTCCATATGAGCAATCCAGCTCATTCACTGGGCCAAGACGCAGGAAGACCCCCTTTCCTACCTAATACTCTCTACAGACGCAGAGAAAGCGTATGACCGCATCGACTGGTCCTACCTACGCGCAGTACTAGACACATTTGGTTTAGGCTCCAACATGTTAACCTGGATACAGGCCCTATACACAGATCCTAATGCACAGGTCAAAGTGAACGGCACTTATTCATCTAAGTTCCCGATCAAGAATGGCACGAGACAGGGGTGCCCGCTTTCACCCCTCCTCTTCACTTTGGCTCTAGAGCCCCTGTTGTGTAGAGTGAGGGCGAACACGGATATCACGGGCCTGACAGTGGGTACCGTAGAACATAAGCTTTCTGCCTATGCAGATGATGTACTATTTCACCTAACGAATCCCCTGATCTCGCTGCAGTCCTGCTGAAGGACCTCCAACATTTCGGGACACTTTCAAACTTTAAAATCAACTACACAAAGTCTGAAATCTTGCCCATACGCTTATCCCCGGACATGACAGACAGACTGAAATCGGCATTCCCCTTTACGTGGGCTACGACCTCCCTCCGTTATCTAGGCATTCAACTAACGGACAGTTTTGACACATTATACGCGCCAAACTACCCTAAGTTGATATCTGCTGTCAAACAAGACTTACAACACTGGACGAAAACCGCCTTCACCTGGCTAGGGAGGGTAAAAATTATAAAAATGAACGTCTTACCTAGGATCTTGTTTTACATGCAGATGCTCCCTGTATCCCTACCCAGAACCTTCTTCGCACATATGTCCCAAATGTTCACTAAGTTCATATGGAACTCCCAGAAGTCACGTATAGCACTGAGGGTCTTGAAACACCCAAAGCGCTCCGGTGGGTTGGGCGTCCCAGACTTAAAGAGATACTATCAGGCCGTAACCCTCCAGAGACTCCTCAATTGGCGCTTTCATGACCAATTCAAACTGTGGGTTACAATGGAAAAATACATGGCCGGGAGGAATCTGGCATATGCCCTGTGGCTCTCAGGGGAACACAGGGGGCTGTCTGGAGACACGTCCCCCCTAACGCATATGTCGCTCAAGATGTGGGATAAAATTTACAGAGCATTCGGTCTGCCCCCCCCTGTGTCCCCGCTGGCACCGCTGGGTGGGTACCTTTGGTTCCCCCCTGGGGAAAGTGCAGACTTATTTGGTACATGGGTTGATGACAGGAATACTCGCTGCGGGAAATTGTTAAGAAACGGCAAACTGTTACCCTACGACTCCTTAGCGGGCAGGCCAGGGAAAACACACATGAACTTTTTGAGATATAGGCAGCTACACCACTTTTTTGAGACGAATGGTAGCTCAATAAGGGATATCACATTGCTAACACCTTTTGAAGGCCTGTTCATAGCAGATGAACCAATCTCACGAATGGCCTCGGAGCTGTATCAACTGTTGGGGTCCTCGGCGTCCAAACTTGTCTGTATACGGGCATGGGAAAGGGACCTGGGGCAACAACTCACTGGTCCTCAACTGACACATTTGTATCAGATGACTCACTCCAGCTCAGCCGACTCTAAAATGCAAGAGACAAACTATAAGTTGATGTTGCATTGGTACAGGGTCCCCGTGGATTTGGCACGGATGTACCCTACCAGCTCTGACTTGTGCTGGCGGGGATGCGGAGGCCGAGGTACCCTTCTACATTTGTGGTGGGAATGCCCTATCATTGCACCTTTCTGGACAGACGTTAGAGGCCAGGTTAAGGAAGCTTTGGGGATAGACATCCCCCTCTCTCCAGTCCACTTTCTCTTGCACATCCCTCCCATGCCTATCAGTCGCTACAAAAAGAGCGTATTACCCCACCTGCTTGATGCCGCTAGTCGGCTAATTCCGATTTACTGGAAGAAAAAGCAGATACCGAGCAGAGAGGAGTGGATACACAGGATAAATGAGATCAGGGGAGCAGAAGAATGGGTTGCAACCTGTAAAGGTACTAGGGATGCACACAATGCCCGATGGGCTCTCTGGACGGATCATTTCTCAGACCCCAATCATATCCCCTCTAGTCTAGATGAAGCTCTGCTAAAGCTAGCAGACCCAACCCTGGGTCAAAACAGGCATATCCACCCCCCATGAAATGGAGCGTAGACCGCGGACATTGCATAACCATTTTTCTTTATACACGATAGCCTGGTGACTGGTGGTCCGGTGTCGGCGCGGTGAGTCCCTCATACTGTATGTCTGTGGTGAGATTCTGATCTTCCCCCCCCCCTATTTCCTTTTCTTCTCTATTTCTTACAGTTAACCACTTCAAAAGTTTTTTGGGCTGTTAACAAGGTTGATGGTAGATACCTCTGAATTGCTGAGAAGGTTGAGCGTGACAGGGCCTATAGCCCCACGCATAAGCACCCTGAGTGACGGCATCAGAGCTGTGACTCTCAATACTGTGAGATGCGGGAGCCGGGGGGGGGCTGGGCCTTGGGAACACGCCGGGGGAGGTTGTTGGAGGCCTTGAATGGCACCCCTCCTATAGCGTGGAAACTGGGTAGGGTCGCCCCTGGGGCTGCCTGAGGTAGTTCCCTCCCGTGATGATAGCTGCGTCAGGGCTGCGCTGAGATTAGACATCAGACGAGGGTACGCAAACCATCCACCCTACTCTCACAAATACCCTCCTTATACTTTGCTTTACTTGTTTTGGCTACCATAAGTCCTTTTTCGTGTGTGTGTTTTTTTTTTTCTCTTTGTTGTCTTGTTGTTATTGATAAAATGCTTGTCACTGTGACGAACAAGTCTTACCTATTTGTAAACTGTGACTGTACTCAATAAAAAAGTGAAAAAAAAAAAAGACAATTCTCTCACTCTACAAATCTCTGGTCCAGCCACACCTGGAGTATGCTGTCCAGTTCTGTGCACCAGTCCTCAGGAAGGATGTGCTGGAACTAGAGAGAGTACAGAGAAGGGCAACAAAGCTAATGAAGGGACTGGAGGACAATAGTTATGAGGAAAGGTTACAAGCACTAAACGTGTTCTCTCTGGAGAAGAGACGCTTGAGAGGGAATATGATTTCAATGTACAAAAACCATACTGGTGACCCCAAAACTGGCTATAAGTGGTGTTTATACGTTATATAGGATTGTGTGGGTATTTATTTTTAAATACACTGATCTTTATATGACACTTTTTTGTTTAGAATACAACTTAATGTATTGTTATTTAAGATGGAAGCATACTATTGTATTTGTATAGTTTGGGTAAGTCCAGATTAGAATGTATATACAGTATCTCACAAAAATTAGTACACCCCTCACATTTTTTAAATATTTTATTATATCTTTTCATGTGACAACACTGAAGATATGACACTTTTCTACAATGTGAAGTAGTGAGTATACAGCTTGTGTAACAGTGTACATTTTCTGTCCCCTCAAAACAACTCTACACACAGCCATTAACGCTGACAACAAAAGTGAGTACACCCCTAAGTGAAAATGTCCAAATTGGGCCCAATTAGCCATTTTCCCTCCCAGCGTAATGTGACACGTTAGTGTTACAAGGTCTCAGGTGTGAATGGGGAGCAGGTGTGTTAAATTTGGTGTTATCGCTCTCACTCTCACATACTTGTCACTGGAAGTTCAACATGGCACCTCATGGCAAAGAACTCTCTGAGGATCTGAAAAAAAAGAATTGTTGCTTTACATAAAGATGGCCTAGGCTATAACAAGATTGCCAAGACCCTGAAACTGAGCTGCAGCACGTTGGCCAAGATCATACAGCGGTTTAACAGAGAGCAGGCCTCGCCATGGTCGACCAAAGAAGTTGAGTGCACGTGCTCAGCGTCATATATAGAGGTTGTCTTTGGGAAATATACGTATAAGTGCTGCCAGCATTGCTGCAGAGGTTGAAGGGGTGGGGGGGGTCAGCCTGTCAGTGCTCAGATCACATGCCACACACTGCATCAAATTGGTCTGCATGGCTGTCGTCCCAGAAGGAAGCCCCTTATAAAGATGATGCACAAGAAAGCTTGAAGACAAGCAGACTAAGGACATTACTGGAATACTGGAACCATATTCTGTAGTCTGATGAGACCAAGATAAACGTATTTGGTTCAGATGGTGTCAATCAAGCGTGTGTGGTGACAACCAGGTGAGGAGTTCAAAGACAAGTGTGTCTTGCCTACAGTCAAGCATGGTGGTGGGAGTGTCATGGTCTTGGGCTGCATGAGTGAGGCCGGCATTAGGGAGCTACAGTTCTTTGAGGGAACCATGAATGCCAACATGTACTGTGACATGTAGTAATAAATATTCCCGCGCTACCTAAGATGAACAATATAAATGTTGGTTGCAGCAAACACCGAATTGGGTCAAACGCCTCCCAAATAAAGTACAAAATAAATAAACCAAATGGTGCTGCGCTCCGAAAATAAAGTGCTAGTGTGACCAGGGCTGTTGTTAGAAATCATGGGGCCCCGTACAGCCTACATGACAGGGCCCCCTAAAAAAATATCAAAACAATATTTTTGCTAACAATACACCACAAAAATCATTATTAGCATACAAAACACAACAAAACTTATAAACTTACAAGGTAACAGGAGGGTACAGTGTGGGGGGAGGGGGCAGGATGGCACAGTACAAGGGGGGGCAGGAGGGTAAAGTACAAGGGGGGCAGGAGGGCACAGTACAGCAGTTAGGAAGGTACAGTACCAGGGGGCACAGTAGGAGAGGGACAGTAAAGTACAGTACGGCGGCAGGAGGGCACAGTATGGGGGGTGGGGCAGGAAAGTACAGTATGGTGGGGTTAGGAGGATACAGTACAGGGGGAGAAGGAGGGTACAGTACAGGGGGAGGGTAAGTGGACATAGTACAGGGGGCAAGAGGGTACAGTATAGGAGCAGTAATGTAGAATACAGATGTGGTATCCTGAACCAGAGCTGTGCAGGGAAGCTGATGTCGCAGATCCTATCTATTCTGGCAGGCTTCACTGGGCTAAATATACAACAGGAATGACATCTCCTCTTCAGAGTTTCTGACTCTCTTCTGGTGCTTTGCAGGGGTTAAAGAAGGATCCCGAGGTGGAGCATCTTACTACTGCTGCTGCATGTGTGGGTGGGATGTGTACTGCACCAATCACATGGGATGAATAGGAGAAGAGGGTCAGCAGGGATTGGTGCAGTACACAGTACACATCTTACCCACACAAGCAGAAGTAGTAAGATGCTCCACCTCGGGGTTCTTCCTTAAGCCCTGAAAAAAATGGGGTGGGGATGAGAACCATGGTGTAGGGGAGAAAGAGGAAGGGGGGTAAAAGTGGGGCTGGGTATGAGATGGGGGATGGGTAGAGAAGAACTGGAATGAGACTGGGGGAATCCTGGTCTGTATAGGGATAAAAAAGGAGGAGGATTTGTGCTGGCAGGGGGGAAGGGAGGACGGATAGATGGCTGCCAAAGGGACTGGAGAGGGATAATCAGAGATGGGCATGGGGCATACTCTCAGCTGGTAAGAAATAGCCATAGTATAAAAAAAGTAAATAGGCTGCCTGGCAGGGAGGGGAGAGGGAGTGATCTCCATTGCCTAGTAAAGAGACGGTGTTGGGGGTTGCAGGGTGGGGGATTCCTGACATTTGTAATGTTTGTAGATCCTGGGACACACACCTGTGTGAAGGTGAAGTGTCTGCAGAGGAAAAGACAGGGAAGCTAGGGGGGAGTGAGAGATAACAACCATCTGAGAGGAGCAGTGTGACAGGCAAAAATGAGTGTATCTGTGTGAGGATGACAGGGAGAAGGATGGCCCGGATAGTGGCTGAGGCGGGGAGGAAGATGCCAGGGAGGGAGAGAGCATTGCAGACAACAGAGAGACAGATAACAGAACTGACCTGTACTGTAGCAAAAGGGACAGCCAATGTGAGGAGAACTGTTACCACTGCCCGAAACTGTGGGGAGGAAACTTCAAAGGCCCCCCCATGCACCTAGGACCCCTGGGCAGTTCGCAGAAGTGCCTGTGCATTAAGACAGACAAGCCCTCCCCCACTCTCAGTGTCCTGACAAATCCCCCTGCTTTCAGGGAGAGGAAAACAGGCAGCGCTGGGGGGAGACCAGACACCTATGGGAGGATCATATGTGGCCTGAACAGGGAGGCAGATCGGTGCGCTGTGACAGTTACAGAAACTATGCCGTGTATCTCTCCCTCTAGCAGCTGAAAGCCGACAGGAGGGAGAGGGAAAGACACACACAGCATTGTTTCTGTAACTGTCACAGTGCACCGATCTGCCTCCCTGTCCGGGCCCCCATGTGTGTCCAGGCCCCCGATAAAGTGCTGAATATAGAATTATAATAAATATGCAAATGAACGTGAATTGATCATAATTACTTCATATTAAATAATAATTATAAAGAAGTCAGCTGTATGAAAAAGAATACAATTCATAAGGTGTATTTCATTATATAAGTCCACACATAGTAAAGTGCAAGCGTTAAACTTTACAAAGGGTAAATATTGTCTTCAGAGAAAGTGCTGGTGACTTAAAGGGGTTGTAAAGGTTTGTTTTTTTATTTTCTAAATAGGTTCCTTTAAGCTAGTGCATTGTTGGTTCACTTACCTTTCCTTCGATTTCCCTTATAAATGTTTTTTTTTCTTTGTCTGAATGTCTCACTTCCTGTTCCTCCTCAGTAAGCTTGCCCCCATCATCCGAGCCGTTCTGGCTGGGGGTTAGTCAGCTTGCTCGCCCCCTCCCTTGGGACTATATCCCTGCGGGGAGAGTTCACAGCATCTGCTGATCCAGAATTCAGACCAGGATGGTTACCAGAGCAATGGGGAGAAGGCTCAAGGATAAGGATGCCGGAGCGGGTGCCGGAGCGGGTGCTGAAGCCGGATCAGGAAGGCTTGGAGGAGCGGGGGGGGGGTCCGCAGTGGAGAGCGGAGTGGAGAGAGAGGTTGGAGCGGCAAAACAGTGCGATGGAATGTCCGGTGAAAGCACAGGGGCAGGCTTACATGCTAGAGGAGAGGAATGCCTGCCAGATAAGCTGACTGGTAAGCCAACTATGGAGAAAGACCTGTGGAGTGAAGGGATGGCTTCAGTGGCTGCTAAATTGGAGTGCTTTGCATGGAGCTCTGCTAAGATCGTGGACTCTGTAATACCTGGTAATATGCCTGATGGTGTGGAGATAGAGGGGCTGGAGGAAGAGGAGAATGCAATGAATGAAGTACAGAGTTTAGCTGCACGGGAGGTAACGGTGGAAATGGAGGAACCTAAAGCCAGGGATGGAGGAAGGCAAGATGAGGACAGTGTGGAGTTGGTTGTGACGGAGAGAGGGCAGTGTGATATACTAGGTGCTTCCATCTCTAAAGTCTTAGAGAATTCAGAGGCTATAACCAGATCTAGCCTACCTAGCATATCTGTGTTACCTGCTATGCCCATGTCCATGCCTGATCTACCTGCTGATTTACCTGCGCTAAAGGGAGAGGGAGAGCCAACACTTAAAGAGGTATTCCATGCGATACAAAACTGCAATCATAGATTAAACGTATTATCCACTCAGTTTCACTGCTTAAGGGAGGATGTTACTATAATGCATCTAAAAATGCAGAAAGTGCGTGAACGTACATCAGTATTAGAGAACCAGGTTACTACAATAGAGAAACATTCGGGAGATATTAAACAAGAACTGAAAGCAGTTGGGCTTAAAACCAAATACCATGATGACCGTATTGATGAAATTGAAAATAGATTAAGCCGGAATAACGTACGGATTCTAGGAATCCCGGAACGCATGGAAGGTGGAAATATGGCTGAATTTATTGAGAAATGGTTGCTGGACGTTTTTGAAAAACAAAATTTGACCTCCTTTTTTGCAGTGGAAAGGGGGCAACGCATCCCGGCTAGACCACCACCTCCGGGTAACTTTCCCAGACCAATTATATTAAAAATGCTCCATTACAGGGATAGAGATAAAATTCTCTCTCTAGCACAAATTAAAGGGAATATAGAGGCTAGTGGCTCGAGAGTTTCGTTTTTTCCCGATTTCTCTGTTACAGTCCAGAAACAAAGAGCTCAATTTAAGGACATTAAGAGACGCCTTTGCACGTTTCAAATAAATGCAATATGCAATGCTCTACCCTGCTAAACTCCGAGTGGTGGCTAAGGGAGAAACTGTATTTTTTCCGAATCCTAAAGAGGCCAATGATTGGTTGGATAGAAATGAGCAATTTTTTTCTACCCATGCTCCTAATAAGAACACAGCTTGAGGGCTTGAGGGCTGGAAGATTAAAATCAATGGAATTAATTAACTTTTCTTTTTTCTCTTTTTTTTTTTATAAACAACCTAATAGGAACTGATTGAGTGGTGTATTTATTACAGGGCTGGGCTGAAATAGTCAATATATAAAATACAAAAAATATATAAATATAAAAATAAGATTTGCTTAGTTTTGTGGGGGTTTTTTCGGCTGAAATAGCCAATATATAAGATTTGCTTAGTTTTGCTTGTTTGTGTATTTCAGTGAGGTTTCCTTTTTTTTTCGCTCCTTTTTTTTTTCTCTCTTTTTTTTTTTTCCCGGTGCTTCCAGTATATGTGGCTCTTTCTCCAGGAATAGGTGGGGCTTCCATGGAGTATGGTTGGACAATATTGTCTCTCTACCATTTGGGCTTTAGGCCCAGTGTCAAGCCTGGATGGACTATGTATTTTTTTCCCCTTTTTTATATCTTCCTGCAGGAATTTATGTGGCATCCAAAGAAAGGGGAATTTTTCCTTTTTGGATGCATGTGTGGATGCACGTATGGTTGGGTGGGGTGAGGTTTTTTTTTTTTTTTGCTTTGTTTTTCTCTCTCCCCTTCTTTTCTTCTTCTCCTCTCCTCTCCTCTCTCTCTCTCTCTCTCTTTTTTGCCTCCCCTCACCTCCTCCGTCTTCCCCCTTTATTTCTATTTGTAGTCCTGAAGGGATTTTGAAGACTACATGTTTATGGTTCAATATTCTTTTGCAAGGTTCCTCTTAATATTTACATGGATAAATGTTTTATTATATATATTTTTTATGCTTATTAAGGCTATTATTAATATGTGTATATATATTATATAGGGAGATATGGCAAGTGAAATCTCAATACTATCATGGAATATTAGAGGAATAAAGGATCGTATTAAGAGGGGGGCTATGTTTGACATGTTAGGGCAATATTTACTATCGATAGTTTGCTTGCAGGAAACGCATTTATCTTCAGATACAGTTGATCTGCTACAAAACAAATTGTACCCTATTCAGTACCATGCGGTATACTCTATGTACGCAAGAGGTACAAGTATACTTATTTCTTCTAAAGTACAATTTTCCTGCAGGCAAGTGACATTGAATCCACAGGGTAAATATATTTTTATCGATATTGTAGAGAACTGGGACTATATGACATATGGCGACTTAAAAATCCTTCGTCCTATATGTATTCTTGTTGTTCTAGTACATATAAGACTCTATCAAGAATAGATTTAACGCTGGGCATGGAACTGGTTCTTCCATGGGTGTCCAATATACAATATCTACCTAAGGATTTAACAAACCACTCCCCATTATTAGTCTTGTTGAAAAAAGTAAAACCTAAGATGAAGCCTAATTGGCGGGTCCCTGCGTTTTGGTTAAAGGAATTGTCTCGGGGAGACTCAACAAGTCGAGCCATAAAGAAATTTCTCTCTATTAATGAGAACTCTGCATCACTTCAGTTGGTTTGGGACACTATGAAGGCATTTTTGAGGGGGGTCCTATTGAAGGCAATAAGTCTTCATAAAAAAATAAATTTAGAATGGGAGTCTTTAGCAGGAACAGAGGCTCGGCAGAGGGAAGCCCAGTATATACAGGACCCTACCACTCCTAATCGCTACACCTGGAGGGATACACAACAACTATACAGACAAATAGTATTAGAGAATAGGGATGAGCCGAACACCCCCGGATTCGGTTCGCTCCAGAACCCGCGAACGAACCGAAAGTTCGCACAAACATTAGAACCCTATTAAATGCAATGGATGCGAACGTTCGAAATCTAAAGTGCTAATTATAACGACTAATATGCATGTTATTGTCCTAAAAAGGGTTTGGGAACCCGGGTTCTGCACCAGGGGACATGTATCAATGCAAAAATAAGTTTTAAAAACGGACGTTTTTCGGGAGCAGTCATTTTGATGATGAATAAAGTGAAAAAAAAAAAGTCAAATATTCCTTTAAATATCGTACCTGGGGGGTGTCTAAAGTATGCCTGTGAAGTGCCACATGTTTCCCGTGTTTAGAACTGTCCCTGCACAAAATGACATTTCTAAAGGAAAAAAAAGCCATTTAAAACTGCTTGCGGCTTTAATGTAATGTCTGGTCCCGGTAATATGGATGAAAATCTTTGAGAAAAATGGCATAGCTACCCCCCCCCCCCACCCCAGCCCATTACCAGCCCCTTTGGGTCTTGTATGGATATTAAGGGGAACCCCGCACACAAAATAAAAAAAGCCCTATATACTCTGAACAGCCGTATACAGACGGTGCATACAAGACAGGGACTGTAGGTTTGTTCTTATGTAGAATCTGTTTGTAATTTTGAACAGGTACATTGTTTAAGTGTAGCTCCAGCCAAAAAATCTATTTTTAAGCTTTTTGGAAAACATAGGGAAGGGTTATCACCCCTGTAACATTTGTCTTGCGGTCTCTGCACCTGTTCAGAACATTTCACCTCACTTTCTGTCCCAATGACAAATGTTTTTGAAAAGTGGGGTTTTTATTGAAACAAGGATTGGTGATAAAGCATCAGTAGAGAGGAGACACCTTTTTCCCATATTAACTCTTACAGGAGAGAATTTCCCTTCCTAGGGGTAGATTTTGACCTTGCCTCTAGGTATTCCTGCACCATGTATATCAGACGCTGGCGATGGTTGCTGGAACCGATCATACCTTGGGGCTGCGGACAAAAGAATTGTCTGAACGCATTGGTCAGACGGCCACCTTCCCCACCGCTCCTTCTTTGACTGACCGAAGCCTCAGCAACTCGTTGTCCAGGACCAGGAGTTTGTAACCTCCCAGTCTCTGGGATTGCGTTGCACAGACCTTTCTGCAAGGCCTCCCGGAGTTGTCTCATCCTCTGCTCCCACTGTGACGGTAAGATAAGGTCCGCAACCTTACCCTTGTACCGTGGATCAAGGAGAATGGCCAGCCAGTAATGGTCCCTCTCCTTGATCCGAAGAATACGAGGATCCTTCCGCAGACTTTGTAGGATCAGGGAGGCCATGCAGCGTAGGTTAGCTGAGGCATTCGGTCCGGAGTCCTCTGGGTCACTAAGGATGACATGATCCGCAGCCACCTCCTCCCAGCCACGTACAAGTCCACGGGTTTCTTGGGACTGTAAATCATCCCTAAAAGACTGCTGCTGATGATGCTGAGTGCCAGGCTCCACCTCCATGCTGACACAATCGTCCTCCTCCTCCTTCTCCTCCTCCTCCTCCTCTTCCTGTGCGATGGGTGGGACAGAAGGAACACTGTCTGGGTAAAGGGGGCCTTGAGAGGCAAGGAAGTCCTCCTCTTCCTGCCTCTGTTCTGCCTCAAGTGCCCTGTCCATTATTCCACGCAGCGTATGTTCCAACAGGTGGACAAGAGGTACAGTGTCACTGATGCATGCACTGTCACTGCTCACCATCCTCGTGGCCTCCTCAAATGGTGCCAGGACAGTGCATGCATCCCTGATCAAGCCCCACTGGCGTGGTGAAAAAAAACCTGAGCTCCCCTGACCCTCTCCTGGTGCCGTAGTCGCACAGGTACTCATTGATGGCCCTCTGCTGCGTGTGCAGCCGCTTCAGCATGGCCAATGTTGAGTTCCACCTGGTGGGCATGTCACCTTTGCAGCTCAGCCAGGCGAGCACTGGCATTATAAGATCTGCGGAAATGCACACAGACTTTCCTGGCCTGCCTCAGGACATCCTGTAAGCCTGAGTACCTGCCAAAGAACCGCTGCACCACCAGGTTAAGGACGTGAGCCACACAGGGCACATGGGTCAGTTGTCCCTGTCGGAGGGTCGGAGAGGAGGTTGGTGCCATTGTCGCAAACCACCATTCCTGGCTTAAGCTGGCGTGGCGTCAACCACCTCTCGGCCTGCCCCTGCAGAGCAGACAGGACCTCTGCCCCAGTGTGGCTCCTGTCCCCCAAACACACCAGCGCAAGCACGGCATGGCATCTTTTTGCCTGCGTACTTGCGTAGCCCCTTGAACGCCTACGGAGCACCGCTGGTTCCGAGGACAAAGCACAGGAAGAGGCCATGGAGGAAGAAGAAGAGGAGGGGGTGGAGGAGAGAGGTATGTCACAACCAGTAGTAGCATTTTGGAGGCGTGGCGGTGGAACAACCTCCAACACTACTGCACCTTTTCCTGCATCCTTCCCAGCTTCCAAAAGAGTGACCCAATGGGCTGTGAAAGAAAGTTAACGTCCCTGTCCATGCCTGCTGGACCATGAGTCAGCGGTAATATGCACCTTACCGCTGACCGCCCTGTCCAGCGAGGCCAAGACATTGCCTTCCACATGCCGGTAGAGAGCCGGAATCGCCTTCCGTGAGAAAAAGTGGCGTTTGGGAACCTGCCACTGAGGAACCGCACATTGCACAAACTTACGGAAGGGGGCCGAGTCTACCAACTGAAAAGGCAGCAGTTGAAGCGCTAGCAATTTAGCCAAGCTAGCATTCAACCGCTGGGCATGTGGATGGCTGGGAGTGAACTTCTTTCGACGGTCCAGCAGCTGAGGCAGGGAAATTTGCCTGCTAGAATCGGACGTCGGTGTACTGCTAGCAGCGTGCCCGCAAGTACTTGGCTGTGACACACCTAATTCTACACCTTCATTCCTCTCAGAGCAGGTTTCAGAGAGGACTGAAGGTATAGTGGGGTTGGAGATCCCAGCTGATGCGGTGCAAGGAGAGGTCCGCTTTGTTCTTTGGTGTGGGTCTTTAAGGTAGGCTTGCCAACGAGCTGCATGGCAGGTCAACATATGTCTGGTCAAGCATGTGGTGCCCAAGCGGCAGATGTTTTGGCCACGCGATATACGCTTGAGACATATGTTGCAAACAGCAGCTGTGCGATCTGATGCACTCGACTCAAAAAAGGCCCACACCAAATAACTTTTTGAATAACGGGCAGAGGCAGCGCCCTGCACAGGCGGAGCTCTGTGGTGTGATTCAGTCGGTGTGCTGCCCTTATGCTGGCCCCCCGAGGGAATCCTGCCTTGTTGGAGATGTGCCTCCTCCTCATCCTCCTCCTCCTCCTCTCTCCTATTAGGCACCCACGTGGAGTCAGTGACCTCATCATCCCCTCCCTCCTCATCACTGGAGCCAATCTGGAAGTCTGCTGCAGCTGCTGGAACATGACTGCCAGATTGGTGTCCTTCTTGAGCATCCCCTCTCTCTGCTCTCACGCTACTGCCTTCCTCTAGCTGGGTATCATCATCAGACCCTTCGAAACGCTGGGCCTCCTCCTGGAGCATGTACCCAACACTGTGCTCAAACAGTTCGGGGGTTTTCTCAGGAGGACATGGTGGGTCTAGGGAAGGAGTGACTGATGATGACATTGATACCAGGGAAGAGGATGCTTTGGCAGCTGCTTTGCCAGTACCCTGAGCCTGGGTGAGAGAGGATGAGGAGGATGAGGAGGGCTTGGTCACCCACTCTACCAAGTCTTCGGCATGATGCGGCTCAACACGTCCAGCTGCCGAAAATAAGGACAAGCGTGTCCCATGGCCATGTGCTGATGACAATGCACCGCGTCCACGACCAGCACTGTTGCCCCCAGACACAGAGCCTGCTTGCCCTCTTTTATTGGCTTGTGACTGTCTGCCTCTCTTTGTTGGCCTTCCAGATATAGCAATGGCCTGCAGGGAGATGGGAAAAAAGCAATAAGGGGTAGCTTCAGGTGTATATTTAGCAGGAAGAACACTCCGCCCGCTGTAAGTGCTGCAAATGCCTGTTAGTGTTTCACACCAAGAAAACACAGCAATATGGGCTAGCTTCAGGTGTATATTTAGCAGGAAGCACACTCCGCCCACTGTAAGTGCTGCAAATGCCTGTTAGTGTAACACACCAGGAAAACACAGCAATACAGGCTAGCTTCAGGTGTATATTTAGCAGGAAGCACACTCCGCCCGCTGTAAGTGCTGCAAATGCCTGTTAGTGTAACACACCAGGAAAACACAGCAATACGGGCTAGCTTCAGGTGTATAATGTGCAGGAGGCACACTCTGCCCGCTGTAAGTGCTGCAAATGCCTGTTAGTGTAACACACCAGGAAAACACAGCAATACGGGCTAGCTTCAGGTGTATATTTAGCAGGAAGCACACTCCGCCCGCTGTAAGTGCTGCAAATGCCTGTTAGTGTAACACACCAGGAAAACACAGCAATACGGGCTAGCTTCAGGTGTATATTTAGCAGGAAGCACACTCCGCCCGCTGTAAGTGCTGCAAATGCCTGTTAGTGTAACACACCAGGAAAACACAGCAATACGGGCTAGCTTCAGGTGTATAATTAGCAGGAAGCACGCTCCGCCCGCTGTAAGTGCTGCAAATGCCTGTTAGTGTAACACACCAGGAAAACACAGCAATACGGGCTAGCTTCAGGTGTATATTTAGCAGGAAGCACACTCCGCCCACTGTAAGTGCTGCAAATGCCTGTTAGTGTTACACACCAGGAAAACACAGCAATACGGGCTAGCTTCAGGTGTATATTTAGCAGGAAGCACACTCCGCCCGTTGTCAGTGCTGCAAATGCCTGTTAGTGTAACACAGCGCCGGCCCAAGACATGGTGCTGCCTGGGACCAAGAATGAAATGCTGCCCCCCCCCAAAAAAAAAACACGCCCACCAAAACGCCCCCACATTAATTATTTTATATCATGATAAGTAAAATTTAATTTATCAGAAAAGCAGAGTTACATGCAACAGCACCATATGCAAAATTACATGACATACCATTACGTTCAAATCCAAACCACAAACTCCAGTGTTATTTTGTGTTTATCTCATGTTAATTGGTTACAACTATATTGTTGTGTATACACTATTGAGGTCCCTAACAGCCAATTGGGGTCCTCAATCACATTATTGCCCATTTGTGCCAGAGGGGATTGAGCCAAATTCTGGGGGTTGACAGGCAGAGTGCAGGCCCAAAACTAAACTAGCAGCTCCTACGGGGGCAGTGCTACAGTTAGATGACAGGCTAGTAAATTTTTGTCAAATGACAGTAATGACAAGCTCTTACCTGCTAACACGGTAACAAACACTGGAGTCGAAGACAGGCAGCAGGGTGCAGACAGACGATCCCGCCACAAATATACAGGAGATGGTCAAATGCTGTGTGCAGACAATGATACAGGAGATGGTCAGAGACTGTGTGCAGACAATGATACAGGAGATGGTCAGAGACTGTGTGCAGACAATGATACAGGAGATGGTCAGAGACTGTGTGCAGACAATGATACAGGAGATGGTCAGAGACTGTGTGCAGACAATGATACAGGAGATGGTCAGAGACTGTGTGCAGACAATGATACAGGAGATGGTCAGAGACTGTGTGCAGACAATGATACAGGAGATGGTTTTATTGTGGTAATGACAAGGTCTTACCTTCTAACACGGTAAACACTGGAGCCACAGAAAGACAGCAGGGTGCAGACAGGCGATCCTGCCACACACAGTAAGACTCTGCCACGCCAGCCGGCTCCCGCATTATTGGGTTTGATTGACAGCAGCAGGGCCAATGGCTGCGCTGCTATCAATCTATCCAATCAGGACCAGAGACACCGTCTGTGGAGCTCGTGTGCTCGTCCCCGTTGCGGGAAAAACCAGGCTCAGGTAAGTAAAAGGGAGGCTGCTGCATCAAAGGAGGTTTTTTACCTTAATGCATAGAATGCATTAAGGTAAGAAATCTTGAGACCCCTTTCACACGCCCATAGCGTTGGCGGTAAAATATCGGTAAAACGCCGCTATTTTACTGTCGGATTTGCGGCACATTTCACCCACTAGCAGGGCGCTTTAACCCCCGCTAGTGGCCGAGAAAGGGTTAAAATCGCCCCCAAGGAGTGGAGGAGTGGTGTATACAGCGCTCCTAAAGTGACCCAAAGATGCTGCTTGCAGGACTTTTTTTTAACATCCTGCAAGCGCAGCACCCCAGTGTGAAAGCTTTTTAGCGCTAAAATGCCTGTAATGCACCTCAGTGTTTTTATGCAGTTTTGTTAGACCCCTTTCACACTGGAGGCGTTTTTCAGGCGCTTTTGGGCTTAAAATAGCGCCTGTAAAGCGCCTCCCCTGCAGTCCCAGTGTGAAAGCCTGAGTGCTTTCACACTGGGATGATGCGCTGGCAGGACGTTAAAAAAAAGTCCTGCAGGCTTGATTTTTAGGGCGGTGGAGGAGCGGTGTATACACCACTCCTGCCCATTGAAATTAATGGGTAGCGTTGCTAAAGCACCTGCAAAGTGCTTCGGCAGCAGCGATACACGGGCACATTTAACCCTTTCTTCAGCCACTAGCGGGGCTTAAATGCGCCCCACTAGCGGCCGAATAGCGCCGCTAAAACTACGGTAAAGCGCCGCTAAAACTAGCAGTGTTTTACCGTCAATGCCCACCCGCCCCCGTGTGAAAGCAGCCTAATGCCGCGTACACACGATCGTGATTCACGGCGGTAAAAAAAACGCAGTGAATCATGACAGGAAAAACGAGGGAACGGCTTGTTCCCCCACACACGACCGTTTTTTCCCGTCATTTTTTCTCATGTCGAGAAAAACGACCGTGTGTAGGCTCCATGGCAGTGTTTCCCTATGGGAAAACTGCCGCGGAAAAAAATGACGGGAAAAACTACGAGAAAAATTAGAGCATGTTCTAATTTTTCTCGTCATGATTAATGCCGTTTTTCCCATCGTGAAAAATGACAAAAAGCCCACACACGGTCGTTTTTCTTGTTAAAATTTTTTTAAAATTTTTCACGACGGGAAAAATGATCGTGTGTACGCGGCATTAATGTTTTTTTTAAATTGTGTTTTTGTGCTGTACATACAGGGCAGGCAATGGCATCCTGAGAAGAACATGTGCCATATGCCACCTCTACTGACAATGATCTATCCTGCACAGAGAGGGAGTTGAAATAAAATTCATGACACGACCATTGCATCTTGATTAGAAACCAAGAAAACAATACAAATCATTTTATAGTTTGCATTTTTTTAACCACTTGCTTACTGGGCACATAACCCCCTTCCTGCCCAGGCGAAATTTCAGGTTTCAGCACTGTCACGCTTTGAATAACAATTGCGCGGTCGTGCGACGTGGCTCCCAAACAAAATTGATGTCCTTTTTCCCCACAAATAGAGCTTTCTTTTGGTGGTATTTGATCATTTCTGCGGTTTTTATTTTTTGCGCTATAAACAAAAAAAGAGCGTAAATTTTGAAAAAAACACTATATTTTTTACTTTTTGCTATAATATCCGAATTTTTTTTTTTTTTATATATTTTTTTTTCTCAGTTTAGGCCGATACGTATTTTTCTACATATTTTAGTTAAAAAAAATTGAAATAAGCGTATAATGATTGGTTTGCGCAAAAGTTATAGCGCCTACAAAATAGGGGATGGAATTATGACATTTTTTTTATTATTTTTTTTTCCTAGTAGTGGCGGCGATCTGTGATTTTTATTGTGATTGCGACATTATGGCAGACACTTTTGACACATTTTTGGGACCATTCACATTTATACAGCGATCCTTGCTATAAATATGCACTGATTACTGTATAAATGTGACTGGCAGGGAAGGGGTTAACACTAGGGGGCGAGGAAGGTGTTAAATGTGTTCCCTGCTAGGTGATTTTTACTGTGGGGGGAGGGGAGTGACTGGGGGAGGTGACCGATGGTTGTCCCTATGTACAAGGGACACAGCATCAGTCTCCTCTCCCTGACAGGACATGGATCTCTGTGTTTACACACAGAGATCCACGTCCCTGGCTCTGTGACAGCCGATCGCGGGTACCTGGCTGACATCGTGGCCGCCAGGCACGCGCATCGGCACCCGCGTGACACGGCGGGCACAGCTTTTCCCCGATGTGCGCCCGCGGCGGCGCGCATCGCGGAAGTAAACAGGAGGACGTCAATGGACGCCCTCCCGGCAATTGAGCGCCCGCTGTAGACGTCATTTGTCTATAGCACGGGCACGAAGTGGTTAAAAGAATAAAGTTTTGCTTTAAATTACAGGGAAAACATGGGTACAATACAAGGATCATCATCAGCCACATTAAAAATCCCACTAACTCACCCTTTTTATCAGATAGGCAGAGAGGCAGCCCAGGCTCAGCTCACACTGTCACCGTCCAGGGCACAGCCAGTCAGCCACAGCAGAATTCCTCAGAGTCCCACTCTGAATCCCATTCCCAACCCTCATGCAGGAGATGGCAGATGGATGAGGTGTGTGGGCGGAGCAATATTGATTGGCGCGGAGGCTGAGCGCTGTGAATGCTGGGGCGGCCGTGGCCTCCTGACGTCACTGGTTGCTAGGCGACGGTCGGGACTCGGCACTCGGCAGGCAATGAATTATAGCAGCCAGACAGTGCAGCCAGGAGACAGCAGCGGCACCGCGCACAGGCACAGCGCACCACGGCGCCGACCAGCATCCGCTCCTGCTCTCTGCCCCGGACTGATTGTCTGATAAAAATATTTTGCCGGCCGGACTGCCCCCCCCTCCTAAATGCCGCCTGGTACCAGGGTCCCATTGGGTCCCATGGTAGGGCCGGCCCTGGTGTAACACACCAGGAAAACACAGCAATACGGGCTAGCTTCAGGTGTATAATGTGCAGGAGGCACACTCCGCCCGCTGTAAGTGCTGCAAATGCCTGTTAGTGTAACACACCAGGAAAACACAGCAATACGGACTAGCTTCAGGTGTATATTTAGCAGGAAGCACACTCCGCTCGCTGTAAGTGCTGCAAATGCCTGTTAGTGTAACACACCAGGAAAACACAGCAATACGGGCTAGCTTCAGGTGTATATTTAGCAGGAAGCACACTCCGCCCGCTGTAAGTGCTGCAAATGCCTGTTAGTGTAACACACCAGGAAAACACAGCAATACGGGCTAGCTTCAGGTGTATATTTAGCAGGAAGCACACTCCGCCCGCTGTAAGTGCTGCAAATGCCTGTTAGTGTAACACACCAGGAAAACACAGCAATATGGGCTAGCTTCAGGTGTATACTGTGCAGGAGGCTTAGCAACAATGACACTGACACTGTCCCCTGCCTATCCTTCTCTCTCCCTGCACACAAGGTTTATCAAAGAATATGACACTGACACTCTCCCTGCCTATCCTTCTCACTCCCTGCACACAAGGTTTGCAAAGAATATGACACTGACACTCTCCCTGCCTATCCTTCTCTCTCCCTGCACACAAGGTTTAGCAAAGAATATGACACTGACACTGTTCCCTGCCTATCCTTCTCTCTCCCTGCACACAAGGTTTAGCAAGGAATATGAGACTGACACTCTCCCTGCCTATCCTTCTCTCTCCCTACACACAAGAATAGCACAAAGAATAGCACAATGACACTGTCCCTGCCTATCCTTCTCTTTCGAAACAAAAAAGTGTAGCGCTAAAAATGAATAAGAACTGCACACAATTAAGGTGCAGTATATAACAGTGATATATAATTATATAAACAATGTAACATCTCTACTAAACAAACTGAATAAATAAAATATTCAAAAAGTCCTCAATAATGTGACATCTTAACCAAACAAACTGAATAGAATAAAGTGTTCAAAAGGTCCTCAGTGATGCAAATTATGTAACACAATAGACACCAGAAATACTGAGTTCATGATGAAAACAAATGGACTATATATATTGATGAAAGGTGAGTGACAATCAAAATATGGTGCTCATAAGTAAACTTGACGTGAAGAGAGTGCACTCAAAGTGACCGCCACCAATCGGTTGTAGGAAAGGCTTACCAGAAAGAGTGGACCCCAAAAACCTACGTTCAGAGGGTCAACCAAGCATAGGTAAGCCGCTGTGGACAGCAAATCTCCAACTGCGATTCAAATGGGGGACATCAAACTTCAATCCAGTCCAAAGGATAGAAAAAAGTATCTCTCTTATCCAGATGACAATGAGGCTTGTATGCAGTGCCCGATTAGAATCAGGTAGCGATGCCGAGTGAATTGCAAAAATTAGAAGGAAAGAAAAGGCACATAGTGTGATACTGTATAAAAAGGGGTATTTAATGTAGGTAGATACACTTACATTTAGATGAATATAACAGCGCTTTGTCAAAATGATCAATGGCAACAGTAAGGTCTCCCGACGCGTTTCGCATCCAAATGCATCATCTGGCTTTGACAAAGCACTGTTATATTCATCTAAATGTAAGTGTATCTACCTACATTAAATACCCCTTTTTATACAGTATCACACTATGTGCCTTTTCTTTCCTTCTAATTTTTGCAATTCACTCGGCATCGCTACCTGATTCTAATCGGGCACTGCATACAAGCCTCATTGTCATCTGGATAAGAGAGATACTTTTTTCTATCCTTTGGACTGGATTGAAGTTTGATGTCCCCCATTTGAATCGCAGTTGGAGATTTGCTGTCCACAGCGGCTTACCTATGCTTGGTTGACCCTCTGAACGTAGGTTTTTGGGGTCCACTCTTTCTGGTAAGCCTTTCCTACAACCGATTGGTGGCGGTCACTTTGAGTGCACTCTCTTCACGTCAAGTTTACTTATGAGCACCATATTTTGATTGTCACTCACCTTTCATCAATATATATATTCCATTTGTTTTCATCATGAACTCAGTATTTCTGGTGTCTATTGTGTTACATAATTTGCATCACTGAGGACCTTTTGAACACTTTATTCTATTCAGTTTGTTTGGTTAAGATGTCACATTATTGAGGACTTTTTGAATATTTTATTTATTCAGTTTGTTTAGTAGAGATGTTACATTATTTATATAATTATATATCACTGTTATATACTGCACCTTAATTGTGTGCAGTTCTTATTCATTTTTAGCGCTACACTTTTTTGTTTCGTTTGTTTTCCACCATTTTTCAATTGGTTGTGTGAGCGGCTATTTAATCAGGCAGCGCGGAATTCCTTTTTTATTTGTTTTATCCTTCTCTTTCCCTGCGCCGGAACACACTACACAAGGCCGCCGCGCTGGCGGCCTTTTATAGTATGGGGCGTGTGCTAAACCCCCTGGGCTATAATTGGCCACAGGCAACCTGCCTGTGGCCAATTATGGCTCTCCTAGCTGCCGGCGCTGTGATTGGCCAAGCATGCGGGGTCACAGTGCATGCTTGGCCAATCACAGCGCTGGGATTGCACTGCGATGGCGCAGTGTATTGTGGGCCGTTCCCGTCACTCGAATTAGGCGCGAACGGCCCAAATAGTTCGATCTTCATCGAACGATCGAACAGCCGATGTTCGAGTCGAACGTATGTTTGACTCGAACACCGAGCTCATCCCTATTAGAGAAGGCAGACAAGGCTTGTTTTCTCTCTAGATGTCGTGGTTGGGATAAATGTGAGAGACCAGGTCATATGCTAGCAGTTGTAGTAAAATCTCAGGAGAAAACTAATTTTATCTCCACTACTCGAAAAAAAAGGGGGGGGGGGAGACCACACAGGATCAAAGTGAAATTATGGATTATTTTTTATCCTTTTATAGCAATCTGTATCAGAGTAAGGGTGATTATTCCATGAAACATCTTAGAGAATTTCTAGACCCCTTAAAACTGCCTTCTCTCTCCAATGAGGCAAGAGAGGAACTTAATGCCCCTCTAACTATGGAGGAGGTAGGATGAGCAGTGTCAGAATCCCCAAATGGTAAGGCCCCAGGTTTAGACGGGTTACCGGTAGAAGTGTACAAACACTACGGGGATGTTCTGCTACCGGAGCTATTGAGAGTGCTTAACCAGGCATGGAAAACTTTCAAACTTCCAGACTCTATGAATGATGCTTGTATAATAGTGCTGCCAAAGCCAGATAAAGATCCTTTGCTACTGGAATCTTACCGCCCGATATCATTACTAAACTCGGGCACAAAAATCCTGGCTAGGATTCTGGTAGCAAGATTAGGCAGAGTCATACAGGGACTGATTCATCTAGATCAATCTGGGTTTATACATAACAGGTCAACAGCTATTAATTTGAGTAGACTTTTTTTAAATATGCAGTTACCAGCAGATAATATGGGGAAGAGGGCTATTTTGTCACTCGATGCTGCAAAAGCATTCAATAGCGTTGAGTGGACATATCTGTGGAAGGTATTGGATAGGTTTGGCCTGGGATACAAATTTATACGATGGGTAAAGCTATTATACTCTAATCCAAGGGCGTGTATGCAAATTAACAGATTAATGACAGAGTTTTTCTCATTATCAAGAGGCACTCGACAGGGGTGCCCACTGTCCCCCTTGTTGTTTGCGTTGGCAGTGGAACCGCTAGCAGAAGCAGTCGACAGTCAGAAGATATAGGTGGGTTTATTAGAGGGAAAATAAATTAAAAAATGTCATTGTATGCGGATGATGCATTATTGTTTCTTGGAGATACGGATAAATCATTGATCTCATTAATGATCCTTATTAAAAAAATTGGTTCATTTTCAGGCTTTATCATTAACTGGAATAAATCGGTCCTTTTCCCACTAGATGATGATAGCTTGAATATACCAGAAGAGGCTGAACAAGTCAAAGTCATGAAGTCCTTTAAATACCTAGGAATATGGATATATCCAAAGATGAAAGAGTATTTGCAGTATAATTTAACCCCCATTCTGGATAAATTTAGAAAAAAAGAGTTATATTCTACATAATTCACCAGTATGGATCCCGTTAAAATGGTTTAAAAAAATAGAATCCCTGTTCTGCAAATTAATATGGAAAGGCAAGAGTTCGAGGATCAGATTATCTATTCTTCAGAGGGCTAAAGAAGAGGGGGGGTTAGCAGTGCTACAGCCAAGAATATACTTTATAGCTTCCCAATTGCAGCATTTTGCAGGGTGGGGGACGATAGACTGGAAAGACCCAATACAAGCTGTGCTACTGAGTCAATGGGTCAAATATAATCTTATGGCCCAGTTGGAATCAGAATCATTTGCCCACACTGAAACTAGCCCAACAATGATACTCATGAATAAAGTGTGGCAGGAAATGAGACGATTAATGCAATATGAAGGGGTGTCAGATTTTTTCACTAATATGGGGGAGTAGGCACTATGAGGAATTACATAAACTAGAAGGGTTTGAATACTGGCGCTCTAAAGGAATACAATATATTTTGCAGCTTTTTGCCCAAAGTGCTATACGGTCCTTCCAGGAGATACAGGAGGTATATAATCTGCCCCATACTAATTTTTATAAATACTTGCAACTACGACATGCGGTTTATTTTCAGTTTAAAGGGAGTGGCCCGAATATAAGACCAATGCTATTGGCATCCCTATTGGCAGGGGTGGAAAAAAAAAAAAAAAAAAAGGTCTAATTTTGTTAGTATATAAGCAACTTATGGTGAACTATCAAGACATTAGGGATAACCCAGGTAGAAAGGGATGGGAGATGGATTTGGGTGTTATATTGGAGGAGGAATGGCAAAGTATTCTGAAGAGAGCCCCGTTGGTATCGCTATCATCTACACAATGCTTATCACAATTGTTTATCATATATAGAACATATAGGACTCCTATAAAATTATATAAGTGGAGACCGAAGGAAACCTCAGAGTGCCCTGGGCGTGGGCAATCTCAGGCGGACCTGATCCATATGCTGTGGAAATGCCCCAAACTGGGTAGATTTTGGCGAGAGGTGTTGTCCACAATTAGAGGGGCTTATAATACTTAGATAGAAATGGAACCGAAAACCTGTTTATTAGGGTATCTAAAAGAAGGTTTATATTCAAGGGAAGTGTAAACCGCAATTGGTAGATTGCTATTCATAGCCCGTAAGCTAATAGCTAGAAAATGTATGTCCCGCAGTGTACCAATATTTGAGGAGTGGCGTTTCCAAGAAAATGAGACAATATTAATGGAACGACAGGCCTATCATAATAGGGGTACACCGGATATATTAATTAAGTTGTGGGGCCCGTGGTTAATAACCACAGGATTGTCTGCATTCTCTTTGATCACAGATAGAATAATATAGAATGAAGTATAGAATGAAGGTTGTTAAAATATAGGATGGGAGTGGAGGGTATGGGAGGTTCTATGGTGACAGTTTGGAGCGGTGAAGGAGGGATGTGGGGAGGAGGAGGAGGGTTTTTTTTTAAGGAGAGGGGAGAGGGTTTTTTTTTTTTGTTTTGTTTATTATGTTTAATAGCCCTGTACACACGATCGGATAACCTATGGATTTTCGTCCGATGGATTTGTCCATCGGAAATCCGATGAAACTGTTTTTCATCAGTCTTGGCCACACACCATCAGTCAAAAAACCGACCGTTCCAAACGCGGTGACGTAAAACACTCCGATGAGCCGAGAAAAATGAAGTTCAATGCTTCTGAGCATGCGTCGACTTGATTCTGAGCATGCGTGGGTTTTTTATCCGATGGACTTGCCCATAGACGATCGGAAATTATCATCGGTTTTTGATCCATCGGAAAATTTTAAAACAAGTTCTATTTTTTAAAACCGATGGAAAAAAGACCGATGGGTACCATACACGATCGGTTGGTCTGATGAAAACCATCCATCGGACGGTTTTCATCAGTCAAACCGATCGTGTGTACGGGGCTTTAGTGTGTAAGTATTTTCATTTTATTATAATTTTGATATTATTGGGGATTGTATGTAAAAGAATGTATAATTATACATTTTGATATACTAGTGTTAAGTTTGTTGTATGTTTGAGTGTTGTAAAACTGAAAAACTTTGAATAAAAATGTAAAAGTGAAAAAAAAAAGTGCTGAATATAAATTTATACAAAGTGACATTGTGACTCCAGTGATTCCTGTCTTCGGTGCGTTTTTCACCCACAGGTGTACTAGCTCCTTACCTTACTGCTGTAAGGTAAACAGCATAAAAAAGATAACCATGGGTAATCAGAGTATCATATCATGCAGTAGTCCCTCCTAGCGGTTCTGGTCTGTATATAGTCTAATGGTTCCTTCCTCTATAATTACTTCTCTTAGGTAATTTAGGTCAGAAAATTTCCTCTCAGGACAGCATGTCAGGTAATGCAGAGAAAAATAGAGAAACGAGGGGCTCCAATGGTGAAGTATATAAGGCTTGGTATTTTTTTGTAACAACAAAACAGTAAAAAGTACTCGCATTTAAAAATTACAACAGGGTAAAACAAAACGAGCAGCGAGCTTGAGGCCAAAGTGTCACTTCCAGTGTCCGTGTACCCCTACGCGTTTCGTCACGATCACGTGCCTTCATCAGGGTCATCTTTATGCTGTTTACCTTACAGCAGTAAGGTAAGGAGCCAGTACACCTGTGGGTGAAAAACGCACCGAAGACAGGAATCACTGGAGTCACAATGTCACTGTCAGGGAAACGGCCGTAGGAGAACTGGCAATCGTGCCAGTACTAGTAATGGCCGCTTCCAGCACATCCCTGTGCACACTGACGCAAGCGGTGCGAATAGGCGCACGCACATGCGCAATGAACAAATGCGCACGCACATGCGCAATGGAACCAACGGGCGCGTGCGCATGCGCGGGAGCGTCAATCGGCACACGCAACAGATGCAGCCACTTGCTGGCCTATATAAGACGGCCACTGACCCCCTCTCATTGCTTGATAGTCTTCAACCTTCCTGTGTTCCTGAGACTCCGTCTCCGTTCCTGCAACCTGCCTCCTCCTATTGCTGGATCTACTGGGTTTGACCCTCAGCCTGGCTGCCACTACTACTACTTGAGCGGTGTCCTGCATCCACCAGTGTTCTTCAGGATCCCACCAGCCCTGCTCTCCTGGACCCATCTGGCAACCTGTGCTTCTCTGGGCACTACACCCTCTGTACCCAACCTCAGGGGTGTACTGCACTCAGCCGCAAGGGGAGCCCTCTCGGCATTTCGGCCTCCAACCAGGTACGTGACAGTCACTTTGTATAAATTTATATTCAGCACTTTAAGTCACCAGCACTTTCTCTGAAGACACTATTTACCTTTTGTGAAGTTTTAACACTTGCACGTTACTATGTGTGGACTTATATAATGAAATACACCTTATGAATTGTATTCTATTTTATTCAACAGACTTTTTTATAATTATTATTTAATATGAAGTAATTATGATGAATTCACGTTCATTTGCATATTTATTATAATTCTATATTCAGCACTTTATCTGTCACACTAGCACTTTATTTTTGTAGCGCAGCACCATATATTGGTTTACTTATTATGTACTGTGACATACTGAAGCAGAGCCTGATACCCTCCCTTCAGAGACTGGGCCACAAGATAGTATTCTAGCATGATAACAGCCCCAAACACACCTCCAAGACGATCACTGCCTTGCTAAAGAAGGTGAGGGTAAAGGTGATGGACTGGCCAAGCATGTCTCCAGACCTAAACCCTATTGAGCATCTGTGGGGCATCCTCAAATGGAAGGTGGAGGAGCACAAGGTCTCTGACATCCCCCAGCTCCATGATGTTGTCGTGGAAGAGGACTCCAGTGGCAACCTGTGAAGCACTGGTGAACTCCATGCCCAGTACTGAAAAATAATGGTGGCCACCAGTGGCGGCCCCCTTCTCCCCGGATCAGGTCAGGTCGGTCAGTCAGTCGGTGAACTTACCTCAACCACGGGCGGCTTTCGCGGCTCTCTTCCACAGGCATCACGAGCGGGCATCTCCTTCCCCTGCTCGGCAGCTTCCGTCTCCTCCCTCCTCCTCGCGACCAATCAGAACGCTTCTCCTTTTGGCCAATTGGGAAAAGTGTCTCACACCCGCGCTCCCTGATTGGTGGAGAGGCGATTCAGTGTTAGAATAGCAAATATTAATTCACTATTCTAACACACCTGGGTAGGCTCTGAGCGTAATGCTCTGCGTCCGGAGCTCACCCTATTTTAAAGCCTATTAGAGCCTCTGGTTCTAATCAGGTGCTTAAAAAAAGAAACAGCCGATGTAATTTATGTGCCTGGCATCCTGAAAGGGGCCAGATGCATGAATAGGGGATGGCGGCAGCGATGGAAAGGGGAGGCACCCATGCTCCCCTAATAGACGGGCCACCCCTGATGGCCACACAAAATATTGACCCTTTGGGCCAAATTTGGACGATTTAACTTATGGGTGTACTCACTTTTTAGCCAGCGGTTTAGACATTAATGACTGTGTTTGAGTTATTTTGAGGGGACAGCAAATTTAAACTGTTATACTAGCTGTACACTCACTACTTTACATTGTAACAAAGTGAAATTTCTTTAGTGTTGTCACATGAAAAGATATAATAAAATATTTACAAAAATGTGAGGGGTGTACTCACTTTTGTGAGATACTGTATGTATGTGTATATATATATATACTGTATGTATGTATATATATATATATATATATATATATATATATATACATATATACAGTATATATATATATATATATATATATATATATATATATATATATATATACCTAGGGCACATTTTAGAACTAAAATGGGCATTAATAACGATTTATTGGATTTATATTAATATTATCTGTGTGTTGAAGCAAAACACTGGATTAGTCCCATAAATATTTCGGCAGTGAAAGCCCCATTTGCTACATGCAATGTTGCGGACCAATACAATTCTCCCAGACAGCCTCAGCGATACCGTATTCTGTTATCATATAAATTGGACATGCAATATTAAAAATTTTTTACTTTACATTATTCTTTGGCTTATATACAGCTGTAACACCCCAATCTGATTAATTTTAACTTGAAAAAGTTTTTAACATCTGATTTTCTTTTATCGAGCAGTAATAGGCCAGAATGGAGCAATGAAAGTAGCAGACAGCAGATGTAAAAGCTTACCCTTAGGCAGGGTTCACACCATCCCCGCAGCCGTTGCACAGTAGGGGTCCGGTGCGTGCTGGTTCTCCATTTTAGGTGCGATTTCAGTCCGAATTTTGGACTGAAATCGGACCTGAAACGCACCAAAAAAGAGACACGTTTTTTCGGCACCCCGCACCTGACCCGCAGCGAAGATATGTGAACCGGCTCCATAGAGAGCCAGTCACATTGTCCTGCAATGCGAATTGGATGCGTGAAAATGCGCTTTCAATTTGCATAGGTGTGAACCCGACCTTAAAAAAAATACAGTTAAAGCATGTTTCAAAAATTAGCTTGTCTTCTTTCAGTGCTGTATACTCTATAAAGTTTAACACATTTTCAACACAGAGTGCACAAGAACATTTTAAAACCACAACCCAACATTTCTAGAGATGAGACATTTGTTATGCTGAAATAAAAATTACAGTGTAATTTTTTTAGAGACACTAGTCAAACCAACACAGTGGAAGGAGAGTACATATGCAGATTGATTGGGCAGAAATTTAAGCTTTACCAAATGTCAGAAACCATGAATCAGACCAAGAAAGAAGTACAGTTAAATCACACTGGTTTAATAATAAATAATAAAAAGGTAAACAGAGTAAGCGTAGTCAAAACATAGCCAGAGTTCAGTAACCGGATCGGGTAGTCGGCCAAGCCAAAGTCCAAGAGCCAGCGATAAAGGTAGTAGTACAGCAAGCAGGATCCTTAACCAGAGGGGACAACAGTCAAGCAGGTCTTCAACTGGAACGCAGGAGAAAGTCTCTTGTGATGTTAACACAGGCGAAGGCGAAGAGCAAATGAACTGGAAGTCCTTAAGTAGGCAGAGCTGACGAGCAGATCATCAACAGGTGGCTCACTGTGGAGAGATGGAAGCTGGCAATTAGCTGACAGCTGAGCTGCCAGCACAGAGAAGGAAGGGCTGAACCCAGCCCTGACAGTACCCTCTCCTCAATGACCCCTCCCCCTCGGAGGACCACCGGGCTTGAGGGGAAAACGTCTATGGAAATCACGGAGGAGGACAGGGGCATGTACGTCCGAGGATGGGACCCAAGAGCGTTCCTCCGGGCCGTACCCCTTCCAATTCACCAGGTACTGTATGCGCCCACGTAACCTACGGGAGTCAACAATGGACTGTACTTCATACTCCTCATGGTTCTCAACCTGTATAGGGTGAGGACGTGGCACTGAGGTGGTAAAACGTTTGCAGACCAAAGGTTTCAATAAGGAGACATGAAACACATTAGAGATGCGCATACTGGAAGAAAGGTCCAACGCGTAAGCCACTGGATTTATCCTGCGAAAGATACGGAAAGGCCCAATAAACCAAGGTGCGAAATTCAGAGAAGGAACACAAAGTTGGAGGTTGCGAGATGACAGCCAGACCCTGTACCTCTCGTTAGCCTGTCGCAAAGCCTCCTGGATTTGTACCCAAGTGGAACGAAGACCACAGAGATGTTCCTCTAACGCAGGAATACTCTGAGGAACAAATGAGTCAGGCAACATGGAAGGTTGGAAACCATAATTCGCCATAAACGGGGACAAACGGGAAGCAGAATTCAGAGAGCTATTGTGAGCAAACTCCACACACGGTAAGAGGTCTGACCAGTTGTTGTGATGGTAAGAAATATAGCAATGCAGGAATTGCTCCAAGGACTGATTGGCTTGTTCTGCGGCCCCATTAGACTGTGGGTGATACGCAGAGGAGAAAGCAAGCTGAATTCCCAACTGTGCACAAAAGGCTAGCCAGAACCGGGACACAAACTGACTTCCCCTGTCAGGGACAATGACCTTGGGTAGGCCATATAAACGAATGATCTTCCGAGCAAAAATGGAAGCCAGTTCCTTAGACATAGGCAACTTCTTAAGTGGAATACAGTGAGACATTTTCGAGAGTGTATTTTATTGGAGACAGAGACTGGGCTGCATTTGAGGGAAGAGAGACAAGATGGCTTTGATCAAGAAAAATTACTGTATTTATTGGCGTATAACACTCACTTTTTTACCCTGAAAATAGAGGGTCAACTGTGCCTGCGTGTTATACGCAGGGGGCTGTGGAAAGTTTTTTTCCTGAAACTTCCCTCTTAAAGTTAGGGTGCGTGTTATACGCATGTGCGTGTTATATGCCGATAAATACGGTAATTACAATGTATTATGCCAGAGACCAGAGCTAGAAATGTTGCACAGAGTTGGTGCATATCATGTGAATGGTTCTACTACGCCTGTGACCCATTTTCAGCAAACAGCGGGCTGAAGCAAGCTGCTGAAAGCTTGAGCTGGCCGCTCCCGCCACCTCCACAGCCCAGCAGGGGGCAGAGTGGGAGTAGAGAGTCGATGACTGAAGCCTCGTACACACGACCGAGTTTCTCGTCGTAAAAAACATGTCGTTTTTTTCGACAAGATTCTTGTTAACCTTGTCGATTTTCTCGTCAAGCTTTCCATGCGTACACACTGACATTTCCCAATTTCCTTGTTGTTCTCCGCGGTCATGTTCAGCACGTACGACGGCACTATAAAGGGGAAGATCTTTTTTCTTGGCGCCACCCCTTGGGCTGCTTTTGCTGATCTCGTGTTACCGCGTGTGAAGTAAAAGTTTGGGAAGAGACGATTCGCGCTTTTCAGTCTTAGTACTTTTCAGATCATTTTCTGCGGTTCAGTTTGTGCTTGTGGGTTTGTATCTTGACTTTCAGGGCGTCTAGGCAGGTCGTATCTGTTTTACAGTGCGTTCTTGCCTGTTCGTTTCTGTTTTTCAGTTCATTATTCATAGGCCTTGCTGTTCTAAAGTGCGTTCTGTTCTGTACGTTCTGATAAGACAACCGTTTCCTAGCCATGTCGCCTGGACGTTCTCGTCGTCGAGTTCGTGCTGTGCGTGCACTTGGTGTTGGTCTGCTTGTTTTGGACCAAGACCAGTCCATGAATGGTGTGAGGAGGAGTTCATGGACCAAGAATTGGTTGCTCCAGCGGGACCAATTCTGCCACATGCCTCTGCTGTGGGAGATAGTCGAGAATAATCCTGAGGACTACAGGAATTTTCTGCGGATGTCTGACCCCGTTTTTCAGGAACTGTTGGCTTTGGTGTCCCCCTATATTACCAGGAAGGACACCGTTATGCGGGAAGCCATCAGTGCTGAGCAGAGGCTCATCGCCACGTTACGTTATCTGGCGACAGGGAGAAGTCTTCAGGACTTGAAGTTCACGACAGGCATCTCCCCCCAGGCTCTGGGCCTCATAATCCCAGACACCTGTTCTGCTATTATACAAGTCCTGCAGGAGGACTATATTAGGGTAAGTTTTCTCCATTAACATCACATTTTATGTATTACATGTATGCTAATGTATTGTATTTCTTTCATCCTTCCCTAATTACCATGATTGTAATATGCTGAGAATGTCCCCTTTGTCCTCATGCATGCTTGAAGCTTTAGATTGCCCCTTTTTTCTCCTCCATGCATATTTTCCTTCACTAACCTTTCCAGCAGGGGCGCCTGTTGCTCCAAATGTTTGGGGGTTCAAACCCCAATTTAGGAAATAAACTTCCTCCTTTTTTGCTCTGTTGCCTATTAAACGCCCCCATTTGTTCCCTCCAATGCAGCCATTTTGTTCCCTCTAATGCAGCCATTTTGTCCCCTCCAATGCAGCCAGTTCCCCCCCAGCCCTGCACTTACCTTCTTGTGGACAGCGCCATCCTTCTTCTGTCCTTGATGTCTTCTCCTTCCCTTGATGTTGCATCAGCCAATCATGTTACCATTAAACAGACTTGGTGAACATGATTGGCAGAGCAGCCTGTCAGTGTTTACCCAAGGAATGCCCCCCCCCCCCCTGCGTCCCCTATTTAACTTTTCTGCAGCCAATTACATCCCTCAGGCTGTAATGTGCAAGACAATTTTCCTTACTGTTTCTGATATGCAATTTTAAGCCCATAAATGCCGCAGTTCTTCATATGTCGGTCGCTTAACAGGGGGCCATCCACCTGAATAGTGGGCGGCATAGACAATACATAGGTTAATGCAAGGCATGAACCTATGTATTGTTCTGAGTGACGGCCACAGGAGAGAGGGGGCAGTGCTCCAGCGCCCACTCTGGACGCACCGCCACTGCAATGCTATCCTGTGTCCAAACACATCTACCCCCCCCTCCCCATTATAATTTATTAATGGACCATCATAGGGGGTGATGAATATGATACATGAGCCTTCCATTATACTTATTTAAAACACCTTAATAAACGTAGACTTTGCTTGATGTTGGCCTCTAATGTATTTTCTTAGAATATACTTGTAATGTTTGATTTGTGTATTCTAATATTTTTTCATCTTGTTTGACTCCACAGCTTCCTTCCACGCCACAGGAATGGCAGACTGTGGCATCGGAGTTTGCCACGCGGTGGGACTTCCCCAACTGCGGTGGTGCTATAGACGGGAAGCATGTCCGCATCGTGCCGCCACCCCTTTCTGGGTCCTACTACTTCAATTACAAGGGGTTTCATAGCATTGTGCTGATGGTGGTGGTGTCAGCACGGTATGAATTCCTCTATGTTGATGTAGGGAAGAATGGCCGGATGTCAGATGGGGGATCCTTCATCCAGACGGAGTTTGCCCTCCGTCTCCAGAGTGACGACCTTGCATTGCCACCGGATGCAGGGAATATTGAAGGACTCCCCTTTGTTTTTTTGGCTGATGAAGCCTTCGGGCTCGGACCACATCTTATGAGGCCATTTCCTCAGAGGACCCTGACCCCAGAGAAGAGGACGTTCAATTACTGGCTGGCCAGGGGCCGAAGAGTCATTGAAAATGCCTTTGGCATAATGGCCAGCCGGTTCCGCCTTTTTAGGACTTCAATACACTTGGCGGACTACAAAATAAACTATGTAGTATTATGCTGCTGTGTGCTACACAATTTTCTTTGCCGCAAATCGAATTCCTATATGGCCTCAGTTTTGCCTGAGGCTGGACTTTCCCCTGATAATCCCCTGCCTAGCCTGGAATCTGCCCGTGCTGGCTTGCCCCCCCAAAATGCCCGTGAGGTTCGGGACAAATACATGGACTATTTCACGGGTAGGGGGGCAATTCCTATGCCAGGCTATGTCTAAAGATTCCTGTCTAACGATCCAAATAAAAATCTTGTTTAAACTTCTAACTTTTGTTGGTTTCCTGTCTCCTAGTTTGTCTTAGTGCATTTGTAGTGCCAAGTGTATTTTCCTTTAGTAAATACCAACCATTTCACTATGTAACCTTTAAAAATGTACCAAATAAGGTTAGAGCATATTAGAAAAAGAAGCTACACGTTGTTTGTGTTCAAATATTTTACTATGTGCAAATTCACACACCTTTTTTTATTTTATTTTACATTTTTTGTTTGCCTGGCCACAAACCGGCAATTGTTTTCTTAGGAAAATACAAAAACAACAGTTGCATTCCAAAAATTACAAAATTGGATACCTTGGAGCAATCTGAGACATTCACTTACACAAACTATATGTCTCTATGTGCCCGTCCTAATATGGGGTCCTGCCACCCCTTGCCCAGCCAAAAATTGAATATGCACACAATTGGGATTATTTTCCTATAGGGATTTTAGACTCCTGATCCCTATTGTCAACATGTGCTATCTGCCATCAGGGGTGATCAATGGACGTGTTTTGGGGGTGCAACCCCTTCCTCAGTTCACCTACTTTAGATACGAGGAAGGGGTTGCACCCCCAAAAGACGTACATGGATATCCCCTGATGGCAGATAGCACATGTTGACACACTGTGTGCAGATTCAATTTTTGGCTGGTTTGATTGTCAAAAAGTTTTTTAAAAGTTGAAGAAGAAACATGAAAAAAAGGGGGTTGGGATGCCTTATTGAATTCTCCCCAAAACATCGAGAATGTCTTTAAATGTTTGATCCATCACATGAATTCTTTCTTTAATTTTGTCCAGTTCCGTGCTACATTCCATCACTTGCTGGATGAGGCGGAGGGCACTGTCAGCAGAGAAACCTGTACTATCCTTCACCCCAACATTCACATCCCCTAAAAACAAAATAAAAAGGTATTATAACTCTGCAGGCCTACCTCTCTTACCTGAAGCTGTGGTGACAGATACTGACCTGTTGTGGTGACCAGTTCCACAACGTCATCCACCTCTCCTTCCTGCACTTCTCCTTCCTCCACCTCAACTTCCTCCACATCTTTAAGTTGTTGGTCTTTTGGAGTTTGGGGTTGTTGTGAAGCTGTGGGGTTCCTGTGCTCCCTGGAGTGTCCTCCTCCCAGTCTTCTCTCCCCTATGAGAATCAAAAAAAAGGTAGAGTTATCACACAGAAATTCTCTATGTAAAAAAAAAAAAACAGGCTAAATTGCTTGGAAGTGGGGTACAAGTGTGTATTTGGGCGGAAGTTAAAGATGAATACATTATTTCTGACCAAGAATATGTTTAGTATTCACCTTTGTCTGTCATTTTTTAGACATGTAGGCAACACAAAAATTCTCTGATGCACCTGTGTGGGACACCCAAAAAAGGCGGGTCTGGTGGCCCACACTATAGTGCTCCAAAGTACAGATGTGGAAGCAGCTGCTGAGTGTCCTCTCCTTTACAGTTTACAGTTTGCATTTCATTCTCTTTACAAACACATCATCTAGCCTAAAACTTGGTGCCCCAAATAAAAAAAAAAAAGGCAGATGTCTAATTACTTTTGTGGCTGTAAAATAAGCCAAAACAGCGGATAGTGGCCGAACGAAGTGTCTGTAATGTAACAAACGATTACTGTGGCCAACCAAGTTCAAAATAGTACATTTTGGAAGGGAGTCCAATAAGAAAAAAAAACTAAACCAGCAACATGTCAGTTTAGAAAAGGATTAATAGCATAAAAGTGTACATTTTACTTACTTTTTGCGAGCATTCTCTTAATGCTCCTTAACTGCTCTGGCTCCCTCAGTTTGAGGTCTGACCACCTCTTTCTGAGCTGCTCATTTGAGCATTTCACCCCGAAATTCGTCTTCAGACTCTTCACGACTTTAGTGAGGATTTTGGCCTTCCTTCTATTTGGTTTGCTATACGGCCCATGCTTTGCGTCATAATCAGACTTGAGCAAGATGTCCACCATCTCCGCCATCTTGGCAAAAGACATATTCGATGCCTTGAATCTCCTCCTTGATCGTGACGTTTCCTCGGTCTCCGGGCTTGTCTCCTCCTCGTTAGTTGCGGAATTATCAGACACCTGCTGTAACTCCGCCATATCTGTCTGCGTGCCGAAAGAGAAGGGGCGGGGAAAAGATGTTAGTTAGAACGTCATGGGCGGGCGACGTGTGCGGAGCGACGTGTTCGTATTTTGACGCATGCGTGGTGTGTATATAACAAACACACATGTGACTATAGTACGTTCGGTGTGCGGAGAGAGGAGTTCAAGTGACGGACGTGCGAACGAAGGTATGTGATTTTGAGACTGTGCCAAATTGTTGGCCTATACTGTCTTGAGAATGTTGTAGGATATATATGGTGACTACGATGTTAAGGAGGTTAGACTGTTTGCCTCACATTAGTTATATATTATTTATTTAACTTGCAGATACAATATGAATGTCTTTATTAGCGACAAAGAGTTCCTGGCGGAATTTATTGACCGGGTAAGGGAGCTGCCGGCTCTGTGGGAGACGAAAAACCCCATCCACAAAAAAAGAGGGGTGAGAAAAGCAGCACTGGAGAAGCTGCTCCCATTTGTGCAGACCAAGGTGCCCACAGCCACAGCAAAACAAGTGGACACTAAAATTGGGAGCTTGAGAGGCACCTACAGGACTGAACGCTCTAAGGTCCTGGCTTCTCAGAGGTCAGGAGCAGCAGCAGATGATGTTTATGTCCCGATTTTGTGGTACTACAGCAGGATGTCCTTCCTGGATGACCACATTGAGGCAAGGCCATCACTCTCCACTCTTCCCCCCAGACTTCCCTGCAGCCAACCTGAGCCTTCTCTGGAGCAAGAGGAGGCAGCCATCCTGGATGATCCTGATTTGGCCATCTGGAGCCAGGTATAGTATTAAATGAAAATGTATTGGGATAAAATTAATGTTTGCCAAATATTTCAAGATGAGATCCATACAATATTTTGGCTTCCACAAGTGAAATCAAGATCTCGAGACATTAGTCTGCACTGAATTGGGTGCTAAATAGTCAATCTGATGTAGGTGTAAATTAGAAAAAATGATTTCTGGATTTACATTCTAATTGCTTCAATCATGTTTATAAAGTTTGCTGCAAAGATTAAACCAACATATTAAACTATGTCCCTTTTTCATACACAGGATGAAATCAGCCAGGAGGAGGGTCTGGAAACTGTCAGGCAGGAGGAGGAAGGGCCCAGTGGCAGCCAGGAGGAGGCAGGGCCCAGTGGCAGCCAGGAGGTGGCAGGGCCCAGTGGCAGCCAGGAGGTGGCAGGGCCCAGTGGCAGCCAGGAGGTGGCAGGGCAAAGGAGAAGCACCAGATCCCAGGTGCCTCCCATCCGGCTTCCCAAAAGAGGCAGGAGGGACAGGACCACCAGTGAGGCAGCAATGGCCCTTATTAAAGAGGCCCATGCCACCCTCAAAGAGCCCACATCCCCTGAAGAGGCCATTGCCGGCCTAGTGGAGGCAAAGTTCAAGGTGATGAGCATGGAGCAACGCCTCCTATGCGAGCCCCTGCTCATCACCTTGCTCAACAAGGGGGTGATGGGAAAAATTACCCCCAATACCGCCATTTGTGAGGTGGCACAACTGTCCCAACCTCAACCTCCTCCTCCACCTCCACATTCTTCTTCTGCCCCACCCTCTTCTCCTCCACCTCCACCTTGTTCTTCTGCCCCACCCCCTTCTCCTCCACCTCCACCTTGTTCTTCCGCCCCACCCCCTTCTCCTCCACCTCCACCTTGTTCTTCTGTGCCACCCCCTTCTCCTCCACCTCCTCCTCCTCCTGACAGGAGTACCCCTCCAGTGGCCCAGCCTCCAGCCAAACGAAGAAGGAAGGCTGCAGGGAAGGCTTCAGGAAAGGTTGCAGGGAAGGTTGCCAGGAAGACGAGGAAGTGATGGACTTGCTTCATTGTGGTCGGACAGAAGGCAGCCTGTTGTAGTACCACACACTTGGGACATGTATATCACCTGCTGCTGTTCCTGACCTCTGGGAGGTCAGCATCAGATTGTGTTCAGAAATGTTGGCCTTCTCAAGCTCCCAATTTTAGTGTCCACACAGGGTTGCTGTGTGCTCTGGGGTCCCTGGGATGCACAAATGGCAGCAGCTTCTCCAGCGCTGCCTTCTCTTTATTTTAGTTCAAACATGAATAAATGTTATTTTTCTTTAAGTTCATACTTGACTATGTGTATTTGTAAAAATGTAAAATCTAGCTTTGGAGTAAGCAGATACATTTGACTGACAAAAAAAGGGACAGATACCAACCCCCCAAAAAAATAACGAAATCGTATTTCCCAAAAAAGGGTGTAAAATTTAAATAATATATATTAAAAGATTCAATGGGAGATCACTACCAAAACATTGCGAAATTACAATTAACATCAGTTTGAAAAATATCAAAGTTTTAAATATTCCTAAAAACTTGCACGATATAATACACATAAATCTTCTTAAGAGCAACATGAAAAAGGTTAAAAAAAGATAGTCATAACTAGACTTGTGCACAACGGAAAAATTTGTTCCGTTTCGGTTCGTTTCTTTCCGGTCCTGTTGATTCGTAATCATTCGTAATTTTGCTAGACGGGATTTTTCGTGTTCGGACTCATTCGTATTTTTGCAAGCGACATTTTTCGTTGAATTTTTTGTTGCTTTATAATTCGTACTTTCGGTAGAGTACGTTGTTTTTCGTTGATTCTGGACACAACTCCTACTTTCGTAACTTTTTTTGGGTTCGTACTTTCGGTAGAGTACGTTGTTTTTCGTTGATTCTGGACACAACTCCTACTTTCGTAACTTTTTTTGGGTTCGTTGATTCGTAATTTTCCGTGTCTCTCTCACAACGACGCTGCCTATTATGCCTAATGTGCTTCGAATGGATTTGTACTTTTCTAAATACATTGCGGTTATTTGTAACGATTCGAAATCTCGGATTTTACTTTCGTTTTTAACATGCGGCTATAGGCTCCGCCCCTGTACACCATTTTGAGAGGGTTCAGCACGGTGAGGGAGAAGCAGAGAGCAGAGCAGAGTGAGTGTTATTGTGCTTCGTATGGATTCGTACATTCGTAACTTTTTCATAACGAATTATGTTATTGTGCTTCGAATGGATTCAAAATCTCGTATTTTACTTTCGTTTTTTACATGCGGCTATAACCTCCGCCCCTGTACACCATTTTGAGAGGGAGTTCAGCACGGTGTGGGAGAAGCAGAGAGCAGAGCAGAGTGAGTGTTATTGTGCTTCGTATGGATTCGTACATTCGTAACTTTTTCATAACGAATTATGCCGAAGACATTCGGGCATTCGCTATTTGCGGTATAATTTATTTCGGATTCGGTTTTATTCGTAATTGCTTTGTTCGGAAATTCGAATGCTTCCGAATGTCCGAAAGTTGCTAAATTCGGACGAATTTCAATTCGTTACGAAACGAATTGCACAAGCCTAGTCATAACTCTGTGTGAATATCAGCAGCAAAAGAAGTTCATTTGTTTGGATTAATGTAACATTCTAACGAAGATTTCAATGCCCAACTCTTAAACGATGCAAAAATTTGGAGCGTGACGAATGTGCTATCTCCATTACGAAGGCTTGTTTTACCAGAAGATGCGCTCCCGTCTCATAGTTGCTTGTGAGCATGCGCGCTTTTGGAAGAGTCGTAAAAGCCTACACACGAACCATTTTCTCGTCACAAAACAGGCCGACGAGAAACACGACGAGGAAATCTGGAATCCTGACGAGAAAATAGAGAGCAGGTTCTCTATTTTCTCGTCGAGATTCACTGCAATTTTCTCGTCATAAAACCATACACACGAACGGTTTTCTCGACAAAAAAGCTCACGCGGCACTTTTCTTGCCGGTTTTGGAAGAGAAACTCGGTCGTGTGTACGAGGCTTGACAGTCACCAGCTCCCTGCTCAGGGACCTTTGAGAGCTGAGCGATCGGCAGTGTTTGATTGCTCGGATCTCAATGTTAGAGCTGGCGGGAGGCAAATGCAGCATTCCACCGATGCTGCATCCACTTATGTAAGTATGATTTTTTTTTTTATTGCTTCCCATACTTCTCTTTTAAAATGCTTACTTTGCTTATGCTTATTTTGTCCCAAATCCTGTATTTGATTAGGGACCTGCATATCCCCACTCCCAACTCCTACTTGTGCGTAAAGGGATTGTAAATACAGATGGTTTTTATCTTAATGCATGCTATGCATTAAGATAAAAAGCCTTCTGTGTGCAGCAGCCCCCCTCAGCCCCATTAACACTTACCTCTCTGTCCAGCGATGTCCACTAGTGTCTCAGCCATCCAAGATTCTCCCTCCTGATTGGCTGAGACACAGCAGCGGTGCCATTGGCTCCCGCTGCTGTCAATTAAAGTCAGCTAGCCAATCAGGAGATAGAGAGGGCGGGGATGGGTCAGGGCTCCGTGTCTGAATGGACACAGGGAGCTGTGACTCGGCTTGGGTGCCCCCATAGCAAGCTGCTTGCTGTGGGGGCACTGAACAGGAGGAAGGGGCCAGGAACACAGAAGAAGGACCCGAGAAGAGGAGGATTTGGGCTGCTCTGTGCAAATCCACTGCACAGAGCAGATAAGTATAACATGTCTGTTATTTTTATTAAGAAAAAAATTAAACGTTACAATCACTTTAGCCCCTTGCCGGCTGCCGTACGCCAATTTCCGATGGCAGAATGGCAGGGGCAGGTAAATGGGCATACCTATACGTCCCGTTAAATTTGCCGCCTAGCGGGCGCACGCCGCGCTCCGAGGGGGTGTGCCCGCGGGTCCCGCAGAATGTAAACAAGGCATTTGCCTGGTCTGCCTAGCAACATGACAGGGAACTACTGCTCCCTGTCATCGGGAGCAGTGATCTCTGTCATGTTCTAGTGAGACCATCCCCCCACAGTTAGAATCACTCCCTAGGACACACTTAACCCCTTGATCGCCCCCTAGTGTTTAACCCCTTCCCTGCCAGTGTCAATTATTCAATAAGCAATGGCTATTTGTAGCTCTGATCGCTGTATAAATGACAATGGTCCCAAAATAGTGTCAAAAGTGTCCGATGTGTTCGCCATAATGTCGCAGTCCCGATAAAAATCACAGATCACTGCCATTACTAGTAAAAAAATAATAATAATAAAAATGCCATAAATCTATCCCCGATTTTGTAGACGCTATAACTTTTGCCCAAACCAATCAATATACGCTTATTGTGATTTTTTTTTACCAAAAATATGTAGAATACATATCGGCCTAAACTGAGGAAAATATATTTTTAATATATTTTTGGGGGAAATTTATTATAGCAAAAAGTAAAAAATATAGTTTTTTTTTAAATTTACGCTCTTTTTTTGTTTATAGCGCAAAAAATTAAAACCACAGAGGTGATCAAATACCACCAAAATAAATCTCTATTTGTGGGAAAAAAGGACATCAATTTTGTTTGGGTACAACGTTGCATGACCAAGCAATTGTCAGCTAAAGCGAAGCAGTGCTGAATTGTAAAAAATGCTCTGGTAAGGAAGGGGGTAAAATCTTCCGGGGCTGAAGTGGTTGAGAAGGAAATTTGGCAAGGGAAGAGAGCCAGGTGTTCCCGTGCCCTGCTCATTAAACACAGAAAAGTTGGTGGCCTGGGAGTGGTTGATATGTCAGAATATTACACAGCAACACACTTTGACAAACTGAAATATTGGTTTAGTACCGGTGACATTCCCTTATGGGTCAGTGGCCAGTCACCATATTTGGGCAGTGATGTCACTGCTATTCCCACCCCTTTGCTTAAAAGCAGGGCCGCTGATAGAAATCATGGGGCCCCGTACAGCCTACCTGGCCTGGCCCCCTTCGCAGCCCCACCCTCAACCCTGCCCCTGGCCCCTCCCCCAGCCCCGCCTTGAAACAAAGTGCAGGAACAGGCTGGATGAAGTACATATATGTGATCCAGCCTGCCCGTGCCACCCTGCTGCAGTAAATGTACTGAGGGTGGGCAGCAAGCAGTTAAAAGGAAAAGGTTGGGTCTGATCTGAGCCTCCCATCACTACTATAGAGCGATGGATCTAAATGGACCTGTGTCCATTTACACCTGCCTACCTCCAATCCGATCCACTAAACAAAACGGAAAGGGATCCGTTCCCCTCCATCTAGCGAATCGGATTGGAGGGCAGTCGGGTGTAAACGGATAGCTGGTTTGTTTACACCAACCGCCCTTAGAGCAGAGTGGGCTGTCTCCGTGTCTGCTCTTCATAAGCTGAGTGGACACGGACCTGTCATCAGCCCACTCCACTCAGCAAGGGATCAGTGGACAGATTCCCCTCTGAACAAGCAGATTCTACTCAGTGTGAAAGCCTTGATCGCAAAAAGCAACACAGGGAGCTTAAAATCATCAGCATTATAACACACAGGCACACTCTATAATGGCTGGCACTGTTACAGTGTGTTACATGACATGGCTGTTGGGTGCTGACCTTGTTAACTTATGACCAAAAAGCTACAAAATCAGCACCCAACAGCCATGTCATGTAACACACTGTGAGAGAGAACCTGCTGTCTGCTGTCTGCTGCCTGTGTGTTATACATGGTGATATGGATGGATGGTGACATTATAGGAATGTACAGTGCACTGCAGTATATCGTTATATTCATTCACCCACCCCCAGCAGTAGCTGCGAATTCCGGGTTCCTCCTCTGCCTCTGGACCCTGTCAGCTGCTTGCCACCGCCCGCCTCACAACCTCCCACTCTCCGTCTCTCACATGCTGTCTACTGACTGAGTGGGGAGCTGTACAGATGAAGATCACTCCGCCAGGGAAGGAAACAAGCAACCGCATTGGCAGGCTGACAGCTGATACTTTAAACAGTGGAGCGGGCGCGGGATGCAGTGCACATGCGCCCGAAACTGAAAAAAAAGTCCCTTCACTCCCACATCAGAGAGAAGGGGCCCGGAAGATCATAGCAACAATACACCCCCCTAAGCTAGTAGGAGCGGCTGAGCTGGGGGGTGTATTTCAGAAAGCCATTTTTTTTTTGTTTTTGTTTTTTTTATTCTGCGATGTCTGTGAGGCTGCCCGGGCCCCCTTTGCTGAGCTGAGGACGCCGGGCCCCGTACAACGGGGGCCGGTTGTACTGGCCTATCAGCGGCCCTGTTTAAAAGGAACACTGATTCCACATGATGTCATGTTGACATTTTTGCAGATTTATTAAAAAAGAAAAGTATTCAGACCCCTTCCTGTGACACTCATATATTTAACTCAGGTGCTGTCCATTTCTTCTGATCATCCTTGAGATGGTTCTACACCTTCATTTGAGTCCAGCTGTGTTTGATTATACTGATTGGACTTGATTAGGAAAGCCACACACCTGTCTATATAAGACCTTACAGCTCACAGTGCATGTCAGAGCAAATGAGAATCATGAAGTCAAAGGAACTGCCTGAAGAGCTCAGAGACAGAATTGTGGCAAGGTTACCTAAAATTTCTGCTGCACTTAAGGTTCCTAAGAGCATAGTGGCCTCTATAATCCTCAAATGGAAGATGTTTGGGACGACCAGAACCCTTCCTAGAGCTGGCCGTCCGGCCAAACTGAGCTATCAGGGGAGAAGAGCCTTGGTGAGAGAGGTAAAGAAGAACCCAAAGATCACTGTGGCTGAGCTCCAGAGATGCAGTCAGGAGATGGGAGAAAGTTGAAGAAAGTCAACCATAACTGCAGCCCTCCACCAGTCGGGGCTTTATGGCAGAGTGGCCCGACGGAAGCCTCTCCTCAGTGCAAGACACATGAAAGCCCGTATGGAGTTTGCTAAAAAACACCAGAAGGACTCCAAAATGGTGAGAAATAAGATTCTCTGGTCTGATGAGACCAAGATAAAACTTATTGGCCTTAATTCTAAGTGGTATGTGTGGAGAAAACCAGTCACTGCTCATCACCTGTCCAATACAGTCCCAACAGTGAAGCATGGTGATGGCAGCATCATGCTGTGGGGGGGGGTTTTCAGCTGCAGGGACAGGACGACTGGTTGCAATCAAGGGAAAGATGAATGAGGCCAAGTACAGGGATATCCTGGACGAAAACCTTCTCCAGAGTGCTCAGGACCTCAGACTGGGCCGAAGGTTTACCTTCCAACAAGACAATGACCCTAAGCACACAGCTAAAGTAACGAAGGAGTGGCTTCACAACAACTCAGTGACTGTTCTTGAATGGCCCAGCCAGAGCCCTGATTTAAACCCAATTGAGCATCTCTGGAGAGACCTAAAAATGGCTGTCCACCAACGTTTACCATCCAACCTGACAGAACTGGAGAGGATCTGCAAGGAGGAATGGCAGAGGATCCCCAAATCCAGGTGTGAAAAACTTGTTGCATCTTTCCCAAAATGACTTATGGCTGTATTATATTAAAAGGGTGCTTCTACTAAATACTGAGCAAAGGGTATGAATACTTAGGACCATGTGATATTTCAGTTTTTCTTTTTTAATAAATCTTCAAAAATGTCAACAATTCTGTATTTTTCTGTCAATATGGGGTGCTGTGTGTACTTTAATGAGGAAAAAAATGAACTTAAATGATTTTAGAAAATGGCTGTGTAGCGGGTATGTGAATTTAGGGGAGGCATCTGGGTGGTAGTGTAACCCAGATGCACTGATTGTTAGGGAATCTGAGACCCTTTTGTGGTTCTGGAGGACTCTGGTGGTGTGAGATTCCCTGCGGCCTGCAGGTGGTGCTGTCGCCCTGGGCCTAAGCTGAACACTCACCGCAAGACTGCATCCCTTTTTGTCCTTTCCTGGCGCTGGTACAGTGGGGCGGGGAACCTGCTGTGACGCAAAGGGAGAGGAGATAAAAGGGGCGGACGCCCTGACCTTGGGGTTCAGAGTTCGGAGTCGGAGGACGTGGCCGCACCCAGGCACCTTCAGCCGTGCCCAGGTGCCCTCGACCTGGCCGGAGTGGGAGATGGAGTCCATCTCAGGCACCTTTAGCCTGGGGTGAGGTACTATGGCGGAAGCCTGGAGCTCAGTACCTTCGACTGAGTTCCGTGAGGGTGGAGGAATCCTAGGGGGCCCTAACTCCTTGGGTGCCCGTGTCTGAGACGAGGAGGCTGGTGAGCGGAACTTCTCCGGAGAGTCCAGCGCAGCATTGCTGGTGACGGAGAGGCCTCCGGTAACTGTCTTGGACGGATGTCTTCCCCCTGATAGGGGCTACGTTAGCGAAGGTAATCCATGTTCTGTTCAATATAGTCAGTGGCAGTGACTATTCGCCATTGGTGACACCACAGTGGTTAGCTCTATCTAAAAAGGGATTGTGCCTCGACCTACTCCCTACAAATACTGAACTGTTCATTGGGTCCCAACCTGTCTGTGCTGAATGACTATTTGTTGAGAAGAATAAATACGAGTTGGACCGTTTTCAGTGTGTGGAACTTCAGTTACTGGAAGCAAAGGGGGGTCATTCAGTAAAGGATTTGACTCTAGGACATACACACAAAACCCGATAGTTCTGGCTTTCACCTCCAGTCTCTCTGGAGGACATGGGCAGTGGTGGATCTCATCCCTCCCCCCACTACTAACCCCTAGATGAGGCAAACAAGCCGTGAATGAGAAGGGGTGAGAGGGGTGAGGTCGCTACAGCTGCAATATAACAAAGAGTGAAAAATGTAAGGGGGTCTTTCCGTACCCACTGTAGGTATCAGTGTCATCTAACACTGTGGGGCTGATTTACTAATAACAGTGCGCTGCGCTAGTTCTAACCTTAATTGGTGTGCCAGATAACTCCTTCACTTGGCGCAGGAACCAGCGGCGCACTGTTATAGTAAATAGAAATGTCAGCGGCGCTCTATTGAAAATGAATGGTTCCCTATGGGAGCCCATTGATTTGAATAGAGGTCGGCCGGGAAGTCGGATGAAGCGTATCCGACTCGCGGGGCGACTCGTGTGCCGGCTGACACAGGGACAGCGTGACTTTGCCAGGCAACTTGGACACGACCTGAGCACGTGAAGCAGCTGCTCAAGTCGTGTCCTAGAGGCGACTAGCTGGCCGAGAATGTATCCAGCGCGATGACATCACGCTGGTTCTCGGCAGCCTCGCTGTCCCGTGTTTGGTATGAATCACGAAGGGGAACTCCACGCCGAATTTTAATGAAAAAATGGCGTGGGGGTTCCCCTCCAGGAGCATACCAGGCCCTTAGGTCTGGTATGGATTTTAAGGGGAACCCCTAAGCCGAAAAAACGGCGTGGGGGTCCCCCCGAAATCCATACCAGACCCTTAGGTCTGGTATGGATTTAAAGGGAAACCCCCCTAAGCCGAAAAAACGGCATGGGGTCCCCCCCAAAATCCATACCAGACCCTTATCCGAGCACGCAACCTGGCAGGCCGCAGGGGAAGAGGGGGGGACAAGAGCGCCCCCCCTCCCTCCTGAACTGTACCAGGCCGCATGCCCTCAACATGGGGGGGTGGGTGCTTTGGGGCAGGGGGGCGACCTGCGGCCCCCCCAACCCAAAGCACCCTGCCCCCATGTTGATGGGGACAAGGGCCTCTTCCCGACAACCCTGGCCGTTGGTTGTCGGGGTCTGCGGGTGGCGGGCTTTTCGGAATCCGGGAGCCCCCTTTAATAAGGGGGCCCCCAGATCCCGGCCCCCCACCCTATGTGAATGAGTATGGGGTACATCGTACCCCTACCCATTCACCGGGTGGCAAAAAAAGGTAATAAAAAACACAACACAGGTTTTTAAAGTAATTTATTAGGCAGCTCCGGGGGTCTTCCTGCCGGGCGCCCCGCTATCTTCTTCCAGCTCTTTTGCTAGTGGGGTCCCGGGCTTCCTCGCTGTTTTCTTCCGACTTCAGGGGTCTTTCTGCCGGGCGCCCCGCTATCTTCTGCCAGCTATTTTGCTAGCGGGGTCCCGAGCTTCCTCGCCGTCTTCTTCTGACTTCGGGGGTCTTTCTGCCGGGCGCCCCGCTATCTTCTGCCAGCTCTTTTGCTAGCGGGGGTCCCGGGCTTCCTCACCGTCTTCTCCACGCTCTCCGGTTCTTCTCCCGCTCTCCGGTGTCTTCTCCACGATCTCCGGTTCTTTCTGCCTTCTGCCGGGTGCCCAATAAATTACTTTTCAAACCTGTGTTGTCTTTTTTATTGACTTATTTTGCCACCAGGTGAATGGATAGGGGTACGATGTACCCCATACTCATTCACATAGGGTGGGGGGCAGGTATCTGGGGTCCCCCTTATTAAAGGGGGCTCCCGGATTCCGATAAGCCCCCCGCCCGCAGACCCCGACAACCAACGGCCAGGGTTGTCGGGAAGAGGCCCTTGTCCCCATCAACATGGGGGCAGGGTGCTTTGGGGTGGGGGGCCGCAGGTCGCCCCCCCTGCCCCGAAGCACCAAACCCCCCATGTTAAGGGCACGCGGCCTGGTACGGTTCAGGAGGGAGGGGGCCGCTCTCTCGTCCCCCCCTCTTCCCCTGCATCCTGCCAGGTTGAGTGCTCGGATAAAGGGTCTGGTGTGTATTTTTAGGGGACCTCACGCTAATTTTTTTTGTTTTTGGCACAGGGTTCCCCTTAAAATACATGCCAGACCTGAAGGGCCTGGTATGGATTCTGGGGGGACCTCCACGCCATTTTTTTTTAATTTTGGGGTCGGGGTCCCCTTTGAATCTATACTAGACCCAAGGGCCTGGTATGGACCTGGGGGGGGAACCCACGCTGTTTTTTTTCTATTTTTTTTTTTTGAACCGGCATTTTTTTTTTTACATTTCCTTTAACAATCAGCTATAAACAGGTAAAACAAAAAATTGCCGCAAAATTGCAGTACTTTGGATGCGGGCCCATTGAATTCTATTACATCCAAAACACTGTTTTTGGCCTGGCAAAAAAAAAATCTGCAGTTGCGTTTAAAATCGTTTTTCACAAAGCCTAAAAATGCCTTCAGACGCCAAAGATTTCCACGTTTCAGACGCGGTACCAGCGTTTAGCCGCATTTTAGTTTAGAAGCATTTTTAAAGGTGACCTATTTTTTTACATTGATAAACTCCAAATTTATGGCAAATGAGGAAAAACCATAATATATATATATATATATATATATATATATATATAAATGAAATTGCTTCCATTGCATTGTGAACAATCCACAACTTGGGGCAGCTGACGTGGCAAGTGGACAATCCACAACTTGTGGCAAGTGATGTGGCAAGTGACACGCTAAATACAACTACACTGCTGCTCTCAGCTGCTGATATCACTCTGGTCTCACAAAATAGCTAAAATCGTAAATAATACTGTTTTTGGAGCTTAGGGCGGCTCCTTATCATATACACGCAAATGTGGTAAAACACGGCATGCAAACGCCACAAAGCGCGCCTTTCTAAACGCCACTTTCAACCTTAGTTCTGAAGACTTTGCACCAGCGTCCCGTCTACATGGGGCCTAAAAACGCCTATGCCATTTACAGCTCAAAAACGCCATGGTGGCCATGTTTCACATTTCAGCGCTGATGCACTTTCAATGACAATTGCGCGCTCATACAACACTGTAACCCAATGAAAATGTATTATTTCTTGGCACACAAATAGAGCTTGCTTTTGGTGCTATTTGATCACCTTTGTGTTTTTTTTTTTGTTTGTTTTTTCTATAAATACAAAAGACCGAGTTAAAAAAAAAAAAAAATGGATATTTTAACCACTTCAGCACTGGGCCTATTCTGGCACTTCTCTCCTTCATGTAAAAATCATACATTTATGGCTATAAAATTACTTCAAAACACCAAACATTATATATGTTTTTGGAGCAGACACCCTAGGGAATAATATGGCGGTCATTGCAAATTTTTATCTCGCTCTGTATTTGCGCAATAAATTTTCAAACGCCTTTTTTTTGCTAAAAATATTACAAAACAGTAAAGCTAGGCCAATTTTTTGGTATAATGTGAAAGATGTTGTTATGCTGAGTAAATAGATACCTAACATGTCACGCTTTAAAATTGCGCACATTTATGGAATGACACCAAACTTCAGTAATTAAAAATCTCCCTAGGCGATGCTTTAATTTTTTTTACACGTTACCATTTTGGTATTACAGAGGAGGTCTAGTGCTAGAATTGTTGCACTCGTTCTAACGCTCGCAGCAATAACTCACATGTGTGGTTTGAACGGCGTTTACATATGTGGGTGGGACTTACGTGTGTGTTCGCTTCTGAGCGCGAGCTACCGGGGACATGGGCGTTTTTTCTTATTTTTGCTTATTTTTTTTATTTCGTTTTTTAACTTTTTTGTATTTCTTACTCTTTTTTTAACCTATTTTTTTTTGGATCACTTTTATTCCTATTACAAGGAATGTAAACATCCCTTGTAATAGGAATGTGTGTGACAGGTCCTCTTTATGGAGAGATGCGGGGTCAATAAGACCCCACATCTCTCCTCCGGGCTGGAAAGCATGATATTGGTCAAAAAAAATCACCAATCTCATGCTGACAGCCGAGATCACGGCTTGGTTAACATACAGGAACACGGCGTGATGTTATAACGTCGCGCCCGGACCTCCGACGGTCATAGAGATGACTGGTGACCATCTGGTCACCAGTCATCTCCAAATCGTTTTCCGAGCCCAAGATGGCACGGGAGAGCCCGGAGAAGCACCGGATGGCGGCAAGAGGGGGGGACGTCCCCTCCCGCCGCCTATAAGAACGATCAAGCGGCGGAACTGCCACTATGATCGTTTTTATTGTGCACAGAATCGCCGGCTGAAAAGAATGATATCTGAATGATGCCTGCAACTGCAGGCATCATTCAGATGTCACCGCACAAAGCCAAGGATGTCATTTGACGGTGGGCGGTAGGAAACTGGTTAATATTTTTAAAAAAGGTAATTTTTCTTCTTCATTGATGTACACTGATGAGACTGCACTGATGAGCACCGGTGGCAAGGGTGGGCACTGAGAGGTGGCATTGCTAGTTGGCACTGGTGGGCAGTGAGAAGTGGCCCTGCTAGGTGGTAATGATAGTTGGCAGTGATGGGCACTGATAGGGAGCACTGCTAGGTGCCACTGATTGGCACCAGTGGTGGGCATTAATAGGTGGCACTGGCAGGGGCTACTAATTGTCACAGATGACGCAGAATTGCCTCTTCCTCTTCGGGCCCCATGTCCCTTGCACATAAGCCGGTGATTGCCTATTTTTTATGCTCACGCTGTCTGCACAAGGAGAAAACAAAAACCAATACCCAGCTTTTGTTTACATCACGTGATCAGCTGTCATTTGCTGACAGCTGATCACATGGTAAAGGGCAGGGATCGGCCCCTTACTCGGATCTGTCATCACCCGAGTCTCAGTGACTCAGTGACCACAGCGTGCGCGCACAAAGGGGAGGACATTTATTGACGGACTCCCGGCAATTGAGGACCATGCTGTGGCAGTCGATCAGTTATAGCGCTGATCTTAAGTGATTAAAGAGGGTCTAAATGGGCCATTGACATGCATCACAATTCAACTTAGGAATGTGTCTTTGAAAAGTTAAACTAAATAATTTGGCCACTTTATCCTTCAAAATAATTCACTTCCTGTCACATAGCCACACAGGAAGTGAGGGAAAATCCCTAATAATGTCTTTCCTTGGGGACACACAGGTCAGTCTAAATACTTTCCCCATTATGCACATTGCACTCCAGCATATTGCGGGGTACACCACAAATTATTAGGTAGTTTGGACTTTGGGGTTTATTTACTAAAGGCAAATCTACTTTGCACTACAAGTGCACTTGCTGTATATCTGAGGGGGACATGCAAGCAAAAAAAACAAAAACACCATCTTTGCTTTTACATGATTGTAACATCCAATCACCAGTACTTTCCCTCAGATTTTCAGCAGCTACACTTTTACTGCAGAGTGGATTTGTCTTTACTAAACCCCAAACTATACAATGATTTGGGGTGTACACAACAAAGTGCTAGAGTGCAATTTGCTTAATGGGGACACTAGTTATATTGATCTGTGTGTCCCCAAGGGTTTTACCTTCACTTCCTGTTTAGCTGTGTGACAGGAAGTGAAGCCAATTTTAAGAAAAGGAGACACAAAGGCCAAACTACCAAAAAACAAACAAAAACAAAAACACACACACACACACGCGCAGGGGTTCTAACACTTACTTTGTTTCCCTCAAAATGCCCACAATTAGAATTGTATGGCCTTGAGCTATTTTTAAGTGCAGTGCTCTAAATCAGTGCTTCTCAAGTACCCCCAACAGGCCATGTTTGCAGGTTTTCCTTCATCTTGCACATGTGCTTTAAATCACAGTCAATAGTTTTGATTTTTGGACAGAAATTCTCGATAAGATAAATTCACAAAACATGTCCTGTTGGGGGTACTTGAGGACTGAGGCTGAGAACCACTGCAGTAAAAAAAGGAAAATTGAATACTTACCGCTCTGTATTTTTCATTTCCTGGTGACGCTCCATGGCAGCACACAATACATGCATATGCTAGCATGAAGGCACCAGGGTAGACAAATCACACCTGTTGTTTTGACATGCCAATCAGCTGTCACATTTGTTGAAAAGAAAACACAAAACAAACATCAAAACTTTGCATCAAATTTTATTGGTTAACAAAACAAAAGGGAAGGCAAAATAAAAAACATGGTCAATTTGAAACAGTTACAGACTCAACATCTTGAGAAATTTTTGGCCAGAAAAAATGCAGCACAGACAATTAAATCAAAGTGAACAAACAACACACATTAACAACATCAGAATTATTTCAGGGGAACATTTTCCCCACACAAAAAAAATACAATCCACAAAAGTTAACCAATCACCTGTTTTGCAAAGACATAACAAATAAAATACATGTGTTACAAACTCGATAAGGACACCAACATGTACATTTTACCCCCCACACACACACGCACGCACACACACTTGCCTCTTCTCAGGGCAAGCGAACGAATGTTCCCTCTGAGCTTTATATAACATATGTTTGTGTGCTAATGAGGCAATTGAAAACACATGCACAGTCCATGAAACACCCAAAATGCAAGTTCTCCCAATGTAGAGACTGAAATTCAAAGTGGCTACACCTGTTAAGGATGTCCTTCAATTACTAACCCATAAAAACACTCTCTGAGTGAGCATGCCCAGAAATATCCAGGTGCTGTTCACACACAAAAAGCACCCCAAAAAAATACTAACTGGCTGGGCATGTGCAGAACAACACCAATGCAGCTAGCAAAAAATAACCCCCCTCCCCCCGTCCAAAATTAAGCACATCATCCAGCATGCTACAAAATTAGAGATGGGACAATCACCCCCCCCCTACCAACAAATACCATTGCAGTCTATGGGAACTGACTTGTTAATTTTGCTAGTCCCCATTTGGCTGGCTTATCTTCTAGTTATTGGCCTTAAAATGGGGGCCCCGGTCCCACCCTAAGGGACATATATCAATGTCCCCAATTTGGAAAACACCAAAAACAAAACAAAGAGAAGTGCCTTTAAATATGCCAAATTGCTTAAGGGCCATTTCACACCACATGCAGTGCATTGCGTTTTTTATGCATTCAAAATGCATGGAAAGTTGGTTATATGGTTCTAAATGGCAGTGTTTGTTCCAGTGCGTTCCAGTTCCCCCAAAAAAGTAGAACATGCTGCATTTTACCTGCACTGGACTGTACTGGAACGCAGCAAAACGCATCATAAACGCACTGGAACGCATCCGGATTGCGTTTCTATGGTGTGAACTGGCCCTAGTTCACATTATAGAAACACAGTCTGGGTGTGTTCCAGGTGCTTTTCTGCATGCAAGTTTTTGACACATTCCAGTGCATTTTTGATGCGTTTTTGATGCAGTCCAGTGTTTTTTCCCCCTCTTTTCACTTAGGACAAGTGTGTTGCAGTGCGTCTTTGGTGCATTTAGGTGCGTTCCGGTGCATTCCAATGCATTTTTGGTACGTTCCGTTGCGTTTTTGATGTGTTTTACTGGGGTCCAGTACAGTTTTGTACCTAAAAATTGCAGCATGACCAATTTTTTCTTTGCTTTCTGAAACGCACTGGAACGGACTGCAGTGGTGTGAACTATGCCATTGGCATTAATGTGATCAACTTTCTTTGCGTTTTTCATGCATCAAAAAAACGCACTGCACTGCATCCGGTGTGAACTGGCCCTAAATATCATACCCGGGGGGTGTCTATAGTATGCCTGTAAAGTAGCACATGTTTTCCATGTTTATAACAGTTGGAGAGCAAAATTACATTTCTAAAGTAAAATAATAGTCATTTGAAAGTCCTTGCGGCTGTAATGAATTGCTGGTTCCCATCAATACAGATAAAAGTCATTGAAAGTCTTTGATTACACAAAAAAAAAAGCGTGGGGGTCCCCCAAATTCCATTACCAGGCCCTTCAGGTCTGGAATGGATATTAAGGGGAACCCCGCTGCAATTTTTTTTAAAAAAATGACGTGGGGTTCCCCCCAAATATCCATACCAGGCCCTTCAGATCTGGCATGGATTTTAAGGGGAACTCCACCCCAAATTTAAAAAAAAATGGCGTGGAGTCCCCCCAAAAATCCACACCAGACCCTTATCCGAGCACATAACCTGACCGGCCGCAGGGGAAAAGGGGGGACGAGAGAGCGCCCCCCTCCCTCCTGGACCGTACCAGGCCACATGCCCTCAACATGGGGAGGATGTCCCCATGTTGATGAGGACAAGGGCCTCATCCCCACAACCCTTGCCCGGTGGTTGTGGGGGTCTGCGGGCGGGGGGCTTATCGGAATCTGGAAGACCCTTTAACAAAGGGGACCCCCAGATCCCAGCCCCCCGTGTGAAATGGTAATGGGGTACAAATGTACCACTACCATTTCACAAAGAAAGTGTAAAAAATTTAAAAAGTGACAAGAGCCGGTTTTTGACAATTCCTTTATTAATGTCTTTTCTTTTCTTCCAACTTCTTCCATCTTCTTCTTCCATCTACTTCCTTCTTCTTCTTTTCTCCATTCGGGTTTCTTCCTCCATCTTGTTCTTCATCAGAGAAGAAAGAAGAAGGGAAGACGCCGGAGCTAGATGCGGACGAGAAGACCGAAGGAAGAAGGAAGATGAAGATAAAGATGAAGATGAGGATGAAGATAAAGATGAAGAGGAAGAAACCCAAATGGAGAAAAGAAGAAGATGGAAGAAGATGGAAGAAGAAGAAGAAAGGAAAAGACATTAATAAAGGAATTGTCAAAAACCGGCTCTTGTCATTTTTTACATTTTTTACACTTTCTTTGTGAAATGTTCCCCATTACCATTTCACACGGGGGGGGCTGGGATCTGGGGGTCCCCTTTGTTAAAGGCATCTTCCAGATTCTGATAAGCCCCCCGCCCGCAGACCCCCACAACCACCGGGCAAGGGTTGTGGGGATGAGGCCCTTGTCCCCATCAACATGGGGATAGCCTCCCCATGTTGAGGGCATGTGGCCTGGTACGGTTCAGGAGGGAGGGGGGGCACTGAGCGCCTTCTCCCGTCCGCCGACAACACTATAGTAAATGGGAAATAGGGCTGCGCTACCGGCGCTAATGTTTTGTAAATAACAAAACAGTCATTGCACATGCAGATGCGCCAATACTCATGGCGCAAACATTTCGTAAATCAGCCCCCAAGTGACTAAGCTCTGATAAAGATGTCCTACCTGACTCTACCCTGCACGTTTTATCAGTCAATATTTCCTCAGGGGTTCTGGTGGAATGATGGATTTAAAATTGAAAGTTGCATTTAACTGGTGTTTATATGTAGTTGAATGAAAAATCACCAATTTCTAAATAATCAATCCTGTCTGTGGGTGAAGTTTACTGTTTAAATGTTGAAGTTTCCCATTTTACTGGAAAGCTACTGCAACATACTTGACATTTTCCATTGTTTTTGAAAATGCCTCTAACAGAAAAGCATGGTTGTGCTTAGCCTGACATTCTTTCATCTCTATACTAGCTTTTTCTTTTAAATATTTTTATTGAAAGTTTTCAATGATAACAGAAGATTATCAAACAAGTAGGTGATACAGTACAATAACTAGGTGTGCGTCCTTATCAACATAAGTTCCAGTAAAGAAACATAGGTGAATCTTGCGAGGTACTTCTAGCAATATTGTCCTAGCATTACCGTCCAGCGAATCATTACGCTCTACCACAACCAGTTGGAGGCATACCCAATACTATTTAAGCACTGTGTCTCCAACCCCTGGGATGCCCCACAGGGATCACACTGCATCCCAGAAGGTGGAGAATCCAGCACCCAAGAAATGTCTACCAGCCTGGTATGATCTTCTTGTTGAGTAAATGAAGCACCTCAACATTATTCCTAACTATAAGGTATTATGTCAAAGTAGGAGGCTATTATGTTCAGTAAGTAAAGAGAAAGTCAATAGGAAACGAACACAAACCAAAGATCAGTAAAATAATTATAAAGGAACACGGCGTTATCATTTTGGTCGTAGTAACCCAGGAATGCCAAGGGAGGCAGAAGAAAGGAGAAGAGATATAAACGGGTGAAAGAAAGAGACGGGAAAACTCTCTTGCTAGGTATGTGAAACGCGAGTGCTCAGAAATCCAGGTTGGACGCCAGATATAAGAGAAACATTGCATGAGGTGGCCCACGGTTCCCAGGTGGCTATACATTTTTCAGTCTTATCATTAAGTTTAGCGACAATTTGCTCTTGAACCATGATCCAGGATACCTTCCTCCTGAATCCTGGAAATGAGACGGTGGGTTTCTTCCAGGCCTTGGCTATGGTCAATTTGGCTCCTAGTAAAATAAAAAATGAAAGTGTCTGGGAGAGTTTGGGCAAATTGGGAAGAGTATGATTCAGGAGTGCTAAATTGGGTTGTGGAGTTGTCTGTACCCCCCGTCAGGGATCCAATGGTGTGAAATACCTTGCGCCAGAAAGTTCTAATGCGCGGGCAGGACCACCAAGTGTGGAACATAGAGCCCTCAAGTTCGCATCCTCTGAAGCATACTGGGGAGGTGCCTGCGTACATCATTGCCAGCCTGGAAGGAACGTAATACCACCGGACTAGTACTTTCAGACTAGCTTTGATTAGGGAGACATTGAGTATACCTTTAAATGCTCGCTTCGATGAGCGGAACCATACCTCAGTGTCCCATGAGCTGTCCATATCCTCCTCCCAACTCTGGGCGTAGGTGGGCTTGGTCAACCTAGTCGACAGAGCCGTGTAAATTAAAGAGATACCTCCCCTCTGATCCATAGTGTTCGAGCACCAATGTTCATAGGGTGTAATCGTAGGTGGGTCTGTCTTGTTATTCCAAATGGAGTGCAGGAAGTGGGAGATTTGGGAGAATCTAAAACACTCAGAGTCGGGCATATCTAGTCTCTTTTTGCAGTGGGATAAAGAAATAGGGCCCGCAGGAGAGAGAAAGTGGCCAATTCGGTATAAGCCCTTATCTGTCCACCATTTAAATGCCCCAATGTTCATTCCCGGCAGGAAGGCAGTGTTATGGAACAGATGAGCTAGGGGTTTCAGCGGAGATGTTAATGTTGTATGACTATATATCATAGAGCGACAGAGTGGGAACATAGAGCGACAGAGTGGGAGAGTGTGGGGGATAAAATCGCAGGTCTGGCCTTCGGGTCACAACATAACAGATAGTCAATGGTGTAGGACGGGACCGCTTGTCTTTCTATAAAGAGCCAGTCCGGCTTCTGGCCCCTCGAGAAGACCATTGAGATTTGTGCTAGTTGTGCCGCCTGATAGTAATTCCATAGATTCGGGAGACTCAAGCCTCCCTGCGATTTCAGGAGGAAGAGGATTCCCGAGGGACATCTGTACCCTTTGTTACCCCAGACAAAGCGAACCACATCAGACTGAAGTTTACCCAGTACCTGTTTCCTGATCGGGATTGGAAGGGATCGGAATAAATACAGCATACGTGGGAGAAGAGTCATCTTAATCACGTGGATTCTGCCAAGCCAAGAAAGACCGCTTCTCGACCAAGTATTCATGTCATCTCTACATTTCTGCAGTATAGGGGGGTAATTTGCCTTAAAGAGGTTGCTGATGTCGGAAGTCAGTTTGATGCTCAAGTATGGGATCGCCCCGGCGGCCCAAACAAAATCAAAGTTTTTAGAAAGTAGTAGAAGCACGTCCTGTTGAACATTAATGTTTAGGGCCATTGATTTAGTCATATTTACTTTCAAGCCCGATACCTCACTGAAGACCTTCAATATTTTAAGAATTACTGGGGTAGATGTAAGTGGGGAGGTAACGAAGAGGAGGAGGTCATCAGCGTACATTCCCACTTATGTTCTCGGTGCCCCCATTTGACCCCCTTAAAGTCAGGATTCGATCTGCCAGTTTGTCTATAGAGAAATCAAAGGCGGTATTAGAATCACCGCCAATGAAGACTGACCCCTTGAGATGTGGTTTCAGCGTCCGTAGAAGGGAATCAAAGAAGGGCTTTGGCCCTTATTAGGGGCATAGTAGGACAAAAATGTATACAGCTCTCCATCTATGTGACCGGATACCAAAATAACGCCCCAGGAGGTCTACTACAGTTTCTGGCTGAGAGAGATTAATGTGTTTGGCGAAGCATACCGCCACCCCTTTTGTCTTGTTATCTGCTAATGCCAGAAAAAATTGTGGGTAGCGTTGATGTAAGAAAGAGAGTTTGAATGTGCACGGGAAGTGGGTTTCCTGTAACAGGAGTATATCTGCATGCATGGAGTGGTATTGCTGGAAGACTTTCCTGCATTTTACGGGGAAATTGAGACCCTGTGTGTTATGTGAGACTATTTTAAGTGTGGGCATGGAATGGTGTGCATTAGACATGGATCAGAGGGGATGAGTCTATGATAAGGCTCAGTTGCTTACCTTGTCCCAGGGAGAGGAACTCCCAGATCGGCTATGTGAGCAGACAGAGCGAGATTCTGTTGTCAGAGATGGGAGGAGGGATGTAGTCATGAATCCTGAGAGTATTCCGTCGAGCATGAGTGAGAAGAAGAGAAAGGATGAAAAAAAAAGAAAGAAGAAAAATGGGGTTATACAATTGTAAACCGTAAGTAACCGTTTGTCCTGTAAAATCAACTTAAACAAACTCTGAATTGGGGGGTCCCCCGACCCCCCCCCCCGGAGTTGGATGGGCTAGCCATTCCACACTCCTACAACCTGAGAGGTCCAGAACACCCCAATAACGGGGATTCCAGAGCGGAACCTAGGAGCACTGACAGTGCTCCTGGATCCTAGGGTAGGTGCACTGAGTCCACCACAGCCCAGTCACCAGGTATCACATAAATCTTAAGGCAGGAGGTAGCCCATAATAGCAACTAAACAGAGCGCCCCATCTAAGTGAGCATCCAATGCAAGGAACAGCCCCTAACATTCCTCCCGACTCCCGCCCCCTCCCCCCCGACCCCCCCTATAGCGGGGGGTCTAGGAGGCCAGGCAGGACCGGAAAGGAATACCATCCGGCAATTCATGACCTAAAATAAGGGGTATCCCCGTAGTAGCTAAGTAGTGCTCCCCCGTCCATCAGGAGGGAAAACCCCCCCACCCGCTGGAGGAAGGAGCACCTCAGCCAAACAAAAATAAGATTGTCTGAACAGCAACCATGAACCTATAACAAAAATGAACGGTGAGGAAAAACAGTCTATGAAGAGTAAAATTGTAAGCAAAAGGGAAGGCCTAATAAGGCGGCCCACAGACCAGAATGCTTACTGTGGTTTGCAAGAGAAAATATACCCCCTCCCGCCCCAAGTCCAGGATACCCGGCCCCAAAAGCAAACTGTAACCTTCAGCAGAAGCAGGTAAAGACATTTGTCCATCCACGAAAAGCAATGGGTCATGTCACACTCGGGCTACCAGTAATGGGGTGGGGATAGAATTCTCAAGCACTTAGGGAATGTGGAGGTTTCTCAGATCAGAGCCCTGATCCAGGATAGGGTTGTCGTCCTTCAAGGAGGGAGATTTTCTTTAGACCTCTTGGAACTTTGTGTCAGCCAGTTGTGTTGCAGTGGACTAGCTGGCGGTGGTCTCTTAGACGAAGATGGGGTGTTTCTAGAGATCTGTGACAGGATCCCCAGGTGTAACAGGAGGCGCTCCCCCTCCACTAGTGAGGAGAATCCATAGCTTTTGTTCTTGTAGGAAAAGTTCAGGCGAAGGGGGAACGACCATCTGTATGTGATCTCTTTTTCCATTAGGATCTGGAGTAAAGGCTTTAACGATCGTCTTTTTTGGATAGTATAAGGTGACAGGTCAGCAAAGATCTGAATTTTATGTCCTTGGAAAGTGAGGTTATCTGAGCTCATGGATTTCTTCATCACCTCTTCTTTAACTGAATAGTAGTGAGGTTTTACTATGATGTCTCTGAGGAGACCATCAGAGCGGGGGGGTTGAAGGGCTCTGTGAGCTCTATCCAGCTCCAGGCGGATATCTGTAATATCAGGAATCAGGCTGCGTATGAGAGCTTTTACAGTTCCCTGTACCTCCTTTTCAGATTCGGGGAGCCCCCTTATCCTAAAGTTGTAATGTCTCGATCTGTTCTCGAGATCGTCGATCTTTGCAAATGCTGTTTCCAATTGATCTTGTACATCTTGCAGCCTAGCAGTATTTTGGTTAATACGGGAAACAGCCTGGTCAGCTTTTCTATAATGTCCATTCTCACTCCTATTTGCTGTAAATCAGCATGAATGGATGCAGTGATCTGAGCAGCGTTCTGTGCCAGCCCTGTAGAGAGCATTTGAGCAAAAGCAGTCATCATGGATGGGAAGTCAGAGGGACTAGGAAAAGGACCTGTGGCTCCATTGGCTTCTAATAGGAGGCCTGTATGTGGATCCATCATAGGGGTTGTGGGGATGCCTGAGTTCATTCTGCTCAGCAGCGATTTTGTGGAGGCTGGGGATGCGACCAGGGTCAGGGGCAGATATTCTGTACCTGAGGGGGACTGCGGGAGCACGTCCTGGTCAGCTATACTGTCCTCTGATAGCTCTGTGCCGTGAGGGCCTCGTTCAGCCTCCGCCATCTTGGCATAGCTGAGGGGGCTGGGACTCGCGGCCATCTGGCTTGTCAGATTCCTCCTCGCTGGCGCCGCTGTCATTCGGGGGATCAGGGGGACTTCCCCTGCTCAAATATCCCGGTAAGGGTGCTGTGGGGGCGCTCTGTGAGCTCCGGTGGCTATATTCGGGCCGTGGTGGAGCGGAGCTCTAGAAGCCGGCGGCCATCTTGGGAGCTGCCGCGCATGCGCCTTATACTAGCTTTTTTAAGCTAAAAGCAAGTCAGTAAGATGCGTGGTTTGTCCATAAGTTAAAATATGTGCTTTACAGTACAACTGAAAGTGTTCTCCTGCTATGGTGAATTTTCAACATTAATTATACACTGCTCAAAAAAATGTAAGGAACACTTTTGAATAAGAACTCCTGGGAACTCCTGGGATATTGATCTGGTCAGTTAATTAGCAGAGGGGGTTGTTAATCAGTTTCAGCTGCTTTGCTGTTAATTGAAATTAACAACAGGTGCACTAGATGGGCAACAAATAGACGACCTCCAAAACAGGAATGTTTTTTCTGGTGGAGGTGTCTGCCATTTTTTTCCCTACTCATCTTTTCTGATTGTTTTTCACTAGTTTTGCATTTGGCTAGGGTCAGTGTCACTACTGGTAGCACGAGGCGATACTTGGACCCTATAAAGGTTGCACAGGCAGTCCAACTCCTCCAGGAGGGCCCATCAATACGTGTCATTGCCAGAAGGTTTGCTGTGTCTCCCAGCACAGTCTCAAGAGCATGGAGGAGATTCCAGGAGACAGACAGTTACTCTAGGAGAGCTGGACAGAGCCGTAGAAGGTCCTTAACCCATCAGCAGGACCGGTATCTGCTCCTTTGTGCAAGGAGGAACAGGATGAACACTGCCAGAGCCCTACAAAATGACCTCCAGCAGGCCACTGGTGTGAATGTCTCTGACCAAACAATCAGAAACAGACTTCATGGGGGTGGCCTGAGGGCCCAACGTCCTGTAGTATGCTCTGTGCTCACTGCCGGACACTGTGGAGCTCGATTGGCATTTTCCATTAAACACCAGAATTGGCAGGTCCGCCACTTTTCACCCATGCTTTTCACAGATGAGAACAGGTTCACCCTGAGCATATGTGACAGACATGAAAGGGTCTGGAGAAGCCACTGAGAACTTTATGCTGCCTGTAACATTGTTCAGCATGACCAGTTTGGTGGTGGGTCAGTGATGGTCTGGCGAGGCATATCCATGGAGGGACGCACAGACCTCTACAGGCTACACAATGGCACCCTGACTGTCATTAGGTATCAGGATGAAATCCTTGGACCCATTGTCAGACCCTACGCTGGTGCAGTAGGTCCTGGGTTCCTCCTGGTGCATGACAATGCCCGGGCTTATGTGGCGAGAGCATGCAGCCAGTTCCTGGAGGATAAAGAAATTGATACCATTGAATGGCCCCCACGCTCACCTGACCTAAATCCAAAAGAACACCTCTGGGACATTATGTTTCAGTCCATCCCAGCCACTAGGTTACACCTCAGTCTGTTCAGAAGCTCAGTGATGCTCTGGTCCAGATCTGGGAGGAAATACCCCAGGACACCATCCGTCGTCTCATTAGGAGCATGCCCTGATGTTGTCAGGCATGCATACAAGCACTTGGGGGCCATACAAACTACTGAGGACCATTTTGAGTTGTTGCAATGAAATTTCAGCAAAATGGACTAGCTTGCTGCATAATTTTTTCACTTTGATTTTCGGGGTGTCTTTAAATTCAGCCCTCTGTAGGTGGATAATTTTCATTTCCATCAAAGGTTGTGCCATCCTCTCATTCCTAACACATTACCCAGTCAATATCAGTATAGATATCCAACATGAGATTTTGCCCCGTTGAGATCTGATGTGTTTTCAAAGTGTTCCTTTAATTTTTTTGAGCAGTGTAGATGAGCATTTTACAGCTTGAGGACAGTGCTTCAGGCAATCTAGTGCCCAAATCTATGCTGGGATTAAAGTTGTCATTTGGTTTTACACACAGAGATGCCAACAATTATCATAGTATAAAAATATTGTAGCCTTGCTAAACTGATGTATCTAACATCAATAAAGTAAAGACATGATTTATAAAATATCTATGTTTCCTATTTTTGTTATTTTAATAAGGAAGGATAGAAAAGTACATTTATATACTCATTCCCTGGCTGTTGGGTTAATCAAAGTATTTCAGTGCATTCTATGTCACTAACTCAGAAACAAATATGCAGATGAAGATTTCAAACTTCATTCTGACTTCCTCAATCTGCATGATTTTTCCAGGCTAGTGTATCAATGTATTAAAACCAGAAACCTAGGCCTTCTACCTTGCTTTACCCCACAAAACTACTTTGGATGCATGCACTTAGCACATGAACTTTTTCACGAGGAAACAATCACAAACAATTCAACATTAATTATCTTTATTCAAAGATAGAATTGTTTAACCACTTTAAGACCGGGCCTGTTTTTCAGACTCAGTGTTTACAAGTTAAAAACTTTTTTTTGCTAGAAAATTACTTGGAACCCCCAAACATTATATATATTTTTTTCTAACACCCCAGAGAATAAAATGGCGGTCATTGCAATACTTTTTGTCACACCATATTTGCGCAGCGGTCTTACAAGCGCACTTTTTGGGGAAAAAATTCACTTTTTTAAATTAAAAAATAAGACAACAGTAAGGTTAGCCCATTTTTTTTTATATTGTGAAAGCTAATTTTACGCTGAGTAAATTGATACCCAACATGTCCCGCTCATGGAATGGCGTCAAACTTTTATCCTTAAAAATCTCCATAGGCGACACTTAAAAAATTCTACAGGTTGCATGTTTTGAGTTACAGAAAAGGTCTAGGGATAGAAATATTGCTCTCGCTCTGAGGATCGTGGTGATACCTCACATGTGTGGTTTGAACACCATTTTCATATGCGGGCGCTGCTCACGTATGTGTTCGCTTCTGCGCGTGAGCTCGTCGGGACGGGGCACTTTAAAAATATAATTTTTTATTAGTAATTTTACTTTATTTTATTGATTTTAAAACAGTGTTCTTTTTTTTTTAAATTGGGTAGCTTTTTTTTTCTATTACAAGGAATGTAAACATCCCTTGTAATAGAAAAAAGCATGACAGGTCCTCTTAAATATGAGATCTGGGGTCAAAAAGATCTCAGATATCATATTTGGACTTAAATGCCCCCCCGCCGCCAATAAAAGTGATCTTGCGGCGTATCCGCCGCAGAGACCACTTTTATCTTGTAGCGGACCGCCCACTGAAGAAGAGGATACCGGGGTTATGGTAGCTAGCTGCTACCATAACAATGGTATTCCTCTTCAAACAGATCAAGTATACCGACGGTGGGTGGTCCAGAAGTGGTTAATAGAGCAAGGAAACACAAGACATAATGGACACAAATGAACATATCTGCAGAAACACAGTTACTATCATATTGACACCAGCAGAAACATGCCCCAGAGACAAAAACAGTACCATATTGCCACAACCAGAAATTGCTGCTGCTGTCTCAATGGCCTTCCCCTCTGACAGCTGAATAAAAAAAAAAACATTGCCGCTACAAAAAAGTAAAAAAAAGAACTGCATGGGGGTCCCCCCCTAATCCATACCAGAACCTTATCCGAGCATGTAGTCCAGCAGGCCAGGAAGGGGGGGCAATGGAGTGACCCCCTTTTCTGAACCATACCAGTCCACATGCCCTCAACATTGGGGGGTGCTTTGCCCCATGTTAATGGGGACAAGGGACTTTTCCCGACAACCCTGGGCGGTGGTTGAGGGGTGCTTATATAGGTAAGGGGTAGAACCACCTGGCGACACCACCTGGTGGCACTGCCCCCTTGTATGTCACCAACCAGTGCATGCTGGGTTGGTGATGTCACAAGGGGGCGGTGCCACCAGGTGACATCGCCAGGTAGCCCCATCCTTACTTATATAGAACTGTCAATGGCAAGCCAGGCATTCGGCGGTTTGCCTTAGTTGACGATGGAGCGTTTTTTGGGGGGTTTTCAGGTCCGGTGGTGGAGGCGGCGGCATTGTGATCTACATTGGGGGACACTGTTTTTTTATTTTTAATAAAGGAATTGTCAAAAATTGCCTCCTGTTTTTATTTATTTTTACACTTTTTTGGTGAATGGGTAAGGGCATGTGGTCTGGTATTATTCGGGGGGGGGGCTCGCTTATTCCCTCCCCTTTTCTGACCTGCCAGGCTGAATTGCTCAGATAAGGGTGTGTTATAGATTTTGGGGGGTCCCCACGCCATTATTTAGAAAAAAAAATGGTGTGAGGTTCCCCTAAAATCCATACCATCCCTGAAGGGTGACACGTGCCATCACAAGGGGTGAGGTCTCCAAGTTATGTCACGCCCCATGGCTATATAAGTACTGACAGAGAGCAGAGCTGGCACAATAACGAGAGACAGCATCGGAAGAGGACCAGGTCAGCGGCAGAGAAGACAGCAGTGGCGGAGAAGACAGCAGCAGTGGAGAAGAACGGAGGAAGAACACCGAATGGAGAAGACCAGAGGAAGATTTTTAATAAAGGACTTCTCAAAATCATCTCTTGTTTTTATTTACTCTACACTGCCTTTTTTTGGGGTGAATAGGTAGGGGTACAATGTACCCCACACTCATTCACATGGGGGGGCAGGATCTGGGGGCACCCTTGTTAAAGGAGGCCTCCAGATTCCAATAAGCCCCCTGCTCACAAACCCCAACAACCACCGACCACGGTTGTTGGGAAGAGACCCTTGTCCCCATCAACATGAGGACAAGGTGCTTTGGGGTATGGGGGCGCAGAGCCCCCCCTGCCCCAGAGCACCCACCCCCATGTGGGTTTGATGTTTTTTTAAATTGGTTAAATTTTAAAGTACCATTAAACACCCATCATTAAAAACTATAAAAAATTATGTTTTACATGCGGCTCATACTCACTCAGGCCCTATGGGATTCATTTTCTGTATTCTGCACCAGATTGATCCTACTGTCCATGTCCCCACTTCAGTTAGGGATTTTGCAGTGTTGGCAGCTAAGGCAGCTAAGGCAAATTTTCAGTTTTAAGACTATAGAGTCACACATGTGGGCATATACACAGTGGAAAATGACAGGAGTATGAGCTAATGTGGATAGATTATCACTATAGAGAGCACCTCATCCCAGGATCAGTGGAAAACGACAGCCCAGTACCTCTCTCCTCCTCCATGGCCACTAACCAGCTAAACACATTGGGGGTGGAATATTACATCTTGATTGATAGAGGAATCGCCTCCCTGTTATTTTAATACACAGGCTGGAGAGGGAGTGACACAGCCTGTAACTGGTAGAAATCCATCTACACCATGGTATTGTCAAAGAATATTAAATATTTTATTTCAAATGTATTTGTATGACAATTTAAAACAGTTTATTTATATTATTTATTTTTACTCCCTATTCCAAAGGCTGTTTTTTATTTATTTTTTCATTTTAAACATGTGACCATTAGTTCAGGACTCTTCCTGCCATTGTTTACCTACAGACAGGATAAGGCAGGCTGAGAAAGAGCTCAGTCATGTGACAGCTGTATATCGATTGGGGAAAAAAAGGTACTTACGGTAGCTGTTTTTTTTGTTTTTTTATTAAAATAACTACAGTGTCATCAACCATATACAGAAAGAGAAGGGATCATTTAAATTAAACAGTGTGTGTTTAGTATCACTTTAAGTTTAAACAGGTGGGGATGCTGCGATATGAGGGAGGAGAAATGGAGTGGAGTGGAATGGAGAAATTATCTGTTTTTGTGGTCTGGCCAGGGTTTTCCTAACATCAGTGGTTGATTGCTCCTGTCTGCTCCTAGAGGAAGCTTCCAGAACATAGAATAGGATGTAGGATCAGCCATTGATTTAGGAATATTTATCAGACTCCAGAAAATCCCTAGGAAGTGGCCACCCAAAATGTGGCTAAGGGAGGTAATACATGTTTGGGGAGGCCTGTGCAGAGTGTTCTTCCTCTTCTAGGAAGGTTCCTCTTTCCTGAGGCTGCTGCCCCTGCGAGAGTTGTAGTCTGGGCCTCAGCAGTGGGTTGCTAAAGGATTTTTGCTGGAGGCTATTGTTCTGGAGTCCTGATCTAGAGAAGGTTTTTTGCTTCACTGAAGAGTCTTGGTTGGAAGCTGGGTGGCAGACAGCTCCTAGGACATTGTGAGTAAGACCTGGTTTTGGGACTCCTAAGCCCTGTACACACGATCGGATTTCCTATGGATTCTAATCCGATGGATTTTTCCATCGGAAATCCGATGAAGCTGACTTCCATCAGTCTTGCCTACACACCATTAGTCAAAAATGTGATCGTTCCAAACGCTGTGACGTAAAACACTCCGATAAGCCGAGAAAAATGAAGTTCAATGCTTCTGAGCATGCGTCGACTTGATTCTGAGCATGCGTGGGTTTTTTATCCGATGGAGTTCCACACAGACGATCTGATTTTGCTATCGGTTTTTTTCCCATCGGAAAAATTTAAAACATGTTCTATTTTTTCACACCGATGGAAAAAAGACCGATGGGGCCCATACACGATCGGTTCGTCCGATGAAAACAGTCCATCGGACTGTTTTCATCTGTGAAACCGATCGTGTGTACACGGCTTAAGGTGTGTCTGCTGCTAAAATGAAGTGAGTGTGAGTGGTTTGCTCTTATAGAGACCTAGAGTTCCTGGCAATTCCCAGTCACCTCCAGTCAAGGCTGCTGCTACAGGATTTGTTCTAATAAGTTTGTCCTCCTCCTGATTTTTTTGAATAGTTTTGGAGTATCCTGAATACTTAACCACTTCAGCCCAGGAGGATTTGGCTGCCCAATGACCGGGCCATTTTTTGCGATTTGGCACTGCATCGCTTTAACTGACAATTGCGCGGTCGTCCGACGTGGCTCCCAAACAAAATTTACGTCCTTTTTTCCCACAAATAGAGCTTTCTTTTGGTGGTATTTGATCACCTCTGCGGTTTTTATTTTTTGAGCAAGCTAAATCAAATAAAGAGCGACAATTTTGAAAAAAAAGCAATATTTTTTACTTTTTGCTATAATAAATATCCCCAAAAAATATATATTATTTGTATCCTCAGTTTAGGCCGATATGTATTCTTCTACATATTTTTGGTAAAAAAAAAAACGCAATAAGCCTATATTGATTGCTTTGCGCAAAAGTTATAGCGTCTACAAAATAGGGGATAGATTTATGGCATTTTTATTAATATTTTTTTTTTTACTAGTAATGGCGGCGATCTGCGATTTTTATCGTGACTGTGACATTATGGTGGACACATCGGGCACTTTTGACGCTATTTTGGGACCATTGTCATTTATACAGCGATCAGTGCTATAAAAATGCACTGATTACTGTGTAAATGACACTAGCAGAAAATGGGTTAACCACTAGGGGGCGAGTAAGGGGTTAATAGTGTCCTAGGGAGTGATTCTAACTGTGGGGGGGAAGGGCTACCAGTGAGGCGACACTGATCACTGCTCCCAATGGCAGGGAGCAGTAGATCAGTGTCCTGTCACAAGGCAGAAAAGGGAACTGCTTTTACACAGGCATCTCTCTGTTCTGCAGCTCTGTGACATCGAGTCCGTGGGTCCCGTGGGCACGGTCACGGAGCTCGCGGCAGGGGTGCACACGCGCGCTCCTGCACGGCGGCAAATTCAAAGGGACGTACAGGTACGTCCCTTTGTGCAGCCATGCCATTCTGCCGACGTAAATGTTTGTGCGCCGGTCAGCAAGTGGTTAAATCTCCTCATGTACAAGTTTTTGCAAATAGAATGCACAAAAAAACATCTCCTAAACCAAGCCTGAGTTGAGGGTGTGCATGGAACTGTGTCTGTGGCAGGCAGACTCTGTACTAACAAGGGATACCTGGGAATATTTTCAGCGGCCATCTGAGGGAGAGTGCTATACTCCTTCATATAAGCAAGTATGGAATTTAGACACCATTTGAGAGGAATAAATAAAATAAAAAACAAGAACACAAACTTAAAAGCTCTGTGGTGTGCTCAATGTGTTATGGCAGTGAATATGCTAAATGATTTGCTGTTATTTTACTTTACTTCTTTTAAGCTTACATCTTATTAAGCTTATGTCCTATATACAAAACATAGCTTCAGTTCATATTTATTCCATAAAACCTAGGACCATTTTTTTTATATTAGTTCAGTTTAGTATTCACACATACCCACACACAATTTTCTTTATGATTTCTGTTACAGCTTCTAGGCATACTTAACATTTAGGCAACATCTGTAGCGAAGAATGTTTTGAGCTATGACCTACCCAACAGATATCAACGTAAACCTACCAACATGACATTTTAGCATTATAAACTTTTCTGTTTAATTTCTGTCACTGTTTCAGCATATCCAGTTGTATATTTTAAATAAGTAACATTCCTATATTTCAGTTTGATTTTAATATTAGCCCTTTAAAAGCTTTTACATATTGTTTTGTTATAGCAATTAAAGTCAGTCAGTTTGGATAGCAAATATCTTATTAAACCTTTGTTATATTTGACAATATGTGCAAAGGTAAAACCACTGTCTCAGTTCAGGGTGATGCCCAAGTGCCACATAGAATGGGCATCTGTCAACATTTTTTTAATGTTATCATTTTGCAAAAAAAAAAAATACATGTACTTTGATGTAATTTTTGCTGAACTTTATCGACCATAACTTACCATAGGGGCAGATGTACTGTATACAGTCCTAGACAAGGTTTCTATACCTGACAGCCTTCCAACATGGCCTATTACACATCAATGGGTATTAGCAATTGTGGTGAAATGGGGAAGGGCATGTTAAATCTAAAATAGTATCTTTTGGCATAAATGGGATTGTCACATATAGTTGGGGATCATGTGTGCTCAGAAAGCTGACATGGTACAGGGAAGCATAGAGATAAGGATCAGGCAAAGCATGACAAATTCGACTCACAGGAATGGCAGAAGTGTAGTGCAGCACTAGGGTGCTGGTCTTACAGGCAGGCAGCAATACTAACAAGAGATATTTACAGAACCAGGGTGCTGGGTTCCCCGGAAGACAAGAGAACTGGCATATCTGACAGCAGTGGGATACCCAGTGTACAGGAACAAAGGGGTAATGAAATGTAGGAGGAACACAGAGTTGCACAGGGGGCCCAGAGAATGCAGGTACACAGGTCTGGGGTGCACAAGGAGTCTAGTATAGGTAGGATATCCATCAGTACTGATGCGGAATAACCCAGCAAGCTTAAATGTACAGGAAATGTGAGGGTCCTTGGAGGGGCTGAGGCAGAGTCTAAATAAACCGCCTTGTCTTTACTAGAACTGCTAAAAATGGAGATGGGTTGCACTGCTGACAATTCCCAGGATGTGGTTCTCTGACTCATCCAAGCTGGCAAGTTCTGGGAACTAAGGACAATTAAGCATGTAAGAGACACGTAAGAGACCTTCAATCAAAGAGGAATACACAGAGAGACACTGAAGCAGACTACAGACACAGGTACTGATATATAAAGGCAGGCTAAAATGCACAGGTGATCACAAGAGTACAGGAAGGCTATAAGCTGGCAAATGTACACAAGAGAAACAGAGACACCTTAATACTAATCACATGACATGGAAAATCCTATTAATTTCATTGTTGCCCATTTACATTTGCGATTTTGGAAAAGGTTCCTGTGCTGCTTTTGTATAATTGTATGATATGATGCAGGCTGCTTAGCAAATTGAATAGTTCAAGGCAGAGGGTGTGCTTTGTAGTGGGCATTAGGGATGAGCTTCGTGTTCGAGTCGAACATACGTTCGACTCGAACATCGGCTGTTCGATCGTTCGACGAAGATCGAACGATTTGGGCCGTTCGCGCCAAATTCGAGTGACGCGAACGGCCCACAATGCACTACGCCATCGCAGTGTCATCCAGGCGCTGTGATTGGCCAAGCATGCACTGTGACCCCGCATGCTTGGCCAATCACAGCGCCGGCAGCGAGGAGAGCAATGATTGGCCACAGGCAGGATGCCTGTGGCCAATTATTGCTGAGGGGGTTTAGTACACGCCCCACACTATAAAAGGCCGCCAGCACGGCGGCCTAGTGTAGTGTGTTCCGGAGCAGGGATAGAGCAGCATAGGCAGGGACAGTGACTTTTATTTCTTTCTTGCTTAACCTGGATTCCTTTAGTTTAGGGAAAGAGAAGGATAGGTAGGGAGAGTGTCAGTGTGTTTTGTGCTTGTGCTATATTGTGCTTAAAAAAAACATTTTTTCTAGGGACAGAAAACTGTAGGTAGGGAGAGTGTGTCAGTTTCTTTCACTGTCAAAGTCCTTGTTTCCAGGGACCTGGAAGGACAGTGAGTGAATTCTCCTTGTGCTATATTGTGCTTAAAAAAAACATTTTTTCTAGGGACAGAAAACTGTAGGTAGGGAGAGTGTGTCAGTTTCTTTCACTGTCAAAGTCCTTGTTTCCAGGGACCTGGAAGGACAGTGAGGTAATTCTCCTTGTGCTAAATTGTGCTTAAAAAAAACATTTTTTCTAGGGACAGAAAACTGTAGGTAGGGAGAGTGTGTCAGTTTCTTTCACTGTCAAAGTCCTTGTTTCCAGGGACCTGGAAGGACAGTGAGGTAATTCTCCTTGTGCTAAATTGTGCTTAAAAAAAACATTTTTTCTAGGGACAGAAAACTGTAGGTAGGGAGAGTGTGTCAGTTTCTTTCACTGTCAAAGTCCTTGTTTCCAGGGACCTGGAAGGACAGTGAGGTAATTCTCCTTGTGCTAAATTGTGCTTAAAAAAAAACATTTTTTCTAGGGACAGAAAACTGTAGGTAGGGAGAGTGTGTCAGTTTCTTTCACTGTCAAAGTCCTTGTTTCCAGGGACCTGGAAGGACAGTGAGGTAATTCTCCTTGTGCTAAATTGTGCTTAAAAAAAACATTTTTTCTAGGGACAGAAAACTGTAGGTAGGGAGAGTGTGTCAGTTTCTTTCACTGTCAAAGTCCTTGTTTCCAGGGACCTGGAAGGACAGTGAGGTAATTCTCCTTGTGCTAAATTGTGCTTAAAAAAAAACATTTTTTCTAGGGACAGAAAACTGTAGGTAGGGAGAGTGTGTCAGTTTCTTTCACTGTCAAAGTCCTTGTTTCCAGGGACCTGGAAGGACAGTGAGGTAATTCTCCTTGTGCTAAATTGTGCTTAAAAAAACATTTTTTCTAGGGACAGAAAACTGTAGGTAGGGAGAGTGTGTCAGTTTCTTTCACTGTCAAAGTCCTTGTTTCCAGGGACCTGGAAGGACAGTGAGGTAATTCTCCTTGTGCTAAATTGTGCTTAAAAAAAACATTTTTTCTAGGGACAGAAAACTGTAGGTAGGGAGAGTGTGTCAGTTTCTTTCACTGTCAAAGTCCTTGTTTCCAGGGACCTGGAAGGACAGTGAGGTAATTCTCCTTGTGCTAAATTGTGCTTAAAAAAAACATTTTTTCTAGGGACAGAAAACTGTAGGTAGGGAGAGTGTGTCAGTTTCTTTCACTGTCAAAGTCCTTGTTTCCAGGGACCTGGAAGGACAGTGAGGTAATTCTCCTTGTGCTAAATTGTGCTTAAAAAAAACATTTTTTCTAGGGACAGAAAACTGTAGGTAGGGAGAGTGTGTCAGTTTCTTTCACTGTCAAAGTCCTTGTTTCCAGGGACCTGGAAGGACAGTGAGGTAATTCTCCTTGTGCTAAATTGTGCATAAAAAAAACATTTTTTCTAGGGACAGAAAACTGTAGGTAGGGAGAGTGTGTCAGTTTCTTTCACTGTCAAAGTCCTTGTTTCAAGGGACAGAGAAGGACACCTGAAGGTAGCCCTTATTGCTTTTTTCCCATCTCCCTGCAGGCCATCTATTAGAATGTCTGGAAGGCAAACAAGGAGAGGCAGACAGTCAGGAGGCAATAAAAGAGGGCAAGCAGGCTCTGTGTCTGGGGGCAACAGTGCTGGTCGTGGACGCGGTGCATTGTCATCAGCACATGGCCATGGGACACGCTCATCCTCCTCATCCTCTCTCACCCAGGCTCAGGGTACTGGAAAAGCAGCTGCCAAAGCGTCCTCTTCCCTGGTATCAATGTCAGACTCATCATCAGTCACTCCTTCCCTAGACCCACCATGTCCTCCTCCTGAGGAGTCCCCCGAACTGTTTCAGCACAGTGTTGGGTACATGCTCCAGGAGGATGCCCAGCGTTTCGAAGGGTCTGATGATGAAACCCAGCTAGAGGAAGGCAGTAGCGTGAGAGCAGACAGAGGGGATGCTCAAGAAGGACACCAATCTGGCAGTCATGTTCCAGCAGCTGCAGCATACTGCCAGATTGCCTCCAGTGATGAGGAGGGAGGTGATGATGAGGTCACTGACTCCACGTGGGTGCCTAATAGGAGAGAGGAGGAGGAGGAGGATGAGGAGGAGGCACATCTCCAACGAGGCAGGATGCCCTTTGGTGGCCAGCGTAAGGGCAGTACACCGACGGAATCACACCGCAGAGCTCCGCCTGTGCAGGGTGCTGCCTCTGCCCGTCATTCAAAAAGTTCTTTGGTGTGGGCCTTTTTTGAGGCTAGTGCATCAGATCGCACAGCTGCTGTTTGCAACATATGTCTCAAGCGTATATCGCGTGGCCAAAACATCAGCCGCTTGGGTACCACATGCCTGACCAGACATATGTTGACCTGCCATGCAGCTCGTTGGCAAGCCTACCTCAAAGACCCACACCAAAGAACAAAGCGGACCTCTCCTTGCACCGCATCAGCTGGGATCTCCAACCCCACTATAACTTCAGTCCTCTCTGAAACATGCACTGAGAGGAATGAAGGTATAGAATTAGGTGTGTCACAGCCAAGTACTTGCGGCCACTCTGCTAGCAGTACACCAACGTCCGATTCTAGCAGGCAAATTTCCCTGCCCCAGCTGCTGGACCGTCGAAAGAAGTTCACTCCCAGCCATCCACATGCCCAGCGGTTGAATGCTAGCTTGGCTAAATTGCTAGCGCTTCAACTGCTGCCTTTTCAGTTGGTAGACTCGGCCCCCTTCCGTGAGTTTGTGCAATGTGCGGTTCCTCAGTGGCAGGTTCCCAAACGCCACTTTTTCTCACGGAAGGCTATTCCGGCTCTCTACCGGCATGTGGAAGGCAATGTCTTGGCCTCGCTGGACAGGGCGGTCAGCGGTAAGGTGCATATTACCGCTGACTCATGGTCCAGCAGGCATGGACAGGGACGTTACCTTTCTTTCACGGCCCATTGGGTCACTCTTTTGGCAGCTGGGAAGGATGCAGGACAAGGTGCAGTAGTGTTGGAGGTTGTTCCACCGCCACGCCTCCAAAATGCTACTACTGGTTGTGACACACCTCTCTCCTCCACCCCCTCCTCTTCTTCTTCCTCCATGGCCTCTTCCTGTGGTTTGTCCTATGAACCAGCGGTGCTCCGTAGCCGTTCACGGGGCTACGCAAGTACGCAGGCAAAAAGATGCCATGCCGTGCTTGCGCTGGTGTGTTTGGGGGACAGAAGCCACACTGGGGCAGAGGTCCTGTCTGCTCTGCAGGGCCAGGCCGAGAGGTGGTTGACGCCACGCCAGCTTAAGCCAGGAATGGTGGTTTGCGACAATGGCACCAACCTCCTCTCCGCCCTTCGACAGGGACAACTGACCCATGTGCCCTGTGTGGCTCACGTCCTTAACCTGGTGGTGCAGCGGTTCTTGGGCAGGTACCCGGGCTTACAGGATGTCCTGAGGCAGGCCAGGAAAGTCTGTGTGCATTTCCGCAGATCTTATAATGCCAGTGCTCGCCTGGCTGAGCTGCAAAAGGAGTTGAACCTGCCCAAGAACCGCCTTATATGTGACATGCCCACCAGGTGGAACTCAATGTTGGCCATGCTGCAGCGGCTGCACACTCAGCAGAGGGCCATCAATGAGTACCTGTGCGACTACGGCACCAGGACAGGGTCAGGGGAGCTTGGTTTTTTTTCTCCACGCCAGTGGGGCATGATCAGGGATGCATGCACTGTCCTGGCACCATTTGAGGAGGCCACGAGGATGGTGAGCAGTGACAGTGCATGCATCAGTGACACTGTACCTCTTGTCCACCTGTTGGAGCACACGCTGCGTGGAATAATGGACAGGGCACTTGAGGCAGAACAGAGGCAGGAAGAGGAGGACTTCCTTGCCTCTCAAGGCCCCCTTTACCCAGACAGTGTTCCTTCTGTCCCACCCATCGCACAGGAAGAGGAGGAGGAGGAGGAGGAGGAGGAGGAGGAGGAGGATTGTGTCAGCATGGAGGTGGAGGCTGGCACTCAGCATCATCAGCAGCAGTCTTTTAGGGATGATTTACAGTCCCAAGAAACCAGTGGACTTGTACGTGGCTGGGAGGAGGTGGCTGCGGATCATGTCGTCCTTAGTGACCCAGAGGACTCCGGAGCGAATGCCTCAGCAAACCTACGCTGCATGGCCTCCCTGATCCTGCAAAGTCTGCGGAAGGATCCTCGTATTCTTCGGATCAAGGAGAGGGACCATTACTGGCTGGCCACTCTCCTTGATCCACGGTACAAGGGTAAGGTTGCGGACCTTATGTTACCGTCGCAGAGGGAGCAGAGGATGAGACAACTCCGGGAGGCCTTGCAGAAAGGTCTGTGCAACGCGTTCCCAGAGACTGGGAGGTTACAAACTCCTGGTCCTGGACAACGAGTTGCTGAGGCTTCGGCCAGTCAAAGAAGGAGCGGTGGGGAAGGTGGCCGTCTGACCGATGCGTTCAGACAATTCTTTAGTCCGCAGCCCCAAAGTATGATCGGTTCCAGCAACCATCGCCAGCGTCTGATAAACATGGTGCAGGAATATCTAGGGGCAAGGTCAGACTTGGACACCTTCCCCACCGAAAATCCTCTGGCTTACTGGGTCTTGAGGATGGATCACTGGCCAGAGCTTGCACAGTATGCAATTGAGCTACTGGCCTGTCCTGCATCCAGCGTTCTTTCGGAACGCACATTCAGTGCTGCTGGAGGATTTGTCACGGATCACAGGGTGCGCCTGTCCACCGACTCGGTTGATCGACTGACTTTCATCAAGATGAACCAGTCTTGGATCACCACCAGCTACCACACACCTGATGCTGATATAACAGACTAATTGATTTTAACATGTCACATCCCTTCAAGACTGATGCTGATGCTGAGTGCCTGTGCTGTTATGTTGACTGGCTATCCTCCTCCTCCGAGTCCTCAATGATACGATTGATGATGATAGCTTGGAAGATCATTTTTGTTTATGGGTGCCGCCACCAGTGGCTAAGGCCCAATTTTTCAGCCCCTGTTTTACAGGGGCGTGTAATTACAATTTTTTTAGCAATAATTTGCCATAGGGCTCATTGCTGTGCTCCAAGTACAGTATCTGCGAGGGGTTGGAGTGTTGTGGCACCAGTGCCTAAGGCCCAATTTTTCAGCCCCTGTTTAACAGGGGCGTGTCATTACAATTTTTGAAGCAATACTTTGCAACAGGGCTCATTGCTGTGCTCCAAGTACAGTATCTGTGAGGGGTTGTAGTGTTGTGCCACCAGTGCCTAAGGCCCAATTTTTCAGCCCCTGTTCAACAGGGGCATGCAATTACAATTCTTGATCTAATAATTCACAGCAGGGTCCATTGCTGCATCCACCAAGAGTAACTCTGAGGGCTTACAGTCTTGTGGCAACGCCACCACCACCACCACCACGAAAGGCCCAATTTTTCAGCCCCTGTTCAAAAGGGGCATGTAATTACAATTCTTGATCTAATAATTCACAGCAGGGCCCATTGCTGCACCCACCAAGAGTAACTGTGAGGGCTTACAGTGTTGTGGCACCAGCACCACCATCAAAGCCCCAATTTTTACTACCACTGTTCAACAATTATATGTAATTAAAATTCCTGATATAATAGTTGACAGCAGGGCGTTCCAGCACCAACCAAGAGTAACTGAGTGCTTACAGTGTTGTGCCAACACCAACAACTAAGGGGCCTATTTCTGCAGAGTATATACGGCAGGTCCCTACTTTCAAACATCCAACTTACAAACGACTCCTACTTGCAAACGAAAGAAGACAACAGGAAGTGAGAGGAAATCTACCCCTAGAAAGGAAAATTCTCTCCTGTAAGAATAAATATGGGAGAAAGGGGTCTCATCTGTACTGATGCTTTATCAGCAATCCTTGTTTCAAGAAAAACACCACATTTCAAAAACAGTTGTCATTGGGACGGAAAGTGAGGTGAAATGTTCGGAACAGGGGCACAGACAGCAAAACAAATGTTACAGGGGTGATAACCCTTACCTATGTTTCCCAAAAAGTTTAAAAATAGATTTTTGGGCTGGAGCTACACTTCAACAATGTACCTGTTCAAAATTACAAACAGATTCTACATAAGAACAAACCTACAGTCCCTGTCTTGTATGCACCGCCTGTATACGGCTGTTCAGAGTATATAGGGCCTTTTTTATTTTATGTGCGGGGTTCCCCTTAATATCCATACAAGACCCAAAGGGGCTGGTAATGGGCTGGGGTAGGGGGGGGGGTCATGGGGTAGCTATGCCATTTTTCTTAAAGAATTTCATCCATATTACCGGGACCAGACATTACATTAAAGCCGCAAGCAGTTTTAAATGGCTTTTTTTTCCTTTAGAAGTGTCATTTTGTGCAGGGACAGTTCTAAACACGGGAAACACGTGGCACTTCACAGGCATACTTTAGACACCCCCCAGGTACGATATTTAAAGGAATATTTGACTTTTTTTTTTTCACTTTATGCATCATTAAAATGACTGCTCCCGAAAAACGACCGTTTTTAAAACTTCTTTTTGCATTGATACATGTCCCCTGGTGCACAACCCGGGTTCCCAAACCCTATTTATGACAATAACATGCATAATAGTTGTTATAATTAGCACTTTAGAATTCGAACGTTCGCATCCATTGTATTTAATAGGGTTCTAATGTTCGTTCGAACTTTCGGTCCGTTCGCGGGTTCTGGTGCGAACCGAACCCGGGGGTGTTCGGCTCATCACTAGTGGGCATAGAGGTGAGGGGGGTTGGAAAAGTACAACAGCAAAGTTGTTTATAAACTGACTATATACTGCATATGCATTATGCCTGTCTAAGCAGCAGGTGGCATTATAGTATTATAGTGTATAGCTATGTTATCTATGTGTAGCGGGGGTTTAAATTTAGGGGGATACACCTGGGTGGTAGTATGACCCAGGTGTGTTTAAATCAATGAAAGGATTTGGACCATTGTTAATTCGTGGAGGACTTGGTGGTGTACTGTTCTCCTTGGCCTGTAGGTGGCGGGGTTTCCACAGGTCTAAGGTATATTCACTGCTGCAGTGCTGGCCTTTTTGTCCCCTTCCAGCGATGGTACGGCGAAGGCGGGGAACCTGCCGTGACGTCGCGGGAGGAGATAAAGGGGAGAGACGCCCTCACCACGAGGTCTTTTTCCTGCATCGTGCACCCAGGCACCTTCGGCTTGGGCGGGGGCGGTTCGGAGTTCCGGCCTAGGCGCCCTAGGCCTGGCCGGAGCGGAGTTGTAGTCCATCCCAGGCACCTTCAGCCTGGGGTGAGGTACTGAACCGGAGGCCTGGGGCCCTGTGACTTCGACTGGGTCCCGCAAGGGCGGAGGAGTCCGAGGGTCCCTGAGGTGGATGGGGCTCATGTCTGAGGTGAGGAGGCCGGGGAGGTCACCCGTCTGAAGAGTCCGGAGCAGCATCAACCCGATGACAGATGGGCCTTCGGTAACTCCCTTGGAGGGACATCTTCCCCCTGTCAGGGGTCACGATGCAGCGAAGGTACTCCTATCTGCATTCTATTGAGTCGCTGGTAGAGACTCACAAGTTCCTAGTTCTCTCTAGCCAAGGCTATAGTAACCGCTGGTGAAACCACAGTGGTTTAGTGTACAAATCAGGACAGTGCCTCGACCTGCTCACCCCGCCGTATTGAAATGTTATTGGGTCTCAACCAGTTGGCTGGCAAAGAACTGTTTGATTGTGAGTGTGACAATAAAACAAGTGTTGGATCCTAATCGGTGTGTGGTACTCAAGTTGATGGGAGCAAAGGGAAGTGTCAGCGCAGCAAGACTTGGTCATTAACTGAAACGCACAGGCCCGAGGAAAATAACTGGTACTGGCCTTCACCTCACTCACTGCCATGGGGAGGACATGGGCCGTAGCGCATCTTACTCTCACATACAAAATACCCCTACCCTAGACGAAACGGATGGAGTGAGGGCGCTACACGTGGGGGCTCGTAAGTCCGGGATGATGTGTGTTTTAACTATGGAACTAAGAACAGTTGTGTCTGAGCTTTGCTGCCCGGAGGAGTTCCGAGTGGGTCGGCCATGTGATCGGCCAAAGTGCATCCCTGCTCAAAGTCGTGAAAATGACCCTAAGATGGGAAAGGCCCATGCGGAGGAGCGAGTAGAGCGAGAAGTCCAGCCGTGTACTACATGTGGGGGCTTTTACTGCACTGCGCCACGAGGCACCCCATGACTACACAGTTCGTAGGCGGAGTTCGATGGAAGCCCGCGAAAACGTGCAGGTTGTGGGAGGAGTCTGGCCATGTGGAGAGATACACGTTGAGACTCCGGCGCGGGGTCAGTGCGTGATGGAGCAGCAGACAGTCGGGATGGCCTCAAGCTCCCCGTGGATTCCGGTTCCCTACCCCACGAAGATGACTACCTTTGCTGCTCCCCTTACAGACACGGGGATAAGACTCAGGCCCCGAGGGCAGTTGGCTCTGTATTCCTGCAGAGACACGGAGGCCCTCGGCGTGATCTGTCACGGATGCTCGGGACTGGTGGTCCACCTGAAGCCATTCGGGCGTTGTGAAGCATGCAGAGAATTTCTATTTGAGGTGGAGCCATCCACAGTAAGGCCCCGGGCCCTTCGCCTCAACTGCCTCACAGGTTCCGCTACTCCGGAAGGGGAGATCCAGGCCTTTGCGGAGGTCCCCGTATGCACTGACCAGGGCGATGTGACTGCCCAACCAGAGACTGGAAAAGAAAAATCCGAGGATGCTGCTTCGGTCGCCACAGATTCCCTGCTCCCACCTCCCAAGAGGAAAGTCGGCCTGGTACAGGCATCCTGTGGTCGTGGTCGAGCTTCACCCCGTCGCTTGCCGGGCCTGGATGGATCTGGTTGGAAGAGTCCTGGACATCCCTGTGCTTCAAAAGGTCAAGGTGAGCCAGGGGCTGGGACTGTGGTGGTGGTTGGAGGTGTCGGGAGTCCACAGTCGGTGGAGCCCGCTAGGGAGGGTAGTTCCACGTCTACTAGAGACTACCTTCCTGCAGAAATTACGACACCTCCGACCTAGAGTCGCTGTCGGACTGTGGGGATGACGGTGAAATAGACAAACTTTTTCACCGCAAGGGCTGGGACAAACGCCCATTACCTGTGTTACGTGCACCACGAGATTCGCCTATGTCCACAGGAGACAGCACGCCCTGGGCTGAAGCCCGGAGCTCACGAGGAAGCCTAGTCCTTCGTTTGTCCTTCCACCATCCGCAGCATCACCCGTTCTGGTGGCGGGGACACAACGCACATCACTACGGGCACCAAGAGCAAAGCCATTAGAGGTAGTGAAAGTACCTCGGCATCCAGAAGCCATTGTTCCGCTAGGAGAGGGGGAGCGGGCCACGATGCCTCCTTTGGTCCAACTGCAGCGGCTTTTCTGCCAGAGGGTCGCCCGTGAGTACGGATGGGAGTATCCTTACTTGCCTCGGGACTTACTTTTTGAGGTTGAAGTCCTACGGCAGCGGTGGTATGATGAGTTTGTTTGGGACAAGCTTAAAGTGCCTCATGCCCGTCGGTATTTGGCTTGTTCGCCCTCAGTGTCTAAACAATTCAGAGACTGTAGAGCAGAATGGATGTGGGGCCGCCATATCCACGCAGACAAGGTGCATATCTGCAGGAAGGATGGAGAGGACATTGATTATTCGGTGGAAACTTTCGATCAGCACCTAAAACTCCTGTTTTTGCCGGATCCAAAATTCTATTTGTGAGGAGAGACAGAGAAAGGGGAAAACTCTCCTGTATGTTTTTTTCTCTGCTGTTGAACTTTCTGGAAGTATCCTTGCCGGAACATCAGAACTGTGCCCTAGTTTTTTTTTGTGTTTGGGCTTTTCTACTCCTTGGAGAAATGAGAGCTGTTTGTTTGTTCTCTCTTTCTTCACACGTCAAAGACAAGGACTTGGGGTAGAATCAGAGTAGGGACACCAGAAAAAGGAAGATTCCACCAAGTGTCATTACCGCGCCACTGTCACCAGGTGGCAGTGTTGCGCAACGTTTGTTTCTTTACACTTGCATCACCTTACTCTTTGGAGCGAGTGGGTCCCTCGGCTGATGGATCCATTCATTCCAAATTAACACAAATGTGTTAGGATGTTGTGTTTTTGTTTCCCTTCTGCAGGAGATTCATCTGTCAAGACTGCTGAGTGTGGGGTGGTTCTTAGACAGTAATAGGAGGGATTGTATATGTGTATATGTTCAGATGGTTTTATTGAAAAGTTTATTATTTCATGTTCCCTTTTCCTTGAGCAGGTCTTGGCACAATTAGGTTTCAAATTTGAGGGATGGCCTCTGGGGTCAGGCTTATGTTACCACTCCTTGGGAGACATCAGCTTGCACCAGACGCTGGGGACCGGCGTCAAATCACTGAGGGGAGAGTGTAGCGGGGGTTTAAATTTAGGGGGATACACCTGGGTGGTAGTATGACCCAGGTGTGTTTAAATCAATGAAAGGATTTGGACCATTGTTAATTCATGGAGGACTTGGTGGTGTACTGTTCTCCTTGGCCTGTGGGTGGCGGGGTTCCCACAGGTCTAAGGTAGATTCACTGCCACAGTGCTGGCCTTTTTGTCCCCTTCCAGCGATGGTACGGCGAGGGCGGGGAACCTGCCGTGACGTCGCGGGAGGAGATAAAGGGGAGAGACGCCCTCACCACGAGGTCTTTTTCCTGCATCGCGCACCCAGGCACCTTCGGCCTGGGCGCGGGTGGTTCGGAGTTCCGGCCTAGGCACCCTAGGCCTGGCCGGAGCGGAGTTGGCGTCCATCCCAGGCACCTTCAGCCTGGGGTGAGGTACTGAACCGGAGGCCTGGGGCCCAGTGACTTTGACTGGGTCCCGCAAGGGTGGAGGAGTCCGAGGGTCCCTGAGGTGGATGGGGCTCATGTCTGAGGTGAGGAGGCCGGGGAGGTCACCCTTCTGAAGAGTCCGGAGCAGCATCAACCCAGTGACGGAAGGGCCTTCGGTAACTCCCTTGGAGGGACATCTTCCCCCTGACAGGGGTTACAACGCAGCGAAGGTACTCCTATCTGCATTCTATTGAGTCGCTGGTAGAGACTCACAAGTTCCTAGTTCTCTCTAGCCAAGGCTATAGTAACCGCTGGTGAAACCACAGTGGTTTAGTGTACAAATCAGGACAGTGCCTCGACCTGCTCACCCTGCTCACCCCACTGTATTGGAATGTTATTGGGTCTCAACCAGTTGGCTGGCAAAGAACTGTTTGAATGTGAGTGTGACAATAAAACAAGTGTTGGATCCTAATCGGTGTGTGGTACTCAAGTTGATGGGAGCAAAGGGAAGTGGCAGCACAGCAAGACTTGGTCATTAACTGAAACGCACAGGCCCGAGGAAAATAACTGGTACTGGCCTTCACCTCACTCACTGCCATGGGGAGGACATGGGCCATAGCGCATCTTACTCTCACATACAAAATACCCCTAGACGAAACGGATAGAGTGAGGGCGCTACATATGATATAACAGGATGTTTGTCTATCCTCTCTCTATGTACTTGGATGCTCCTTGTTCCTGTGTTCATGTTTCTCCATTCTGTAAAGACATGCATTGATATTTCTCCAAGGAAGTAAAGCTGTATTACTACATACAACAAGCTCTCAGAAATGAAATTTAATAAAATTGTTGACTCATTGAGCGTATGCTCATTTGAGTCCCTTCACTCCCGTAAGCCTTCTCATAACCGGTGGTGGTCGTATTGTATATGTAGCGCCCTGCTCCTGATGATCAGGCGCTATGTTAAATTTAGTGGGTGTCTGAGCTGGTAGTTAGCTCAGACTCTGTAAATAATTAAGGCTAAATCAGCCTCTGTTCCGTCTATGGCTGTGTTAGAAGGACTTCCCACTGTTTGCCTCTAGGTGGCGTTACCACCCCAGGCCAATGTGGAAGACAAACAGGCCAAAGTGCATTGGGTGCCTTTCCCCGGGAACAGTTCTGTGGGAGTGGTCTACCCGCTGAGCATGATGGGGAAGGGTACTTAAGGTACAGACGCCATTATTATGGGCTCTTCTTCGCCTCGTGGCCCTCCTGGCTTGAGGCATGCATTACTGAGAATTCAGCCTCGGAGCCACATTGGTCCGAGGCTGTAACTATGCCAGGTAGGCCCAGTTGGCTTGACTGGGGTCTACGCTTGAAGGTGATCCTGTGCTGTCCGTCCTGAGGGAGGAAGCCACTCAATGGAGTAATCCAGGGGAGGACCTGTCCAGTAGAGGACCGAATGGAAGGCCGATATCTTACGGAAGGCCTGGGGACCTTATTGAGGGATGCACCGTAACTAAAGTAACCTTACAGTCTGCCGGGTTGGCTTAAAGGCTCTTAGACTGTAAGGCTGGATATCCGGGTACTAAAATCCTGTGGCAGAGGTTAACTGACGGTTCAACATAACCATCAAAAAGGTCTGTGGCAGAGACTGTTCTCTCTTATCTGTTTATGCATCATTCTGGCTGCTAGGCCAAGTGAGAGGGGCCTATCCGGGTGAGCAGTACCCACTCGAAGGAGAGTGGTGAGTGAGACTTTGTATATTTGGAGTCTTCCCCAGTGATCTGCTGTGTGTGCCTAAACCTTCCCCTAACCCTCCATCCCTTTTCCTATACAAGTTTGTTTGGAAAATAAAGCCTGAAGAAAAGGATTCATAACTTGTGTGGACATTGAAGTTACTGTAGACTCTCAACCCCTAGACAATGAATATTGAGATAACGTGCAAGGCCCAAAATTAATATATGTATATGTATATATACGTTACTTTGCCCAGCCTTGCCATTCTGCCAGCGTAAATGTACAGGAGCCGGTCCTTAACCGGTTAATATACAATTTTGTGTTCATTCACATTGGTTTATATTGTTTTTTACATACACAAGATTCTGTAGCTGTACAGAATTTTTAAGCACTGCACATATTTATTATTTCTGATTGCTCAGGCAATGCTTGAGGGAACTAATTCAGCTGGAAGAATAAGTAAGTAAAAAAAAATAAGAAATAAATGCACATCCTTTTGCAGGTACAAAAAAAAATCTGCATTTATTATATTTTGTATTGAGTCTAGCAAGAATTGCACTCACGATCAGGAGATCGTGGGTGCAATGCAGGGCCCCTGCAGATTCTGTGTGTAAGCTGTTTGGCTGTACATCGTACAGCCAAGCAGTTACACACTAACAGGAAGCATCAATGAACTACCACAGTGCTCAACAGTGCCGTGGCAGTTTATTGAGAACTACAAGCCGACAGCCACAAAGGCTGCTGGATCTTGTAGTTTTCTAATCACAGAACTCTGAATGATCTCTGCAGGGCCACATTCTTTGCAGAGAATGACAGAGACCCGGGGAAAAAGATCGCCCAGCGCCTGTCACATTGGGGAGCCAGGGAGGTTTGAGGGCCGATCATTTTCTAAGATGTTACACCCTGAATATGTTCAAAAAGGCCTCACGTAGATATATGTGGGCAGAATGGCACGGGCAGGCAAAGCAGCGTATATATACGTTGCTTTAAACCTGCCCCCTAGCGGGCACGCACCCGTGGCCGTGCCCGCGGGAACCGCGGACTTGATGTCCACCGGTGTCCCGCGATCGGGTCATGGAACGGCAGAGCGGGGGGATGTCATAGTAAACAAGAAAATCCCTATTCTGCCTAGTGACACAGCACTGATCGTCTGCTCCCTCTCATCGGGAGCAGCGATCAGTGACGTGTCACAGCAAACCACGCCCCCTAACAGTTAGAATCACTCCCTAGGACATACTTAACCCTTTTAGTGCCCCCTACTGGTTAACCCCTTCACTACAGTCACATTTATTGTGAAAGGGTGCAATAACGTTAAACCAAAACTTGTCACAATAAAAGATGAAAATTCCACAAAACTATTGTGTAAAGTTTTCTTTCTTTTTTTTTCCTTTTTCTTCTTCTCAACTACTGGAATAAACTTTAATTTATAAAACTGTGAGTCCCTGTCTCAGAATGAGAACAACTTGTACAGAAGTCCATTCCCACTTGTACAAAATAACACATCTCAGTACAAACCTTGCACCTCTTGAAACCAGTCATGTTTGATGTGATTATGATCAATGATGCCTTGTTCCACTTTGTTGCTTTATTGGAGTTGAAGTCATTTTTTTTCTTTTCAAATTTCCTAGTATTCATTCATTTCCCATGGTACATGCTGTCAATGTTCATGATATGAAATCAACAGAGATCTGTCAGTCCCCTGCAAAGTGTACAAACAGCTTGTTCACATTTAAAAACATCTTTCCCAGACACAGGACATGTAATGGCTTATAATTGCCTTGTTGAGAAGGTTGACAGAAGCTATAACAATATTCTGTTGCCTGGGTTGTGAAAATCAACCTGCTTAACGGCCTAAGAACCTGTGATGATTAACCTTATGTGCCTGTGAAGAAAAACAAGTATTTTACCTCTAAGTGATAAAAACTATTTACAAAGAATATTCTAACAGCATACCATGTTAAATGTTTCTTGTGGACATTTGCATAATCGTATAGCATTTTGTAAAGTATTAGGTATTTTCTTTTTAGGTTATAAAGAGAACATTTCAGCAATAGATTTTACTTCTCCCATTTTAAGGCAGTTACCATTTCATAGACTGGTAGTTTTATGGAGAATATTACTGATGATGTGTCTGTAAAGGGTACCTGTCTCCTGCCCATACTATCACATTAGGGGGCTTTTTAACCTCTGAAGCCCCGTACACACGATCGGATAACCTATGGATTTTCGTCCGATGGATTTGTCCATCGGAAATCCGATGAAACTGTTTTTCATCAGTCTTGGCCACACACCATCAGTCTAAAAACCGACCGTTCCAAACGCGGTGACGTAAAACACTCCGATGAGCCGAGAAAAATGAAGTTTAATGCTTCTGAGCATGCGTCGACTTGATTCTAAGCATGCGTGGGTTTTTTAACCGATGGACTTGCCCATAGACGATCGGAAATTCCCATCGGTTTTTTATCCATCGGAAAATTTTAAAACAAGTTCTATTTTTTACAACCGATGGAAAAAAGACCGATGGGTACCATACACGATCGGTTGGTCTGATGAAAACCATCCATCGGATGGTTTTCATCAGTCAAACCGATCGTGTGTACGGGGCTTTTGTCACAGCAATAAAGTTAAATGAAAAAAAATAAAAAAATGTTTTACTGTAATAAATGTTGGTGAACACAATTCAGCTAATTCAAACCCATTATACCTATGAAGCCCTGTTATCTTCTGATAGGATAGTTTACCTTAAAAAACAAAAAGCTTGGAGCCCATGGATCAAATGGTACAAGCAACATTTCAGCAACTATATGATTCCAAAGACTTTATTCTTGGTGCATTTCTCTAGGTTTAATAATTTTCCTATACCCACCCCACCCCTGTCTTAGTTGAATGTTTTATGAGGCAAATACTGTATGTGGAGTTTTCATACAGTTTTCTAGACATGTGCATTCGTTTTTGTCCAAATGCATTTTCGGCCGAATTTTGGGTAATTTCGTTATCGTTTTAACAAACGAAAATGAACGTGCAGAATCTGAAATCCGAAAAATCCGACATAAAAAAATGCTTTATTTTCATTTTCGTTGCTACAACAGTTTGATATAGATAGGAGATTTGACATGACGCTGACAATAGAAATCTGTGTCTATCGAACCTGTGGTCGAATGTGCCTAACCCTAAAGTGGAGTTCCACCCTGAAAAAAAAATTTCACCAAAAATCTTCAAAAAAATTGAAAAAAAAAATGTTTTACTTACCAGAAATAGCGGTTGCTATGCAGATGTTCCTAATCTGCCTCTTCATCCTCCGTGGCTGGTCTTCTTCCTCGTCCTACTCGCGGTGTCTTCTGGTCAATGGGGCGTGCTGCCTTCTGAGAACTGTGTGTATCCCAGAGAGCAGCTGGCCCATTCACAAAGCACCGCGCGACTCGCGCATGCGCAGTAGGAAACGGGCAGTGAAGCCGCAAGGCTCCACTGCCTGTTTCCCTTAGTGAGGATGGCGGCGCGGGGACCTGCCGCGATCGAGGGATCGGCCTCGGGGGGGCGACTTCGCGGGCGCCTAGGACAGGTAAGTGTCCTTATTAAAAGTCAGCAGCTACAGCGTTTGTAGCTGCTGACTTGAAAAAAAAAAAATTACAGGTGGAATCCCGCTTTAACTCTATTAGTCCAAGATTATTCTACATAGAGAGGAAAGATTCGACATAGAGGGAAAATATTCAAAATTACAGAGACAGTGTTGGGGTAGACGAAGCAGCGAAAAACATACAAACGTTGAATCTGTCATTGAAGGCTTATGGTGTCTGTCGAAAGTTCTAAGAAGATTCGACAAGCAGCTAAACTGTACGACGCCGCAATCATACATTTCGGGTCAAATGCTCGGCCCATAGGCTATAGAAGAATTTAAATGTTGGTTAACTAGTAATAATAATTTATAAATATAATTATTACTAGTGTCATACAACATTAGAATTCTTCTATAGTTTGTAGGCGGAACATTCGACCAGAAATGTACGATTGCGGCGTCGTACAGTTTAGCTGCTCCGTCGAATCTTCTTAGAACATTCGACAGACACCATGAGCTTTTAATGACAGATTTGACCTTAATTAATTTGGATTTTCGGACAAATGCATTTTTTAACGAAACAAAGTAAATAAAAACAAATTTCGGGAGTAACTAAATAAATTTATTTTGCGGACGAAAACTAAATTCCGAAACAAAATATTTCAGTGTGCACATGTCTACAGTTTGCTCAGTGTTAAAGCGGAGGTTCCGCGGCCATTTTTTTTTTTGGGAGCATTCAATGAGGTTTCCCAATACAAAGTACTACTCACTTGTTTGGTGTTTTCAAATGTCCCCTGTCTGTTTTCGTCTAAAACAAGAACTTTTAAAATCCGTGTTAGGCAGTTTCCATTTTGCTTGTGGGCATTGTGAAGCCCACAAGCAATGACTTCCTGGAAGCGGTGAATGCTCATCTCCCAGCATTCACCGCTGTTACTCGCGCATGCGCAGTGTTTACGAGTAGCGCCGTCAACTTCCTTGTTGCCATCACAACGGGGTCATTGATAGTTCACGCCCCGTTGTGATGGTATTTCGCTGGACGGCGTAAACTAGGTTTGAGGGGGGAGGGTGAACTAGAATTACATCGGGCACACAGGTCAGTTAGTGGTCAGACATTAATGGAGAGTGGAATGGGGATAGATGGGGGGAGGGTTATGGCAGGTGACAAGAAAGTTCCCATGTTGCAAACAGCCATTGGAAACTATAGTGCCATTTGTACTACTAAAAATTATATGAAAAATACCAGAGAAAAATGTAATACATTAAAGTGTTTGTTCACCAATGCCAGAAGTCTGCCAAGCAAAATGGGTGAGTTGGAAGCTCTGGTGCATGAGGAGAGCTATGACGTAATCGGTATTGCTGAAACATGGCTTCAATCCTCACATGACTGGATTATTAATATTCCTGGCTATGCACTCTTTCGGAGAGACAGGGCAAAAAGGAAAGGTGGCGGGGTCTGTCTCTATGTGAGAAGTGATCTCAAAGCGAGTGTGAAAGAGGACCTGGTTGATGGAGAGTGTGATGAGGCTGAAGCATTATGGGTGGAACTGCATACAGATGTGCGTAGTTCAAAGTTAATCATTGGAGTTTGTTATAGACCACCCAATGTTAATGAGGAGGTGGAGACTCAGCTCCTTGCACAGATGGAAAGAGCTGCAAGGACTGGGACGGTGGTAATAATGGGGGATTTTAACTACCCAGAAATTGACTGGAGTAATGGTACTGCTGGGACAGTTAAAGGGCAAAAATTTATAAGCCTATTGCAGGACAATTTTATGGTCCAGTTTATTGAGGCCCCAACTAGGAATGATGCTCTGTTGGACCTGGTAATCTCAAACCATGCAGAGCATATTACTAATGTTCAGATAAAGGAACACCTGGGTAGCAGTGACCATAACATGATTTCATTTGATGTTAGCTGTAAGCAAGAAATACATGCAGGAAGGATAAAAACACTTAATTTCAATAAAGCAAATTTTCCAAGGATGAGGGCTGCTCTCCAGGACTTAGACTGGGAGAGAATATTGGCATCAATGGGCACAGAACAGAAATGGGAATTCTTCAAAAAGACTGTTTGTGAACTCACTGCAAAGTATATTCCCATGGGCAATAAGTTTAAAAGGCTAAAAATAAAACCTATGTGGCTCACAGTTAAAGTTAAAAAAGCTATAAACAATAAGAAAAGCGCTTTTAAAAAATATAAAAATGAAGGAACACTAGTGTCGTTTAAATGTTACAAAGAATATAACAGGATATGTAAAAAGGAAATCAAGGATGCAAAAATTCAAAACGAACGACAGATTGCAAAAGATAGTAGGACAAACCCCAAAAAATTCTTCAAATATATTAATAGTAAAAAGGTCAAGTCTGAGCATGTAGGCCCTTTACAAAATAATCTAGTGTGGGTGACTGGGGACAAAGAGAAGGCTAATTTATTAAATACTTTCTTCAGCTCTGTGTATACAATGGAGCATGGGGGAGTTCATGTCCATAATGGGGGTGGTAGTGACACAGCCTCAAATCCACAATGGCTCAAAAGTGATATGGTCCAGAAATATTTAGACAGAATAAAGGTGGATAAAGCACCTGGACCAGATGGCATACACCCACGGATCCTAAAAGAATTGAGCTCTGTAATTTCAAAGCCATTGTATCTAATTTTTAGGGACTCATTAATGACAGGAATAGTACCACTGGATTGGCGCAGGGCCAATGTGGTGCCTATATTTAAAAAGGGAACAAAGTCTTTACCAAGTAACTATAGACCTGTTAGTTTAACTTCCATAGTTGGGAAGATACTGGAGAGATTAATAAAAGACCACATAGATGAGTTCTTGCTGGAAAAAAACTATTTAAGCAACAGACAGCATGGATTCATGAAAGACAGAAGTTGTCAGACAAACCTGATTTCTTTTTATGAAGAGGTAAGTAAAACCTTGGACAGAGGCGTGGCTGTGGACGTGGTATACTTGGATTTTGCAAAAGCGTTTGATACAGTTCCCCACACACGGCTCATGTGTAAGGTAAAGTCTACAGGATTGGAAATATCAGTTTGTAAATGGATAGAAAACTGGCTAAAAGACAGAATTCAGAGAGTAGTAGTTAATGATTCTTACTCTGAATGGTCTAAGGTTATCAGTGGTGTACCCCAAGGTTCAGTGCTGGGACCCTTACTTTTTAATATCTTTTTAAATGATATTGGGTCTGAGATCAAAAGTAACATTTCTGTCTTTGCAGATGACACCAAGCTATGCAGTGGAATAACGTCCTTACAAGATGTCTCCAATTTACAAGCCGACCTCGATGCCCTGTTTAATTGGGCGACTATGTGGCAGATGAGGTTTAATGTTGATAAATGTAAAGTTATGCACTTGGGGGCTAATAATATGAATGCATCATACATACTAGGGGGAATACAACTGGGGGGATCCATAGTGGAGAAGGATCTGGGGGTTTTGGTAGATCATAAGCTCAATAATGGCATGCAATGCCAAGCTGCGGTTTCCAAAGCGAGCAAAGTCCTTTCTTGTATTAAGAGAGGTATGGACTCCAGAGAGAGAGACATCATTTTGCCCCTGTACAAATCATTAGTAAGGCCTCATCTGGAATACGCAGTTCAGTTTTGGGCACCAGTTCTCAAAAAGCATATCGGGGAACTGGAGAAAGTGCAGAGAAGGGCAACCAAACTGATAAGAGGCATGGAGGAGCTCAGCTATGAAGAAAGATTAGAGGAACTGAATTTATTCACTCTTGAGAAGAGGAGAATAAGGGGGGATATGATTAACATGTACAAATATATAAGGGGTCCATATAGTGAACTTGGTGATGAGTTATTCACTTTACGTTTAACACAGAGAACAAGGGGGCACTCTTTACGTCTAGAAGAAAAAAGATTTCATCTCCAAATGCGGAAAGGTTTCTTCACAGTAAGAGCTGTGAAAATGTGGAACAGACTCCCTGCAGAGGTGGTTCTGGCCAGCTCAGTAGATTGCTTTAAGAAAGGCCTGGATACTTTCCTAAATGTACATAATATAACTGAGTACTAACAGTTCTAGGTAAAGTTGATCCAGGGTAAATCCGATTGCCTCTCGGGGGATCAGGAAGGAATTTTTTCCCCTGCTGTAGCAAATTGGATCATGCTCTGCTGGGGTTTTTTGCCTTCCTCTGGATCAACTGTGGGTATAGAATTGGGTATATGGGATTGCACGATATTTTTTTTAAATTTTATTTTAGTTATTTTTTTATGGTTGAACTGGATGGACTTTGTCTTTTTTTAACCTGACTAACTATGTAACTATGTAACTATGTAACTATGTATAGCAATGTCTTCTGGGAAGCATGACACTGTGCTCCCAGGAGACATTGCGGAGAACTCCCAGATTACATTGCGGCGCCGGGGAAAGGCGTAGCAACGCCTACTCCCGCGGGAGTGAAAACCCGGAAGTCGCAATTCAACCAGCTGTACTACGGTAATTACAACATAAAAAAAAAATTATGTGGCTATTGAACATGTTTGTACAGTAAGGAATGTGATCCGATAGAGTTATTATTTTGGGTGAAACTCTGCTTTAACTTCATTCACTTGTATGTATTATTCTTCTTACATTCTCAGCAATTGGAAAATTATATTTTCTACACCAGATTGCATTCCCTTTATTTGCCCTGTATAATGCTTAATTGTTTTGTCTCGGTTCTGAAAAATCTATAAAAATTAAAAATCAATGAGTTTATAGAAACACTGCAACAAAGAGACCACCACCAAGGTGACAGTATTGTCGAATATAGCGAGAAGGACGTTTTGGAGTATCACTTATCTAAATTATGTACATACATAATCAGATATACGTAGTCTATTTGTGACTTATGACTAAATGCAAAATGCATGAAATAATTTTTTTGCTGCTGTGCATACTACTTTAATAAAGCCTCCTTACTTCTTTCATGTACTTTACTTGAGTAAATACACTGTATCTGCAGCTTAGAAAGTTACAGTATGGTTGCAAAATGTTCCCGTGGCAGTGGTATTTATTTGTAACCCTTAACGGCTTTGCTACAAGGACTGCTTTTGCATTGCACACATGTTTACTGTATATGCACATTTTAGGCCTGGAGATTAGTTAACCGCTTCAATACCACAAACTTTCGCCCTTTCCTGCCTAGGATCATTTTCAGCTTTTAGCACTGTCGCATTTTGAAAGACAATTTCGCGGCCATGCAACACTGTACACAAACTAAATTTTTATAATTTTCTTCCCACAAATTGGGCTTTCTTTTGGTGGTATTTGATGACCTCTGGGGTTTATATTTTTTGCTAAACAAACTAAAAAAGATTTTTGAAAAACAAAAAGTTTTTGTCATACAGTTTTGTTTTCTCTTTCACTAACGGGCGCTGATGAGGCGGCTCTGATGGGCACTGATGAGTTGTCACTGATAAGGTGGCACTGATGGGCACTGATGAGGAGGCACTGATATGTAGAATTGATGGGCACTGATAGGCGGCACTGATATGCAGCACTGATGGACACTGATAGGCGGCACTGATATGCAGCACTGATGGGCACCGATAGGCGGCACTGATATGCAGCACTGATGGGCACTGATAGGTGGCACTGATGGGCACTAATAGGTGGCACAGACGAGCACTGACATGGGGCACTGATGGGCACTGATGGGCACTGAAAGGCGACACTGATAGGCGGTACTGATAGACACTAATAGATGGCACTGATGGGCAGCAGAGATGATGAGGTACTGACAGTTGTTACTTCTGGTCAGGGATGAGCTGAACACCCCCCTGTTCGGTTCGCACCAGAACCTGCGAACAGACAAAATGTTTGTGTGAACTTTAGAACCCTATTAAATACAATGGACTCGAACGTTCGAAATGTAAAGTGTTAATTATAAAGGCTGATATGCAAGTTATTGTCCTAAAAAGTGTTTGGGGACCCGGGTCCTGCCCCAGGGGACATGTATCAATGCAAAAAAAAGTTTTAAAAACGGCCGTTTTTTCGGGAGCAGTGATTTTAATAATGCTTAAAATGAAAAAATAAAAGTGAAATATTCCTTTAAATTTCGTACCTGGGAGGTGGGGGGTGTGTATGATATGCATGTGAAGTGGCGCATGTTTCCCGTGCTTAGAACTGTCCCTGCAAAAAATGTCATTTTTGAAAGAAAAAAAGTCATTTAAAACTGACTTGTGGCTATTAATGAATTGTCGGCTCCCGGCAATACATTCAAAAGTCATTGATAAAAAAAAAAAAAAGCGTGGGGGTTCCCCATAATTCAATTACCAGGCCCTTCAGGTCTGGAATGGATATTAAGGGGAACCCTGCCGCAAATTTTAAAAAACATTGACGTGGGGTTCCCCCACATATCCATTCCAGGCCCTTCAGATCTGGCATGGATTTTAAGGGGAACTCCACCCCAAATTTAAAAAAAAAATGGCGTGGAGTCCCCCTAAAAATCCATACCAGACCCCTTATCCGAGCACGCAACCTGGCCGGCCGCAGGGGAAAAGGGGGGGACGAGAGAGCGGCCCCCCCTCCCTCCTGAACCATACCAGGCCACATGCCCTCAACATGGGGAGGATGTCCCCATGTTGATGGGGACAAGGGCCTCATCCCCACAACCCTTGCCCGGTGGTTGTGGGGGTCTGCGGGCGGGGGGCTTATCGGAATCTGGAAGACCCCTTTAACAAAGGGGACCCCCAGATCCCGGCCCCCCCTATGTGAATTGGTAAGGGGTACATTGTACCCCTACCATTTCACGAAGAAAGCGTAAAAAAATGTTTAAAAAAAACACAAACACCTTGAAAAAGTCCTTTATTTAAAAAAAAAACAAAAAACATTCCAGCGGTGAAATCCAGTGTCCCGCGGCGATCCCGATGTCCAGCGCTGTCCGTCATTGGTTGTGCCTGAGCGGACCTGATGGGGAACTCCCTCTCAGTATTTTAAATGTATAGACCCGCCCCTTCTAAAGTTCCCCATCAGGTCCGCTCAGCGGACCAGATGCGGAACATGAGAAGGGGCGGGTCTATACATGTATTGCCAAAGTGAGAGCAGTTCCCCATCAGGTCCGCCCCCTCGGTATGTCGGACCCGCCTACGTCATTGGCTTGAGCGGGGAACTTCCTTCACTATGTAAATTTAAATTACACAGTGAAGGAAGTTCCCCGCTCAAGCCAATGACGTAGGCGGGTCCGACATACCGAGGGAGCGGACCTGATGGGGAACTTTAGAAGGGGCTGTCTATACATTTAAAATACTGAGAGGGAGTTCCCCATCAGGTCCGCTCAGGCACAACCAATGAAGGACAGCGCTGGACATCGGGATCGCCGCGGGACACTGGATTTCACCGCTGGAATGTTTTTTTTTTTTAAATAAAGGACTTTTTCAAGGTGTTTGTGTGTTTTTTTTAAACATTTTTTTACGCTTTCTTCGTGAAATGGTAGGGGTACAATGTACCCCTTACCAATTCACATAGGGGGGGCCGGGATCTGGGGGTCCCCTTTGTTAAAGGGGTCTTCCAGTTTCCGATAAGCCCCCCGCCCGCAGACCCCCACAACCACCGGGCAAGGGTTGTGGGGATGAGGCCCTTGTCCCCATCAACATGGGGACATCCTCCCCATGTTGAGGGCATGTGGCTTGGTACGGTTCAGGAGGGAGGGGGGGCGCTCTCTCGTCCCCCCCTTTTCCCCTGCGGCCGGCCAGGTTACGTGCTCGGATAAGGGGTCTGGTATGGATTTTTAGGGGGACTCCACGCCATTTTTTTTAAATTTGGGGTGGAGTTCCCCTTAAAATCCATGCCAGATCTGAAGGGCCTGGAATGGATATTTGGGGGAACCCCACGTCAATTTTTTTTTAAATTTGCGGTGGGGTTCCCCTTAATATCCATTCCAGACCTGAAGGGCCTGGTAATTGAATTCTGGGGAACCCCCACGCTTTTTTTTTTTTTTATCAATGACTTTTGTATGTATTGCCGGGAGCCGACAATTCATTAATAGCCGCGAGTCAGTTTTAAAAGACTTTTTTTCTTTCAAAAATGACATTTTTTGCAGGGACAGTTCTAAGCACGGGAAACATGCGCCACTTCACATGCATATCATACACACCCCCCAGGTACGAAATTTAAAGGAATATTTCACTTTTATTTTTTCATTTTAAGCATTATTAAAATCACTGCTCCCGAAAAAACGGCCGTTTTTAAAACTTCTTTTTGCATTGATACATGTCCCCTGGGGCAGGACCCCGGTCCCCAAACACTTTTTAGGACAATAACTTGCATATAAGCCTTTATAATTAGCACTTTAGATTTCTCCCATAGATTTTTCGAATTTGCCGCGAACACCCCAATTTGTTCGCTGTTCGGCGAACGGGCGAACAGGCAATGTTCGAGTCGAACATGAGTTTGACTCAAACTCGAAGCTCATCCCTACTTCTGGTCACTGATTAGCACTGTGATGGGCACTGATTGGCACTGTGATAGGCACTGAGAGGCATTATTGAGGGACACTGACTGGCAGCTGTTAGGCACTGATTGGCAGCTAATGGGCACATCTGATGACGGCTGTGCTGATAATCAATGCGCTGATTATCCGCACAGACCCCCCCACTGACAGACTCTCCCTGCCAACTCGAACTGAGGAATGCCATTTACCGGCACTTCCTGGTTCACATGATGATCAGCTGTGATCGGTCACAGCTGATCATGTGGTAAGAAGCCTCTGTCAGAGGCTCCTTTCCACGATCGGAGATGCGGCACGTCAGACTGACACGCCACACTCGCGATAGCCGTGCTACATGCCCCCTGCAGGCATGTTATCCAGTCAGGATAACAGAACCACTTCCTGGCCGTAAATCTGCTATAGGCCGGGCGGGACGTGGTTAAACTCCCCAAAAACATGATATATTATCTAAAAAATAAATAAATAGACTCTGAGAATAAAATTGTGATATTTGTAATTATTAACGCCACACAATATTAGTGCAATGGTTTATCAAACCCATCTTTTCAGTAAAGATACACAAAAGTTATTTTAGTTCACACAAACACAATATATTACTTAATTTGTTGGTTAAGTATTAAAGATGACGTTTCATCAAGTAATAAGATTCCAAACATATCAAGCCTGTAAACAGCGACAAACTTTGGTACCCAAAAATGTCCAAGGGTGCTGCTTTAAAGGTCTTTACAAGTCAAGCAGAAAGTGATGAGAAAGACAACATTTTGCAGCTGTCATAGAACAAGAGTTAAGGAAAAATACTCCAATATGAATACCTGTTTTGGTAACAACTGTCTAGGAGGAGATTTCCTCTCACTCCCTGTTGTGTATCAATGACAAGAAGAGGATGCAAATCTCAACAGAACAAGGACAGCAAAAAAAAAAAATCTGTAATATAATTTTTAGGGCTGTTACTCTACAGTACTTTAATTAACAATTACCTACTTTTGTCAGTGGATAAAGTTTATTCCAAAAAGGGTTCTAGAGCTGTATTGCTAAAGAAGGCACACACAGGTCAATACATTCAGTGCTCCAAGACAGGAATGAAGATACTGATGTGCTTGTCCTTTGGATCCATTACCAGTTCACTCTCTGCATGCAGTATGTGCAAGGGTTTTTCAACCGTACTCGCTTCCAAGTAGGGATGAGCTTCATGTTCGAGTCAAACCCATGTTCGACTCGAACATTGGCTTTTCGATCGTTCGACGAAGATCGAACATTATGGGCCGTTCACGCCAAATTCGAGTGGTGCGTCACGGCCCATAATTCACTGTGGCATCGCAGTGCATTGCTGGCTGATGATTGGCCAAGCATGCACTATGATCCACATGCTTTGGCCAATCACAGCGCAGAATAAACGGAGAACCGTAATTGGCCAAAGCCAGGGTGGTTTTGGCCAATTATGGCTCAGGGGGTTTAGTACACGCCCCACACTATATAAGGCTGCCGGCTCGGCGGCCTTGTGTAGTGTGTTGAAGTTGTGAAACGAGAGTTTACAGAGACAGACAGTGTCATTTATATTGAGTTAGATAGAGCAGGCAGGCGAGTCAGTTAGCTGCAGTTACAGTGTGTAGAGGATATATACAGTTGCAATAAAAAGTATGTGAACCCTTTTGGAATGACATGGATTTCTGCACAAATTGGTCATTAAATGTGATCTGATCTTCATCTAAGTCACAATAATAGACAATCACCGTCTGCTTAAACTAATAACACACACAGAATTAAATGTTACCATGTTTTTATTGAACACACCATGTAAACATTCACAGTGCAGGTTGAAAAAGTATGTGAACCCTTGGATTTAATAACTGGTTGAACCTCCTTTGGCAGCAATAACTTCAACCAAACGTTTCCTTTAGTTGCAGATCAGACGTGCACAACGGTCAGGAGTAATTCTTGACCATTCCTCTTTACAGAACTGTTTCAGTTCTGCAATATTCTTTGGATGTCTGGTGTGAATCGCTTTCTTGAGGTCATGCCACAGCATCTCAATCGGGTTGAGGTCAGGGCTCTGACTGGGCCACTCCAGAAGGCATATTTTCTTCTGTTTAAGCCATTCTGTTGTTGATTTACTTTTATGCTTTGGGTCGTTGTCCTGTTGCAACACCCATCTTCTGTTGAGCTTCAGCTGGTGGACAGATAGCCTTAAGTTCTCCTGCAAAATGTCTTGATAAACTTGGGAATTCATTTTTCCTTCGATGATAGCAATCCGTCCAGGTCCTGACGCAGCAAAGCAGCCCCAAACCATGATGCCCCCACCACCATACTTCACAGTTGGGATGAGGTTTTAATGTTGGTGTGCTGTGCCTCTTTTTCTCCACACATATTGTTGTGTGTTTCTTCCAAACAACTCAACTTTGGTTTCATCTGTCCACAGAATATTTTGCCAGTACTGCTGTGGAACATCCAGGTGCTCTTGTGCAAACTGTAAACGTGCAGCAATGTTTTTTTTGGACAGCAGTGGCTTCCTCTGTGCTATCCTCCCATGAAATTCATTCTTGTTTAGTGTTTTACGTATTATAGATTCGCTAACAGGGATGTTAGCATATGCCAGAGACTTTTGTAAGTCTTTAGCTGACACTCTAGGATTCTTCTTCACCTCATTGAGCAGTCTGCGCTGTGCTTTTGCAGTCATCTTTACAGGACGCCCACTCCTAGGGAGAGTAGCAGCAGTGCTGAACTTTCTCCATTTATAGACAATTTGTCTTACCGTGGACTGATGAACAGCAAGGCTTTTGGAGATACTTTTATAACCATTTTTGGCTTTATGCAAGTTAACAATTCTTAATCGTAGGTCTTCAGAGAACTCTTTTGTGCAAGACATCGTTCACATCAGGCAATTCTTCTTGTGAAAAGCAAACCCTGAACTGGTGTGTGTTTTTTAGAGGGCAGGGCAGCTGTAACCAACACCTCCAATCTCATTTTATTGATGGGACTCCAGTTGGCTGACACCTCACTCCAATTAGCTCTTGGAGATCTCATTAGTCTAGAGATTCACATACTTTTTCCATGGTGTGTTCAATAAAAACATGGTAACATTTACCGTATTTATCGGCGTATAACACGCACCGGCGTATAACACGCACCCCAAGTTTAGGAGGGAATTTTAGGGAAAAAAACTTTTAGGAGGGAAGTTTAAGGAAAAAAAAAACTTACATTTAAATGCAGCCTTACCAGTGTCCGTTGCAGCCTTGTCAGCAGTGTCCATTGCAGCCTTTGCCCAGTGTCCAGTGCAGCCTTTGCCCAGTGCAGCTTTGCTCAGTGTCCAGTGCAGCTTTGTCCAGTGCAGCCTTTGCCCAGTGTAGCTTTGCCCAGTGTCCAGTGCAGCCTTTGCCCAGTGCAGCCTTTGCCCAGTGTCCAGTGCAGCTTTGTCCAGTGCAGCCTTTGCCCAGTGTAGCTTTGCCCAGTGTCCAGTGCAGCCTTTGCTAAGTGCAGCCTTGCCCCAGTTTTCAAAATTGGCGCCGCCGAGATCGCCGCAGAGACTAGGCGGAGCGGGGCGAACGCCGCCGAGAACGCAGGGACGCAGAGACGCAGGAACTGGGCGGAGCCGCCGCCGAGATACACATAGCCGAGTGTACTCGGCTATACTCTGCTTTTCTCGGCTCCGCTCACAGTCACGCCGAGTCCCGCCCTATGATGGACATATCACAGGTCCAATGGCGGGACTGGGCGTGACTGTGAGCAGAGCCGAGAAAAGCCGAGTATAGCCGAGTACACTCGGCTATGTGTATCTTGGCGGCGATCGCTGCGCTCCGCTCAGTCAGCGGAGATCGCCGGGATCAGTGGGTATCGGCGTATAACACGCACCCACGATTTTCCCCTGATTTTAAGGGGAAAAAAGTGCGTGTTATACGCCGATAAATACGGTAATTCTTTGTGTGTTATTAGTTTAAGCAGACTGTGATTGTCTATTGTTGTGACTTAGATGAAGATCAGATCACATTTTATGACCAATTTGTGCAGAAATCCATATAATTCCAAAGGGTTCACATACTTTTTATTGCAACTGTATGCATCCTAGGTCTTGTATATATATTTATACACTGTATTTTGTTCAGCTAGATCCGTTCCTGATTTTCTCTATACTGTGACAGGCAGCCAGGTGATTGTGCTAGCTGCAGACAGTCAGTGTTTCACTTAGTGTACTGTGTGCTTTGCATAGCGTTCACCTAAAGCTTACCTGAATACAGTTAGTGAGTGACTAATAGTGGTGTTCTCATAATTAAACCACAGGCAGAGAGCTGCAAGTATTTTCAGTGTACTGTGTCCCTCTCTGCACAGTTTTCACCTAAAACTAACTGCTGCTGCTGCTGCTGCTTTTCCAATACTAATACCACAGCAGGCAGTTGATTCTGATATCTGCATTATCAGTACAGACAAAATATATATATATATATATATATATATATATATATATACAGTATACATCCCACCTTTGTGCAGCTACATCTCACTGCAGGCCATTAGTATGTCTGGAAGGCATACAAGGAGAGGCAGACAGTCACGAGGCAATAAAAGAGGGAAAGCAGGCTCTGTGTCTAGAGGCAACAGTGCTGCTGGTCGTGGACACGGTGCATCCTCATCAGCACATGGCCGTGGGACACGCTTGTCCTTCTTTTCGTCAGCTGGCCATGTTGAGCCGCAACATGCCCAAGACTTGGTAGAGTGGATGACCAATCCGTTCTCATCCTCCTCGTCCTCTCTCACCCAGGCTCAGGGTACTTTGTCTGGCAAAGCAGCTGCCAAAGCGGCCTCTTCCCTCGGCTCAATGGCATCAGTCACTCCTTCCCTAGCCCCACCATGTCCTCCTGAGGAGTCCCCAGAACTGTTTGACCACAGTGTTGGGAGGATGCCCAGCATTTTGAAGGCTCCGATGATGGAACCCAGCTGCAGGAAGGCAGTAACGTGCTCCCAGCCATCCATATGCCCAGCGGTTGAATGCTAGCTTGGCTAAATTGCTAGCACTTCAACTGCTGCCTTTTCAGTTGGTAGACTCTGCCCCCTTCCATGAGTTTGTGGAATGTGCGGTTCCTCAGTGGCAGGTTCCCAAACGCCACTTTTTCTCACGGAAGGCGATTCCGGCTCTCTACCGGCATGTGGAAGGCAATGTCTTGGCCTCGCTGGACAGAGCGGTCAGTGGTAAGGTGCATATTACTGCTGACTCATGGTCCAGCAAGCATGGACAGGGACATTACCTATCTTTCATGGTGCATTGGGTGACTCTGCTGGCAGCTGGGAAGGATGCAGGACAAAGTGCAGTAGTGTTGGAGGTTGTTCCGCCACCACGCCTCCAAAATGTTACTACTGGTGATTCTGACACACCTCTCTCCTCCACCCCCTCCTCTTCTTCTTCCTCCATGGCCGCTACCTGTGCTTTGTCCTTAGTACCAGTGGTGCTCCGTAGGCATTCAAGGGGCTACGCAAGTACGCAGGCAAAAAGATACCATGCAGTGCTTGAGCTGGTGTGCTTGGGGGACAGGAGCCACACTGGCGCAGAGATTCTGTCAGCTCTGCAGGGGCAGGCTTAGAGGTGGTTGATGCCACGCCAGCTTAAGCCAGGAAAGGTGGTTTCCAACAATGGCACCAACCTCCTCTCTGCCCTCCGACAGGGACAACTGACCCATGTGCCCTGTTTGGCTCACGTCCTTAACTTGGTGGTGCAGCGGTTCTTGGGCAGGTACCCGGGCTTACAGGAGGTCCTGAAGCAGGCCAGGAAACTCTGTGGGCATTTACGCCGGTCATATAATGCCAGTGCTCGGCTGGCTGACCTGCAAAAGGATTACAACCTGCCCAAGAACGTCTAATCTGTGACATGCCCACCAGGTGGAACTCTACGTTGGCCATGCTGCAGCGGCTGCAAACGCAGAAGAGGGCCATCAATGAGTATCTGTTGCAATATGGCACCAGGACAGTGTCAGGGAAGCTTGTATTTTTTTCCCCACACCAGTGGGCCATGATCAGGGATGCATGCACTGTCCTGGCACCATTTCATGAGGCCACGAGGATGGTGAGCAGTGACAGTGCATGCATCAGTGACACTGTCCCTCTTGTCCACCTGTTGGAGAACACGCTGCGTGGAATAATGGAAAGGGCACTTGAGGCAGAACAGAGGCAGGAAGAGGAGGACTTCCTTACCTCTCAAGGCCCCCTTTATCCAGACAGTGTTCCTGCTGGCCTGGCTATCACACAGGAAGAGGAGGAGGAGGAGGAGGATTATTGTGTCAGCATGGAGGTGGAACCTACCACTCAGCATCAGCAGCAGTCTTCAAGGGATCAATTACAGTCCCAAGACACCCATGGACTTATACGTGGCTGGGAGGAGGTGGCTGCAGATCATGACGTCCTCAGTGACCCAGAGGACTCCACACTGAATGCCTCAGCAAACCTAGACTGCATGGCCTCCCTGATCCTGCATAGCCTGCGGAAGGATCCTCATATTCTTGCGATCAAGGAGAGGGATCATTACTGGCTGGCAACCCTCCTTGATCCACGTTACAAGGGTAAGGTTGCGGACCTTATCTTGCCGTCGCAGAGGGAGCAGAGGATGAAGCATCTTTGGGAGGCCTTGCAGAAAGGTCTGTGCAATGCGTTCCCAGAGACTGGGAGGTTACAAATTCCTGGTCCTGGACAACGTGTTGCTGAGCAGGGATGAGCTGAACACCCCCCTGTTCGGTTCGCACCAGAACCTGCGAACAGACAGAATGTTCGCGTGAACTTTAGAACCCTATTAAATACAATGGACTCGAACGTTCAAAATCTAAAGTGCTAATTATAAAGGCTAATATGCAATTAATTGTCCTAAAAAGTGTTTGGGGACCCGGGTCCTGCCCCAGGGGACATGTATCAATGCAAAAAAAAGTTAAAAAAATAGACGTTTTTACGGGAGCAGTGATTTTAATAATGCTTAAAATGGAAAAATAAAAGTGAAATTTTCCTTTACATTTCATACCTGGGGGGTGTGTATGATATGCATGTAAAGTCGCGCATGTTTCCCGTGTTTAGAACTGTCCCTGCACAAAGTGTCATTTTTGAAGGAAAAAAAGTCATTTAAAACTCACTCGCGGCTATTAATGAATTGTCGGCTTTTATCAATACATAGAAAAGTCATTGATAAAAAAAAAAAAAAAGCGTGGGGGTTCCCCCAAATTCAATTACCAGGCCCTTCAGGTCTGGAATGGATATTAAGGGGAACTCCACCCCAAATTTTAAAAAAAATGGCGTGGAGTCCCCCCAAAAATCCATACCAGACCCTTATGCGAGCACGCAACCTGGCCGGCTACAGGAAAAGAGGGGGGGACGAGAGAGCGCCCCCCCTCCTGAACCGTACCAGGCCACATGCCCTCAACATGGGGAGGATGTCCCCATGTTGATGGGGACAAGGGCCTCATCCCCACAACCCTTGCCCGGTGGTTGTGGGGGTCTGTGGGCAGGGGGCTTATCGGAATCTGGAAGACCCCTTTAACAAAGGGGACCCCCAGATCCCAGCCCCCCATGTGAATTGGTAAGGGGTACATTGTACCCCTACATTTCACGAAGAAAGTGTAAAAAATTTAAATAAAAACACACAAACACCTTGGAAAAGTCCTTTATTAAAAAAAAAAAAAACATTCCAGCGATGAAATCCAGTGTCCCGCGGCGATCCCGATGTCCAGCGCTGTCCGTCATTGGTTGTGCCTGAGCGGACCTGATGGGGAACTTCCTCTGCAGTGTTTTAAATGTATAGACCCACCCCTTCTAAAGTTCCCCATCAGGTCCGCTCAGCGGACCAGATGCGGAACGCGAGAAGGGGCGGGTCTATCCATGTATTACACAGTGAAGGAAGTTCCCCATCAGGTCCGTTCTACGAGGGGGCGGACCTGATGGGAACTTCCTTTACTGTGTAATACATGAATAGACCCGCCCCTTCTCACATTCCGCATCTGGTCCGCTGAGCGGACCTGATGGGGAACTTTAGAAGGGGCGGGTCTATACATTTAAAACACTGCAGAGGAAGTTCCCCATCAGGTCCGCTCAGGCACAACCAATGACGGACAGCGCTGGACATCGGGATGGCTGAGGGACACTGGATTTCATCGCTGGAATGTTTTTTGTTTTTTGTTTTTAATAAAGGACTGTTCCAAGGTGTTTGTGTGTTTTTATTTACATTTTTTACACTTTCTTCGTGAAATGGTAGGGGTACAATGTACCCCTTACCAATTCACATAGGGGGGGGCGGGATCTGGGGGTCCCCTTTGTTAAAGGGGTCTTCCAGATTCCGATAAGCCCCCTGCCCGCAGACCCCCACAACCACCGGGCAAGGGTTGTGGGGATGAGGCCCTCATCCCCATCAACATGGGGACATCCTCCCCATGAAGAGGGCATGTGGCCTGGTACGGTTCAGGAGGGAGGGGGGCGCTCTCTCGTCCCCCCCTCTTTTCCTGCGGCCGGCCAGGTTGTCTGCTCGGATAAGGGTCTGGTATGGATTTTTGGGGGAACTCCACGCCATTTTTTTTAAAATTTGGGGTGGAGTAACTCTTAAAATCCATGCCAGATCTGAAGGGCCTCGTATGGATATTTAGGGGGAACCGCACGCCATTTTTTTTTTAATTTGCGGCGGGGTTCCCCTTAATATCCATTCCAGACCTGAAGGGCCTGGTAATTGAATTTGGGGGAACCCCCACGCTTTTTTTTAATTTTTTATCAATGACTTTTCTATGTATTGATAAAAGCCGACAATTCATTAATAGCCGCGAGTGAGTTTTAAATGACTTTTTTTCCTTCAAAAATGACACTTTGTGCAGGGACAGTTCTAAGCACGGGAAACATGCGCGACTTTACATGCATATTATACACACCCCCTAGGTACGAAATTTAAAGGAATATTTAATTTTTATTGTTTCACTTTAAGCATTATTAAAATCACTGCTCCTAAAAAAACGTCAGTTTTTAAAACTTTTTTTTTGCATTGATACATGTCCCCTGGGGCAGGACCCGGGTCCCCAAACACTTTTTAGGACAATAACTTGCATATAAGCCTTTATAATTAGCACTTTAGATTTCTCCCATAGACTTTTCAAAGTTGCCGCAAACACCCCAAATTGTTCGTTGTTCGGCGAACGGATGAACAGGCAATGTTCGAGTCGAACATGAGTTTGACTCGAACTCGAAGCTCATCCCTATTGCTGAGGCTCCGGTCAGTCAAAGAAGGAGCGTGGAGAAGGTGGGCGTCTGACCGATGCATTCAGACAATTTTTTAGTACGCAGCCCCAAGGTACGATCGCTTTCAGCAACCATCGCCAGCGTCTGGTTTACATGGTGCAGGAATACCTAGGGGCAAGATCAGACTTGGACAACTTTCCCACCGAAAATCCTCTGGGTTACTGGGTTTTGAGGATGGATCACTCTGCCAGAGCTTGCACAGTATGCAATTGTGCTACTGGCCTGTCCTGCATCCAGCGTTCTTTCGGAACGTACATTCAGTGCTGCTGGAGGCTTTGTAACCAATCACAGGGTGCGCCTGTCCACCGACTCGGACGATCGACTGACCTTCATAAAAATTAATCAGTCTTGGATCACCACCAGCTACCAAGCACCTGATGCTGATGTAACCAAATAATTTTTTGGGAAATGTCAGATCCCTTTAAGACTGCCTATGTTGATGCTGAGTGACTATCCTGTTATGCTGAGTTACAAGGGTAAGGTTGCGGACCTTATCTTGCCGTCGCAGAGGGAGCAGAGGATGAAGCATCTTCGGGAGGCCTTGCAGAAAGGTCTGTGCAATGCGTTCCCAGAGACTGTGAGGTTACAAATTCCTGGTCCTGGACAACGTGTTGCTGAGGCTCCGGTCAGTCAAAGAAGGAGCGTGGAGAAGGTGGCCGTCTGACCGATGCATTCAGACAATTTTTTAGTACGCAGCCCCAAGGTATGATTGCTTCCAGCAACCATCGCCAGTGTCTGGTTTACATGGTGCAGGAATACCTAGGGGCAAGATCAGACTTGGACACCTTTCCCACCGAAAATCCTCTGGGTTACTGGGTTTTGAGGATGGATCACTCTGCCAGAGCTTGAACAGTATGCAATTGTGCTACTGGCCTGTCCTGCATCCAGCGTTCTTTCGGAACGCACATTCAGTGCTGCTGGAGGCTTTGTAACCAATCACAGGGTGCGCCTGTCCACCGACTCGGACGATCGACTGACCTTCATAAAAATTAATCAGTCTTGGATCACCACCAGCTACCAAGCACCTGATGCTGATGTAACCGAATAATTTTTTTGGAAATGTCAGATCCCTTTAGGACTGCCTATGTTGATGCTGAGTGACTATCCTGTTATGCTGAGTGACTATCCTCTTCCTCCTCAATAATCATGCTGATAGCTTGAAAGAACATTTTTGGTTCTGGGCACTGCCACCAGTGGCTAAGGCCCATTTTTTCAGCCCCTGTTTAACAGGGGCGTGCATTTACAATTTTTGATGCAATGCTTTGCAGCAGGGCTCATTGCTGTGCTTCAACTACAGTATCTGTGAGGGGTTGCAGTGTTGTGGCACCAGCAATAGTGCCTAAGGCCCAATTTTTCAGCCCCTGTTTAACAGGGGCGTGTATTTACAATTTTTGATGCAATGCTTTGCAGCAGGGCTCATTGCTGTGCTCCAACTACAGTATCTGTGAGGGGTTGCAGTGTTGTGGCACCAGCACCAGTGCCTAAGGCCCAATTCTTCTGCCCCTGTTCAACAGGGGCATGAAATTACAATTCTTGATCTGATGCCGCGTACACACGACCGCTTTTCTCGACGAGAAAAACAGCATTTTTTCTTTTCGCCGAGAAAAACGATCGTCTGTGGGCTTTATGTCGTTTTTCTCGTCGAGAAAAACGGCATAAAAAACGACGAGAAAAATTAGAACATGTTCTAAATTTTCTCGTCGTTTTTTCCAGCATTTTTTTCCGCGGCAGTTTTCCCATAGGGAAACACTGCCGCGGAGCCCACAGACGGTCGTTTTTCTCGTCAAGAGAAAAAATGACGGGAAAAACGACCGTGTGTAGGGAACCAAGCGGTTCCCTCGTTTTTCCTGTCATTATTCACGGCGGTTTTTTAACCGCCGTGAATAATGATCGTGTGTACGCGGCATAATAGTTCACAGCAGGGCCCATTCCTGTTAGAGAAACTGTGAGGGCTTACAGTGTTGTGGCAACACCACCACCACCACCACCAAAGGCCCAATTTTTCTGCCCCTGTTTAACAGGTGCATGTGATTACAATTCTTGATCTAATATTTCCCAGCTGGGCCCATTCCTGCGCCCACCAAGAGTAACTGTGAGGACTTACAGTGTTGTGGCACCAGCACCACCACCACTACTCAAAGGCCCAATTTTTCCTACCACTGTTCAACAATTGCATGTAATTACAATTCTTAATATAATAGTTCACAGCAGGGCGTTCCAGCGCCCATCAAGAGTAACTGTGAGGGCTTACAGTGTTGTGGCAACGCCAACACCTAAAGCCTCGTACACACGGCCGAGATTCTCGTCGAAAAAAACATGTCGTTATTTTCGACGAGATTCTTGGACAAGAAACTTGTCCCGGCCGAGTGTACACACGCTCGATTCAAAGAACCCGCGGTTCTTTGAATGGAGCGTATGCAGTGACGTCATCGACTACGACGAGCATGCGCTCGTCACATTCGATGCCGTCGCCGTCATCTTGGTATACCCTACCTATGCCTAGGAAGCTACCGCGCATGCGTCAAATTCATTTCGAACATGCGCGGGCTTCCCGGAGGACAGGTAAGTGTACACACACTCACTTTTCTCGTCGAGAAACAGGCTGACGAGAATCTCGACGAGAAAATAGAGAGCAGGTTCTCTATTTTCTCGTCGAGATTACTTGTCGGTTTTCTTGACGAGAAACCATACACACGAACGAATTTCTCGGCAAGACATCTCTGCCAGCAAGTTTCTTGCTGGTTCTTGCCGAGAAACTCGGTCGTGTGTACGAGGCCTCAGGGACAAATTTCTGCAGAGTATATACGGCAGGCCCCTATTTTCAAACATCCAACTTACAAACGACTCCTGCTTGCAAACGGAAGGAGACAACAGGAAGTGAGAGGAAATCTACCCCTAGGAAGGGAAATTCTCTCCTGTAAGCGTTGATATGGGAAAAAGGTGTCTCCTCTCCACTGATGTTTTATCACCAATCCTTGTTTCACTAAAAAACCCAAATTTTCAAAAAACGTTTGTCATTGGGACAGAAAGTGAGGTGAAATCTTCTGAACAGGTGCACAGACAGCAAAACAAATGTTACAGGGGTGATAACCCTTCCCTATGTTTTCCAAAAAGCTTAAAAATAGATTTTTTGTCTGGAGCTACACTTAAAAAATGTACCTGTTCCAAATTACAAACAGATTCTACTTAAGAACAAACCTACAGTCCCTGTCTTGTTTGCACCGCCTGTATACTGCTGTTCAGAGTATATAAGGCCTTTTTTTACTTTGGGTGCGGGGTTCCCCTTAATACCCATACAAGACCCAAAGGGGCTGGTAGTGGGCTGAGGGGGTACCCATGTCATTTTTCTCAATGATTTTTATACATATTGCCGGGACCAGACATTACATTAAAGCCGCAAACAGTTTTAAATGACTTTTTTGCATTTAGAAATGTCATTTTGTGCAGGGACAGTTCTAAACACGGGAAACACGTGCCACTTCACAGGCATACTTTAGACACCCCCCAGGTACGATATTTAAAGGAATATTTCCCTTCTTTTTTTTTTCACTTTATGCATCATTAAAATCACTGCTCCCGAAAAAACGGCCATTTTAAAAAAAAAAATTTGCATTGATACAGGTCCCCTGGGGCAGGACCCGGGTCCCCAAACCCTTTTTAGGACAATAACTTGCATATTAGCCGTTATAATTAGCACTTTTGATTTCGAACGTTCGTGTCCATTGTATTTAATAGGATTCTAAAGTTCGCGCAAACTTTCGGTCCGTTTGCAGGTTCTGGTGCGAACCGAACCGGGGGGTGTTCGGCTCATCCCTACTTCCAAGTGTGGCTGTCCTTCTCATTCTGTGTTCTCCAGTCATTTTAAGATCAGCATTTGTTAAATATCTCCATATTTTTAAAATCCTGCTATAAATACTATGCAACATTTTTTTTTTTATAACTTTCCTTCTAACCTCCATGCACATCAAAAGTTATGCCCCGTACACATGATCGGACCTTTGTCCGACCAAACTCACAATGGAATTCCGACGGAATTCCATTGGAGTAAAATAGAACATGTTCTATATTTAAAGGGGTGTTCCAGGCGAAATGACACTTTTTAAATAAAAATACCCCTATAATACACAAGCTTAATGTATTCTAGTAAAGTTAGTTTGTAAACTGAGGTCTGTTTTGTTAGGTTATTACAGCATTTAGAACATTTATAAACTAGAAATAGGCTGTGGCCATCTTAAGTGTGGGCATCTGAAGCCAGACTGCATGTCTTCCTGGATTTCAGACTTGCAAATCTCGCACATGCTCAGTGCTGCACAAGCAGTGTAATAAGTTTCAAGTCAGGTTTCCATAGCAACGGCAGTGTCAGCGGAAGTTGTCCTTATCTATGCAAACCTCTCCTCCCCTCCCCCCTCCAGGAACCAGTAAATATACTGCATGTAGAAGAAATATTATTCAAGAAATATATATATCTTTTGTTATATATTTATCTTGTTCTGTGTGTCTGTGTTCCCTCCGCAGACTATCTCACCTCTGCTCTACACATACCCTCCGCAGACTATCTCACCTCTGCTCTGCACATCCCCTCCGCAGACCATCTCACCTCTGCTCTGCACATCCCCTCCGCAGACCATCTCACCTCTGCTCTGCACATACCCTCCACAGACTATCTCACCTCTGCTCTGCACATCCCATCCGCAGACTCTCACCTCTGCTCTGCACATCCCATCCGCAGACTATCTCACCTCTGCTCTGCACATCCCATCCACAGACTATCTCACCTCTGCTCTGCACATCCCATCCGCAGACTATCTCACCTCTGCTCTGCACATCCCATCCGCAGACTATCTCACCTCTGCACATCCCATCCACAGACTATCTCACCTCTGCACATCCCATCCGCAGACTATCTCACCTCTGCTCTGCACATCCCATCCGCAGACTATCTCACCTCTGCTCTGCACATCCCATCCACAGACTATCTCACCTCTGCACATCCCATCCACAGACTATCTCACCTCTGCACATCCCATCCGCAGACTATCTCACCCCTGCTCTGCACATCACATCCGCAGACTATCTCACCTCTGCTCAACCCATCCACAGACTATCGCTCTACCCCTCCACATGTCACCTCTGCACCCTTATCTACAGCTCATCTTAATCCATATCTCCCCCACAGCTCTCACTGTGCCCAATCTAAATACACCCCCCCCCCAGCTCTGACCACTGCAGAACAACCTTAGTGTCTCAACAGCTGTCTCAGGTTTCGTTCTGGCTGAAAAAAAGCCCTGCTTATATTATTACTATGTGTAGGGAGAGAGAGAGAGAGAGGAGCTTTCAGAAGTTATATTATAAAACTGAGCATGCTGGAAGCTGGTGTTTTGTGTCACACTGTCTTGTATTATAACTGTGTGCAGCGAGAGAGAGAGGAGGAGCTTTCAGAAGTCATCAGCTATGTGTGGGTGGGCGGGACAAAGCAGCTATCGCACACCAGCCAATTATTTGGCTTCTTTAGAAAAGGGGCGGAGCCGCATACACGTAGCGGCCCGCCCTGACCCCATCCTATTGGCTGGTGTGCGATAGCTGCTCTGTCCCGCCCACCCACACATCTCTGATGACTTCTGAAACCTCCTCTCTCTCTCTCTGCACACAATTATAATATGACAGTGTCACACAAAACACGCAAGATTTCGGTAGGAGGCGATTCACAAGGAGTCATGGGATACATGACGCTGATATCCCAGGAACCCTTGCGAATTGCCTCGTGACATAATAGCCTAGGCTAATAAGACCAGGAAGATAGGCTGAAAAATGGAAAAAAAGGTATTTACAATCCAAAAAAAATAATAATTTTGCCCATTGTGAAAACTATGTGCTAAGGGCATGCAGCACAGACAAACATAAAAAAATGGGTGGAACTCCACTTTAAACTCCAATGGAATTCATCGGAATTTCTCCGATGGGGCACACACACGGTAGGAATTTCCGATGGAAATAGTCTGTCTGACTTTTTCCATCGGAAATTCCTATCGTGTGTACAAGGCATCAGGCTTAGAGACTGGAGTCTCAGAAAAATCCTATGGCTGCTACTGGATTCCTATAAGCCTCCAACCCATTACCCAGTGATGTCATTCTGACATGTTGATCACATTGGAGGGTGGGCAGATTTATAGAATGGAATAACCACAGGGGTAACATACATAGTACTGTAATGATTACTAGGAAATCTGTTTTGCCAGTGTCACTGTTACTTTTTTTTATGCTGGAAAGATATCTCTATCAGCCTTGCATAGAGTTAAATAGCAAAGGGGCTGCATTTTATCCTGAAATACTATGGCAGAATGTCCTGTACTATCTTATGTAATAACTAAAACAGGAAGTACAAAAGTACTTCCCTTGTAAGTAAGTAGTAACAATTTTATTTTGGTATATTAACACAGGTGTCAAACTCGCAGCCCTCCAGCTGTTGCAAAACTACAAGTCCCATGAGGCATTGCAAGGCTGACAGTTACAAGCATGACTGCCTCAGGCAGTGGCATGATGGGACTTATAGTTCCGCAATAGCTGGAGGGCCGCCAGTTTAACACCCCTGTGTTACATCAAAGAGGGTGGGGAATCACCTAAACCACCTGAGTCCTCTGAAATGAAATACAAGTGGGATCTATACTGGGACTGAATGTTTTCAGTTCACATTACAAAATATACAGTCCTTTACATTGCACACACCTGAAATGGTAATAGATGCACACACGCCCATTTACCTGCCCACAGAATGAATCACTTTTCCCAGAGGTGATCTTCAGCAAACATCTGCTATCTGTGGGTTATTCTGATTCACTGCAAATCTGGATTTAAAGGACAACCGCACCTTGGATTTAAAAAATATTGCAATGAACCTAAAACATTTATTAAATCATTAATATAAGTGTTGTACCCATTTTTAACATAAACTAAGATTTTGCCATGGTCTGTATAACTTCACTCCATTGCTAAAATCAACCAAAATGATTAATGACCAGCCAGGGGTACTGTGGAAGAATGAGTACACAGTAAGAAGTACAGGAGTACACAGGAAGTACTTCCCTGTTATCTACAAGATCCAGCATCCAGGGCCAATTTAAAAGCTTTTGCCTAAAAAGAGCACAGGTAGCTGGGCACTGCCATGGGGGACATCTACTAATACAAAGAAAGAAACATCTTTAAAAATACAGTTCAGCAGGGAGAGACACCTTTTATTGTGGCTCAATGGGTTACATTAAAATACTAAATTTCTACAGTCACATGCTTAAAGCGGAGCTCCACCCTAAAGTGGAACTTCCGCTCATCGGATTCCTCCCCCCTCCGGTGCCACAATTGGCACCTTTCAGGGGGAGGGGGGTACAGATACCTGTCTAAGACAGGTATTTGCACCCACTTACGGGCATAGATTCTGCGGGGAGTACGTCAGTACCCGTCCCCCCCCCCTGTTGTGTTCTGGGAAACACACAGCTCCCAGAACACAGCGGGGAACAGTGAGGACGGTGAAGCGAGACTCATGCATGCGCAGTAGGGAACCGGGCAGTGAATCCGCAACGCTTCACTTCCTGATTCCCTCACCGATGATGGCGGTGGGGGCAGCCGAGTGACGAGCGATTGCTCGTCTTCTGCTGCCGACGTCGATGGACTCCAGGACAGGTAAGTGTCCATTTATTAAAAGTCAGCAGCTGCAGTATTTGTAGCTGCTGGCTTTTAATATTTTTTTTACGGCGGAGCTCCGCTTTAAAGGATGCTTTAAACTTGAGCACAAAGTTGTACACCTGTGTGATGTAGTGCAGCAAAAGACACATTTATAAGGAATTATTGCTAGTAAATGACATTTCCTGGCCAGCTTTGTTCTATTTATAAAAAAACGGCACATGGTAACCCTCAAAATTCACACCTGACCCTTATCTGCTGGATAATGGTCCAGCATGAATTTTGTGGGGGATCCAACGCTGTATGTTTTTTCTTACAGGGTAGTACACATTGTTTTTACAAAAATTTGTACTGTCCTTTAAAAAAAAAAGTGTAAGGTCCCCTAAAACTGAATACCAGATATTTATCAAGGCATTCAGCCATGCTGGCCAGGAAAGGGTGGGGTAGTGTGCATGCACCATACCACTATAACCATACCAGGCCACATGCCTTCAACATTTTAAGGATACCATGTGAGAGCTGGAGGGTACTATGCATGAGGCACAAATTCCTCCCAGCAAGGGGAGAAGAAACTCATCCCTACCTTCCTGACCCAGTAGATGTACGGGTCTGTGTGATAGACTTATTGGAATCTGGAAGCCCTCTTTGAAATAAGGGGAGCACTTACTGTATTGAATGCAGCCCATATTAAAATGCAGCTCACCTGCATTTTAATATGACACCTCAATCTATTATTAAGAGGGTAATTGCTATTTCTAATATTAAACTTCTATTCATTAATTGACAGTTAAGATAAAGGGCACTTGACAATTAAAGAAATATAAATTAAGAGAACAGAGCCACAGTTTTTAAATAATGTAATTTTTTTTAAAGAAATATTTAAATTTGAAATGTTTTGACAAGCTAAAGTGTAGTTATAATTTTAACTCCATAATTTATATGCCTCCTGTCTAGTTAGCAGATTTGATAACCCAGAGTTTGTACATAACATTAGGATAGCTGTTTTCACTGATGACTCCTCTGGCAAAAAAATATATATATAAATTGTTGTAGATTTTAATAGGACATGCAATTATTTGAACATCAGTCTTTTATAAAGCCTGGATTGTCTGGCCTTGTCACTGGTGTTATAATACATAAATGTAAAATGTCTGGCAAGTGAATATTTGTAAGAGAAAGAATGATTTAAAGTATAAAAAATGATAATGGTTCTGGCAGTTATAAGATGCATTCTGGATGTAAAAAGAATTTAACTTTTCCATAGAAGACAGAGAATCTTTATTGAGTGAGGAGGGCACAGTGCCTAAATCGCTTGTCTTATTAGAGTTCAGGTTGTCAAAAATGTTATAGAATCTAGCTTTTAATCCACTACAATTGCTTTGTTCTGCATTACTGAAACATGAGGTCAGGAAAAATTACACATTGTAGACCTGAGGGGGTCATAAAAAATTATGCACTTTAGAACCCACTGTTACATAATATATGCTTAGCCCAAATGATTTGGTTTCATACTTAATGAGATGAAAGAATGTGATAATGAGTTCTGTTTATGCTATCGGCTTACCACTTTGTGCTATACTTGACAATGCTACATATCCTTCAGAACTGGGACAAGCTCATTTGATAAGTGGCTATAAAATAAGTGCTCTGTCCTAGAAGTAGTACTCTTTCTCAAAGGGTGTTGAAAGTTCATCAGGCATAGATTGTTAGGATGGGTAATTACACTTGTTTCTGTTTCTAAAAGCCAGCAGTTAAAAATCTCTGTGACTAAAAATGTAAAGCTGGGTATACAGTACATTTAGGCAAGTTGAAAAGTGTGTACAGTTTAGATAACCAATAGCCAGCCCAGGCTGCGGAAGGGGTTAAGTGTTAAGTGTTTTTGCCCAGTTCCCGATCTTTTGGTTCTAACTGGCTCAGCTGTGATATAAAAAGAGGAAACAGCTAAGGTATGAAGCAGCTGGAGTGGGAACAAGAACACGGGTATCAGTGGGTCCAAGTATTGCAGGCTCTTTGTGGTGCTGCTGAAGGAATCAGGAATTGTGGAGGACATCCAAGCCATGGACAATGCCATAATGGACTCTCACCTCAAGAAGGTATGCCTTGACCACAAATTTGTTCTAGTTAAGATTAGGGACAGGACGTTGTTCATATTGAACTGTATGCCTCATCATGTTCAGTAAAGTTATGTTAACCGTTATGAGCCTGGTCTGAAGTTATTCAAAAGGGTGCATATTGGTTCTGGTGTATTCCAAAGATCCTGGGTCTGTAAAGCACCATGGGGTACGAAGCAACACTACTACACAAAGGGTTAACTTGGCAAGAAGAGGAGTGTATAGGTAACTGTAGTGGGGTGTCACTTGTTGATATGCTATAAAGACTACTTTATATGCAAATGCACCCAGATCCCTCCGGAACTCTATTTGACCATGTATTGACTACTGTTTGACTTGGAAGGAAAGGTGCATGGTGGGACTTGAAGTACAGGGAGAGATGGACTCCAATGCCGTGGATACTATATAAACTACTGTACCCACAGTGCAGCTGTACACCCACAGGGCATTGGCCGGCGCAAGGTCTGCTGGGGAAGGGTTATTTAAGAGGAGGAGGAGCAACACGCGGCCTCTTTGGACATCGCCCGCCCAGCAAGTCGGAGCCTGTGTTGGGGCCTGTTGTACTCGTCTAGGCCGAGAGCCTGGGCCTACAGAATCGAGGAAGCCTGCTTGTTGTAAGGAGATGGACCTCATCCGGAGAGCCTGCTGACATCTCAAAGCACCCAAGAGTCAATCTATCTACCAACTTCCATACGGTTGTCTGAAGGATCGGAGACTACGGGTGGAGTGAAGAGATCGTGTGCCGGAGCACCAGCAATGGAACCAGTTGAACGTATTGGTCTGGTCGGGTGAGAGAGCACTTGCCCAGGACTCTTGACTGTTTGATAGGCCCGTGATTCTTTGTTTAGGGCCCACCGCCATCAGAGTAGTGTGCTGCGCACCAGGGGACAGTGTGTTGCGCAGTAACTGCGTATTTAAAGTTGGGCATTCTATTACCCGTGATTTCATGCCCTAAAGCATAGCAGTAGTTCAGCTAACTTTTGATATCCCTTGGATTACAAATACTAAGTGCACCAACGTTTGCTAGCGAAGATCCCTTCTATTGGAGTAACTGTGTTTGAAAGTAGTCAGGCCTGACTGGAACTCACTGTGACATTATTTGTGCGCCATGTTGCCCACGAGGGGGGGGGGCTCGCGAGCATAGTTTATTCAAAGACGTTTAATGTGTATAAGATTTCATTATATCCTAGTACCTTTATATGTTTACAACTTTGGCTTTTGAAGGGCTCTGCATAAGTAAATGCATATTTGTTTAACCTGTCATTTCTTATTCAGTAAAAATACTTTTGTGGTTAAGCAAACACGTTGTGTGGAGTGTTAACTGTTACAGGGAGACGGCCAACACAGGAAAACCAATTTTGAACTGTACTGTATGCTCTATTGCGGTATTGTGGTTCCTATAGCCAGTGGGTTCCACAATCCCATTTGTTGACAGCTGTGTCAGTGGAGGGTTAGAGCCAGTTTCTGGGGGTTGACAGCAGTACGGTATAGGCCCAAACAATACCAGCATCTCTCTTAACTGGGGGTAGTGCTACATAACCAAGTAAAGGAACCAGCCACAAGCAACCAGTCGTTAAGCGTGGTACCTGGTAAAGGTGACAGGTCCTTCGGTAGTGAGGGGGTTGATGTTCTGGCTCCCTCCCTAGCAGGTGGTATCCAACAGTAATCGGATCCGAACTCGCATTGCAGGGATCTATGGCCTGGTCACAAGGTATGGGAAGAAAAGAGTTAAGTGAAGAGCATACATGAGGTCCATGCTAGGTGCTCGGTGGGACTCCATTCTGTTACTGTGAGTAAAATACCAGAGGTACGCTGGACTGGTGGAGTGGGCACAGGCTCAGCATGTACTTCCTAATGCAAACATACAGGATACAGTGTGCAGTAACATAGGACAAGTCGCTTTTCAGGGGAATTCTGCACTTTATTACTGCACACAGTGAAGGCTCATCTCTAAGTCGGGGAATTACCTAATGTTAGACTTTTCACATGACTGTAGTCTCCGCCTGGCTACCGGGAATTTATTAGCGTGTTCCATGCAAGAGGTACCATGTACACAGGCCAAGATGACCACCCTTCCCACATATATATATTGGAATTTGGCTAGTTCAACAAGTACTGTTCAATAGAAGCATATCTAATGACCTGCTTCTGTTGAATGGTCCTGCTGGAATACTAGCATTCTATTAGCTGCTGAACAGGTGACCAGTATATTCTAATGGGAAGGCAAGCCCTGCTGTCAGAATATAATAAGAGATTCCCGTATCCACATTGCTTGTATGGATGCTGGAATTTGTGAGGTTTATCTTCTTATAGTTCAACCCACTAGTCAAACTAAAAAAAAAACTCACAGTGTATAACCAGCTTAACTGTGGCCAAGCTTTAGACATCTTTTTAAATATTCTTAACAAACAAGTAAATGAGCTTTCAAACAAGCACTCACTGACCCTTTTAGCTGCAAATACAGTGAAGTAATTTAGTCTCATTCATTCATGGAAGAGGTAGACCTTTTATTCATCCACTCTCCATTCATAGAGTGCTATTCATTGTGGGAAGCAATAGTACAACTTTTAGTAATGGAGCTGGAGGTGGTGAGGGGCTTAAAAGATGGGCATAGTCAGCACTTATGATGAGTGTTCGTGACAGGTCCAGCAGCTCACATTAACTCATGCAGCACCAGAAGACCACACCTGCCAGGGTATCCATGTAGGTGAGGGGCAGATAAATGTAGATTTCAATGAACAGCAGCACAAGGGATGCTTTTTATTCACTTGTTTGACTTTCAAGATCTTTAGAAATGGCAGCTCAAGCGGACATTGAGACCTGCAGCCCAGGGCAAGAGTAAGATGTTAGCATGTAGTCATGTATTATTTATTTGTGAATTTAGTAAAGTTTCTAATGCATTTTAGAATATGTTAAGGCTAGCATAGTAAACAAGAGCATGGCAAAGAAAGATCACATATAGTGCATTTCAAAAATGTAAGTAAAGACTGTGCAAAAAAGTTGAAAAAAATGTTGAAAAAGTTACTTTAGTGATGAACTAATTCTTCATACGAAGCTTTCTAACATTATGTAGTATCAGTATGCACCAGTGCCCAGCACTGGTCTAACATATTCTAGGTATAGGGATAGCAGAGTAACATGCTCATAAATTAACCAATACACGTAAAGCATTTTAGTGCCTAAAATATTGTAAGGCACCCTGGTGACCACTTATCCCCTGCCTTTTAACTAAAAGAACATTTATAAAATAATTGAAATGTATTTATTTATTTAATGGATTTTTTTTTCTTTTTTTGCTTACGTTTTCCCCTAACATATTTGCTTTTTTCTCACAAGGAGGAACCAGATGCAGCATGCAATTCATGGACCATGTTCTGAAGTCACTGCTGCAACCCCAAAGTTGTGCAATTTGCTTGCGACTAAAAGATTTCCCAGCACACTTACTGACCAGCCTGTAAAACAACCGAATCGGCCCTGTCCAACAATTTATGTTAAAAACAGACGGTTTTGTTTGCACACAATTGCAAATATATAAGTAAGCTACAGTGTCCACGCCAAGGGACCTCTGTATATGCTAACTCAAAATTTCTAGAGCCTCCAAAGTGGGAGCACAAATAAGAATGGGTAGATTATAGGCAGGTATACCTGAAGGGAGCCCATTCCTTCTTTAATGCACAGGGATGCACAGGATGCCCAGCAAAAGCACAATGGCAACGAAGGCCTCCCACGCATCCCTGGACCCGATTAAAAACCAACTGTACAAAAAAGTAGCAACCACCCCAACCTATAACTGGTCTTTGCAGCAAGGTGCACATGGAAGGGCAACATACATCACAAACAAAAGATCTCTCAATACACATACCGTTACCGACCAGCCTGCAAAAAACGTTTTGCCCTAACAGTTACTTTTGTTTGTTTGTGATGTGTGTTGCCCATCCATGTGGACCTTCCTGCAAAGGCCAGTTATAACTTGGGGTGGTTGCCACTTTTTTGTACTCCTTACAGCCTTGCCTATGCTTGCCTATTTCAAGTACAGTACCTACTAACCAGAAGCTCAGTGGATAACAGCTACCCCCAGTACATATTGTTGCTTTTTAGTGAAGCTTGGTTTGTCATTTTGATGTTGTAATTTGGACAAACTGATGTTTTTTTTTTCTTCTGAGAATTATGTATGACAAATTTGATTAGTAATGCTGGAGGTTTTTAAAAAAAAAAATATATATATAGATATATTTTTTGCTAAATTTATCTTTTTTTGTCTTTTTGTCTTTAATCTCTGCACGGCCAAAAGTATTATTTAATGCAAATTATAGTAAAGGTTTGGAATATTTTAGTTAAATGAATGTTAATGACAGCTATTAGCTATCATTGCTTCACATATTACCTCCCCTAGTTTTAAGTACATAAATGTGTAAGAATAAAAAAGCCTTACACTATTAGTACAGCAATAAAATTACATAGGAAATATTTAAATGCTATACTCTTGAAAGTTTACTTAAAAACACATTAGGGTTTCAGCTATGTGCATTATGTTTTATTGTCTTTTCCTCACAAAGCGTGTACCTGCTAAGAAACATTTATGGGGGAACCTTTAAAATACCATTAACTTACATTCTCTGTAACTTGTGAAGTAAGAGCTGAACAATATGTGTAGCAATTGTAAGTCAGTCTTTACTTGAGATCTTTATGTTTTCTTCATGCTGCAAATGGCACCCTAGTCCATAAGGCAAGCAATGGAATGTATCAACTTTCTTTCAAGACAACATTATTGAGAATATAAATCTAAAAGTGCCATACTTTTTTCTACTTTGTGACAAATGCACTTTCAAAAAATCATCCTTTAAAGATTCTATATTATGAACTGTGACAAATAAATGCATAACATAAAAAAATATATATATTTTCTTCTTAGAAATGCATTATTTTTATATGCTGTTGAAAATAAACTTGTGTTGCAAATCAAAAAGTATCACATGCAGTGATCAACTTTTATTTTACCCTCAGTTGGCAGTGACCTATCTATGTCAAGAGATAAAAATGTAATCCCAAGAAACTGTAATCTGTAAGGCCTCATGCACACTGGGCATTTTTACAGCTGCTGTTTTAGGTGTCAGAACTGCCTCTAAACTTCCCAGCTAGGGATGAGCCGAACACCCCCCTGTTCAGTTCGCACAGACCTAAAGTTTGCCACCTACGTCATTGGCTGAGCGGACCTGATGGGGAACTTCCTCCGCAGTGTAAAAAATTAATAGACCCACCCCTTTTCACGTTCCCCATCAGGTCCGCTCAGCCAATGACGTAGGTGTAAGGCTGAGCGGACCTGAAGGGGAATGTGAGAAGGGGCGGGTCTATTCATTTTTTTCACTGCGGAGGAAGTTCCCCATCAGGTCCACTCAGCCAATGATGTAGGCGGGGTCTAAGATACGAGGGCGCCCCCGCCCCCTGTACCTCACACCCCGCCTACATCATTGGCTGAGCGGACCTGATGGGGAACTTCCTCCGCAGTGTAGGTCCGCTCAGCCAATGACATTTCGTGTGGGGTGCAGACTGCAGCGCTGGACATCGGATCGCCGAGGGACACTGGATTACATTGCTGGAATGTTTTTTTTTTTTTTTAATAAAGAACTTTCCCAACGGTGTCTGTGTGTTTTTTTTTTACTTTTTTTTTACACTTTCTTTGTGAAATGGTAGGGGTACAATGTACCCCTTACCAATTCACATAGGGGCGGGGCGGGATCTGGGGGTCCCCTTTTTTAAAGGGGTCTTCCAGATTATGATAAGCCCCCTGCCCGCAGACCCCCACAACCACCGGGCAAGGGTTGTGGGGATGAGGCCCTTGTCCCCATCAACATGGGGACATGGTGCTTTGAGGGGTCATAGACGCCCTAAGCATCCTCCCCATGTTGAGGGCATGTGGCCTGGTACGGTTCAGGAGGGGGGGCGCTCTCTCGTCCCCCCTCTTTTCCTGTGGCCTGCCAGGTTGCGTGCTCAGATAAAGGGTCTGGTATGGATATTTGGGGGGAACCCCACATCATTTTTTTTTTAAATTTGACACAGGGCTCCCCTTAATATCCATACCAGACCTGAAGGGCCTGGTAATTGAATTTGGGGGGACCCCCACGCATTTTTTTTTTTTTATCAATGACTTTTCTCTGTATTGCCGGGAGCCGACAATTCATTATAGCCGCGAGTGGTTTTAAATGACTTTTTTTCCTTCAGAAATTACACTTTGTGCAGGGACAGTTCTAAGCAAGGGAAACAAGCGCTGCTTTACAGGTATACTATACACCCCCCAGGTATGAAATTTAAAGGAATATTTCACTTTTATTGTTTCACTTTAAGCATTCTTAAAATCACTGCTCCCGAAAAAACTGCCATTTTTAAAACTTTTTTTTGCATTGATACATGTCCCCTGGGGCAGGACCCGGGTCCCCAAACACTTTTTATGACAATAACTTGCATATAACCCTTTAAAATTAGCACTTTAGATTTCTCCCATAGACTTTTACAGGGTGTTCCGCAGCTTTTCGAATTTGCCGCGAACACCCCAAATTGTTCGCTGTTCGGAGAACGTGCGAACAGGCAATGTTCGAGTCGAACATGAGTTTGACTCAAATTCGAAGCTCATCCCTATTCCCAGCATAATATCCTATGTTTTCATGCCCAGATAGGCTTTTAGAAGTGTTTTTTACCAGGAGAATTTAGTGGCAGAAAAAAAACCTCTGCCAGTGCGTTCTGGAGATACAGTATTTTGGCAGAAACGCTCCTAAACTTTACTAAATGCCAGTGCCCAGGGTTTAGCAGGTTTTTTTTTTGGAAGCAGAGGCTGCTAGGGTCCTTAACAACCAGTGAATTACTGGTTGTTAGGGAATGGGCCTGGAAGCCGGCCGTCACGTCCTTAACAACGGATAAGTCACCAGCTGTCAGTGGGGTTCCACTCTGACAGCTAAATAGAAAAATAGAAAAATAAATAAAAAAATTGTGAAACAAACACCATTGGGGTCACCCCCAATCAAACCAAAATAAAATCAAACCAGTATGGATTTTAAGGGAAATCTCATGACAAAATTAAAAAAAAACTGTGTGGGGGTCCCCCCCTTTATCCATACTCTTATCCGAGCATGCAGCCTGGCAGACCAGGAAAGGGGGGGACAAGTGAGTGCCCCACCTCCTGAATCACACCAGACCACATGCCCTCAACATGGGGGGGTGCTTTGGGGCAGGGGAGTATATGGGGTTCCCCTACTCATTCATCCAAAAATGAAAAAAGATGTTGTTAAGAAAGTCAGATGTTGCCCTGTACATGCTAAAATAGTAAAAGGGTCAGTCTGATGAAAGAATTGTAAGAGAATTCCTACCTTCTGTGATTTACCATACCCAATACTGACTCACAATAAGTTCTTTCCTTTTAAAGAATAGTATTTATTTTTTATATATATTACATTACAGTGAGTAAATGACCCTGACTTACAACCCATGAAACCCAAAGGTTTATTTTATATAATATTATATCTAAAAACACATCCTTTAAAAAAAAATCATGCTCAGTTTCGATTTATAAAAGAAAAAACGTATGCCGCGTACACACGATCGGAATTTACGACAACAAATGTTCGATGTGAGCTTTTGGTCGGATATTACGACCGTGTGTAGGCTCCGTCGGACATTTGCTGTCGGAATTTCCGACAACAAATGTTTGAGAGCATGTTTCTTGTCGGAAATTCTGACCGTGTGTAGCCATTTCCGACACACAAAAGTGCTGCGCATGCTCAGAATCAATTTGTTGCATGCTCGTAATCATTGTACTTCATTTTTCTTGGCCCATCTTAGTGTTGTACGTCTCTGCGTTCTTGAAGATTGGAATTTCCGAGCAACATTTGTGCGACCGTGTGTAGGCAAGACAAGTTTGAGGCAACATCCGTCGGAAAAAAACCCACGGTTTTGTTGTCGGAAGTTACGATCGTGTGTACGCGGCATAAGAGGAACTGCAGTCTGCTCACATAATTTGCAATAAAAACATCTTTGCCATTCTGAAGCTTCCCTCCAACCCCTTTTGCATATTATTTTATATATACTGTGATTCTGTACTTCCCAAATATGCTGCAGAAATCTCCCTCCACTGAGTCTGGCTGAAACCATTTTAACTGTGGGTAGCTGATGCTGCTGCCTGTTCACTTCCTGAATTTACACAGACACACACAGAGGCATACCTCCAGCTGTGCAGCTCTCATCGGCCCTCTTATGACTTACTCCCCCTCCCTTCTTGGCAAACTCTCAGAAGAGTGAGAGAGAGCTGTGCATGATGTCATAATTATAGGCTTTTTACCACACAAGAAACAGGAAGTGGGGTGTATAAGGAATTAACTGGCAGAAAAAAATGTTTTACTATCTGATGGGGTGAGCCTCCTTAGCTCAATAAATTGTACGAGATCTGATCAAGTTGTATTCGTCCGTCTCAGCGAGCTCGGAGACCACAGTGGACAAATTTGCGACACGCAGGCAGTATTCTTTGTTCAAAGTGATCTGATCAGCAGTTTAATTAAATTACAATAACAAGAGGACGTGCAGAAACCAACTTAAACAATAATACATCTTATGTTGAGTGTGAGACTTCTCACAGAAAGTCTCATAAACAAGGTCTGTTTATGAGACTTTACACAGAGTGTTTCAAAACAATGTCTGAACAGACACGAGATTAGAAGTGTATAAACGTATAAACGTCACTTCGCGGAATCTCATATTCTGTGGGAACATAACAATAAAACAATATCTGTGCATAGGACAATTTTATACCAAGTAAGCTAATCTATCCTAAGATGGATGCTGACTACAAAATGGAGTCACATTGGTTCATATTCCTTCAAACCCCTCATAATTCATGAAAATGAATTTCTACACCTTTTGATTATATGGTGACTTAGCTTATATGTACATATGGGGTATGGGGTAATACACCTAGCAATACAGAGAGTTGTAACCCCCCCTTAGATCATATGTGTAATTTCTAATAACTATATGCAGAGTGCTTACAGGTTTAATTCTAATAACTATATGCAGAGTGCTTAAGAACCTATCTGGATGTGCTTATAAGCTTTCATATACATTGCATAAGGCAATATTTCACTAGGGGGCTGTTGGGCCCTTTTAACTACAAACATACAACACTTAAAGCATGAATAGAGTATCACTACAAGGATTAAGATCATTATAATGGTAAGCATGATATCCTTAAGCCAAGAGAAAATACCTCCAAATCCAAAACCTCCCTCTTCGACGGGACTCCATATTTTGGCAATATTCCTGGCCTCTTGTTGTAGCTTGTCTACCTCCTTTCTATGTTGGGCAATAATGTCATAATAATCAGGGACCTCAATAGATGTATTATGAACCCAAGTCCTCTGTAACTTCACACAGGCCTGTAAGTGCAGCACTCATACTTTCAATGGCAAGGTCATGGAGTTCTAATTGCTTCCTGATTGCTCTAGTTTCTATATTTAATTGGTAATAACATCATTACATTATCAATAATACCTGTATAATTATTGAGACTTTTCATTAAATCTATTCCCCAACCTGTACTGGAAGGGAACCAGGCCCAGACCATATCCTTTTCAACAAACAATTCTCTTTCATTAATATGTCTGAGAGGATACCTGGGGTATAAACTAGCTTTAAGAAGGTCTCCTCCTTTACTATCACCTAATACCCCCATTACTGGGACCAGGGCCCCTAAATAACACCATCCCTGAGATTCGAAAGGGATCTGGGGATAACATCCTTGCAACAGATGTATGTATAATTGATGAGGGCTAATGGCAACCTTTGGAAAATTCTCCTTAGCTCGTAAGAGAGACCGGAGAATGCTATAGTTGACAACAATTGTCCTACTGTAGAGGTGGTTTGGCGCTTAGGAATTCTAGCAACGTAGAATTAAATAAAGGGTCTGAGGTACGGAAGAAGGAGCTATACCGTGATGCTTCTGAAAATTTAAGTGCAGCCTGTTGGCAAGCTGTAGCACCTTTTGTGGAATTACCTAGCTTAAAGCACAAATCTGGGGAGTGGCTTCCACCTATGGCTTGAAACACAAAAGTGTTGTTTGAAAATATTCTTGTGACATCAGTAAGACAAATAGGTGGGGTACCCTTTTAGAAGAGGAGTGAAGCCTTTTTTGGTCCTACTCCTACTTCGTCCTCTATTCGAAAGGGATGTGTTGGTTTCTGTGAAGAAAAAGATGAGATGTGCAAGCAAAATTTCTTTCAACTTGGTCTAAAGTTTCAATTAACTTTCTGACATTTCCCCCCGCCCCTTATCTGATCAAGATCTTCTGCTTCCAAGATAAGGGGTGTTCTTAGCCCAAGGGGTGGGAAAGAGTCTACCCATAAGAATCTTGAATGGAGAGTATACAAGTAAAAATGCGCAAGATACCAGAAACTCAAATATCCAAGCAATATAGTGATGGTAATGGTAAAAACTAAGTGTACATAGTAATTAGTACAGCTAGTAAACCTGGGTGAAGAGTTAGTTCTTAGAATAGGAAGTCCAAGGACTGGAGGAGAGGAGTATTGCAGGGGTTAAAAGTTATACTCCCAGGGCTGCCGTCAAAGGGGAACAGAGACCATGTTCCAGTTCTGTAGGAAAAGCACAAGGAAAGAGGCGCCTCTGGGTGTAGCAGTATTAAAACATTTGATTAAGCAGTGAACATAAGCCACTCACATTTTGATGGTGAAAAAAAGGCATGTAGAAATTCCCAATCAGGGGAAAGAAAGGATCATCAGATGTGTCAGTCCACTTCCATTCCTGCTGGGGTGCTGGGGTGCTGTGGATTTGCTCTCACCGTTAACAGATGGATGAAAGTAGCCGTCTGCGATGGAGGAAGAACTCCAGAGCGAGGCTTGGAGCACGATGGTGTAGCAGGCGAGGGATGCTAAAACGCATTTGCTAAACCAATCACTATGAAGTGAAATGGGTAGCATCGGATGGTATGGCTGTGGCATGGCACATCAGATACAACTGGTGCTCTAGGTATAACTAACTAAACTGCTAATTCCCCTCAAGTCCTGTATAAAGCGGTAAGTTCCATCGGCTTACTTTACAGGGTTTATAGAGGTGTTGTAGGGGGATCTCTATAGCATCATGCACCCCCTCTTCTAGAAATTTATAAATTATAAATTTTTTGACAATGCCTCAGAACAGGGTGTTATCAGTACCACTACAATCGCTCACTAATACACAGATTAGGCTTAATAAGTGTTTAAAGTGTTATGTTCCTTTAAGATGTCATGTTTTTTTAACCACTTAAGCCCCGGACCATTTGGTAGCTAGGGGACCAGAGGTGAATTCAGAATTTTGCACTGCGCTGCTTCAACTGTAAATTGTGCGGACATGCAATGTTGTACCCAAACGAAATTTGCGTCCTTTTCTTCCCACAAATAGAGCTTTCTTTTAATGGTATTTGATTGCCTCTGCGATTTTTATTTTTTGCGATATAAACGGAAAAAGACCGAAAATTTTGAAAAAAAATGATATTTTCTACTTTTTGTTATAAGAAAAATCGAATAAACTCAATTGTAGTCATACATTTAGGCCAAAATGTATTCAGCCACATGTCTTTAGTAAAAAAAATGACAATAAGCGTATATTTATTGGTTTGCGCAAAAGTTATAGCGTCTACAAACTAGGGTACATTTTCTGGAATTTACACAGCTTTTAATTTATGACTGCCTATCTCATTTCTTGAGGTGCTAAAATGGCAGGGCAGTACAAAACCCCCCAAAATGACCCCATTTTGGAAAGTAGACACCCCAAGGAAATTGCTGAGAGGCATGTTGAGCCCATTGAATATTTTTATTTTTTGTCCCAAGTGATTGAATAATGACAAAAAAAAAAAAAATTACAAAAAGTTGTCACTAAATGATATATTGCTCACACATGCCATGGTTATATGTGGAATTGCACCCCAAAATACATTCTGCTGCTTCTCCTGAGTACGGGGATACCACATGTGTGGGACTTTTTAGGAGCCTAGCCACGCACGGGACCCCAGAAACCAAGCACCGCCTTCAGGATTTCTAAGGGCGCAAATTTTTGATTTCACTCCTCACTACCTATCACAGTTTCGAAGGCCATAAAATGCCAAAATAGCACAAAACCCCCCCAAATGACCCCATTTTGGAAAGTAGACACCCCAAGCTATTTACTGAGAGGCATTATTAGTCCATGGAATATTTTATATTTTGCCACAAGTTGCGGGAATATGACAAACTTTGTTTTTTTTGCACAAAGTTGTCACTAAATGATATATTGCTCACACATGCCATGGGCATATGTGAAATTACACCCAAAAATACATTCTGCTGCTTCTCCTGAGTACGGGGATACCACATGTGTGGGACTTTTTGGGAGCCTAGTCCAGGGCTGGCCCAAGACATTGTGCTGCCTGGGCCCAAGAATAAAATGCTGCCCCCCCCCCCAAAAAAAAAATTCTATGCCCATCCAGCAAAGAGACGTTTCCATAAAGCAAAGAGACAGCCCAATACATTCAGCAAGAGACATCCCATATATTCAGCAAAGAGACATGCCCCTTCTAGGGTGACCACGCATTTTGCAGGTCTGTCCCGGGCACATTCATTCCAGGACAATACAGTGTCCCGGAATGAAACTGACACAGCCACCCCCCGGGCCGATCTGATGGCCCCAAAAAAGGCCGCCACATCACCGCTTTACTCACTGACAGTACTTGTCCTGGCCTGGAATGCCTGGAGGAGCACAATCCCCGCCCCCTGCTTGTGATTGGAGAAATCATAAATCCCGCCTCTTGTGTCCAATCACTGTGCTGTGATTCGTTACAGAACAAGCTGATGTTTGGGAAGGGAGGGTGTCCCTGAATAGTAGTTTAAAAATGTGGTCACCCTAGCTCCTTCCTGCAAAGAGTATTGTGTAGCACCACGAAAGCTCCCCCCTTTCTCTCCACTGCCACCGACCAGCTACGCTCTGATCCCAGCTCAGTGATGCAACATGCTGCATGCAACAGCGCTGCATTGACCACATTTCCAAACTGCCATTCAGGGATACCGCCCTTCCTTCCCAAAAAAAGATGGGGGGGTGGAGTCTCGCTGACAGGGAATTTGGCAGCGGGTGATTTGTCGGGCGAATGGCTGGTGTTAGCACTTAAATCATCCTAACATTATGATTGATATGGTGTCAGGATGATCAAATCACAATGCCTGTCACCAGATGCAGCCTGTCACTTGTCACCAATGCCTGTCACCAGATGCAGCCTGTCACTTGTTACCAATGCCTGTCACCAGATGCAGCCTGTCACTTGTCACCAATGCCTGTCACCAGATGCAGCCTGTCACTTGTCACTGATGCCTGTCAACAGATGCAGCCTGTCACTTGTCACCATTGCCTGTCACCAGATGCAGCCTGTCACTTGTCACCGATGCCTGTCACCAGATGCAGCCTGTCACTTGTCACCAATGCCTGTCACCAGATGCAGCCTGTCACTTGTCACCATTGACTGTCACCAGATGCAGCCTGTCACTTGTTACCAATGCCTGTCACCAGATGCAGCGTGTCACTTGTCACCAATGCCTGTCACCAGATGCAGCCTGTCACTTGTCACCATTGACTGTCACCAGATGCAGCCTGTCACTTGTCACCATTGACTGTCACCAGATGCAGCCTGTCACTTGTCACCATTGACTGTCACCAGATGCAGCCTGTCACTTGTCACCATTGCCTGTCACCAGATGCAGCCTGTCACTTGTCACCGATGCCTGTCACCAGATGCAGCCTGTCACTTGTCACCAATGTCTGTCACCAGATGCAGCGTGTCACTTGTCACCAATGCCTGTCACCGGATGCAGCCTGTCACTTGTCACCATTGACTGTCACCAGATGCAGCCTGTCACTTGTCACCATTGACTGTCACCAGATGCAGCCTGTCACTTGTCACCATTGCCTTGCCTGTCACCAGATGCAGCCTGTCACTTGTCACCGATGCCTGTCACCAGATGCAGCCTGTCACTTGTCACCGATGCCTGTCACCAGATGCAGCCTGTCACTTGTTACCAATGCCTGTCACCAGATGCAGCCTGTCACTTGTCACCGATGCCTGTCACCAGATGCAGCCTGTCACTTGTCACTGATGCCTGTCACCAGATGCAGCCTGTCACTCAGCCTGGCTCTCTCTCTCTCCCCTTCAGATGGGCATGCTGGGGGCTGCAGTTTCCCCCCTAGAATTGCAATGGGCCAGCCATTTGCACTACACATCCCATAATCCTCTTTTCTCCTTTTAGTTCTTTTCCCTGGCCAATGGGAGGAAAAGGGGGAAGAAACATAGCGGTGGCTGTCCTAGGAACAGCAGCATGAGGAGGAGAAGGAGGGGGGAGAAGAGCCCGCAGCTGCTCTCTCTCCACACACACACACACACAGCCGCTCCGATCTCATGCTGTTACATACAGGGAGGAGGTGGGTGGAGCTAGCGGAGGAGGAGGAAGTGAAATACTCTCTGCAATGAATGATGGGCCTCTCTCTCCTTACGTCACTGGTTGCTAGACACAAAGCGGTCCGCGGCTAGCAACCAGTTTGGGCAGTGAAGCAGGGGCCGCTGGTGAGACCCTTGAAGTGCGTCTTGCCACTGCGGCCAGTGACAGAGGCGCCGGCGATGCAGTACAGTATGACACTGCACACTAGATGGAGGGAAACCCAGGTCCTCAGGCAGTGCGCCCCTGTTGCCGCCCCTCTTAAAGTGCCGCCTGGGACCATGGTCCCACCGGGTCCCATGGTAGGGCCGGCCCTGGCCTAGTCGCATACAGGACCCCAAAAACCAAGCACCGCCTTCAGGATTTCTAAGGGCATAAATTTTTGATTTCACTCCTCACTACCTATCACTACCTATCACAGTTTTGAAGGCCATAAAATGCCAAGATGGCACAAAACCCCCCCAAATGACCCCATTTTGGAAAGTAGACACCCCAAGCTATTTGCTGAGAGGCATGTTGAGCCCATTGAATATTTTTTTTTTGTCCCAAATGATTGAATAATGATAAAAAGAAAAAAAAAAGAAAAAATGTACAAAAAATTGTCACTAAATGATATATTGCTCACACATGCCATGGTTATATGTGGAATTGCACCCCAAAATACATTCTGCTGCTTCTCCTGAGTACGGGGATACCACATGTGTGGGAATTTTTGGGAGCCTAGCCGGGTACGGGGCCCCAAAAACCAAGCACCGCCTTCAGGATTTCTAAGGGCGTAAATTTTTGATTTCACTCCTCACTACCTATCACAGTTTCGAAGGCCATAAAATGCCAAAATAGCACAAAACCCCCCCCAAATTACCCCATTTTGGAAAGTAGACACCCCAAGCTATTTACTGAGAGGCATGTTCAGTCCATGGAATATTTTATATTTTGCCACAAGTTGCGGGAATATGACAAACTTTGTTTTTTTTGCACAAAGATGTCACTAAATGATATATTGCTCACACATGCCATAGGCATATGTGAAATTACACCCCAAAATACATTCTTCTGCTTCTCCTGAGTATGGGGATACCACATGTGTGGGACTTTTTGGGAGCCTAGCCGCGTACGGGACCCCAAAACTCAAGCACCGCCTTCAAGGTTTCTAAGGGCATAAATTTTTGATTTCACTCCTCACTACCTATCACAGTTTTGAAGGCCATAAAATGCCAAGATAGCACAAAACCCCCCAAAATGACCCCATTTTGGAAAGTAGACACCCCAAGGAAATTGCTGAGAGGCATGTTGAGCCCATTGAATATTTTTTTTTGTCCCAAGTGATTGAATAATGACAAGAAAAAAAAAATGTACAAAAAGTTGTCACTAAATGATATACTGCTCAAACATGCCATGGTTATATGCGGAGTTGCACCCCAAAATGCATTTGGCTGCTTCTCCTGAGTACGGGGATACCACATGTGTGGGACTTTTTGAGAGCCTAGCCGCGTACGGGCCCCCGAAAACCAAGCACCGCCTTCAGGATTTCTAAGGGCACAAATTTTTGATTTCACTCCTCACTACCTATCACAGTTTTGAAGGCCATAAAATGCCAAGATAGCCCAAAACCCCCACAAATGACCCCATTTTGGAAAGTAGACACCCCAAGCTATTTGCCGAGAGGCATGGTGAGTATTTTACAGCTCTCATTTGTTTTTGAAAATGAAGAAAGACATATTTTTTTTTTTTTTCTTTTTTCAATTTTTAAAACATTGTGACAAAAAGTGAGATCTGCAAAATACTCAACATACCTCTCAGCAAATAGCTTGGGGTGTCTACTTTCCAAAATGGGGTCATGTGGGGGGGGTTTGTGCCATCTGGGCATTCCATGGCCTCCGAAACTGTGATAGGCAGTGAGGAGTGAAATCAAAAATTTACACCCATAGAAATCCTGAAGGCGGTGCTTGGTTTTCGGGGTCCTGTACGCGGCTAGGCTCCCAAAATGTCTCACACATGTGGTATCCCCGTACTCAGGAAAAGCAACAGAATGTATTTTGGGGTGCAATTCCACATATAACCATGGCATGTTTGAGCAATATATAATTTAGTGACAACTTTTTGTACATTTTTTTTTTCTTTTTGTCATTATTCAATCACTTGGGACCAAAAAAAAAAAATATTCAATGGGCTCAACATGCCTCTCAGCAAATAGCTTGAGGTGTCTACTTTCCAAAATGGGGTCATTTGGGGGGGTTTTGAACTGTCCTGGCATTTTATGCACAACATTAGGAAGCTTATGTCACACATCATCCACTCTTCTAACCACTTGAAGACAAAGCCCTTTCTGACACTTTTTGTTTACATGAAAACATTTTTTTTTTTTTGCAAGAAAATTATGTTGAACCCCCAAACATTATATATATTTTTTAAAGCAAAGGCCCTACAGATTAAAATAGTGGGTGTTGCATTTTTTTTTTTCCACACAGTATTTGCGCAGCGATTTTTCAAACGCATTTTTTGGGGGAAAAACACACTTTTTTTATTTTTAATGCACTAAAAAACACTATATTGCCCAAATGTTTGATGAAATAAAAAAGATGATCTTAGGCCGAGTACATGGATACCAAACACGACATGCTTTAAAATTGCGCACAAACGCGCAGCGGCGAGAAACTACATTCATTTTTAAAAGCATTTAAAAGCCTTTACAGGTTACCATGTTAGATTTACAGAGGAGGTCTACTGCTAAAATTACTGCCCTCGATCTGACCTTCGCGGTGATACCTCACATGCATGATGCAATTGCTGTTTACATATGACGCTAGACCGACGCTTGCGTTTGCCTTTGCGCAAGAGCAGGGGGGACAGCGGTGCTTTTTTTTTTTTTTTATTATTTATTTTGCTTTTTTATTGTATTTTTAAACTGTTCCTTCCATATTTTTTTTTTTTTATCATTTTTATTGTTATCTCAGGGAATGTAAATATCCCCTATGATAGCAATAAGTAGTGACAGGTACTCTTTTTTTGAAAAAAAAATGGGGGTTAGACCCTAGATCTTTCCTCTGCCCTCAAAGAATCTGACCACACCAAGATCGGTGTGATAAAATGCTTTCCCAATTTCCCAATGGCGCTGTTTATATCCGGGGGGGGGCATTCCCTCCCACTGCTTGTAAAAGCAGTCTAGAGGCTAATTATCTGCTAGAATTGCTTTTACATGAAAGCCGGCCACTGGCTGAAAAGAATGATACCAAGATGATACCTAAACCTGGAGGCATCATTCTGGTATAAACATTCAAAGTCCAGCAACATACCAGTACGTTGCTGGTCCTTGTTGGACATGTATTGTATTCTTTTTTTTCATGCAGCCTGTTGGCTGAACGAAAAAAAGAGATTGATCGGTGGGTATGCCCACCATTAGAATACCTCCCTTCATCCACCCACTTCTAATGATGGGCATATATGCCGAAGCATGGGGGCATCCTCCCGCAAAAAAGTTATGCCGCGTACACACGGTCGGACTTTTCCACGGGCAAGCCTCCGTCGGAATTTCGACCGTATATACGCGGCATTAGGAGCAAAATCGCTCCTCCGCCCCTGCTGCCCCCATGCTTCGGCATATATGCTCTTTTTTTAACTGTGGTGGTGAAATCACCTCCTACAGCGTTGGAGTCACGGCTTTATGTATCGTGGGAGCAAACGCTGTTGCTGTCAAAATAAATAAATCCGCGATGCAACTGAATGGCGTACCTGCTAAGCAAATGATGGTTAACATTAAAACAAAGTAACATTACAGTACAACAGTAAGACCTTACCATACCATACCTGCAAAGCAAATACCAAAACAAAACCTAGTAAAAAATAGAACATTTTTTTAACGCAACCTGTGGCTAAAATATATATATGCCGAAGCATGGGGGCATCCTCCCGCAAAAAAGTTATGCCGCATACACACGGTCGGACTTTTCCACGGGCAAGCCTTCGTCGGAATTTCGACCGTATGTACGCGGCATAAAAGGTTATGCCGCGTACACACGGTCGAACTTTTCCACGGGCAAGCCTCCGTCGGAATTTCAACCGTATATACGCGGCATTAGGAGCAAAATCGCTCCTCCGCCCCTGCTGCCCCCATGCTTCGGCATATATGCTCTTTTTTTAACTGTGGTGGTGAAATCACCTCCTACAGCGTTGGAGTCACGGCTTTATGTATCGTGGGAGCAAACGCTGTTGCTGTCAAGATAAATAAATCCGCGATGCAACTGAATGGCGTACCTGCTAAGCAAATGATGGTTAACATTAAAACAAAGTAACATTACAGTACAACAGTAAGACCTTACCATACCATACCTGCAAAGCAAATACCAAAACAAAACCTAGTAAAAAATAGAACATTTTTTTAACGCAACCTGTGGCTAAAATATATATATGCCGAAGCATGAGGGAATCCTCCCACAAAAAAGTTATGCCGCGTACACATGGTCGGACTTTTCCACGGGCAAGCCTCCGTCGGAATTTTGACCGTATATACGCGGCATTAGGAGCAAAATCGCTCCTCCGCCCCTGCTGCCCCCATGCTTCGGCATATATGCTCTTTTTTTTTAACTGTGGTGGTGAAATCACCTCCTACAGCACTGGAGTCACGGCTTTATGTATCGTGGGAGCAAACGCTGTTGCTGTCAAGATAAATAATTCCGCGCTGCAGTTGAATGGCGCACCTGAAAACAAAAAATTACATACCTGAAAAGCAAGCATGATAAAACATTGCAGAATGAAATACAGTAAAAAAGAGCATAACAATAGAGAGAAAATAGAGAGAGAGAGAGAGAGAACAATAAAACGACAACTATTTTTGGTTTTTTTTCTTTTATATTTTTTTTGTGTTTTGTTTTTTACGTTTTTTTTTTCTTTTTTACACTTTTTTTTTAAACTTTAACAACTGTAATGGTTCGGGTCTCTCAAAATGTAATGGCATCTTGGGAGACCCTGTGTAAGTGTGTCCTAGTCTGTGAAATGCTGTACCCTACGCTAAAACTTCACTTTTGAGTGGTAGCGTTCAAAACATTCACCAAGGCAAAGACCAGGTTTGTCAGGACAGAGTGGACAATAATAACGGAAGTCACGCCTAAATCCGCGCTTGCTACAGACACGACATCTTTTTTGGGGGGCTCGTTGGGTAGGGGTACTCGGGAGGAGATGCGTATAATGCCTCTCATGCAGCCGGCTTACTGCATTTGGTAGGGGATGGTGAGGTGCAGAACCGCCTGGATACAGGAGTTCTGTGACAATCTCATTCTGGAATTTTAGAAGAGATAACGTCCCGCCTGAAGCTCTGTATAGCACATGAGCGTTCAGCTAAGCCAATTGGAATAAGGATAGAGACACTTTTTTGTACCAGCATCTCGCCTTACGGTCAATTAGATACGGCGCCATCAACTGGTCGTTGAGGTCCACCCCTCCCATATTTTTGTTATATTCGTGGACACAGAGGGGTTTCTCTACAACACCAGTCGCCGTAGGAATTTGGACTGTCGTGTCTGCATGAAGGGAGGTAAGAAGGAAAACATTCTTATTGTCCCTCCACTTCATAGCAAGCAAGTTATTACACTTTACGCAGGCTCTCTCCCCCAGCCTAAGACGGGCATCTACAAGCCGCTGGGGAAAGCCCCGGCGATTAGGTCGCACGGTGCCACATGCTCCAATCTGATGATCAAACAAGTGACTTAACAGTGGCACGCTCGTGTAATAATTGTCCACATACAAGTGGTACCCCTTTCCGAATAAGGGTGACACCAAGTTCCACACTATCTTGCCAGCGCTCCCTATGTAATCCGGGCAGTTGACCGGCTCAACCTGACTATCTTTTCCCTCATAAACCATAAAGCTCCATACATAGCCTGTTGCCCTGTCACAGCACTTATAGAGCTTGACCCCGTATCTGGCACGCTTGCTGGGAAGGTACTGCTTGAAAGCCAAGCGGCCAGAAAATTTAATCAGGGACTCATCAACGCAGACAGCTTGATCGGGAATAAACAAGGCTGCAAAACGTTCGTTGAAGTGGTTTATGAGGGGCCGAATTTTATAGAGCCGGTCGTATTCAGGGTCCCCACGTGGACGACAAAGTTCATTGTCGTTGAAGTGCATGAACCGCAAAATCTGCTTGTATCGTTTCCTGGGCATGGAGGCAGAGAACACGGGCATGTGGTCAATTGGGTGCGTGGACCAATAAGCACGCAATGACAGGGATTTATGTGTGCCCATGTTGAGGGAAAGGCCCAGAAAGGTCTTAAATTCGGAAACCGTAATTGGTTTCCAATCTTTGGCAATGGAAGGCAACTGGGGATTAGCGGCGATGAATTGACCAGCATATAAATTACTCTGGTCCACAATAGATCTATAGAGATCTTCCGTGAAAAACAGCGAATAATAATCAATTGGCATAAAATCAGCTGTTTCCACCTGAATACCGGGTTGGGCAGTGAATGGGGGAAGTACAGGTTCTGCAGAAGTGGTGGGGACCCAATCAGGATAGGCGAATTCTGCAGGAAGAGCACTATGGGTACGACGGGCCTGCCTTTGTCTTCTTGGTGGCAGCGGGACACTACTTGTGCTTGCCACCTCGTCAGCTTGAACTGCACTTATGGGACTCGCCACGTCACCACGTGATACTGCAGTGCTGGATGTACGCCCAGGCTGTACTAGGCCGCTGGTGCTTGCCAATTCACCAGAAGGAATAGCGGCGCTACTACTCCTCTGCTCCATGATACGAGAGCCCTGCGGTTCTTGCTCCTCAACAACCTCAGAAGATCGGGATCGGGTACGCCTGACCTTAGCAGGGACCTCAACTTCGTCGTCGGAGCTATCTGACGAGGGGCCGCTGACGTCACTGTCTTCTACGGGAAGATATTCTGAGCCTGAATCTGACAGATACGTGACCTCCTCTTCACTATATGTCATGCTCAGAATCTCGTAGGCCTCTTTACTAGTGTACCTTCGTCTTGCCATTTTGGGCTCTAAATTTAGGGGTACACTAGTAAGATTCACAGGAAAAAAAGCACCCGACTGTCGTCAGCAAATATATCAAACACTACAAAAAAAACTGTTAGCGGTCGCAGGGATCAGGACTGTCTCTGCGAACGCTGCAGTTATGTGTGTTGTGTTTGGTAAGTGACAGTGATCGATCGATACTGCACTTGGGTGGGCTGGGCTGGGCTGGGCGGAGGGGCTAAACGCAGGTGCTAGCAGGTATCTGGGCTGATCCCGCTAACACTGCGTTTTTGGGAACCCTAAACCGCTGGGGACGCTAGTATAGATCTGATCAGATACTATACCACTAAGGGAGGTGTATGCTTTGCGCGTGGGTGTTAGCGTTACTGGCACTAACCTAACGCTGCCTGGGGCGACGCAGACCCTCTCTGGCGCTAAAACCTAATTGATCTCACCCGCCGGGCGATCAGGGGGTTAAACCTTTATTGGGTGATATATGGCGGGTGCCCTGATGCTATAAAAAGCAAACTAACCAACCAGTGTCACCCGTAACCTTTATATGGTGATCACTGGTGAAAGGGTTAACTAGGGGCAATCAGGGGGTTAAAACCTTTATTAGGTTAAATATGGGGGTACCCGACGCTATATAAAAACCTGACGGGTTACCTAAATAACTAAATAATTAACTGGGTAACTAGTGTCACCAGTGACGCTTATACGGTGATCACTGGTGAAAGGGTTAACTCTAGGGGCAATCAGGGGGTTAAAATAATATATGGGGGTACCTGACGCTCTAAAAACCTGCGGTGAAACTAAAAATAAATAACTGGCTATCTAGGGCACCACCGGCACTAAATACAGCGATTGAAAATACGATCGCTTAGTGACGCTGGCGTTAGGGGGTGAAAGGGTTACCTGGGGGGCGATCAAGGGGTTAAACCTTTATTAGGGGGGGTTAGGGGGCTACCCTGGACCTAAAGGGGCCTAATCCTAACTGCCCTGCAACTTTTTACTATCACAGATGACACTAAAAGCAGTGATCAGTAAAATAAATGATCACTGCAATCAGTGACACTGTGATTGGGGGCTGGGGGGTGACCTGGGGGGTGATCTGGGGGTGACTGGGGGGTGAAATGTGTGCCTATGTGTACCTACGTGTCAGTGGACTGTTGGTGCACTAACCTGCTTCCTCTCTCCTCGGCGCCGGAATCTAAAAGACCGCCGCGAGGGAGATGACATCACTTCCTACTGCCTGTGTTTACATCACATGGCAGAGGAAGCATTTTCATTGGCCGGGAGCGATCGCGAGGGGGTGGCCGAAATCGAATGGTCACCCCCTCATCTCTGAACGCTCCCCAACGATAAACGGCCGCTCACTGTATAGAAGGGGGGTCCGATCGGACCCCCCAACTGTACAAAGGCGATCACGTACACTCTACGTGATTGTGCCTGTCGGTGCCATTCTGCCGACGTATATATACAGTGAGCGGTCGTTAAGTGGTTAAAACTTCGAAATTTTTTGGCCAAATGCCAAATGGCAATATTTGCACAGAGATACCCCGATACTTGGGCGTTAATGTGCAAAAATCTATTTTTCTAAATAAACCTTTGGTTAAGAGATATACCCATTTGGCATCCTGCCAATTATTTTATTGGACCCCCCACCCATGATTCTCGCGTGGCTTTACAGGGTGTACATTGGATGAGTCCTACAACATATATAATGTTTACCTAGCAATATAAACAATAAACAATAAATGCACAAGTTCCTTTTCTAGCCAAAAGTTAACATTCTTTTTTTTTTCCTCTCCATAAGGATGTGAAAGAGAAAGTTTCTTCACAGGGATGTGAAAGGAGGGGCTGATTCCTCACAGAGAACCCCGAGGGTGGGGGCTTCCGTGGAGGAGCTCATCTCTTCTCACACGTAGTATTAGGAAAATTGACAGGAGATTTTCCTTTTTTTTTCTTATTTAGCCAATGGACTCCAGACACGACTAATTACTTGCCACTGACAACAGAATTGAATGAGAATAATAGTTTCTACATCGTGGCCACTCTTCTGTTCAAAGTGAGTTCCATGTCTTTTTGGTCGGGAGTCCATTGGACTGTATTTACAGTAACCTTAACTGACCCTTACTGTCAGCATTTGTAAGTTTTCACGTTAACTTATAGAACACCTTGGCTCATAGAGGTATAGGATTTTCCTGTACCTTTCCCATAAACACAAATCACAACACAGTGAACAGAGGCCGTCTCACCCACAGCTTCTAGACAACTCCACACAAACAAACAGATTATCTTATATTTTGTTACGGGGCAGGGAGGACAGTGACAGAGGTCTGAGTTTTTTTCCTCACCCAGAGTTTTTAATACTACTTCTTAGAACAGTGGAACTGTCTAGGTCTAACAAAAATTACAGACCCTACACAAGACGGAGCGGTCATTTAGTATCCAAAATGCTCAGACCCGCCTCTTGTGTCCAGACATCTTTGAACCATGCCCAGTTTCCCCTGTTTTCTATCTGCAGGCTATGGAGAACCACAATATATTTTTGGAAAAAAAAAACAGTACTGTTTTATTTCCTCGACTCCCCAAGAGTCTCTTTATTATTTTATGTGTTTCTAAAGCACCATATATAGATGAGGTTTCTTAGAACCTTAGACTCCTAGAGTATTTTACCATTTGCTTCTAAAGCACCATATATATGTGTATATATATATATATATATAACACATAGGGGGTGATTTACTAACAACAGTGCTCTTAATTGTTGCGCCGGATAAATCCTCAATTGGGCGCATGAACCGGCGGCGCACTGTTATAGTAAATAAAAATGTCAGCGGAGCTTGTATCTCTATTCAAAATGAATGGTTCCTTATGGGAGCCCATTGATTTGAATAGAGGTCGCCCGGGAAGTCGGATCAAGACGATCCGACTTGCGGGGCGACTGGTGTGCCGGTTGACACAGGAGCAGCGTGACTTTGCGAGGCAACTTGGACACGACTTGAGCGTGAAGCAGACGCTCAAGTCGTGTCCTGGAGGCGACTTGAAGTACCTGCCCGAGAATGTTCTCGGCGACAAGGTACTGCAAGCCTCGCGCTCGTTGTCCCCTGTGTTTGGTATGAATCATGAAGGGGAACTCCACGCCAAATTTTAAATAAAAAACCGGCATGGGTTCCCCTTTCTTGAGCATACCAGGCCCTTAGGTCTGGTATGGATTTTAATGGAAAACGCCCCAACGCCGAAAAAAACGGTGTGGGGGTCCCCCCAAGATCGATACCAGACCCTTATCCGAGCACGCAGCCCGGCAGTTTAGGAAAGGGGGGGCAAGCGAGCGCCCCCCCTCCTGAACCGTACCAGGCCGCATGCCCTCAACATGGGGGGGTTGGGTGCTTTGGGGCAGGGGCCCCACCACCCCAAAGCACCCTGCCCCAAGTTGAAGGGGACAAGGGCCTCTTCCCAACAACGCTGGCCGTTGGTTGTCGGGATCTGCGGGCGGGGGGCTTATCGGAATCCGGGGGCCCCCTTTAATAAGGGGGCCCCCAGATCCCGGCCCCCCCACCCTATGTGAATGAGTATGGGGTACATCCTACCCCTACCCATTCATCTGGTGGCAAAAAAAGTTGGAAGAAGACCCCTGAAATCGGAAGAAGACCCCCGAAGTTGGAAGAAGACCCCCGAAGTCGGAAGAAGCCGGAGCTGCCTAATAAATTACTTTAAAAACCTGTGTTGTGTTTTTGTATTGACTTTTTTTGCCACCAGATGAATGGGTAGGGGTACGATGTACCCCATACTCATTCACATAGGGTGGGGGGCCGGGATCTGGGGACCCCCTTATTAAAGGGGGCTCCCGGATTCCGATAAGCCCCCCGCCCGCAGACCCCGGCAACCAACGGCCAGGGTTGTCGGGAAGAGGCCCTTGTCCCCATCAACATGGGGGCAGGGTGCTTTGGGGTGGGAGGGCGCAGGGTGCCCCCTGCCCCAAAGCACCCAACCCCCCCTTGTTGAGGGCATGCAGCCAGGTACGGTTCAGGAGGGGGGCGCTCGCCCCCCCTTTCCTGACCTGCCGGGCTGCGTGCTCAGATTACAGCTATAAACAGGTTAAAAAAAAAAACGTTTTCAAGTTATGAAGACTTTGCACCAGCGTCCTGTGTACATGGGGCCTAAAAAAGGCTATGCCATTTACAGCTCAAAAACGCCATGGTGGCCATGAGGCCATAGGCTAACATGGAGAGGCGTTTTTAAGCTGCAAAAAACACTCAAACAAGCGGCTGGAAAAACCTCTGTGTGCATGTAGCCTTATATTAACCACTTGCTTACTGGCCACTTAAACCCCCTTCCTGCCCAGAACAATTTTCAACTTTCAGCGCTGATGCACTTTGAATGACAATTGCGCGCTCATACAACACTGTAACCCAATGAAAATGTAATCATTTTTTTCACACAAATAGAGCTTTCTTTTGGTGCTATTTGATCACCTCTGCATTTTTTTTCTATAAATGCAAAAGACCGACTAAAAAAAAAAAATTGGATATTTTAATATTTAGTTCGAAAAATGTTCTCCTTCATTAATGTACACTGATGAGGCTGCACTAATGGGCACCGATAAGGTGGCAAGGGTGGGCACTGAGAGGTGGCATTGCTAGTTGGCACTGGTGGGCATTGAGAAGTGGCACTGCTAGGTGGCACTGATTGGCACCAGTGGTGGGCATTGATAGGTGGCACTGGCAGGGGCTACTGATTGTCACAGATGATGCAGAATTGCCTCTTCCTCTTCAGGCCCGATGTCCCTTGCACATAAGCCGGTGATTGCCTTTTTTTATGCTCACGCTGTCAGCACAAGGAGAAAACAAAAACCATTACCGAGCTTTTGTTTACATCACGTGATCAGCTGTCATTGGCTGACAGATGATAACGTGGTAAGGGGCAGGGATCGGCCCCTTACTCGGATCTGTCATCACCCGTGTCTCAGTGACTCAGTGACCACAGCACGCGCGCGAAGGGGAGGACGTCTATTGACGGACTCTCGGCAATTGAGGAACGTGCTGTGGCCGTCGATCAGCTATAGCGCTGATCTCAAGTGATTAAAGAGGGTCTAAATGGGCCATTGACATGCATCACAATTCAACTTAGGAATGTGTCTTTGCAAAGTTAAACTAAATTAAATCCTTTTTCTTATTTTTGCTTGGGGATAGAGTGCAGAGGGATTAGAAGTCTAGACAGTTTTTGGGGATGTCTGCACCCCTGATAGGGTGAAGACAACTCCCAAATTTAGCCATTTTATCCTTCCAAATTATTCACTTCCTGTCACATAGCCACACAGGAAGTGAGGGTAAATCCCTACCAATGTCTTTCCTTGGGGACACACAGGTCAATCTAAACACTTTCCCCATTATGTACATTGCACTCCAGCATTTTGCTGGGTACACCCCAAATTATTAGGTATTTTGGACATTGGGGTTTATTTACTAAAGGCAAATCCACTTTGCACTACAAATGCACTTGCTGGATGTGCGAGGGGGACATGCAAGGAAACAAAAAAAACACCATCTTTGCTTTTACACGATTGGATGTTAAAATCACCAGTGCTTCCCCTCAGATTTTCAGCAACTACACTTGTACTGCAGAGTGGATTTGTCTTTACTAAACCCCAAACTACCCAATGATTTGGGGTGTACACAACAAAGTGCTAGAGTGCAATTTGCTTAATGGGGACACTAATTTTTTTCACAGTCAATGGTTTGGTATTTTGGACAGCAATTCTCGATAAGATAAATTCACAAAACATGTCCTGTTGGGGGTACTTGAGGACTGAGGCTGAGAACCACTGCAGTAAAAAGGAAAATCGAATACTTACCGCTCTGTATTTTTTATTTCCTGGTGACTATCCATGGCAGCACACAATACATGCATATGCTACCATGAAGGCACCAGGGTAGACAAATCAGACCTGTTTTGTTTTGACATGCCAATAAGCATAGTTAAGCTACAGCTGTCACATTTGTTGCATAGAAAACAAAAAAAACAAACATCAAACTTTGCATCAAATTTTTTTGGTCAACAAAACAGGACTTGGAAAACACAAAGGGAAGCAAAAAAATTAATAAATAAAAAAGACATGAGGGTAAATTTGAAACATTAGTCACATCTTGAGAAAGATTTAGCAAAATAATGCAGCACAGACAATTAAATCAAAGTGAACAAACGACACACATTAACAACATCAAAAATATTTCAGGGGAACATACCCCCCACACAAAAAAAAAACAATCAACAAAAGTTAAACAAACATCTGTTTTGCAAAGACATAACAAATAAAATGCATGTGTTACAAACTTGATAAGGACACCAAAATGTACATTTTGCCGGCCAGCCACACACACACACAATCTTGCCTCTTTTCAGGGCAAGGGAGAGAATGCTATCTGCAAGCTTTATATAACATATGTTTGTGTGCTAATGAGGCAATTGAAAACACATGCACAGTCCATGAAACACCCAAAATGTAAGTTCACCCAATGTAGAGACTGAAGAGAAGGATTGAGTATAGCCTCAATTATAAAAAATAAACTAACAGTATATTGTGCCCTCATCCGTAGTAATGTTTAAGGAGGGAATCCATCAGACATAGGGTAGTGGTTGCTAAGGCCATCTTCCCCTAATAGTCACTCAGGATTAAAGGTCTGGTGGACTTTCTCAGGCACTGATACGACAACATACAAATATTACATAAAAAATATATTTATTAATGTGTATCAACGAAAGAAAACAATAATATTTAAAAACAAAGACCAAACCCCACAGTATAGGACAGCATGACTCGGTGACAAAACGGCCGTATACAATCTATTAAAGTGGAGCAGGCCAAGCCTCAACCGGTTTCGCGGCAGAAAAAACGCTTCTTCAGGAGGGTCTGTGCAAAACATAATATACATAATAAATACTCTAGCAATGTATTAATACAAATATAGAACATATTTAATATCAACATTATAATCAAAAAGTCAAGGTCTGTGGACTGCTCACCGTAAAAACGTTCAGAGGTGCAGCGACTGCCCAGGTAAACCCCCCACGGCGGATGAGGGGGAATAAACGTATATGGTGCAGATTGATACAATCTAATAATAATGATTAGAATAATATTGGGTTAGATAATTTATATTTGAGCCAATTTAACATGGGACACCCAGTGCTGATAGTGGGAAGGGGGGGGAAAGGAGGGAGGGAAGGAGGGGGAGGGAGGGGGAAAGGGAAGAAAAAGGGAAAGGAAGTGGGGAAGGAAGGGGAAAGCGGGGGAAAGGAAGGGGGAGGGGGGCGAAAGGAAGGGGGGGAGGGGGAAAGGTGGTGGAACGTGGGGAGAGGGGGGAGAGAAAAGGGGGGGAGGCGAAGAGGTTGTTAAGGAGGGGGAGACGATTAAGAGGGGGGGTGAAGGAAGGAAGGGAGAAGGGAGGGGCGACAAAGAAAGAAAAGAAGAAGGGGAGGGACAAAAAAGGGGGGGGAAGGGGAAGGAGACGAGGGAGGGGAATAAAAAACAAGATGGGAGTAGGGGGGGGTGAGGGAGAGAGATAGAAGGGGAAGGTAGAAGAGAAGGAAAAGGAGAAGAGTAAAGAAGATGGAAAAGAAGGAAAAAAAAAAAAAGGAAAGTTCTAATAAGGGAAGAGCCGACCTCGACCCCCAATGTACTGGAAACACCAACAGACACCAAGCCACTGTGCCCAGCAGATGCAAACCAGGGAGGAAGGGGAAACAGACCAAGAAACCCAGAGGGGAAGGGGAAGGAGGGGGGGAAAAGGGCGCTTGGGGTAAAGACTGGACTATATAACCAGCACATGTAATTGGCTCTTACCAGTATTAAAACATGTTGCAGTAATAAGGAAAACCTGAGGAGGATCTAGACAGCCAGAGGGTTATGATAAACCAGATTTGGAGCCCAATGTCCGGCGCGGTAGAGGGACGAGGTTATAGGCTGTATATGGAACCAAAAAGTTGCATATAAAAAACAGCAGTTTTAAACAAATTGAAGGGCAACTAAGCGCCCTGTTGCTATATAGAGCACTCACCTCGGCGTGTCTGTTCCTCAGATATGGTTTTCCAAGGAGAGTGTGCATGCACCACTCACACTAAGGGCTTGCGAACAAGCCGCTTATGTGTGTTCCCCGACCCCGCCGTCAGTCACGCCGCAAGTGACGTGCGGCGCGTGACGTCACGGGGTCATCCCTTCCGCACTATGCAAACCTGACGTGCAAGTGCGCGTCAATTAACCCAAGGCCGTGGGGCCAGGTCAATCGACGCAAGTACGGGATGACATAGTCATCCCGACCAGGAAGAGAACTCATCCGCCAATGGGGTGAAAATAGGAAGCCGCCGCATCGCATGTAACGTCAGCAGCCAGAGACCAAAACAATAGAGATGTAATGCAGTAACAATGTACATGTAATGGCAGTATAAGGCTTTTAATAGATGATTAATGGTACCTATCAATAACAATATGTTTGACAGAAATCACCAATATACAATTTAAGGGATTGGAAAGAAAAATAGCACATTTACAGGAATGTGTCACATTGGTGGCAAGTTAGGTTGGATATAGACTTATAAATAGGCCATATTTGGGAAGGGAGGGGGGGAGGGGGTAAGGGGGAGGAAAAAATGAATAATAGAATTAACTTATAAAAAGGATTTATAGGAGTTCATCTCGTTAATTCCAGGGGGAATTGTGGCATTGAGGTGTTCTATCCACAGGGTTTCCCTCTGTAGGATAGTTCTATCCCAATCGCCACCCCTGGGGCTCGGTTTAACAACTTCCAAGACAAAAAAACGCACGGCAGACAGTTCATAACGGTGGTATAGACCTATGTGTTGTCCAATGGTGGTCAGTTTCCCATTGCCAGAATAGTATATATGATCTCCTATACGTTGTCTGAGCTCTCTGATGGTTTTACCCACGTAAAATGCTTTGCAAGAGCACACCATGAAGTAAATAACCCCCTTGGTGCCACAGTTGGCATATGCAGAGGAGCGGAAATGCTCTCCATTAGGGAGAGTAAAGTTCCGGCCCTCCAGGACCCAAGGGCAACGGGGACATTCTCCACATTGATAGGTGCCGTTGGGTCCCTGTTGCGGGACACTATAGGGAATGTAGTGACTCTGAGTTAGGCGGTCCCGTAAAGAGTGAGCTCTGCGGAACACCAATTCTGGATAAGGTCTAAGGTGTTTTTGCAAAGTAATATGTTCGGTGAGCAAATGCCAGTGTTCATTGAGGATATTTCGAAGTGTGCGATGATGGCCCGAAAAGGTAGTAACAAATCTGACTGATTCTTGAATAGGTTTCAGTCTAGGGGGGGGGGGGTAAAGCAGAGATTGCCTGGAGCGAAGGCGGGCCTTATTATAGGCCTTTCTCAGGTTGGAGCGAGAGTAACCTCTTAGTAATAAACGTTCACGTAAAGCGTTAGCTTGAATTTTAAAGTCACTTTCTGAAGCACAATTTCTGCGTATGCGTAGATATTGCGCAAATGGGATACTGCGTATCAATGGCTTTGGATGGGCGCTGGTGGCGTAAAGTAAAGTGTTACCGGCAGTCGGTTTACGATAAAGGTTGGTACTTAACGTGCCGTCTGGTTGTTTCATGATAGTCAGGTCCAAGAATGGGACCTGAGTATCATCAAAATGTACTGTAAAGGTCAAGTTGAAATCATTACAATTTAGTAAATCCATAAATTGTTCTAATTGTATACTGGTCCCCGTCCAGACCAGAAAAAGATCGTCAATATAACGATACCAAACCAACGCATGCTCAAGCATTTCCGTGTATTGTTCATCTGCATTGATAAAGCGCTCCCACCCACCCAAATAAAGATTGGCGTAGGCGGGGGCGCAAGAAGTCCCCATTGCGACTCCCTGTGTTTGTAAGAAAAGTTGATCATTAAAGAGAAAATAATTTTTAGTCAAAATGAAATACAGCAGATTAAGAATGAACTCATTGAGTGGCCAAGAAGTCCGCTCCTGTTCGGGTAAAAAAGAACCGGCCACCCGGACGCCCCGCTCGTGGGGGATGCTCGAGTATAATGCCTCGACATCTACAGCCACGAGCAGGGCGTCCGGGGGGACCCGGATACCCTCAATGTGACGCAGCAAGTCAGAAGTGTCCTTGATGTAAGAAGGCAAGCTGCTGACGTGCGGCATCAAAAAAGCGTCAACGAACTTACTGGCATTGTCAGTAAGGGATCCAATTCCAGAGACAATAGGGCGGCCTGGGGGGTTGCTTATATTTTTGTGGGTTTTAGGCAAGGCATAGAAGGTGGGTATGCGGGGAAATTTGGGGAGAAGAAATTCTAAAGTATCCTTCTCAATGAGGCCCAAGTGGAAGGCCTCAGTGCAAAGGGTATGCAGTTGTGTAGAAAAGGAAGAAATGGCAGCATGGGAAATGGGACAGTACCAATTGACATTTTGGAGAATTGAGAGACACATGTTCTGGTAGAACTCGTGTGTCATTAGAACAATGTTCCCTCCTTTGTCTGAGTTTTTTATTACCAGATCTGGAGATTTCTGTAACATTTTCAAGGCTTTGGTCTGCCCCTGCGTAAGGTTAGAAGGTTTGGTATTTTGGACAGCAATTCTCGATAAGATAAATTCACAAAACATGTCCTGTTGGGGGTACTTGAGGACTGAGGCTGAGAACCACTGCAGTAAAAAGGAAAATCGAATACTTACCGCTCTGTATTTTTTATTTCCTGGTGACTATCCATGGCAGCACACAATACATGCATATGCTACCATGAAGGCACCAGGGTAGACAAATCAGACCTGTTTTGTTTTGACATGCCAATAAGCATAGTTAAGCTACAGCTGTCACATTTGTTGCATAGAAAACAAAAAAAACAAACATCAAACTTTGCATCAAATTTTTTTGGTCAACAAAACAGGACTTGGAAAACACAAAGGGAAGCAAAAAAATTAATAAATAAAAAAGACATGAGGGTAAATTTGAAACATTAGTCACATCTTGAGAAAGATTTAGCAAAATAATGCAGCACAGACAATTAAATCAAAGTGAACAAACGACACACATTAACAACATCAAAAATATTTCAGGGGAACATACCCCCCACACAAAAAAAAACAATCAACAAAAGTTAAACAAACATCTGTTTTGCAAAGACATAACAAATAAAATGCATGTGTTACAAACTTGATAAGGACACCAAAATGTACATTTTGCCGGCCAGCCACACACACACACAATCTTGCCTCTTTTCAGGGCAAGGGAGAGAATGCTATCTGCAAGCTTTATATAACATAGGTTTGTGTGCTAATGAGGCAATTGAAAACACATGCACAGTCCATGAAACACCCAAAATGTAAGTTCACCCAATGTAGAGACTGAACTTCAAAGTGGGTACACCTGTTAAGGATGTCCTTCAATTACTAACCCAAAAAACACACTCTCTCTGAGCATGCCCAGAAATATCCAGGTGCTGTTCACACACAAAAAGCACCAAAAAAAAACCTAAGTTCCTGAGCATGCTCAGACCAACACAAATGCAGCTAGCAGAAAATAAGCCCCCCCCCAGTCCAAAATTAAGCACATCATTCAGCATGCTACAGAATTAGAGATGGGACAAACACCCCCCGATCCGGGGGCAAATAAAGAGCCTAACATGGGCAAAAGTTATACAACAAATACCATTGCAGTCTATGGGAACTAACTTGTTAATTTTGCTAGTCCCCACTTGGCTGGCTTTTCTTCTAGTTATTGGCCTTAAAATGGGGGCCCAGGTCCCACCCTAAGGGACATATATCAATGTCACCAATTTGGACAACACCAAAAACAAAACAAGGAGAAGTGCCTTTAAATATGCCAATTTGCTTAAGGGCCATTTCACACCACATGCAGTGCATTGCCTTTTTTTATGCATCAAAAATGCATGGAAAGTTGGTTATGTGGTTCTAAATGGCAGTGTTTGTTCCAGTGTGTTCCAGTTCCACAAAAAAAGTAGAACATGTTGCATTTTACCTGCACTGGACTGTACTGGAACGCTGCAAAACGCATCAAAAATGCACCGGAACACACCTAAATGCACCAAAAACGCACTGGAACACACTTGTCCTTATCTATGGTTAATAAAAAAGGGGGGGGAAAGCACTGGACTGCATCAAAAACGCACCAAAAACGCATCAAAAATGCACTGGAACGCATTTTGGTGCGTTTTTGATGCAGTCCAGTGATTTTTCTCCCTCTTTTCACTTAGAACAAGTGTGTTGCAGTGCGTCTTTGGTGCATTTAGGTGCGTTCCGGTGCATTCCAGTGCGTTTTTGGTAAGTTCCGTAGCGTTTTTGATGTGTTTTACTGCGGTCCAGTACAGTTCTGTACATAAAAAATGCAGCATGACCAATTTTTTCTTTCCTTTCTGAAACGCACTGGAACGGACTGCAGTGGTGTGAACTATGCCATTGGCATTAATGTGATCAACTTTCTTTGCGTTTTTCATGCATCAAAAAAATGCACTGTACTGCATCCGGTGTGAACTGGCCCTAAATATTATACCTGGGGGGTGTCTATAGTATGCCTGTAAAGTAGCACATGTTTTCCATGTTTATAACAGTTCGAGAGCAAAATGAAATTTCTAAAGAAAAATAATAGTCATTTAAAAGTACTCGCGGCTGTAATGAATTGCTGGTTCCCGTCAATACAGATAAAAGTCATTGAAAGTCTTTGAAAAAAAAAATGCGTGGGGGTTCCCCCAAATTCCATTACCAGGCCCTTCAGGTTTGGTATGGATATTAAGGGGAACTCTGCGCCAATTTATAAAAAAAATGGCTTAGGGGTTCCCCTCAAAATCTGTACCAGGCCCTTATCCGAGCACGCAACCTGGCCGGCCGCAGGGGAAAAGGGGGGGACAAGAGAGCGGCCCCCCCTCCCTCCTGAACCATACCAGGCCACATGCCCTCAACATGGGGAGGATGTCCCCATGTTGATGGAGACAAGGGCCTCATCCCCACAACCCTTGCCGGTGGTTGTGGGGGTCTGCGGGCAGGGGGCTTATCGGAAACTGGAAGCCCCCTTTAACAAAGGGGACCCCCAGATCCCGGCCCCCCCTGTGTGAAATGGTAATGGGTACAAATGTACCCCTACCATTTCACAAAAAAAAGTGTCAAAAATTGTAAAAATTACAATAGATGGTTTTTGACAACTCCTTTATTAATGACTTCTCCTTTCTTCCATCTTCTTCCTTCTTCTTCTTCTTCCATCTTCTTCTTCCATCTTCTTTTTTTCTCCATTTGGGTTTCTTCCTCCATCTTGTTCTTCATCTTCATCTTCCTTCTTCCTTCGGTGTTCTCGTCCGCATCTTGCTCCGGCTTCTTGTTCCTCTCTTCTTTCTCCGGACGATCCGCTTGAATTTGAGGGTCCCGCTGTGTGTCGCTTCAATTCATCAGTTCTCCTCTGGGTCCGCTGACACCCGGTGACCCCGCCCCCCTCTGACGCACATGGATTTCACGGGGACTTTCCCAGTGGTGTCAGAGGGGGGCGGGGTTACCGGGTGGCAGCGGACCCAGAGGAGAACTGATGAACTGAAGTGTCACACAGCAGGGACCTCTAATTCAAGCGGATCGGCCGGAGAAAAAAGAGGGGAACTTGAAGCCGGAGCAATATGCGGACGAGAACACCGAAGGAAGAAGGAAGATGAAGATAAAGAACAAGATGGAGGAAGAAACCCGAATGGAGAAAAGAAGAAGATGGAAGAAGAAGGTGGAAGAAGAAGAGGAAGGAAGAAGATGGAAGAAAGGGGAAGACATTAATAAAGGAATTGTCAAAAACCGGCTATTGTCATTTTAACATTAACATTTTTGACCCTTTCTTTGTAAAATGGTAGGGGTACATTTGTACCCCATTACCATTTCACACAGGGGAGGGCTGGGATCTAGGGGTCCCCTTTGTTAAAGGGGTCTTCCAGTTTCCGATAAGCCCCCTGCCCGCAGACCCCCACAACCACCGGCAAGGGTTGTGGGGATGAGGCCCTGGTCCCCATCAACATGGGGACATGGTGCTTTGGGGGGGACCCCAAAGCACCCTCTCCATGTTGAGGGCATGTGGCCTGGTACAGTTCAGGAGGCTCTCTCGTCCCCCCCTTTTTTTAAAAGTTACTTTCTCATTCTATTTTGGGCATATTTGTTACTTGGGCAGTTGTCACTAAACTTCCTCACATCACCCCACATCACCCCATTATATTGGTACTTCCAGCTTCTTTATATTTTAATTTGAAGATGCCGTGCGCCAGGTCCATAGTGGCGCACTGAGCGCCTCCTCCCGTGCGCCGAGAACACTATAGTAAATAGGGAATTGTGCTGCATTACCGGCGCAAATGTTACGTAAATACCAAAACTGCCATTGCGCACGCAAATGCGCCGATACTCATGGCGCAAACGGTTCGTAAATCAGCCCCATAGACTTGTTTCTGCCCTGACCAGCTTTACTCATCTTTTAACAGATGATTTATTCTAAATGTATGTCTTCTACTTCCTTCGTGAAGCCTGTTTCTAAAAAGCGCGCCCGTAAATACTGTGTGTGTGCATGAGGCGTAGAAGTAATACATGATGGTTAATATCATGCGTGTTAACAAGGATCTACCATTCCTATCTATAATTACTACATTATAGAGCCGTGCCACATATGTTTCTACCGGCTCGGGTCCTGAGACCCATAAGAGTTAACCCTTCCTGGAAAGTTACTGGTGTGTGGAGATTAAATCTCAATACTTGAACCCTTGGTGTACCTTCCCTGAATAATGGACCTTTGCCAATCTTAAAGTGGTAACCCCACGGGAACACTTGCCATCCAATATGTCCTACTCCCGTAGTAGCAAAATAATACTCCAACAACACAATCTGGACACTTACCCGGCATTAATACAGTTCTTAATACTCTAAAATTATGTCTGATTACTGTGATAACAAAACAGTAAACCCACAACACATTCAGAACATCTATTAGACATCAATAATGTTCTTATACTTCTATACAAGCATATTCTTACACTTCTATGCGATAGAAAGATAAGCAAAAGTGACCTGAGATATCGGAACAACTTGTCAGTCTATTTCTGTGTATACACCTTTAAATTTCTTTAATAGCCACCTAGGACTATATGTGTTACCCAAACACTGAAATTTCTTTAATAGCCACCCAGGACTATTAATACTATACGTGTTGCCAAAGCACCTTAGGTCTCGTAGGACCTTTAATAGCCACTCTGGACTTCAGACTCATCCAGAGCCTGTATGTGTTCCTAGAACACTTAACAAATTTATACTTCCCCTACACAGATCTTAAAATAAAGATAGTTGAGAACACAGGTCACAGCAAGGTAAAAATAAATTCAACACTTACCGGACAGATGCCTCAACTATCCTGCCGAAACTATGCCAGTTGATGGGATGAGCCTCCTTAGCCCAATTGTACGAGATCTGATCAAGTTGTATTCGTCCGTCTCAGCAAGCTCGGAAACCACAGTGGACAAATTTGCGACACGCAGGCAGTATTCTTTGTTCAAAGTGATCTGATCAGCAGTTTAATTATTACAACTTATATGGGAAATTACAATAACAAGAGGACGCGCAGAAACCAACTTAAACAATAATACATCTTATGTTGAGTGTGAGACTTCTCACAGAAAGTCTCATAAACAAGGTCTGTTTATGAGACTTTACACAGAGTGTTCCAAAACAATGTCTGAACAGACACGAGATTAGAAGTGTATAAACGTCACTTTGCGGAATCTTCTGTGAGAACATAACAATAAAACAATATCTGTGCAAGGAACAATTTTATACCAAGTAAGCTAATCTATCCTAAGATGGATGCTGACTACAAAATGGAGTCACATTGGTTCATATTTCTTCACTATTCAAAGTTAAAACAAGGGCAGAAGATTTAATAATAAAAAGTTGAGAAAATTACTGATGTTCCGCTTTAATTCTACTTTATGAGTTATTTTGGTATATTTTGTTTGCCTTCTTTTCTATAAATCAATTTTGTCTGCTTTTGTTTGCTTCTTGTAAGTGTTAAAGAGTAACTCCACGTGTCCATGTGCTGAGCAAATCTGTCACAATTGTATATGCTATATTGTTCTTTTCTTTCTTTTTTTTTTTTTTTATGAAAGTGGAGTTACCCTTTAACTTACCAGTTTTATTTTTTAATTCCAATATATTTTTTTGGTTTTTCAAAACAGTATCAATATAAACAGTATATAGGCCTGCGGAGAGTGAGGAATTCCTGAAATTATCCATTGAGCTAAAAAATAAACTTAGTAAATGGGATTTGGAAGTACAAAATAAGAAAAAGAAGAAATATATCAGGGACCATGATGATTTTAGTAGTGGAAATATATTCACATGGCAGAATATGAATACCCCCAGCCTGCCTGTTTCAGAATCTTTCCCTAGTCAAGACTTTTCTAACTCTAATTCTTACTCTACGGAGACACCGCTACCCATCCAGAGAAACATTCAAACATATGGTTATGATTCCAATGATTATGATTCTCATAATCAAAGAGGCGCACAAGCGCAAAGAGGTAACAACCAAAGAGGAAGACAGGGAAGAGGTAGGAGAGGAGGTCCCCATACTCCGATAAGAAACAACTCTCAATACCAATACCAACAGCAATACCAATCACCTCGGAGAAATGATAACCAGAGACAGGACAGAGGTCCTGATTATGGTTACTACAATAAAGGGGATCACAGGTCCAACGTGGGGGCCAAATACCTGTGTCTAATAGATTTGCCCCATTACAATATCATTCAGCTAGGGATGGGGGGGATTTTTCGGGGGCCCAGAGTGGGCCAGGGAGGGGTCCACCAGCCTATCAGCCGAACCCGGGGGACTGGTGGAGGCACCAATCCCAACCATCACCAACAACGAATGGGCACCCCCGAAAGAGAAAAGAACGAGAGGAAGGAGTGGGGGTAGGAGAACACAAAAAACCAAAACCATAATAGGTGCTGGTATATTTAATCTGAGCAGCTGTACGTTAAATGAAGATGAATTAAAGGTATTGGACAGAGGGCTAAAGTTTGCACCTGTCCGTAACCTAAATAAATGTCATACTTATGTTAACATACACAAGTTTGTCAGGAATCTTAATATGCGCAAATATTTTTTATCAAATTCTAGTAGACCCTCAACAGTAGAGGTGGGCGTTCATTCTAATTTGCATAATAGATCTACTTTTAACCCTCTGAATGCGGATAATAAATTCCTCGAGGTGTTTAAACACAAAGTATTCAATGATCTTGACAAAATGAAAATACGTAAAGTAGTTGACCCACAATATATCAAAAAGGGGATGGAGTCCTTAGAGAAGCGGAAGGAGATCATTATACGTCCTGCAGACAAGGGGGGGGGGGGGCTAGTTATCCTAAATAAAGCCGACTACCTAGCAGAAATGGATCGTCTGTTGAGTGATCATGATACTTATCAGATTCTCAACAGAGACCCTATGTTGATGTATAAAGATGAACTGCATGTTCTAATTGAGGAAGGAAAAAATAGAAATATTTTAAATAAAAAAGAGGCTCTTTATTTAGATCCATTATTTTGTAGGACTCCAATTATTTACTGTCTCCCTAAAATTCACAAAGATAGTGCCAAACCACCTGGTAGGCCTATCGTTAATGGAATTGAGTCCATTTCCTCTAGATTAGGTCAGTATATTGACAGTTTCCTGCAACCCTTAGTGTCAAAAACAGACGCATACCTCAAAGATACAAAACATGTGATCCAAATTATAGAATCAGCATCATGTTCGTCCTCAAGTATTTTGGTTACAGCGGACGTAAGTTCACTGTATACCATTATTGGACATGAGGACGCATTATCCTCAGTAAGGTGGGCTTTATCATCTTCTGACCTTCCTAGAAAAAATCAGAGGTTTCTTTTGAAAAGTCTGGAATTCTGCTTATCGAGGAACTATTTTTGGTACCAACGTAAATTTTTCTTACAAACGAGGGGTGTTGCGATGGGGGCCCGTTTTTCTCCCAGTGTGGCCAATTTATTTATGACCCACTGGGAGGAAGAGGTGGTCTTCAATAATCGGCCCCCTCAGTTGGTTTGTTATAAACGCTATATTGACGATTTGATTATGATTTGGGAAGGTGATCGTGGGAGTCTGGATGAGTTCATGTGTATTATGCATAATAATGAGAGAAATATAGAACTCACGTGGAACATCAGCACTAAAAGTGTTATCTTTCTAGACTTAGAAATCAGCATAATCAGTGGTCAGTTTTAACTGTGTAATCATTCTAAGCCAACTGACCGAAATTCGTACATACCTGTGGAGAGTTGCCATCACAGATCATGGCTATGCAACATACCCAAAGGTCAATTCGTCAGATTAAGACGGAATTGTATACAAGAGAAAGATTTTATATCACAATCCCAATCTCTAGCATTTAAATTCCAGGAAAAGGGATACAACAAAGAGTCTCTCAATAGAGAAATAGAGACAGTGCGGAATTATGATAGATCAGTACTCACTGCTGACAGAGTAAAAGAAGCCAATTCTAGTGTTTCTAATTTTAGGATGATCTTGGATTACAATGTACATCATAAAAAATTTGAAAAAATTGTATTCAATAATTGGTCCATTTTAAAACAAGATAAAACATTAGGCCCTTTGTTGCCAGACCGTCCCTCTTTTATATAAAAAAAAGCACCTTCCTTACGTGACAGATTGGCCCCAGGGGTAGTAGATCCCCTGTCCATTCTGAAAATCGGTTGTTCTCCTTCCTCTCAGGCTTTTATGCTTGTGGTCGGTGTACCGCATGCAAACATTCTAAAGGTAATGTTAAAAAACGCAAAGATTTTGTGTCATCTGCGACTAATAAACAGTTTAAGATAGATCAACTCATTACCTGTGACACAATAGGCGTGGTCTACATGCTTGAATATGAGTGCGGTCTACAGTATGTAGGCAGAACCTCACGGCCCTTACATGTGCGATTGGGTGAGCATGTAAATAATATCAAAAAAGGACTCAAAACGCATAATGTGTCAAACTATTTTAAGATGGTTCACAATTTTGGGGTATAGAGAGGGTTATTAAACACTGGAGAGGGGGCAATTTTTTGAGGCAACTTAGCAGAAGGGAATCCCATTGGATTCATTTAACTAAGGTTATGGTGCCGGGAGGCCTCAATGTCGAATTCGACATAAATTGTTTTATTTCAGATAGATAATTTTTATAATTTTTAAAATAGTGTAATATTATTTATGTTTGATGTAAAGGTATTGTTTTTTTGGTTGGTGAGTATTATATATGTGGGTATGTAAAGAGAGAGTATGGACGTGGGATGACAATATCGATATGATTCTTTTTGGAAATGAATTTTATATAATGAGCTTTTGTTAAGCCAAACGGAGCCTTTTTAAATATTTTTATTTAGGTATGCAATCAGAATATTGGTTAACTATTAGAGTTATTATAGCAGCGTTGTTAATAAGATCTAGCCCCTCCTTTTGGGGTGGATGAGAAGCAGTATTTCATACATAAGCGGGTGAGTCACGTACCTCTGTCACCGCTGATGAAGTCCCGCCTACCATAGGGGACGGAACGCGTACGGAACGTGATCTAGGATCGTGACGTCACCCGCGTCCATACATGCTGCTTTGTGTTTCATGCCATCGGTAGTGCCGAGTCTGCCGAATACCGTTTACATGCTGTGGATCCCTCGCACTGGGGAACAGTGCTTAAAATTGTAAGTGGAACTTTTATATGTTACTTTTAATAAATTTTCAAACGGAGAGCACTAGATTTCTGCTTTAATTTCTTATATGAATCGCGGCTGAAAGAGCAAGTTTGGCTTTATCGTATCGCCCTGATCTGGATCTCATTGGTTACACTTCCCCTAGTGGGAAAACGTCTGTTTGACCTGACTGATGCACTCAGGGGTCTATGTGCTAAGGTGAGCTGCCATTGCTGCCATTGGTGGAGGGTGTCACAGAATCACCTGAAAATTGTATTCTCCTCACTCTGGACACTTGGTGGTTCTACCATTTTGACCTCTGAAGATTCCTTCTTTTTTTCCTTTATATGGACTTTATTTTAGTGTATATTATTTATGTTTGCGCTGCACTGCTGTTTTTATAAATATAGGCCTGCAAGGCCCGAATCAGTATGCAAATCAAGTAGACAATATTTGTATACAGTAAAAGAATATAAACAGGATAGAAATAAAACAACAACAGCGATATACCTTCTGTATGAGGAGTAACATAATAATAACATTAATGTAACCAGAGCGACAAAAGGCCAGGTAAGAAATTTGATTTGTCACAAAAATTTAGTTTCATTACAAGTCTTATATTTTGGATAGGGACGAGCTTCGAGTTCGAGTCAAACTCATGTTCGACTCGAACATTGCCTGTTCGCCCGTTCGCCAAACAACGAACAATTTGGGGTGTTTGTGGCAAATTCGAAAAGTCTATGGGAGAAATCTAAAGTGCTAATTATAAAGGCTTATATGCAAGTTATTGTCCTAAAAAGTGTTTGGGGACCTGGGTCCTGCCCCAGGGGACATGTATCAATGCAAAAAAAGTTTTAAAAACTGCAGTTTTTTTAGGAGCAGTGATTTTAATAATGCTTAAAGTGAAACAATAAAAGTGAAATATTCCTTTAAATTTCGTCCCTGGGGGGTGTATGATATGCATGTAAAGTTGCACATGTTTCCCGTGCTTAGAACTGTCTCTGCACAAAGTGTCATTTTTGAAGGAAAAAAAGTCATTTAAAACTCACTCGCGGCTATTAATGAATTGTCGGCTTTTATCAATACATAGAAAAGTCATTGATAAAAATAAAATAAAAAGCGTGGGGGTTCCCCCAAATTCAATTACCAGGCCCTTCAGATCTGGCATGGATTTTAAGGGGAACTCCACCCCAAATTTAAAAAAAAATGGCGTGGAGTCCCCCCAAAATTCCATAGCAGACCCTTATTCGAGCACGCAACCTGGCCGGCCGCAGGGGAAGAGGGGGGGACGAGAGAGCGCCCCCCCTCCCTCCTGAACCGTACCAGGCCACATGCCCTCAACATGGGGAGGATGTCCCCATGTTGATGGGGACAAGGGCCTCATCCCCACAACATGGGGAGGAAGTTCCCCATCAGGTCCGCTCAGGCACAACCAATGACGGACAGCGCTGGACATCGGGATCGCCGCGGGACACTGGATTTCATCGCTGGAATGTTTTTGTTTTTTTTCTTTTTTAATAAAGGACTTTTCCAAGGTGTTTGTGTGTTTTTATTTACATTTTTTTACACTTTTTTCGTGAAATGGTAGGGGTACAATTTACCCCTTACCAATTCACATAGGGGGGGCGGGATCTGGGGGTCCCCTTTGTTAAAGGGGTCTTCCAGATTCCGATAAGCCCCCTGCCCGCAGACCCCCACAACCACCGGGCAAGGATTGTGGGGATGAGGCCCTTGTCCCCATCAACATGGGGACATCCTCCCCATGTTGAGGGCATGTGGCCTGGTATGATTCAGGAGGGAGGGGGGGCGCTCTCTCGTCCCCCCCTCTTCCCCTGCGGCCGGTCAGGTTGCGTGCTCGGATAAGGGTCTGGTATGGATTTTTGGGGGGACTCAACGCCATTTTTTTTTAAATTTGGGGTGGAGTTCCCCTTAAAATCCATGCCAGATCTGAAGGGCCTGGTATGGATATTTAGGGGGAACCGCACGCCATTTTTTTTACATTTGCGGCGGGGTTCCCCTTAATATCCATTCCAGACCTGAAGGGCCTGGTAATTGAATTTGGGGGAACCCACACGCTTTTCTTTTTTGTTATCAATGACTTTTCTATGTATTGATAAAAGCCGACAATTCATTAATAGCCGCGAGTGAGTTTTAAATGACTTTTTTTCCTTCAAAAATGACACTTTGTGCAGGGACAGTTCTAAGCACGGGAAACATGCGCGACTTTGCATGCATATCATACACACCCCCCAGGTACGAAATTTAAAGGAAAATTTCACTTTTACTTTTTCATTTTAAGCATTATTAAAATCACCGCTCCCGTAAAAACGCCTATTTTTTTATCTTTTTTTTGCATTGATACATGTCCCCTGGGGCAGGACCCGGGTCCCCAAACACTTTTTAGGACAATAAATTGCATATTAGCCTTTATAATTAGCACTTTAGATTTCGAACGTTCGAGTCCATTGTATTTAATAGGGTTCTAAAGTTCACGCGAACATTCTGTCTGTTCGCAGGTTCTGGTGCAAACCCAACAGGGGTTGTTCGGCTCATCCCTGATTTTGAATACCATAATGTCCACGGAAGCCACAGATTATTGATAAATTCAAATCTACCTTGTTTGTGTGTGTGTGAATCTAACTTTATAGCTGTGGTGGAGTTGAACTATATTCATTATATCATTTATTGAGGGTACAGACGATGATTTTCTGAATTTTGCTATGCAAAGCCTAGTGGCAAGGAGAACATGAGTCACAATTAGTCTAAAAGTTGGAGGAATAACTCCTGCTGATGTTTAAAATCGGCAGACTCAGTGAGGGGTGTATGTTGAAACCTATAATTTGCGATATCATAGCAAAAACTGCTGGCCAAAGCTTGGAGAGTTTACTACAAGCCCAAAAGATGTGGTATAGGTTGCCATTTTGACGGCATTGCCTCCAGCAATGAGGTGAAGTGATGTTGTGGAATTTTTAGATGCAGGTGTCAGATACTATCATAGCATAAGTTTATGTGACATTTTCCATAGCCCAACACATTTGGTTGCTGTATACAGTGCCTTGCAAAAGTTTTCACCCCCCTTGGCATGTTTTGTGTTTTGTTGCCTCACAACCTGGAATTAACATGGATTGTTTGAGGATTTGCATCATTTAATTTACAAAACATACCCACAACTTTGAAGATGTTTTTTTTTTATTGTGGAGCATACAACAAATAGGACAAAATAACAGAAAAAGTCAATACTTTGTAGAGCCACCTTTTGCGGCCATCACAGCTCCAAGTCGCTTTGGATAAGTCTCTATGAGATTGCCACATCTTACCACTGGGATTTTTGCCCATTCCTCTTGAAAAACTGCTCCAGCTCCTTCAAGTTGGATGGTTTGCGCTTGTGAACAGCAGTCTTTAAGTCTAACCACAGATTTTCTATTGGATTGAGGTCTGGACTTTGACTATGCCATTCCAACACATTTACATGTTTCCCCTTAAACCACTCAAGTGTTGCTTTAGCAGTGTGTTTGTGGTCATTGTCCTGCTGCAAGGTGAACCTCCGTCCTAGTCTCAAATCACATACAGAATGATACAGGTTTTGCTCAAGAATATCCCTGTATTTAGCACCATCCATCTTTCCCTCAACTCTGACCAGTTTCTCAGTCCCGACTGCTGAAAAACATCCCCACAGCATGATGCTGCCACCACCATATATCACTTGTGGGGATGGTGTTCTTTGGGTGATGTGATGTGTTGGGTTTGCGCCAGACATAGCATTTTCTTTGATGGCCAAAAAGTTAAATTTTAGTCTCATCAGACCAGAGCACCTACATTTTGGGAGTCTCCCACATGCCTTTTCGCAAACTCAAAATGTGCCATTTTGTTTTTTGCTGAAAGTAATGGCTTTCTTCTGGCCACTCTTCCATAAAGCCCAACTCTATGGAGCTTATTGTCGTCCTATGTACAGATACTCCAGTCTCTGCTGTGGAACTCTGCAACTCCTCCAGGGTTACCTTAGGTCTCTGTGCTGCCTCTCTGATTAATGCCCTTCTTGCCCTGTCCGTGAGTTTTGGTGTGCGGCCGTCTCTTGGCAGGTTTTCTGTTGTGCCATGTTCTTTCCATTTGGTTATGATAGATTTGATGGTGCTCCTAGAAATCATCAAAGATTTGGATATTTTTTATAGCCTAACCCTGACTTGTACTTCTCAACAACATTGTCCCTTACTTGTTTGGAGAGTTCCTTGGTCATTATGGCAGTGTTTGGTTAGTGGTGCCTCTTGCTTAGGTGTTGCAGCCTCTGGGGCCTTTCAAAAAGGTGTGTATATGTAATGACAGATCATGTGAAACTTAGATTGCACACAGGTGAACATCATTCCACTAATTATGTGACTTCTGAAGGTAATTGTTTGCACCAGAGCTTTTTATGGGCTTCATAACAAAGGACGTAAATACATACGCATATTGCCAATTATCAGTTTTTTATTTCTGAAAAATTGTTTTATGTAAATATTTTTTCTAATTTTACTTCACCAACTTAGACTATTGTGTTCTGATCCATCACATATAATTCAGATTAAAAAACATTGAACTAAAGTCTGTAATGTAACAAAATAGGTAAAAAGCCAAGGGGGGTGAATACTTTTGCAAGGCAATGTAAATCATGAACAGTGCGTTCTTCCATTGGTCTGTCGTAAAAGATATCTCAAAATCTCTCACCCAAAATCTCATTTGGGTCTTTAGCTGGGTCTTTGAAATTGAGCTATCTTCAACAGCACCTTACATTTGATATCAGGGATCCTGTGCAATAAGGATGCTATGCGCAAATCGTTATAATGCTCAGTTTGCGGTAAGGCATATTCCGAGCATGGAGTGGAGAATGTTTTAAGAGTATAATCTCTGTATAGGTCCGAGACCAAGGAGATGTCTGGACGAAAACAATGGGACAAAGCGAGTCTGGGATTAGGAAGGTTAGTGTTGCAAGAGGATTAGAGAGTTCAGGCAGAGACTTGGAACCCCTATATGGGTAGTAAATAACTTTAATGCTGTTAAGGTAGCTTGTACCGTGGGACTGAGAGTGTCTGGTATATGTTGCAGATAATAGCTTGCATGTAGATAGGCTACTAAGTCACCATGGGGCAGCATTGCCTGTTCTAGTTCACACTACAATGATTCAGGTAAATGTGTGAACCATTGTATACTTTGTGCTGGATTTGCGGCTAGATAGTAATCCCGTAGATCTGTTAGTCCCAACCCCCTTGCCATCCTAAGTTTTATCAGTTTTCCAAAGGCACAATGAGCCTTCCTCCCTTGCCATAAGTATTTATTTACCATAGATTGCAACGTATTGAAAAAGGATTGCAGGACTGGGATGAGTACTGTTCTAAAGGTGTAGATAATTTAAAGAAGTAGTTGCATTTTTTGTATCAATAATTTTTATTGAAAGTTTAAAGCATACAAAGGATAAAAGACTTTTAGCGAACAAGAAGTAAAGAGATATAAATAATATAGTAAATAATACAAAATAATGTAGAGCTGAGTTAGAAAGGAACACAGTCCCCTGATGTATTAGACCATTCGTTAAGCGTATTAAGTAGTCCTGAACCAAGTGGGGAGGGGACATTGGTTGATTCCCACTAACTATGGCCGACCACTATCAATCACTCCGTTTGATTGCAGTGATCGACCCACTACAATCCCTGAAGTCCCCTCCTTTATGTAATAGTATAGGCAGTGCGAAATGCCACTATTCCTATGAAAAATCATGTTTCTCGTAACTACTTCATTAGGGACCAAGAAAGAAAAATAAAGTCAAACATATGAAATAACTGTAAGATTAACCAAAGTTGAAATGTATACCCTATTTAGCTCACGTTAGTTTAATTGCTTGTCATACCAGTCATGCCAAGCATGCCAAGGTGCCCATAAGTTGGATAACTTGTCAAATTGCCCGCTCGCTGAAGCATGGAGAATCTCGTATGTACTATGTGTTTGTACAGTAGTTATAACTTCTTGAAGTTTTGGGGCTCCAATATTCTTCCAGTGTCTAAGTAGAGTAAGGCGCGTAGCCATTAATATATGTGCTGTTACAGTCCTAAGTGCCACAGGTACTAAGTCCAAGTCCAGAGAGAGTATGGCCAACTCGGGGCGTAAAGGTAAAGTGATATGTGATATCGTTTGTATTAGTCTCTCAATCTGAGCCCACAGAGGTTTAACCCTTGGGCATGTCCACAATATGTGGAACAGTGTGCCGCTCTCTCCGCATAGCCTCCAGCACTCTGAGGTAGCACCCGGGAAAATTTTTGACAATCTATGTGGGGTGAGGTACCAGCGAAGCAGGATTTTCTGGTGCAATTCCCATAAGTTTGTACTCTTTGTAGTAGTTAAATGAAGTTTAATTGCCCTTTCCCATTTTTTAGCAGTGAATGTCAGACCAATGTCTTTTTCCCATGCCAAAATGTTTGGGGTTTTAATTAATGTATCCTTGCTCTGTAGCGCCCTGTAAATGATTGATATACCTTTGGAGCCTTTTGTGTCTTGTTGGTAGAAATCTGTTAGTTTCTTTGGAAGTTGGGTAAACAAATTGGGGGTCTTCCTTATTACTTGGGTTAGTTGAATATACCTATAATGCTCCCTCAATGGCAGATTAAATTCTTCTTGTAGTAATTGAAATGGTTTAATTTTGGAGTGAGTGATTATATCTTCCAAATGGTGAATACCATGCAAGTTCCATGTGTTGAGATTTATATCTGGAATAATATGACGTACTGCCATTATGTTAAGGTTCAGGGGAACCTGCTCTTCCTCCCATGAATGCGCTGTACAAAGATGAGCCCATGCCCTCAATGAAGCTAGTATGGTTGGCGATAAATTCCTGTCTAGATATTTGCAGTGACGAGCTGTCATCAAAAAGTCAGCCAAGTCGTCTTTCTGTATTTGTATGGCTTCTAGTTTTTTCCATGAGTGGGTGCAGTTAGGTCTTAGCCAGACTTTAATCTGGGCTAATATTGATGCAAAATAATAATCCTGCAGTATAACATGGCCTATGCCCCCCGCCGCTCTATTTCTCACTAGTTTGCTAAATGCGCACCTTGCCTTCTTCCCCTGCCACAAATATCTGTTCAGGATCGATTGAAGGGAGGCAAAGTACGCAGTAGGTAAAGGTATCGGAAGGGTCCTGAACAAATAAAGCAGCTGAGGCAAGATCATCATTTTAAAGGCCGCTAACCTACCCAACCAGGACAATTCAGAATGAGTCAGTTTGTTCAGTTTGTTTTGAAAGGAGTTTAGGAAAGGTGTGTAGTTAGCATGGAGCAGCTCAGCCGTGTCCTTAGTTAGTGTTATGCCCAGATAACCTATGCCTCCATCTGACCACACATAAGGGTACTTGTTCTGTATTTCTATTTTAGTTTCTGGAGCTAAACCCAATCCCATCAGATAGGATTTCATTTCGTTTACCTTATAGTAGGAAACTAATGAGAATGCCTGTAGTGCATCGTGAACACAGGCCAGGGAATCATCTACATTAGTTAAGAACAAAATTACGTCGTCAGCAAATAGACTTATGACATGTTTCCTATTGCCTACGTGCAAACCTGCTATTTGGGGGTGTCCTCTGATGTGTATGGCCAGAGGTTCCATTAGCAAATTAAAAATGAGTGGGGATAAGGGGCACCCTTGACGTGTGCCATTCGTTATGTCAAAGGGAGTCGACAGAGCCCCTGCTATGTAAACTTGAGCTGAAGGAAGTGTGTACAACGCCTTTACTGCAGAAAGTATGAGGTCCCCAAAGCCAAACCTGCTCAGCACCTCTGTCAGGTATCCCCAATGAATTCTATCAAACGCCTTCTCCGCATCCAGTGAGAGAAGCAGAGAAGGCGTTCCCCTCCGGTTAGCTATGTGTATAAGGTTGACTAGTCGCCTAGTGGCATCAGCTGTTTGTCTCCCTTTAGTGAATCCAGATTGATCTATATCCACAATGTCAGGTAGGATGTCTACCAGTCTAGTAGCGATGAGTTTGGCATAGATCTTGACATCATTATTCAGTAATGATATTGGCCTAAAGTTTTGTGGTACATCTGGAGATTTCCCTGGTTTAGGCAAAGCTATGATTGTAGCAGTTAGCATTTCAGGGGGGAAAGAGGAAGATGCAGCAGCTAAGTTGAACGTTTCGGTGAGATGAGGGCAAAGAATGTCCTGAAATGTCTTGTAGTACTCCCCTGTAAAACCATCTGGACCGGGCGATTTGTTGGCGGGGAGAGCCTGGATCGTCTGTTTTACCTCTAGATCAGATATTGGGGAATTAAGGCTCTGGAGGTGTTCCTGTGTGAGTTTGGGGAAATTGAGTTTGTCTAAAAATGCGTCAATAGCTTCTTTTGTTGGCTGTGGCGTGGAAAGATCGTCTTTTAGGTTATATAATGAACTGTAGTATTGGCTAAATGTGTCAGCTATGGCTTGGGGGTGAGTTTGCTTGACCTGCGTCTTTGGCTGTAGAATGTGGGAGATTTGGGTTCTGGTTCTGTGACCCTTTAGTTTGTTGGCCAGCAGTTTGCCTGCTCTGTTTCCACTGGTGTAGTATGCTAGTTTTAACCTTCTAGATGTCTTTTCAAAATCGTCAAGAAATTTTAGCCGTAGTTCTGTGCGAAGTTGTGTTACTTGGTCAGACAATATGTGGGATGGGTTAGCTTTGTTTCGTCTATCTATGTCTTCAATTTTGGATAACAATTGTATAGTTTACTGCTGCATTTCCCTCTTGTATCTCGCCCCCTGCTGCATCATCACCCCCCTCATCACTGCCTTATGTGCGTTCCAAATAACAAAAGGATTTGCCACTGAACCTTGATTTACATCAAAGTATTCACTCAGTTTTCCCTGGATGTATGACCTGATCGGACCTTCCTGCAGTAGGCGATGGTTGGCTCTCCATAGGTAAGTAGATTTTTGAGAAGAAGGGTTTCCTATTGTTAAGCAAACCGAGGCATGATCCGACCATGTGATACTATTAATCTTTACCGACTTACATTTCATCAGTAACCATCTGTCAACCAAAAATAAGTCAATTCTACTATAAGACCTATGACAATTAGAGAAAAAAGTATAGTCTCTTTCATTTGCGTTCAAGCATCTCCAAGAGTCATATAGGTCATGTTTTTGTAGGGACGTCAACAGGGATGGAGGCCTCCTCTTTGGTGAAGAGGTAGAGTCAACATCTGGGTCTGGTGTGATGTTTAAGTCCCCACAAATAATCAACATTCCCTTCTGCACCTTCCTCACCTTTTTCACAATCCTGTGAAAAAATTTAAGTTGTCTCACATTTGGTGCATATACATTCGCCACAGTGTAAGTGACGGAATTAATGTCACAGATCAATACTATGAAACGTCCCTGAGGATCACATATAGCTTCATGTAGATGAAAAGAGACTGTGTCTCTTATTGCTATCATCACTCCCTTTGTCTTTGAGGGCGCATTTGCGTGATAGACGTGGGGAAACTGGGGATGTGAGCATTTAGGAGGCGAGTCCTGTAAAAAGTGGGTCTCCTGGACAGACAAAATGTCACAGTGTTGATGCAAGGCCTCCTTCCACAGAGATCTCCGCTTGGCAGGGTGATTAAGACCCTTGGAATTTAGAGTCATAAACTGTACCGCCATGTATGGATATTAAAGTTACTTACAGATGGTGGGAGTCGCTGGTTAATCCCTGCAGGTGCACTGCGCGAGATAGGCCCCACGTGCTCACACTTGTCCCAGGGTCTTTCAGCGAGGTATGGGAGGCAGTACTTCTGGCTCTTAGGGCATAAGAGAGTTATTTCAAGAGAAACATGAAGGAGAAGAAAAAAAAATTAACAATGGCAACTGGCCATTTAATAGAGTGCAAAAGTGTGTGACTCATTATCACTCAAGCGGTAGGTGGGGAAAGGGAAAAAGTTCGGAACAGGGATCCGATCTATTCCAACAGGCACTCTATGAAGTCATCAAAATTTAATCCAGGTTAGTTGTGAGAACGAGCGTTTCTGCGGTCAACTGTACGCCATTCAGGTTCTAGGTTTTTTGATGTGGGTCCCCGCTGGGGTTGTGGTTGATTATCAGGGACAATTCCCCAAGAGTGTAGCATTGACATTCCTTTGGCCAGGGAGTCTATAACATATTCCTTGTCATCTTTCGTGACTATCAGCTTGGTCGGGAAGCCCCACTTATAGGTCAGTTTGTGATTCCTTAGGGCCTTTGTGATGGTATTGAGATTTCCGCGTTTTTGGAGCGTATACTGCGATAAATCCGCATAGAATTGGAGGTCAGAGTAAGGAGCAGGGATCTGTCCTTTTTGGCTTGACACTGCCATCAGTTGTTCCTTGGTGTGATAAAAATGCAATCTAAGGATCACATCTCTAGGTATAGCATCAGATAGGTATGTGGGCTTCGGGAGCCTATGGATCCTATCCACAGTGAAGTCTAGAGCAGACAGGTCTGGCATAACTGTAGCAAACAGTTGAGCAGCATATCCACGCAGCTCCTGGTTTTTAACAGATTCAGGGATCCCCCTTATCTTCACATTGTTCCTTCTGGATCTATCTTCCATTTCTGCCATCTTAGCTTTCACTGATTCCATATCATCCTCTGACTTCTCACTAGCATCAACCAGGTCATTGATAGTGAAAGCATACTCCTCCATCTTATTCTCTATGTGAGAGACCCTTTCAGCCACATGTCTCAGTTCTGTGCCAAACTTGTGTACGCATGATACCATGTCTGACTGGAGTGAGCTCCTGAGAGACACCAACATCTCTTTCAATACTGTATCTAAGACAGGTTTATCATTTGTGGGGAATGAGTCAATGGAGTCTGGTAAGTCTCTTGTTTCATCCCCTGAATCTATGGGAGAGCTCACCTCATGTCCAGCATCCGCTGCATCCAGCCGGCATCTCGCCTTCTCCGGGCTCCCAGATGAAGGAGTAGCTAGTGGGGAATGTGGGTTCCTCGGTGGGCTGCTTCTTTTCATGTTTATGCCCTTCTGAGATGAGCGCTGAGAAGTGCCTTGTACTGGCGTGGAGGATGAGCCGGCGCCATCTTGTGTAGGCCCCATAGAGAAGAACGCTGTGAGTTTGGTCGGCCGGTTCCCCTCCTTCTTGCGTCTCGTCATGCTGTATGTCCGTTTGCCGGGTCAGCGGGAGCTGAAACACCGTATTTGGGCAACTTTTGGGTGCCTGGATCATCCGTTACAAGCCGTTGAAGTGCCGCTGGTACCGGAGCTCAGCTACTGCATGTCCTCCTCAGTCTCCGGCTCAGTAGTTGCATTTTAAATGTCGCTAGGCGAGCTGACCATGACAATTCATGCTGTGCAAGATGTGATAACTGTTTTTTGAGCTTTTCTATCCAAGGGAGATTGTTTGCTGAGTATAAGGAATCAGGGAACTTGGTAAGTATAGTTCCCAAGTATGGGATACCCTCATCTCCCATGTAAATACGTAGACTTCTTGTAGAGATTTTCTAATTTTCTGATCCACTCCTAGGTCTATGATATATGACTTTGACTAATTCACCTTTTAATTTGAAATTCCTTTAAAGAGATGGAGGGACTGATACACTGCTGCCAAGGAGTCGGTCATCTGAGTAAGCGTGAGTATGATGTCATCTGCAAAGAATTAAGAATTATTACATGTTCACGACCTCCAATTGAAAAACCATGAATCTTGGGGTGTTGTCTAATATGAGAGGTTAGTGGCTCCATTAACGGGTTAAAAATCAGGGGAAAAGGAGGCGCATGCGCGGAGCGGCCGGCGACAGACATGTCCCACTGAAGCTCCGTCCTTCTCGGCTCTTCACGGCTCCCACAGACACCCGAATGGCAGGATAACTACAAATAACCCACACCATATCCTTCCCTAATGCCCGAGGAACAGAATATTATGGTTTCGGGAGCTACCCGTGGAAAAACCAAAGCTAAAACCCTCAGAGAAAAACCTCTCAAGGGGTCTAATTCTCCTCAGGCAGCCAAAACCCGCACTGACAAGAAACAGCAGCACTTATCACAGGATTCCTGGGATACAGACAATGAACACAGAGCCATATACCAGTCACAACAAGCTGACACATTGCAACCTAATATTTTGAAACAAATAGAGAAAATGTTGCTAAAAGCTTTAATATTTACCTCAGATCAAATCACTGAGACTCTGACTAAAGAAATCAAAGACTTAAGCCGCGTACACACGACCGGCTTTCTCGTTCGTGTGTATGCTTTCTCGTCGAGAAAACTGTCCAAAATCGCGACGAGAAAAAAGACGACCTGTGGTCTTTTTTCTCGTCGGAATCTCAGTTTTTCTCGGCGTGATTCTCGTCAGACTGTTTTTGGACGAGAAAACCGTTCGTGTGTATGCTTTTCCGAGTCTTCAAAAACCGCACATGGTCAGACTCAAGTATGAGACGGGAGCGCACCTTCTTGTAAAACTAACGTTCGTAATGGAGATAGCACATTCGTCACGCGTTAACAATTTTTGCATCGTTTAAATGCTGCACATTAAAATCTTGTTTAGAATGGTATAATAATGAACAATAAATTATCGTTTTTGGCTGTAGATATTTTTGCCACATTTCTGAATGCAGATCTCATGAATATGTTATTTTATTTTCTCGAGCAAGATCTCATAATTGAATTTTTTTTTTAATTTAGTAGAAATTTATTCAGATATGCATTTTAAAACCTTATTTAATGTCTAGTGATCTCCATTTGTTTTTTTATCCCGTGTAAATTTAACACAATTCAAAAATAATTATCTTCTATTTTTTGACCCTCAAGGAGATTTTTTGGTGTTATTTGTCCCATTTTAAATCTAGCTTTAGAATTTTTGGAGATTACCTGCCTACTCACCAGCTAAATATTTAGCTTTAATAAAAACACACAGGCAAGTATTAACTGTAAAAATAAATGCTATTTGTAACGGATCTCAGATACCCCAGATGGGCACATCCGCCAGACTTGTGTCTCCTGTCCTCCAAACGCACCCGCAGCCTGCAGATTCGCCATAACCAGCCCTTAACCCCTCAATCACGAGACAATCCACACAGGTGTTGAGGGTTAAACATGCAGAGCATTAACTCTTTATTAAATCCAAAACATACACTTTTACACACAGTTAGGGACACTCCCCTTAGCCTTGTCATAGAGGGGGGGTAGGGGACAAGGAAGAATCAATGGGAACTGAACACTTGTACATTGAAACAGAGACTACAGATAAACAAAGGGATTATGATAAGCAGGCAACCCCTCAATACACATCCCCTGCGGAGAGATGTCTGCAGTCCAGACCATTGTCTGTGTGCCATGAACCAACACAGCTAAACACAGCAACAAGAGGGGGGGGATGGGGGAGAAGGGATGTAGCATTACATTACATTATCTCAATGCCAGCTTCTCCCCGAGTCTCCAGTCTCTTCTGGGCCATAATCTGTGGGTAGGAGGCCCGCCCTCAGTCCCTTCCAAAGCACACAGTGACAGTGGGTTCTGTCACATTTCTCCCCTTTTAAAAACAGACTAACCAGGTTCCTGACCCCGAACTGGTCTGGACCTGCGTTAGTCGCAAACTTCCACCCCAGGCCACCAGGAAAAGGAAAAGTACGTCTCTGGGGCTGGGGAGCAAAATCGCACATACGGTCTCCCGTGAATAAAAACAGCCGCTGCAGAGTGGGAACAGCTGTCCGCACTCCCGTGATCCGGGGCTGGGTTGCAGATATTGAGGGGAGCTGAATAATACTCTGCCCCGATGCCAGCGCTTCAGCTTGTAGGGAACATAGGCTGGCAGTGCTATGCAGTTGGGGAGGAAAAGGTTCTTGCTTTTCTCCTGGAGTAGCTAACAGCCGCTGAGGAGGTATCTTGCAGGGACTGTCTCCCGGACTCTCCGTCTCTTTTTCTGATGCTGGGCAGAGGCCAACATCGCTCTGCCCCGTAGCCAGTGCTTCTGCTAGGGGGACATATACAATGGTAGAGTTCAGCAGCTGAAGAGGGGGAAGGATTTTCTCCCCTCCTGGTTCTGTGACCAGCTTCTGAGGCGACTTCTGACAGGGGCTGTCTCCCAAACCCTCCAAAAATCTACTGAGGGCTGGGTCGGGGCCGGTAACACTCTGCCATGCAGCCAGTGCTTCTGCTGGGGGGATATACACTGGGGTAGTGTCCAAGTGCTGGGCAACCAGCTCACTGAGGTCATCCCTCGGACTCCCTGGATCTAACTCTGAGGGTGGGCAGAGGCCCGCGGCACTCTGCCCTGCAGTCAGCGCTTCTACTGGGGGGATGAACATTGGGGTAATGTCCAATTGCTGGGGAGAGAGAATTGCTTCCTCCACTCCCGTTGGGGATATCTGCTGTTGGGGAAAAGGCTCACGAAAATCATCTCTCAGACTCTCCGGATCCAACTCTTTTTCTGATGCTGGGCAGAGGCTAGTGGCACTCTGCCCTGTAGCCAGCGCTTCTGCTGGGGCACCGGATGCAATACTCTCGACTTGCTGCTGATCACCATTTACCAGCCTTCCAGCGCCAGTCTCAACTTCCCCTTCTGAGACCTTTATGCTATTATCTTGTCTCTCTGCTTGGGGAACCTCTGGTGCGTTCCGGCATTCTAGCACTCGCAGTGCCCTCTGTATCATCGCCGCTTCTTCCATTGCGGTTAGGACGGGAAAACGTAGGGGCACTCCTGGCCCCATTTGCTCCGCATCTTCGTGACTGTCCGCTGTTTCTCCAGGACAGTCCCAGGCAACGGGAGCCATGCCAGGCTGCTGATCACCGTCAAACAGCCGCTTGTAGGCAATCTCGAGCTCCCATTCCTGCTCAACCAGGAACTCCAATTCCTCCAGGTCACACGCCTCTTCAGGGAGGTCCAGCACCTCATCTCGGAAGTCCAGGATGTTTTCCAGCCGCCACTCCTCATCGCTCCCAAAGTCTGGGTCTCCGTACATTTTTTGATGGAGCAGCCCCACGCCGCCGTAGCCAACGCCTTCTGTCGGGCTGCCGTCTGCTGTACTTGGCCACAGTTGAGCCGCGAACCACCGGAGGGCTCTGTAGCTGGCGTCCAGCCTCATCTCCTCCTGGACCAATCTTCCGAGCTCCGTCTTCCACTCATCTCGCGGTCGTTCCCTCAGGAACACCTCTCGCGCATGGTACTGCGTCCAGTACATCTCTGTGGAGGAGGGAAGGATCTTCCCCTGATGGCGCCGCTCGTGGCTTAGCGTTTCATGCCAGAGTTGCCAGCGGATCACATCCTCCCAGCCGAGCATGGTGCGCTCTGTCGCTGGTCCCCGATGTTGCTTCCGCATGCCTTGCAGCCTCCTCTCAAACTCCGCTCTCATGCTGGCTGGTCCCCGTATTGCTCCTCGACGGCTGCCCAGATCTTGAATCCTGGTGGTGGTTTGGATGGCCCGGACTGCAGGAGACATCCCACTGCTGCCACCACTGTAACGGATCTCAGATACCCCAGATGGGCACATCCGCCAGACTTGTGTCTCCTGTCCTCCAAACGCACCCGCAGCCTGCAGATTCGCCATAACCAGCCCTTAACCCCTCAATCACGAGACAATCCACACAGGTGTTGAGGGTTAAACATGCAGAGCATTAACTCTTTATTAAATCCAAAACATACACTTTTACACACAGTTAGGGACACTCCCCTTAGCCTTGTCATAGAGGGGGGGTAGGGGACAAGGAAGAATCAATGGGAACTGAACACTTGTACATTGAAACAGAGACTACAGATAAACAAAGGGATTATGATAAGCAGGCAACCCCTCAATACACATCCCCTGCGGAGAGATGTCTGCAGTCCAGACCATTGTCTGTGTGCCATGAACCAACACAGCTAAACACAGCAACAAGAGGGGGGGGGGATGGGGGAGAAGGGATGTAGCATTACATTACATTATCTTAATGCCAGCTTCTCCCCGAGTCTCCAGTCTCTTCTGGGCCATAATCTGTGGGTAGGAGGCCCGCCCTCAGTCCCTTCCAAAGCACACAGTGACAGTGGGTTCTGTCACACTATTTATTCTGGTAGAGAAAATAAGAAGAAACAAACTAGAAGGCAGCGCTGGAGAGCCTGCTGCAATTTGTGCAACTGTGTGTGGACACATAAATTGGGACCTTGGGAAGCACAAACATTAGTGAGCCCAATCTGGTCTTGGACTCCCAGAGGTCAGGAACAGCAGCAGGTTAGATACATGTCCCAAGTCTGTGGAACTACAACAGGCTGCCTTCTGTCAGACCACATTGAAGCAAGGGAATCACTTCCTGGTCTTCTTGCTCCGCTTCCCTGCAGCCTTCTTGGTAGGCTTCCCTGCAGCCATCTCTGCAGCCTTCCTTGTCCGCCTGGCTGGAGGCTGTGCCTCTGGAGGTGTACTCATGTCAGGAGGAGGAGGTGGAGGTGGAGAAGAAGGAGGTGGAGGAGAAGAAGAAGGAGGAGGTTGAGAAGAAGGAGGTGGTTGTGAAAAAGGAGGTGGAGGTGGAGAAGAAGGGAGTGGAGGAGAAGAAGAAGGAGCAGGTTGAGAAGAAGAAGGTGCAGGAGGATGGCCGTGATCACAAATGACAGTAGTGCCAGTGAGCCTCCCCATCAACCCCTTATTTAAGAGGGAAGTGAGCAGGGGCTCACATAGTAGCCGTTGTTCGATTGGCATCTGGGCCATTTTCATGCCGACCAATGCCGCATAGCCCTCATCAGGGGTTGGTGGCTGCTGGAGGGTGGTATGTGCCTCTTTAATCAGGGCCAGTGCTGCCTGACTCACAGACCTATCCCTCCTGGCCCTTCTTGGTGGCATGCAGATGGGAGGCACCTGACACCTTGTACTGCCACTTGGACCAGCCACCTCCTCTCTGCCACTTGGACCAGCCACCTTCTCTCTGCCACTAACCCCAGCCTCCTCCTGCCTGACATTTTCCTGCCTCTCATCCTGGCTGACCTCCTCCTGTGTAAAAAAAAGGGACATATTTAGAGTTTGTTTTCATCAATCACACACAGGGGGTTATTTGCTAAAGGCAAATCCACTTTGCACTCCAAGTGCAAACTACAAGTGCACTTGAAATTGCATTGAAAGTGTACTTGGAAGTGCAGTCGCTGTAGATCTGAGGGGGACATGCAAGGAAAATAAAAATCTGAAATGTAACTTGCACATGATTGGATAATAAAATCAGCAGAGCTTCCCCTCATTTCAGATCTACCCCTCAGATTTACAGCGACTGCACTTCCAAGGGCACTTTCAGTGCAATTTTAGGTGCACTTTGCACTTGTTGGACATGGAGAGAAAAAGTTTCCCATGGGACTTTTTAGCAGCAAGAAATAATTGAAATCATTATTTAGTAAAAAAGTTTTATTTGATGAAAAGGCGCTTGGCCCTCGTAGATTAAAAATTAGTACATAAATTTATGAGCTCCGGTATTTACAAAGCCAGACATAGTGTATACAAAGACGGTTCAAGTCATGTACAAAGGTGGACAAGATGAATAATAAGATCATACGTCTTGAATGCATATGGTGAACAGAAGAGAGCCCCAATGCATTTCGACCCATTAAGGTCTTCCTCAAGGGGGTCTTATATTCTATGGAATGTCAAAAAACAATATATTAGGATTAAAGCATACTTTAAGCGTCTCCCATTGGTTACAGCAAGTCATAAGGTTAATACAGAATATCTTTCATAGTAGTCAATATCAGTTAATGGAGGGACAGCCGAAAAAAAGGAATGCTATACATATATCTATTTCTAGAGAAATTTGCCTGTTTACCTTCCTTGCCACATAGTATGGCTGAACCAGAGATTTAAAAAGCTAGATTCCGTATGGTCTCCCCAAGTCTCCCAAGAGAGGTCCATGCCGCCAAAGCGTCCGCCTCCCGCTCCAAGGTGGGTCCGCCCCACAGGCAAATCTGCTCACAGGGGGTCACGCACTTAGGATGGGCGCCCCAATTGCGGGCAAGAAAGCAGGTTGGGTGAGTGGGTAGCTGTGTACCCTGTGCCGAGCACCTAGAATTTGTAATAATAATCAATTTCAATGTTGCATATATGTTGCACTTTTTATTAGTTTATATTAGCTTCAAACAGGTGAGGCTAGAGCTCTTAACTGATTCACTTGAGAGGTGTATATGATCCTTGCATGCGTTGCTGGGGCTGTCCTATTATTATTTACTATTATGTCAAAGGTATGCCCCAAGACACCAGTATCGATAAAATAACAGTGTCAGGGTCACCTGTGGCCAGGTGACAGATGCACACCGTAGGGGGACAGGAGTGCACCGCGAGGTAGTGAACCCTATGGCTGGCTTCTGCGGATAGGGAACTGGGTGGTTGTGGAAAGCGGGACCAGAGGAGCACAACCGGGATCCAAACGGAAGCTAGAGCCAAGATTCCCCAGGGCGCGGAGTCTAAGACCCAGCTGGTCTTCTCCAGGGCCTCTAGTGGTGAGGATGTTAGCTGCAGGCTGGGACCAGGTCGCGGCCCCTGGAGTTTCCTAGCTCACGCCCCGTAGGATAAGGGGAAAAGAGGGGAAGCAGCAGCACACGAAGAGAGAACCGAATAACAAGCTGAAGGTCAGGGGCCACAAGCAGACAAGGATAACGAAGCACGAGCCGAAGGTCAAGGGTCACGAGCAGACAGGGATAGTCGGGGACAAGCCAATAACGTAACAGAGAGACAGACGTAGCACACGGCAGGCAGGAACCCAAACACACAATGCCTAACAAACACGTTGATCAGCAAAGCAGGCTTGCAGTGCACAGGTTAATATAGTGTTCAGTGATAGGGCCTGGGGTGGAGTCAGGCTGGGAGGAGATTATAAAGGAAGCCAGGTGAAGGAGGTCTGGTCTCTAGATGAACACATGAGGAGGAAGGTAAGATGGCAGACAGACATTAATGCATATCCATGACAAACAGATGCTGGCAAATGTTTGTCATTGTATTTATGTTAAAGTAATGTTTTGTTTGAGAAATTTAAATAAATGATTATTATATAAAGAATTAAACAAAGACTAATATACAGTATGTGTGAGTGAAGTGATGGGAAATAAAATAAGAGTGCAAAGTGGGGCATTGGTGACCTATAGGTGACAATTAATGAGAAAATTTATATTACTAAAAAAATAGTGATTGTGAAGGATGAAAAAGCTGGTAGCTTATTGAAGTGATGTGATAAGAGAGTGTAAATTGTAGAGTGGGTCTAAATTACTTATATTTATTTATTAAAAAAGCAAATATCATGTAGTATATTAGGTGATAATAATGTGGCAATAAATATAAAAGTATACATAGGAGTTATAGTAATTTGGTATGCTGAAAAATGTGGGCTATAAAAAACCTATACTCACGTCACAGAGCCTGTGAGTCTATAAGTCTTGATAGAAACATTAAGGTTGGGGACCCTTTAAAAGAAATGGTATATTATAACAGTTAAAAAATCAAGTAAAGGTATTGGGTTTTTGGGGTATTAGAAATTGTACTAGCTTAGAGCAATAGCCTGCCGGCTGCATGCTTACCTCTCAGGAAATCAGAAGTCGGGTGTGGTGTGCTTCACAGGAGGTCATCAGACACTTCCCATTGTGGTGTGTGATTTAAATACCCATCCTACCTGTCTGCTGATTTGCACTTGTAGTTTGCACTTGTATTGCAATGTGGATTTGCTTTTAGTAAAGAACCCCCACAATGTTCAGCTCCTGACTGTTGCAAATAGAATTTCTAATATTTTTTTAGTACTCTCATTATGCCCCCATCATTTTGCATTCATCTCCCAAACTTTTTTGCCCACTACTGTCTATTGCTATGTCAAACACTTTTTCTGGATTGACTAAATTTGTCCCCATCTTAACATCTACTGTATTTTACAGCATTCATTTTTTCGATATAAATGTTTAGAAAAGACTATACCTGGCTCCAGACGGACAGATCTAGGTCTTCATCCAGGATGGAAGGCTCCTCCTGATCCTGAGAAGGATCATCTTGGCTGGAGGGAAGGCTCGAGGGAAGGCTGGAAAGTGATTCCCTCTGTGTAATGTGGTCATTCAGAAAGGCCAACCTGTCGTAGTACCACCAATGTGGGACATATACCTTCCCTGCTGCTGCTCCTGACCTCTGAGAAGCCAGGACCCGATTGCACATAGTCCTATATGTGCCTCTCAAGGTCCCAATTTTTGTGTCCAGCTGCTCAATGGTTGCGTTGGGCATCCTTGTGTGCACAAATGGGAACAGGCTCTTCAGCGCTGCTTTCCTTACCTCTTTTTTTTGTGGATCTGGTTTTTGGTCTCCCACAGAGTGGGAACCTCCCTTAACCGATCTATAAACTCGGCCAGAAAATCTTTTTCTAGAAAAGCAATTATTGTTTCTGCAAGACAAAACACCAGACAAAAATACAAATGTCAATCACACTCTAAACTCGAGTAATCTTTATGCCCATATATGCCTCTTCAATCTCTATGCAGTATAGGCCACTGATGTACTAAGTTAAAATCTTTTACCTTCGGTCTAATGTTCGGCGCTCTTAACTCCCTCCTCCGCACACAGAACGTAGGTACGTCACATGTGTGTTAGCTTTATATACACTACGCATGCGTGACACAGGTCGCCCGCCTATGACGTTCTTTCTCGACGTTTCCCCGCCCCTTCTCTTTCGGCGTGCAGGTGACATGGCGGAGTCACAGCAGGTGTCTGTGAATTCAGATATTTCTAACGAGGAGACAAGCCCGGAGCGGGAAACGTCACGAACAAGGAGGCGTTACAAGGCATCTAATATGACCTTTGATGAGATGGCGTAGATGGTGGCCATATTGAACAATTCTGATTATGATGCAAAGCATGGGCTGTATTCCCACCCTAATCTAAGGAAGGGCAAAATTATGAAGCAAATAGTGAAAAGTCTGAAGAAGAATTTCGGTGTGAAAAGATCAAAGGAGCTGGTCAGAAAGAGGTGGTCTAAACTCAAACTGAGGGAGCCGGAGCAGTTAAGGAGCATTACCAGAATGCTCAAAAAAAGTAAGTACTTCTCCTGTGTCCATATTGTTGTATTTCACAACTTGCATGTTGCTCCATGTTGTTGATTTTTATACTCTTGTACACTCTAAAATTACATTTTAAAAAATTTAGTGGGCACAGTAAACGGTCGATATAGACACATCGTTTGCACACTACATATGATGATTTGGCAATATCCATGTTTTGTAAATTTTGGTAAAATGTCTGTTTAGATTCCCTAAATGTTATGACACAGTTGTCTAGATGATGTGTTTGTAACTAGAATGAAATGCAAACTTGAATCAATGTAAAGGAGAGGACACTCAGCAGCACAAAAAGGTCAATATTCCAGCTTTGTTAAGTTCAAAAATCTTGTCTTCAGCTTGGAACTGTGCCAAAACAGACAAATGTACCCCACTTGCAAGCAATGTTTCATATTCCTAGTTATGACTTCATATATGTGTGTGTTAAGTGTACCATTTGTTTCATTCTCATAGGGGAGAGAAGACTGGGAGGACACCACTCCTCGGAGCCCAGGAACCCCACACCTTCTAAAGAACCCCAACCTCCCCAACAAGCCCAACCTGAGGATGTGGAGGAAGTAGAAGTGGATAAAGGAGAGGTGGAGGAAGGAGAAGTGGAGGAAGGAGAAGTGGATGAGGTGGTGGAACTTGTCACTACAACAGGTCAGTATCTGTCACCACAGCTTCAGGTAAGAGATGTAGCATGCAGATTTTTTTTTATTTTTAGGGGATGAACATGTTGATGAAATTCCTTGATTCTCCAGTGATAGTGCCCGAAGAATCATCCAACAAATAATGGATTGTAGTACTCAACTGGACTTGATGAGGAAAAGGATGAATGCTATGGAGAATACATTCAAGGACATCATTGATGTGTTGGGGCGAATAGAATAAAACCTCAATTTTTTTGCAAATTTTTTTGTCACTTTTTTAGCACTTTTACTAAAAGACAAAATTTGAAGATGCACACAGTGGGTCAACATGTGCTATCTGCCATCACGGGATCTCCATGAACGTGTTTTGTGGGTGCAACCCCTTCCTCACAACTCAAGTAGGTGAAAGGAAGAAGGGGTTGCCCCCCCAAAACATGTCGATTGATCCCCCATGATGGCAGATAGCACATGTTGACAATAGGGATGAGGAAGAAATTAACCTATTTTACCCTCCAAAAAATTGTGTGCATCTTCAAATTTTGTCTTGTTTAGGGGTGACAACACTCCATCTTAGGAAGGGCAGATAGCCCTTTTTTGAAAAATCGAAGGTCTGAGATCTTGCCTTCAGCATGGATATGCAATTAGCGGACCTCCAGCTGTTGCAAAACTACAAGTCCCATCATGCCTCTGCCTCTGGGTGTCATGCTTGCTGCTGTCAGAGTCTCGCTATGCCTCATGGGACTTGTAGTTTGGCAACAGCTGGAGGTCCGCTAATTGCATATCCCTGGCCTAGAGGTTTACATTGTTGTATTTTGAGGTATGTTTAGGAGAATTTTTGTAATTTCATAACCACAAAAATTTGCCAGTTTAGGGCAAAACCAAAAAATGTGTTTAAAAAAAGTAGACACACCAAAAATGTTCTAAAGACCATGTGTGATTGTGCACAGAGTAAAAAACATGGAAATACCAAAAAAGCGTGGCTTCTATTTTTCCAATCCACTATAACCTTTTTTGTGTTTAGTTTTGTTGTTACCAGTGAAATGTTTGGTCTTTACTAAGGAAAATACACTTGGCACTACAAGTATACTTAGAAAAACTAACAGACAGCTAAAATAAAAACAAATAAAATATACAAAATGAAGGTTCAAATTATTTATTATTTTTTGGTGGAAATAGTAAAAAAGATCAAAGATTGGCTGGCAATGGAATGGCCCCCCTACCCATAGTCTACATAGTTCTGCCGGACTGCACAGGCACTTTTGGGGGGCAAGCCAGCACGAACATGTTCGAGGCCCGGCAGGGCATTGTCTGCTGCAAGTCCGGCCTCGGGGCCCAACTGTGGCCATATAAGTTGGTGATTGCTTGCGCAAATAATTGTGGAGAACACAGCAACAAAATCCGATATAGTTCAGTTTGTACTCCGCCATGTGAATACTTGTTAAAAATAGGCGGAACCGGCTGGCCATTATCCCGAAGGCATTCTCCACAACTTTTCAGGCTCTGGCCAGCCGGTTGTTGAAGACCCTCCTCTCCAGGGTGAGGGTCCTCTGGGGGAAAGGCCTGGAAGGAAGCTGGGGAATCAAACAAGAAATATCAATATTAGTACTTATGCAAATAACATTGCAAGCAGATTATACAAAAACATTCTTGGCCAACATCAGTATAACATTTTGTTGAAGTATTATTTGAAATTAAAAATCTAAAGAACAATTATCACATTGCTCACCCCCCTCTGATGGCCCATTGTTTTTCTTTTGGGGGGGCTAGATGAGTTTGGGACCCCCCAAAAAATCTAATTCGGGAAAATGTAGACTTTAGAAACCATTTGAGGGGGGTGGGGGAGCACTACAATGGAGCTGACAAAATACATTGCTAACAGACTAGGCTAGATGAGTTCGGGCACAGGAGAGCATGCTGGAGAGGTAAGTGAAGGGAAATATGCATGTAGGCCAAAAAAGGACTTACAAAAAAAACAGCATGCATGGGGACAAAGGGAACTTTCACAGCATATTACAATCATGGTAATTAGGGAAGGATGAAAGAAATACTATACATTATCATACATGAAATACATAGAATGTGATATTAAATGAGTAAACTTACCCTCATATAGTCATCCTGCAGTACTTGGATGATGGCAGAACAGGTCTCTGGGATTATGATGCCCAGAGCCTGGGGGGAGATGCCTGTCGTGAACTTCAGGTCCTGCAGACTTCTCCCTGTCACCAGGTAGCGTAAGGTGGCGATGAGCTTCTGCTCAGCACGTCCTGCCTGGTGATATAGGGGGACACCAAAGCCAACAGATGCTGAAAAACGGGGTCAGACATCCGAAGAAAATTCCTGTAGTACTCAGGATTATTCTCCATGATCTCCCGCAGCAAAGGCATGTGAGAGAATTGGTCCCGCTGGAGCAACCAATTCTTCGTCCATGAACACCTCCTCGCCCTGTTCATGGACTCGTCTTGGTCCAAGACCAGAAGACCAACAGAAACACAAAGATGATGCACAACACGATCTCTACGACAAGAACGTATCCGCAACATGGCTAGAAAACGGTCGTCTGATCAGAACGAACTAAACAGAACGCATTGAAGTACAGCAAGGCCTATGAAGAACGACCTGAAAATCAGAAACGAGTGGACAAGAACGCACTGAAAAACAGATACGACCTGACTACACGCCCTGAAAGACAAGATACGAACCCACAAGCACCAACTGAACCGCAGAAAACGATCTGAAAGCACAAAGTCTGAAAAGCGCGAATCGTCTCTTCCCAAACTTTTACTAACACGTGGCAACACGAGATTAGCAAAAGCAGCCCAAGGGGTGGCGCCATGAGAATTGAACTTCCCTTTTATACTGCCGTCGTACGTGTTGTACGTCACCGCGCTTTTAGACCGACGAGATTTTGGATTCACAGTGTGTATGCAACGAAAGCTTGACAAGAATCTCGTCCAGCTTGACAAGAAACCCGTCGAGAAAAACATCGTTTTTTTTCCGACGAGATTCTCGGTCGTGTGTACGAGGCTTTAGGGCAACGCACTGCGGACCTTGAATACAGAATGGATGACATTGAAACCAGCATAGCAACCCATGACAAAGAATTTGAGGTACTTAAAGAAGAAAATGTAGCAATGCAAACCCGTTTGGAGGACTTTGAGAACAGGGCTCGCCGATCAAATCTCCGTATAAGAGGTATACCGGAGTCAATCATTGATCTTCAATCAACCACAAATATTTGCAGACTTATCTCCAATAACAGTAGCTAAACAATGTGATATGAAACCTTTGCTCCTAAAATCTCCAACACCACGACATCCCGTATCAATGGGGATTTCCATTTTCAATTAGGTTCACCTATCAAGGAACAAAATACTCCATTAGATCCACTAAAGAACTAAAGAACACGCTACAAAAGCTTCAGCTTTACAATAAGCCATCGGCAAGCCCTCGACGCCGCACCCTTTCCAATTCTCCTCCAAATTCATCATACCCTGAATCTGATGGAAGCAGTCAAGCTACTTCAAAGAGAGGCCGTTTCAACTCTCCAATTTCTGACCAGCAGGACACAAAGGACTGATTTGACTGTGTAACTCACTATGCATCTTCTCCAAATCTCATGGTTAATCTAGCCATGCCTTAGTTCCCTTAAAATGTTCCTACAGTATCTACAAAGGATAAGTATCAGAACAATTAAAATCACCCTTCCAAATTTCCCTTTATTTCCCTCTTTATGTCTCTCTTCATCACAACATCCTATCTTTCCCCCCTCCTCCTAAAACCACCCTTATCAACACTCTCTTTTTCAAGTTGCCACGTCACATATCACCTACCTAGGAATTAAGATTGGGAAACTGCCCTCTTCTCTTTACCATCTTAACTACCCCCCTCTCTTTGGCAAAATCTCTCAGGAACTGTCTAACTGGATGGATCTCCCCTTATCGCTCTTGGGAAGGTGCCACCTTGTTAAAATGATCAGCTTTGCCAGACTATTGTATCCTTTGCAAACTATTCCACTATTGCTAAAACACAAAGATATATCGGCTCTCAACTCTAAAATTTCCAAATTCCTTTGGCATGGCAAAAGGCCACGTATAGATTTAGGAAACTGCACCTTCCCAGGAACAAGGGGGGTATTAGCCTGCCACATATTAGAATGTATAACCTTGCTTGTTTGATTAGGACTAGCCTCGACTGGGTGGCCCGCCAATCCCGTCACTCCAACTATGCACTAGAGTCTGAAATGGCACACCCTTACTCCCTGGTGGCCCTCCTGCATTGCAGGTGGAAATCTGTCCCCCTCCCACTTCAACATAATCTCCTTCTACGCGACACGGCCTTGGCCTGGGGGGAGACCAGAAAAATCCTTAAGCTCCCATCCTACATCTCCCCCCACCTTCCCATCAAGGGGAATCCTGGTTTTCTTCCTGGCATGCATAGCAAACCTTTTGAAATATGGCAGGAGCATGGCCTATCGAACTTATCCGCGCTCTGTGACCTCACAACCGGAAAGCCCTTTACATTCTCGACAGTGTCTACCCAATTCTCCTTACCTCCTTCCCATAGGTTTTACTACAATCAATGTGTCAGCTTTTTCTCCAGTACCTGCAAAGAACCATCCTTGAGATTTAAACCAAGTTTCTTAGATCGGTTGCTAAAGAATGGTCACTTCACTATCTCGGACATTTACAAGCCTCTTCTACATGACTCTTCCCCACCTCCCACATCATTTTCTATAGCCAACTGGAGCAAAGATTTCCCAGACCCTAACCTTATCGAAAAGATCCTGTCTGGCCTCCAAAGGGTTCGCCGTTTAACACCTAATGAAACGTGGAGGGAAACACAGCTAAAAATTGCTCACCGAGCATATATTTCCTTCCTCTCTCCCAAATCCAGGACGGAGGGAATTTCATGCCCCCTATGTTCGGTTACCAGACCTTCACTTTCTCACTGCTTTTGGTCCTGCTCCTTCATCTCCTCGTTATGGGATCAGGTTATTCTCTACATCTTCGAAGTCACGCTATTGACACCCCCCCCAAAGACCCTTTTCTCTTAATTTTTGGATATTGGGACCCCCTACTGCTACCGTGGTCATCCTCCTCATCTATAGCCGCATCCCCCAAAGGGGCGGCCCCAAACTCTCCCTCAAAGGAATGGATCCTGCTATGCCTACTCATCGCAAGGAGACTCATCCTCAGACATTGGATTTCACCTCAAAGTCCACCCATCTTCCAACTCAAAAAGGATTGTCTTAGTCTTCTATACAGAGAACGACTCCTCACGGACTTTAAAGACCCCAAATCCAGATCTAATTTTCTCAATAGATGGCAATTGTTCATCTCTTCAGCTCTATCTCCAGACGACCAACTGGATCTTCACACACTTTCCTTCTCATATGATGAGCCAATCCCTGAGGATCCGTAATCTGTAATCCGTAAAGTCATTCCTTGATATCATCTCTTTCAGTATTACTACACTTGGTGGACACTTTTTTTGGAGCCCCCATATGACGTTGCATCCCATTAAGCCCGCAAGTCTCTCTCCCCCCCCTGTGCCTTCCTGGTTGTATCCCCCCCGTCTATTAGCATTTTATCAGGGGTTAGCATTCCGATCCATCCAGTCTTCTGTCTTCTGCCTTATCTAGACTGTGTATTTGCCAGTGTACATTGAGCAGATAGATACTGTCTGATTTCACTGCTTCACAAATCTCGTTAGGTAGGGATTCCATGTGTCAAAAGACTGCTCTGCAACCCCACAACATTAGTTGTTTTTGTCTTTCTTTAATTACCTTCCTGTGTTCATCAACTGTTCAGTCTTGCTGACATATGTGCTACTTTCAGATCTTTGTTTGTTAGATCTCGTGCAGTTTCTGTAAAAATAACTGATAATAATCTGTAAATATGTCTTTATACTTTTTTCTTCCCCAATAAAAACATTTAAAAAAAAACACCCTTATTCCTCCCCCCCCCCCCATACCACTCCCCTTTCCTTCCCTTTGTACACCAAACAGAGACAGACATTACACCTTCAAAGTTTTGCGTATTTAAATTAATATTCTTGTCATTAACCCTATTTCTTTTCCAACTGAATTAATAATTTAATTACCCTCCACATTTACAACAACCCCGGGGCATTTTAATTCTATGAACGTAATAGAATTGAAATGCATCATATGTCGTCTCGAAACCTATTGTATTATTTGCTTATTTTCTGTTATTAATTAGGAATAGCTAGTTACTAATTTTAAGCATGTTTGTAGCTGGTTGCCTTGCCAAGTCTGGCTGTCTTAGTTTAATAAATCATTTTTTTCCCTTATTTTTTTAAATCATTTTAGCCGTGGGGAAGCCCAGGAGTGGTCACTGTGTCCCCATTTTTCTGTCCTAGGACTCTCCCTCACTGTGTTTATAGTGCAGGGGGCCTCCTCAGACAGACTTTGTGCCTCTGAGCTTGTGTCATTTTTGAGCTCAGAAAGCCAACTTTTTATTTTTTACTATGTATTTGATTGATGACTAGCACCTCCTTTTTTTTTCTTCTTTTTTTTTCAATTTCTTTATTTTTCCGTTTTTTTTCCAAATTATACAGAGTATTCCATTTCATGTACATACAGATAAAGAATTGAGTCTATCTCACATATTCCACATATAAATTCTTGAATCTCACATTACCGTAATTCGGTCGGTACTCTAACTTGCTTCCCGCAGACTATTCTATACTCCGGGCCAGGTAGAACCTACATAATTCTTATTCTAATTCCCCGTTCCTCCCAATACTGGTGGGAAACAAATAAAGAGCAGTGATGAGCCGAACACCCCCGGGTTCGGTTCGCACCAGAACCCGCGAACGGACCGAAAGTTTGCACGAACATTAGAACCCTATTAAATACAATGGATGCGAACGTTCGAATTCTAAAGTGCTAATAATAACGACTATTATGCATGTTATTGTCCTAAAAAGGGTTTGGGAACCCGGGTTCTGCACCAGGGGACATGTATCAATGCAAAAAGAAGTTTTAAAAACGGACGTTTTAAAAACGGACGTTTTAAAAACGGACGTTTTAAAAACGGACGTTTTTCGGGAGCAGTCATTTTAATGATGCATAAAGTGAAAAAAAAAAGTCAAATATTCCTTTAAATATCGTACCTGGGGGGTGTCTAAAGTATGCCTGCGAAGTGCCACGTGTTTCCCGTGTTTAGAACTGTCCCTGCAAAAAATGACATTTCTAAAGGAAAAAAAAAGCCATTTAAAACTGCTTGCGGCTTTAATGTAATGTCTGGTCCCGGTAATATGGATGAAAATCTTTAAGAAAAATGGCATAGCTACCCCACCACCCCCCCCACCCCAGCCCATTACCAGCCCCTTTGGGTCTTGTTTGGATATTAAGGGGAACCCCGCACACAAAATAAAAAAGGCCCTATATACTCTGAACAGCAGTATACAGGCGGTGTAAACAAGACCGGTGTAAACAAGACAGGGACTGTAGGTTTGTTCTTAAGTAGAATCTGTTTGTAATTTTGAACACGTACATTGTTTAAGTGTAGCTCCAGCCAAAAAATCTATTTTTAAGCTTTTTGGAAAACATAGGGAAGGGTTATCATCCCTGTAACATTTGTTTTGCTGTCTGTGCCCCTGTTCAGAACATTTCACCTCACTTTCCGTCCCAATGACAACTGTTTTTGAAATGTGGTGTTTTTATTGAAACAAGGATTGGTGATAAAGCATCAGTAGAGAGGAGACACCTTTCTCCCATATTAATTCTTACAGGAGAGAATTTTCCTTCCTAGGGGTAGATTTCCTCTCACTTCCTGTTGTCTTCTTCCGTTTGCAAGTAGGAGTCGTTTGTAAGTTGGATGTTTGAAAGTAGGGACCTGCCGTATATACTCTGCAGAAATTGGCCCCTTAGGTGTTGGTGTTGGCACAACACTGTAAGCACTCACAGTTACTCTTGGTGGGTGCTGGAACGCCCTGCTGTCAACTATTATATCAGGAATTGTAATTACATATAATTGTTGAACAGTGGTAGTAAAAATTGGGCCTTTGATGGTGGTGCTGGTGCCACAACACTGTAAGGCCTGACAGTTACTCTTGGTGGGCTCAGCAATGGGCCCTGCTGTGAATTATTAGATCAATAATTATAATTGCATGCCCCTGTTGAACAGGGGCTGAAAAATTGGGCCTTTGGTGGTGGTGGTGTTGACACAATACTGTAAGGCCTGACAGTTACTCTTGGTGGGCGCAGCAATGGGCCCTGCTGTGAATTATTAGATCAATAATTATAATTGCATGCCCCTGTTGAACAGGGGCTGAAAAATTGGGCCTTTGGTGGTGGTGGTGGTGGTGGTGGTGTTGACACAACACTGTAAGGCCTGACAGTTACTCTTGGTGGGTGCAGCAATGGGCCCTGCTGTGAATTATTAGATCAATAATTATAATTGCATGCCCCTGTTGAACAGGGGCTGAAAAATTGGGCCTTAGGCACTGGTGGCACAACACTGCAACCCCTCACAGATACTGTACTTGGAGCACAGCAATGAGCCCTGTTGCAAAGTATTGCATCAAAAATTGTAATTACACGCCCCTGTTAAACAGGGGCTGAAAAATTGGGCCTTAGGCACTGGTGGCACAACACTGCAACCCCTCACAGATACTGTACTTGGAGCACAGCAATGAGCCCTGTTGCAAAGTATTGCATCAAAAATTGTAATTACACGCCCCTGTTAAACAGGGGCTGAAAAATTGGGCCTTAGGCACTGGTGGCGGCACCCATAAACAAAAATGATCTTCCAAGCTATCATCATCAATCGGATCATTGAGGAGGAGGAGGATAGCCAGTCAACATAACAGCACAGGCACTCAGCATCAGCATCAGTCTTGAAGGGATGTGACATTTTAAAATCAATTAGTCTGTTATATCAGCATCAGGTGTGTGGTAGCTGGTGGTGATCCAAGACTGGTTCATCTTGATGAAAGTCAGTCGATCAACCGAGTCGGTGGACAGGCGCACCCTGTGATCCGTGACAAATCCTCCAGCAGCACTGAATGTGCGTTCTGAAAGAACGCTGGATGCAGGACAGGCCAGTAGCTCAATTGCATACTGTGCAAGCTCTGGCCAGTGATCCATCCTCAAGACCCAGTAAGCCAGAGGATTTTCGGTGGGGAAGGTGTCCAAGTCTGACCTTGCCCCTAGGTATTCCTGCACCATGTATATCAGACGCTGGCGATGGTTGCTGGAACCGATCATACTTTGGGGCTGCGGACTAAAGAATTGTCTGAATGCATCGGTCAGACGGCCACCTTCCCCACCGCTCCTTCTTTGACTGACCGAAGCCTCAGCAACTCGTTGTCCAGGACCAGGAGTTTGTAACCTCCCAGTCTCTGGGAACGCGTTGCACAGACCTTTCTGCAAGGCCTCCCGGAGTTGTCTCATCCTCTGCTCCCTCTGCAAAGGTAACATAAGGTCCGCAACCTTACCCTTGTACCGTGGATCAAGGAGAGTGGCCAGCCAGTAATGGTCCCTCTCCTTGATCCGAAGAATACGAGGATCCTTCCGCAGACTTTGCAGGATCAGGGAGGCCATGCAGCGTAGGTTAGCTGAGGCATTCAGTCCGGAGTCCTCTGGGTCACTAACTACGACATGATCCGCAGCCACCTCCTCCCAGCCACGTACAAGTCCACTGGTTTCTTGGGACTGTAAATCATCCCTAAAAGACTGCTGCTGATGATGCTGAGTGCCAGGCTCCACCTCCATGCTGACACAATCCTCCTCCTCCTCCTCCTCCTCCTCCTCTTCCTGTGTGATGGGTGGGACAGAAGGAACACTGTCTGGGTAAAGGGGGCCTTGAGAGGCAAGGAAGTCCTCCTCTTCCTGCCTCTGTTCTGCCTCAAGTGCCCTGTCCATTATTCCATGCAGCGTGTGCTCCAACAGGTGGACAAGAGGTACAGTGTCACTGATGCATGCACTGTCACTGCTCACCATCCTCGTGGCCTCCTCAAATGGTGCCAGGACAGTGCATGCATCCCTGATCATGCCTCACTGGCGTGGTGAAAAAAAAACAAGCTCCCCTGACCCTGTCCTGGTGCCGTAGTCGCACAGGTACTCATTGATGGCCCTCTGCTGCGTGTGCAGCCGCTGCAGCATGGCCAACGTTGAGTTCCACCTGGTGGGCATGTCACATATAAGGCGGTTCTTGGGCAGGTTCAACTCCTTTTGCAGCTCAGCCAGGCGAGCACTGGCATTATAAGATCTGCGGAAATGCACACAGACTTTCCTGGCCTGCCTCAGGACATCCTGTAAGCCCGGGTACCTGCCCAAGAACCGCTGCACCACCAGGTTAAAGACGTGAGCCGCACAGGGCACATGGGTCAGTTGTCCCTGTCGGAGGGCGGAGAGGAGGTTGGTGCCATTGTCGCAAACCACCATTCCTGGCTTAAGCTGGCGTGGCGTCAACCACCTCTCGGCCTGCCCCTGCAGAGCAGACAGGACCTCTGCCCCAGTGTGGCTCCTGTCCCCCAAACACACCAGCGCAAGCACGGCATGGCATCTTTTTGCCTGCGTACTTGGGTAGCCCCTTGAACGCCTACGGAGCACCGCTGGTTCCGAGGACAAAGCACAGGAAGAGGCCATGGAGGAAGAAGAAGAGGAGGGGGTGGAGGAGAGAGGTGTGTCACAACCAGTAGTAGCATTTTGGAGGCGTGGCAGTGGAACAACCTCCAACACTACTGCACCTTGTCCTGCATCCTTCCCAGCTGCCAAAAGAGTGACCCAATGGGCCGTGAAAGAAAGGTAACGTCCCTGTCCATGCCTGCTGGACCATGAGTAAGCGGTAATATGCACCTTACCGCTGACCGCCCTGTCCAGCGAGGCCAAGACATTGCCTTCCACATGCCGGTAGAGAGCCGGAATCGCCTTCCGTGAGAAAAAGTGGCATTTGGGAACCTGCCACTGAGGAACCGCACATTGCACAAACTCACGGAAGGGGGCCGAGTCTACCAACTGAAAAGGCAGCAGTTGAAGCGCTAGCAATTTAAGCCAAGCTAGCATTCAACCGCTGGGCATGTGGATGGCTGGGAGTGAACTTCTTTCGACGGTCCAGCAGCTGGGGCAGGGAAATTTGCCTGCTAGAATCGGACGTCGGTGTACTGCTAGCAGAGTGGCCGCAAGTACTTGGCTGTGACACACCTAATTCTACACCTTCATTCCTCTCAGTGCAGGTTTCAGAGAGGACTGAAGGTATAGTGGGGTTGGAGATCCCAGCTGATGCGGTGCAAGGAGAGGTCCGCTTTGTTCTTTGGTGTGGGTCTTTAAGGTAGGCTTGCCAATGAGCTGCATGGCAGGTCAACATATGTCTGGTCAAGCATGTGGTGCCCAAGCGGCTGATGTTTTGGCCACGCGATATACGCTTGAGACATATGTTGCAAACAGCAGCTGTGCGATCTGATGCACTCGCCTCAAAAAAGGCCCACACCAAAGAACTTTTTGAATGACGGGCAGAGGCAGCGCCCTGCACAGGCGGAGCTCTGCGGTGTGATTCCGTCGGTGTGCTGCCCTTACGCTGGCCACCCAAGGGCATCCTGCCTCGTTGGAGATCTGCCTCCTCCTCATCCTCCTCCTCCTCCTCCTCTCTCCTATTAGGCACCCACGTGGAGTCAGTGACCTCATCATCCCCTCCCTCCTCATCACTGGAGCCAATCTGGCAGTATGCTGCAGCTGCTGGAGCATGACTGCCAGATTGGTGTCCTTCTTGAGCATCCCCTCTCTCTGCTCTCACGCTACTGCCTTCCTCTAGCTGGGTATCATCATCAGATCCTTCGAAACGCTGGGCATCCTCCTGGAGCATGTACCCAACACTGTGCTCAAACAGTTCGGGGGACTCCTCAGGAGGAGGACATGGTGGGTCTAGGGAAGGAGTGACTGATGATGACATTGATACCAGGGAAGAGGACGCTTTGGCAGCTGCTTTGCCAGTACCCTGAGCCTGGGTGAGAGAGGATGAGGAGGATGAGGTGGGCTTGGTCATCCACTCTACCAAGTCTTCGGCATGATGTGGCTCAACATGTCCAGCTGCCGAAAAGAAGGACAAGCGTGTCCCATGGCCATGTGCTGATGACAATGCACCGCGTCCACGACCAGCACTGTTGCCCCCAGACACAGAGCCTGCTTGCCCTCTTTTATTGCCTCCTGACTGTCTGCCTCTCCTTGTTTGCCTTCCAGACATTTTAATGGATGGCCTGCAGGGAGATGGGAAAAACAGCAATAAGGGCTACCTTCAGGTGTATACTGTGCAGGAGGCTTAGCAACAATGACATTGACACTGTCCCCTGCCTATCCTTCTCTGTCCCTAAACACAAGGATTTGCAATATGCTTCAGCAAGATTGGTTTAGCACAGAATAGCACACTGACACTTTCCCCGAGTGTCCTTCTCTGTCCCTAATTTCAAGGATTTGAAATATGGTTCAGCAAGATTGGTTTAGCACAGAATAGCACACTGACACTTTCCCTGAGTGTCCTTCTCTGTCCCTAAACTCAAGGATTTGAAATATGGTTCAGCAAGATTGGTTTAGCACAGAATAGCACACTGACACTTTCCCTGAGTGTCCTTCTCTGTCCCTAAACTCAAGGATTTGAAATATGGTTCAGCAAGATTGGTTTAGTACAGAATAGCACACTGACACTTTCCCAGAGTGTCCTTCTCTGTCCCTAAACTCAAGGATTTGAAATATGGTTCAGTAAGATTGGTTTAGCACAGAATAGCACACTGACACTTTCCCTGAGTGTCCTTCTCTGTCCCTAAACTCAAGGATTTGAAATATGGTTCAGCAAGATTGGTTTAGCACAGAATAGCACACTGACACTTTCCCTCACTGTCCTTCTCTGTCCCTACAAACAAGGTTTAGCACAGAATAGCACACTGACACTTTCCCCGAGTGTCCTTCTCTGCCCCTAAACTCAAGGATTTGAAATATGGTTCAGCAAGATTGGTTTAGCACAGAATAGCACACTGACACTTTCCCCGAGTGTCCTTCTCTGTCCCTAAACTCAGGGATTTGAAATATGGTTCAGCAAGATTGGTTTAGCACAGAATAGCACACTGAAACTTTCCCCGAGTGTCCTTCTCTGTCCCTAAACTCAAGGATTCGAAATATGGTTCAGCAAGATTGGTTTAGCACAGAATAGCACACTGACACTTTCCCTGAGTGTCCTTCTCTGTCCCTAAACTCAAGGATTTGAAATATGGTTCAGCAAGATTGGTTTAGCACAGAATAGCACACTGACACTTTCCCCGAGTGTCCTTCTCTGTTCCTAAACTCAAGGATTTGAAATATGGTTCAGCAAGATTGGTTTAGCACAGAATAGCACACTGACACTTTCCCTGAGTGTCCTTCTCTGTCCCTAAACTCAAGGATTTGAAATATGGTTCAGCAAGATTGGTTTAGCACAGAATAGCACACTGACACTTTCCCCGAGTGTCCTTCTCTGTCCCTAAACTCAAGGATTTGAAATATGGTTCAGCAAGATTGGTTTAGCACAGAATAGCACACTGACACTTTCCCTGAGTGTCCTTCTCTGTCCCTAAACTCAAGGATTTGAAATATGGTTCAGCAAGATTGGTTTAGCACAGAATAGCACACTGACACTTTCCCTGAGTGTCCTTCTCTGTCCCTAAACTCAAGGATTTGAAATATGGTTCAGCAAGATTGGTTTAGCACAGAATAGCACACTGACACTTTCCCCGAGTGTCCTTCTCTGTCCCTAAACTCAAGGATTTGAAATATGGTTCAGCAAGATTGGTTTAGCACAGAATAGCACACTGACACTTTCCCTCACTGTCCTTCTCTGTCCCTACAAACAAGGTTTAGCACAGAATAGCACACTGACACTTTCCCCGAGTGTCCTTCTCTGTCCCTAAACTCAAGGATTTGAAATATGGTTCAGCAAGATTGGTTTAGCACAGAATAGCACACTGACACTTTCCCCGAGTGTCCTTCTCTGTCCCTAAACTCAAGGATTTGAAATATGGTTCAGCAAGATTGGTTTAGCACAGAATAGCACACTGACACTTTCCCTGAGTGTCCTTCTCTGTCCCTAAACTCAAGGATTTAAAATATGGTTCAGCAAGATTGGTTTAGCACAGAATAGCACACTGACACTTTCCCTGAGTGTCCTTCTCTGTCCCTAAACTCAAGGATTTGAAATATGGTTCAGCAAGATTGGTTTAGCACAGAATAGCACACTGACACTTTCCCCGAGTGTCCTTCTCTGTCCCTAAACTCAAGGATTTGAAATATGGTTCAGCAAGATTGGTTTAGCACAGAATAGCACACTGACACTTTCCCTGAGTGTCCTTCTCTGTCCCTAAACTCAAGGATTTGAAATATGGTTCAGCAAGATTGGTTTAGCACAGAATAGCACACTGACACTTTCCCTGAGTGTCCTTCTCTGTCCCTAAACTCAAGGATTTGAAATATGGTTCAGCAAGATTGGTTTAGCACAGAATAGCACACTGACACTTTCCCTGAGTGTCCTTCTCTGTCTCTAAACTCAAGGATTTGAAATATGCTTCAGCAAGATTGGTTTAGCACAGAATAGCACACTGACACTTTCCCTGAGTGTCCTTCTCTGTCCCTAAACTCAAGGATTTGAAATATGGTTCAGCAAGATTGGTTTAGCACAGAATAGCACACTGACACTTTCCCTGAGTGTCTTTCTCTGTCCCTAAACTCAAGGATCTGAAATATGGTTCAGCAAGATTGGTTTAGCACAGAATAGCACACTGACACTTTCCCCGAGTGTCCTTCTCTGTCCCTAAACTCAAGGATTTGAAATATGGTTCAGCAAGATTGGTTTAGCACAGAATAGCACACTGACACTTTCCCTGAGTGTCCTTCTCTGTCCCTAAACTCAAGGATTTGAAATATGGTTCAGCAAGATTGGTTTAGCACAGAATAGCACACTGACACTTTCCCTCACTGTCCTTCTCTGTCCCTACAAACAAGGTTTAGCACAGAATAACACACTGACACTTTCCCCGAGTGTCCTTCTCTGTTCCTAAACTCAAGGATTTGAAATATGGTTTAGCAAGATTGGTTTAGCACAGAATAGCACACTGACACTTTCCCTGAGTGTCCTTCTCTGTCCCTACAAACAAGATTTAGCACAGAATAGCACACTGACACTTTCCCTCACTGTCCTTCTCTGTCCCTACAAACAAGGTTTGGCACAGAATAGCACACTGACACTTTCCCTCACTGTCCTTCTCTGTCCCTACAAACAAGGTTTAGCACAAAATAGCACACTGACACTTTCCCTCACTGTCCTTCTCTGTTCCTACAAACAAGGTTTAGCACAGAATAACACACTGACAATCTCCCTACTTATCCTTCTCTGTCCCTAAACACAAGGAATCCAGGATTAGTAAGGAAAACAAATGACACTGTCCCTGCCTATGCTTCTCTTTCCCTGCTCCGGAACACACTACACAAGGCCGCCGCGCTGGCGGCCTTTTATAGTGTGGGGCATGTACTAAACCCCCTCAGCAATAATTGGCCACAGGCATCCTGCCTGTGGCCAATCATTGCTCTCCTCGCTGCCGGCGCTGTGATTGGCCAAGCATGCGGGGTCACAGTGCATGCTTGGCCAATCACAGCACCTGGATGACACTGCTTGTGATTGTGAAGGATGAAAAAGCTGGTAGCTTATTGAAGTGATGTGATAAGAGAGTGTAAATTGTAGAGTGGGTCTAAATTACTTATATTTATTTATTAAAAAAGCAAATATCATGTAGTATATTAGGTGATAATAATGTGGCAATAAATATAAAAGTATACATAGGAGTTATAGTAATTTGGTATGCTGAAAAATGTGGGCTATAAAAAACCTATACTCACTTCACAGAGCCTGTGAGTCTATAAGTCTTGATAGAAACATTAAGGTTGGGGACCCTTTAAAAGAAATGGTATATTATAACAGTTAAAAAATCAAGTAAAGGTATTGGGTTTTTGGGGTATTAGAAATTGTACTAGCTTAGAGCAATAGCCTGCCGGCTGCATGCTTACCTCTCAGGAAATCAGAAGTCGGGTGTGGTGTGCTTCACAGGAGGTCATCAGACACTTCCCATTGTGGTGTGTGATTTAAATACCCATCCTACCTGTCTGCTGATTTGCACTTGTAGTTTGCACTTGTATTGCAATGTGGATTTGCTTTTAGTAAAGAACCCCCACAATGTTCAGCTCCTGACTGTTGCAAATAGAATTTCTAATATTTTTTTAGTACTCTCATTATGCCCCCATCATTTTGCATTCATCTCCCAAACTTTTTTGCCCACTACTGTCTATTGCTATGTCAAACACTTTTTCTGGATTGACTAAATTTGTCCCCATCTTAACATCTACTGTATTTTACAGCATTAATTTTTTCGATATAAATGTTTAGAAAAGACTATACCTGGCTCCAGACGGACAGATCTGGGTCTTCATCCAGGATGGAAGGCTCCTCCTGATCCTGAGAAGGACCATCTTGGCTGGAGGGAAGGCTCGAGGGAAGGCTGGAAAGTGATTCCCTCTGTGTAATGTGGTCATTCAGAAAGGCCAACCTGTCGTAGTACCACAAATGTGGGACATATACCTTCCCTGCTGCTGCTCCTGACCTCTGAGAAGCCAGGACCCGATTGCACATAGTCCTATATGTGCCTCTCAAGGTCCCAATTTTTGTGTCCAGCTGCTCAATGGTTGCGTTGGGCATCCTTGTGTGCACAAATGGGAACAGGCTCTCCAACGCTGCTTTCCTTACCTCTTTTTTTTGTGGATCTGGTTTTTGGTCTCCCACAGAGTGGGAACCTCCCTTAACCGATCTATAAACTCGGCCAGAAAATCTTTTTCTAGAAAAGCATCCATTGTTTCTGCAAGACAAAACACCAGACAAAAATACAAATGTCAATCACACTCTAAACTCGAGTAATCTTTATGCCCATATATGCCTCTTCAATCTCTATGCAGTATAGGCCACTGATGTACTAAGTTAAAATCTTTTACCTTCGGTCTAATGTTCGGCGCTCTTAACTCCCTCCTCCGCACACAGAACGTAGGTACGTCACATGTGTGTTAGCTTTATATACACTACGCATGCGTGACACAGGTCGCCCGCCCATGACGTTCTTTCTCGACGTTTCCCCGCCCCTTCTCTTTCGGCGTGCAGGTGACATGGCGGAGTCACAGCAGGTGTCTGTGAATTCAGATATTTCTAACGAGGAGACAAGCCCGGAGCGGGAAACGTCACGAACAAGGAGGCGTTACAAGGCATCTAATATGACCTTTGATGAGATGGCGTAGATGGTGGCCATATTGAACAATTCTGATTATGATGCAAAGCATGGGCCGTATTCCCACCCTAATCTAAGGAAGGGCAAAATTATGAAGCAAATAGTGAAAAGTCTGAAGAAGAATTTCGGTGTGAAAAGATCAAAGGAGCTGGTCAGAAAGAGGTGGTCTGACCTCAAACTGAGGGAGCCGGAGCAGTTAAGGAGCATTACCAGAATGCTCAAAAAAAGTAAGTACTTCTCCTGTGTCCATATTGTTGTATTTCACAACTTGCATGTTGCTCCATGTTGTTGATTTTTATACTCTTGTACATTCTAAAATGACATTTTAAAAAATTTAGTGGGCACAGTAAACGGTCGATATAGACACATCGTTTGCACACTACATATGATGATTTGGCAATATCCATGTTTTGTAAATTTTGGTAAAATGTCTGTTTAGATTCCCTAAATGTTATGACACAGTTGTCTAGATGATGTGTTTGTAACTAGAATGAAATGAAAACTTGAATCAATGTAAAGGAGAGGACACTCAGCAGCACAAAAAGGTCAATATTCCAGCTTTGTTAAGTTCAAAAATCTTGTCTTCAGCTTGGAACTGTGCCAAAACAGACAAATGTACCCCACTTGCAAGCAATGTTTCATATTCCTAGTTATGACTTCATATATGTGTGTGTTAAGTGTACCATTTGTTTCATTCTCATAGGGGAGAGAAGACTGGGAGGACACCACTCCTCAGAGCCCAGGAACCCCACACCTTCTAAAGAACCCCAACCTCCCCAACAAGCCCAACCTGAGGATGTGGAGGAAGTAGAAGTGGATAAAGGAGAGGTGGAGGAAGGAGAAGTGGAGGAAGGAGAAGTGGATGAGGTGGTGGAACTTGTCACTACAACAGGTCAGTATCTGTCACCACAGCTTCAGGTAAGAGATGTAGCATGCAGATTTTTTTTTTTTTTAGGGGATGAACATGTTGATGAAATTCCTTGATTCTCCAGTGATAGTGCCCGAAGAATCATCCAACAAATAATGGATTGTAGTACTCAACTGGACTTGATGAGGAAAAGGATGAATGCTATGGAGAATACATTCAAGGACATCATTGATGTGTTGGGGCGAATAGAATAAAACCTCAATTTTTTTGCAAATTTTTTTGTCACTTTTTTAGCACTTTTACTAAAAGACAAAATTTGAAGATGCACACAGTGGGTCAACATGTGCTATCTGCCATCACGGGATCTCCATGAACGTGTTTTGTGGGTGCAACCCCTTCCTCACAACTCAAGTAGGTGAAAGGAAGAAGGGGTTTCCCCCCCAAAACATGTTGATTGATCCCCTATGATGGCGGATAGCACATGTTGACAATAGGGATGAGGAAGAAATTAACCTATTTTACCCTCCAAAAAATTGTGTGCATCTTCAAATTTTGTCTTGTTTAGGGGTGACAACACTCCATCTTAGGAAGGGCAGATAGCCCTTTTTTGAAAAATCGAAGGTCTGAGATCTTGCCTTCAGCATGGATATGCAATTAGCGGACCTCCAGCTGTTGCAAAACTACAAGTCCCATCATGCCTCTGCCTCTGGGTGTCATGCTTGCTGCTGTCAGAGTCTCGCTATGCCTCATGGGACTTGTAGTTTGGCAACAGCTGGAGGTCCGCTAATTGCATATCCCTGGCCTAGAGGTTTACATTGTTGTATTTTGAGGTATGTTTAGGAGAATTTTTGTAATTTCATAACCACAAAAATTTGCCAGTTTAGGGCAAAACCAAAAAATGTGTTTAAAAAAAGTAGACACACCAAAAATGTTCTAAAGACCATGTGTGATTGTGCACAGAGTAAAAAACATGGAAATACCAAAAAAGCGTGGCTTCTATTTTTCCAATCCACTATAACCTTTTTTGTGTATAGTTTTGTTGTTACCAGTGAAATGTTTGGTCTTTACTAAGGAAAATACACTTGGCACTACATGTATACTTAGAAAAACTAACAGACAGCTAAAATAAAAACAAAGAAAATATACAAAATGAAGGTTCAAATTATTTATTATTTTTTGGTGGAAATAGTAAAAAAGATCAAAGATTGGCTGGCAATGGAATGGCCCCCCTACCCATAGTCTACATAGTTCTGCCGGACTGCACAGGCACTTTTGGGTGGCAAGCCAGCACGAACATGTTCGAGGCCCGGCAGGGCATTGTCTGCTGCAAGTCCGGCCTCGGGGCCCAACTGTGGCCATATAAGTTGGCGATTGCTTGCGCAAATAATTGTGGAGAACACAGCAACAAAATACGATATAGTTCAGTTTGTACTCCGCCATGTGAATACTTGTTAAAAATAGGCGGAACCGGCTGGCCATTATCCCGAAGGCATTCTCCACAACTTTTCGGGCTCTGGCCAGCCGGTAGTTGAAGACCCTCCTCTCCGGGGTGAGGGTCCTCTGGGGGAAAGGCCTGGAAGGAAGCTGGGGAATCAAACAAGAAATATCAATATTAGTACTTATGCAAATAACATTGCAAGCAGATTATACAAAAACATTCTTGGCCAACATCAGTATAACATTTTGTTGAAGTATTATTTGAAATTAAAAATCTAAAGAACAATTATCACATTGCTCACCCCCCTCTGATGGCCCATTGTTTTTCTTTTGGGGGGGCTAGATGAGTTTGGGACCCCCCAAAAAATCTAATTCAGGAAAATGTAGACTTTAGAAACCATTTGAGGGGGTGGGGGAGCACTACAATGGAGCTGACAAAATACATTGCTAACAGACTAGGCTAGATGAGTTTGGGCACAGGAGAGCATGCTGGAGAGGTAAGTGAAGGGAAATATGCATGTAGGCCAAAAAAGGACTTACAAAAAAAACAGCATGCATGGGGACAAAGGGAACTTTCACAGCATATTACAATCATGGTAATTAGGGAAGGATGAAAGAAATACTATACATTATCATACATGAAATACATAGAATGTGATATTAAATGAGTAAACTTACCCTCATATAGTCATCCTGCAGTACTTGGATGATGGCAGAACAGGTCTCTGGGATTATGACGCCCAGAGCCTGGGGGGAGATGCCTGTCGTGAACTTCAGGTCCTGCAGACTTCTCCCTGTCGCCAGGTAGCGTAAGGTGGCGATGAGCTTCTGCTCAGCACGTCCTGCCTGGTGATATAGGGGGACACCAAAGCCAACAGATGCTGAAAAACGGGGTCAGACATCCGAAGAAAATTCCTGTAGTACTCAGGATTATTCTCCATGATCTACCGCAGCAAAGGCATGTGAGAGAATTGGTCCCGCTGGAGCAACCAATTCTTCGTCCATGAACTCCTCCTCGCCCTGTTCATGGACTCGTCTTGGTCCAAGACCAGAAGACCAACAGAAACACAAAGATGATGCACAACACGATCTCTACGACGAGAACATATCCGCAACATGGCTAGAAAACGGTCGTCTGATCAGAACGAACTAAACAGAACGCATTGAAGTACAGCAAGGCCTATGAAGAACGACCTGAAAATCAGAAACGAGTGGACAAGAACGCACTGAAAAACAGATACGACCTGACTACACGCCCTGAAAGACAAGATACGAACCCACAAGCACCAACTGAACCGCAGAAAACGATCTGAAAGCACAAAGTCTGAAAAGCGCGAATCGTCTCTTCCCAAACTTTTACTAACACATGGCAACACGAGATTAGCAAAAGCAGCCCAAGGGGTGGCGCCATGAGAATTGAACTTCCCTTTTATACTGCCGTCGTACGTGTTGTACGTCACCGCGCTTTTAGACCGACGAGATTTTGGATTCACAGTGTGTATGCAACGAAAGCTTGACAAGAATCTCGTCCAGCTTGACAAGAAACCCGTCGAGAAAAACATCGTTTTTTTTTCCGACGAGATTCTCGGTCGTGTGTACGAGGCTTTAGGGCAACGCACTGCGGACCTTGAATACAGAATGGATGACATTGAAACCAGCATAGCAACCCATGACAAAGAATTTGAGGTACTTAAAGAAGAAAATGTAGCAATGCAAACCCGTTTGGAGGACTTTGAGAACAGGGCTCGCCGATCAAATCTCCGTATAAGAGGTATACCGGAGTCAATCATTGATCTTCAATCAACCATGACAGCACTATTTCAGGAACTAACACCATCAATCCCAGTAGAAAGATTGGAAATGGACAGGATCCACAGAGCTTTGGCACCACGCAAAGCTGATGGCCCCCCTCGCGACATAATTGCTAAGTTCCATTTCATCCGCACTAAAGATCAAATTATGGCTGCAGCCAGACATAAAGAATCTCTTACTTTCCAAGGACATTCGTATCAAATATTTGCAGACTTATCTCCAATAACAGTAGCTAAACAATGTGATATGAAACCTTTGCTCCTAAAATCTCCAACACCACGACATCCCGTATCAATGGGGATTTCCATTTTCAATTAGGTTCACCTATCAAGGAACAAAATACTCCATTAGATCCACTAAAGAACTAAAGAACACGCTACAAAAGCTTCAGCTTTACAATAAGCCATCGGCAAGCCCTCGACGCCGCACCCTTTCCAATTCTCCTCCAAATTCATCATACCCTGAATCTGATGGAAGCAGTCAAGCTACTTCAAAGAGAGGCCGTTTCAACTCTCCAATTTCTGACCAGCAGGACACAAAGGACTGATTTGACTGTGTAACTCACTATGCATCTTCTCCAAATCTCATGGTTAATCTAGCCATGCCTTAGTTCCCTTAAAATGTTCCTACAGTATCTACAAAGGATAAGTATCAGAACAATTAAAATCACCCTTCCAAATTTCCCTTTATTTCCCTCTTTATGTCTCTCTTCATCACAACATCCTATCTTTCCCCCCTCCTCCTAAAACCACCCTTATCAACACTCTCTTTTTCAAGTTGCCACGTCACATATCACCTACCTAGGAATTAAGATTGGGAAACTGCCCTCTTCTCTTTACCATCTTAACTACCCCCCTCTCTTTGGCAAAATCTCTCAGGAACTGTCTAACTGGATGGATCTCCCCTTATCGCTCTTGGGAAGGTGCCACCTTGTTAAAATGATCAGCTTTGCCAGACTATTGTATCCTTTGCAAACTATTCCACTATTGCTAAAACACAAAGATATATCGGCTCTCAACTCTAAAATTTCCAAATTCCTTTGGCATGGCAAAAGGCCACGTATAGCTTTTAGGAAACTGCACCTTCCCAGGAACAAGGGGGGTATTAGCCTGCCACATATTAGAATGTATAACCTTGCTTGTTTGATTAGGACTAGCCTCGACTGGGTGGCCCGCCAATCCCGTCACTCCAACTATGCACTAGAGTCTGAAATGGCACACCCTTACTCCCTGGTGGCCCTCCTGCATTGCAGGTGGAAATCTGTCCCCCTCCCACTTCAACATAATCTCCTTCTACGCGACACGGCCTTGGCCTGGGGGGAGACCAGAAAAATCCTACATCTCCCCCCACCTTCCCATCAAGGGGAATCCTGGTTTTCTTCCTGGCATGCATAGCAAACCTTTTGAAATATGGCAGGAGCATGGCCTATCGAACTTATCCGCGCTCTGTGACCTCACAACCGGAAAGCCCTTTACATTCTCGACAGTGTCTACCCAATTCTCCTTACCTCCTTCCCATAGGTTTTACTACAATCAATGTGTCAGCTTTTTCTCCAGTACCTGCAAAGAACCATCCTTGAGATTTAAACCAAGTTTCTTAGATCGGTTGCTAAAGAATGGTCACTTCACTATCTCGGACATTTACAAGCCTCTTCTACATGACTCTTCCCCACCTCCCACATCATTTTCTATAGCCAACTGGAGCAAAGATTTCCCAGAACCTAACCTTATCGAAAAGATCCTGTCTGGCCTCCAAAGGGTTCTCCGTTTAACACCTAATGAAACGTGGAGGGAAACACAGCTAAAAATTGCTCACCGAGCATATATTTCCTTCCTCTCTCCCAAATCCAGGACGGAGGGAATTTCATGCCCCCAATGTTCGGTTACCAGACCTTCACTTTCTCACTGCTTTTGGTCCTGCTCCTTCATCTCCTCGTTTTGGGATCAGGTTATTCTCTACATCTTCGAAATCACGCTATTGACACCCCCCCAAAGACCCTTTTCTCTTAATTTTTGGATATTGGGACCCCCTACTGCTACCGTGGTCATCCTCCTCATCTATAGCCGCATCCCCCAAAGGGGCGGCCCCAAACTCTCCTTCAAAGGAATGGATCCTGCTATGCCTACTCATCGCAAGGAGACTCATCCTCAGACATTGGATTTCACCTCAAAGTCCACCCATCTTCCAACTCAAAAAGGATTGTCTTAGTCTTCTATATAGAGAACGACTCCTCACGGACTTTAAAGACCCCAAATCCAGATCTAATTTTCTCAATAGATGGCAATTGTTCATCTCTTCAGCTCTATCTCCAGACGACCAACTGGATCTTCACACACTTTCCTTCTCATATGATGAGCCAATCCCTGAGGATCCGTAATCTGTAATCCGTAAAGTCATTCCTTGATATCATCTCTTTCAGTATTACTACACTTGGTGGACACTTTTTTTGGAGCCCCCATATGACGTTGCATCCCATTAAGCCCGCAAGTCTCTCCCCCCCCCCTGTGCCTTCCTGGTTGTATCCCCCCTGTCTATTAGCATTTTATCAGGGGTTAGCATTCCGATCCATCCAGTCTTCTGTCTTCTGCCTTATCTAGACTGTGTATTTGCCAGTGTACATTGAGCAGATAGATACTGTCTGATTTCACTGCTTCACAAATCTCGTTAGGTAGGGATTCCATGTGTCAAAAGACTGCTCTGCAACCCCACAACGTTAGTTGTTTTTGTCTTTCTTTAATTACCTTCCTGTGTTCATCAACTGTTCAGTCTTGCTGACATATGTGCTACTTTCAGATCTTTGTTTGTTAGATCTCGTGCAGTTTCTGTAAAAATAACTGATAATAATCTGTAAATATGTCTTTATACTTTTTTCTTCCCCAATAAAAACATAAAAAAAAAACACCCTTATTCCTCCCCCCCCCCATACCACTCCCCTTTCCTTCCCTTTGTACACCAAACAGAGACAGACATTACACCTTCAAAGTTTTGCGTATTTAAATTAATATTCTTGTCATTAACCCTATTTCTTTTCCAACTGAATTAATAATTTAATTACCCTCCACATTTACAACAACCCCGGGGCATTTTAATTCTATGAACGTAATAGAATTGAAATGCATCATTTGTCGTCTCGAAACCTATTGTATTATTTGCTTATTTTCTGTTATTAATTAGGAATAGCTAGTTACTAATTTTAAGCATGTTTGTAGCTGGTTGCCTTGCCAAGTCTGGCTGTCTTAGTTTAATAAATCATTTTTTTCCCTTATTTTTTTGAATCATTTTAGCCGTGGGGAAGCCCAGGAGTGGTCACTGTGTCCCCATTTTTCTGTCCTAGGACTCTCCCTCACTGTGTTTATAGTGCAGGGGGCCTCCTCAGACAGACTTTGTGCCTCTGAGCTTGTGTCATTTTTGAGCTCAGAAAGCCAACTTTTTATTTTTTACTATGTATTTGAATTATTCCAATCTATTTGGATTGATGACTAGCACCTCCTTTTTTTTTCTTCTTTTTTTTTTCAATTTCTTTATTTTTCCGTTTTTTTTTTCCAAATTATACAGAGTATTCCATTTCATGTACATACAGATAAAGAATTGAGTCTATCTCACATATTCCACATATAAATTCTTGAATCTCACATTAGCGTAATTCGGTCGGTACTCTAACTTGCTTCCCGCAGACTATTCTATACTCCGGGCCAGGTAGAACCTACATAATTCTTATTCTAATTCCCCGTTCCTCCCAATACTGGTGGGAAACAAATAAAGAGCAGTGATGAGCCGAACACCCCCGGGTTCGGTTCGCACCAGAACCCGCGAACGGACCGAAAGTTCGCACGGACATTAGAACCCTATTAAATACAATGGATGCGAACGTTCGAATTCTAAAGTGCTAATTATAACGACTATTATGCATGTTATTGTCCTAAAAAGGGTTTGGGAACCCGGGTTCTGCACCAGGGGACATGTATCAATGCAAAAAGAAGTTTTAAAAACGGACGTTTTGAAAACGGACGTTTTTCGGGAGCAGTCATTTTAATGATGCATAAAGTGAAAAAAAAAGTCAAATATTCCTTTAAATATCGTACCTGGGGGGTGTCTAAAGTATGCCTGCGAAGTGCCACGTGTTTCCCGTGTTTAGAACTGTCCCTGCAAAAAATGACATTTCTAAAGGAAAAAAAAGCCATTTAAAACTGCTTGCGGCTTTAATGTAATGTCTGGTCCCGGTAATATGGATGAAAATCTTTAAGAAAAATGGCATAGCTACCCCACCACCCCCCCCCCCCTACCCCAGCCCATTACCAGCCCCTTTGGGTCTTGTTTGGATATTAAGGGGAACCCCGCACACAAAATAAAAAAGGCCCTATATACTCTGAACAGCAGTATACAGGCGGTGTAAACAAGACCGGTGTAAACAAGACAGGGACTGTAGGTTTGTTCTTAAGTAGAATCTGTTTGTAATTTTGAACACGTACATTGTTTAAGTGTAGCTCCAGCCAAAAAATCTATTTTTAAGCTTTTTGGAAAACATAGGGAAGGGTTATCATCCCTGTAACATTTGTTTTGCTGTCTGTGCCCCTGTTCAGAACATTTCACCTCACTTTCCGTCCCAATGACAACTGTTTTTGAAATGTGGTGTTTTTATTGAAACAAGGATTGGTGATAAAGCATCAGTAGAGAGGAGACACCTTTCTCCCATATTAATTCTTACAGGAGAGAATTTTCCTTCCTAGGGGTAGATTTCCTCTCACTTCCTGTTGTCTTCTTCCGTTTGCAAGTAGGAGTCGTTTGTAAGTTGGATGTTTGAAAGTAGGGACCTGCCGTATATACTCTGCAGAAATTGGCCCCTTAGGTGTTGGTGTTGGCACAACACTGTAAGCACTCACAGTTACTCTTGGTGGGTGCTGGAACGCCCTGCTGTCAACTATTATATCAGGAATTGTAATTACATATAATTGTTGAACAGTGGTAGTAAAAATTGGGCCTTTGATGGTGGTGCTGGTGCCACAACACTGTAAGGCCTGACAGTTACTCTTGGTGGGCTCAGCAATGGGCCCTGCTGTGAATTATTAGATCAATAATTATAATTGCATGCCCCTGTTGAACAGGGGCTGAAAAATTGGGCCTTTGGTGGTGGTGGTAGTGGTGGTGGTGTTGACACAACACTGTAAGGCCTGACAGTTACTCTTGGTGGGCGCAGCAATGGGCCCTGCTGTGAATTATTAGATCAATAATTATAATTGCATGCCCCTGTTGAACAGGGGCTGAAAAATTGGGCCTTTGGTGGTGGTGGTGGTGGTGGTGGTGTTGACACAACACTGTAAGGCCTGACAGTTACTCTTGGTGGGCGCAGCAATGGGCCCTGCTGTGAATTATTAGATCAATAATTATAATTGCATGCCCCTGTTGAACAGGGGCTGAAAAATTGGGCCTTTGGTGGTGGTGGTGGTGGTGGTGGTGTTGACACAACACTGTAAGGCCTGACAGTTACTCTTGGTGGGCGCAGCAATGGGCCCTGCTGTGAATTATTAGATCAATAATTATAATTGCATGCCCCTGTTGAACAGGGGCTGAAAAATTGGGCCTTAGGCACTGGTGGCACAACACTGCAACCCCTCACAGATACTGTACTTGGAGCACAGCAATGAGCCCTGTTGCAAAGTATTGCATCAAAAATTGTAATTACACGCCCCTGTTAAACAGGGGCTGAAAAATTGGGCCTTAGGCACTGGTGGCACAACACTGCAACCCCTCACAGATACTGTACTTGGAGCACAGAAATGAGCCCTGTTGCAAAGTATTGCATCAAAAATTGTAATTACACGCCCCTGTTAAACAGGGGCTGAAAAATTGGGCCTTAGGCACTGGTGGCGGCACCCATAAACAAAAATGATCTTCCAAGCTATCATCATCAATCGGATCATTGAGGAGGAGGAGGATAGCCAGTCAACATAACAGCACAGGCACTCAGCATCAGCATCAGTCTTGAAGGGATGTGACATTTTAAAATCAATTAGTCTGTTATATCAGCATCAGGTGTGTGGTAGCTGGTGGTGATCCAAGACTGGTTCATCTTGATGAAAGTCAGTCGATCAACCGAGTCGGTGGACAGGCGCACCCTGTGATCCGAGACAAATCCTCCAGCAGCACTGAATGTGCGTTCTGAAAGAACGCTGGATGCAGGGCAGGCCAGTAGCTCAATTGCATACTGTGCAAGCTCTGGCCAGTGATCCATCCTCAAGACCCAGTAAGCCAGAGGATTTTCCGTGGGGAAGGTGTCCAAGTCTGACCTTGCCCCTAGGTATTCCTGCACCATGTATATCAGACGCTGGCGATGGTTGCTGGAACCGATCATACTTTGGGGCTGCGGACTAAAGAATTGTCTGAACGCATCGGTCAGACGGCCACCTTCCCCACCGCTCCTTCTTTGACTGACCGAAGCCTCAGCAACTCGTTGTCCAGGACCAGGAGTTTGTAACCTCCCAGTCTCTGGGAACGCGTTGCACAGACCTTTCTGCAAGGCCTCCCGGAGTTGTCTCATCCTCTGCTCCCTCTGCAAAGGTAACATAAGGTCCGCAACCTTACCCTTGTACCGTGAATCAAGGAGAGTGGCCAGCCAGTAATGGTCCCTCTCCTTGATCCAAAGAATACGAGGATCCTTCCGCAGACTTTGCAGGATCAGGGAGGCCATGCAGCGTAGGTTAGCTGAGGCATTCAGTCCGGAGTCCTCTGGGTCACTAACTACGACATGATCCGCAGCCACCTCCTCCCAGCCACGTACAAGTCCACTGGTTTCTTGGGACTGTAAATCATCCCTAAAAGACTGCTGCTGATGATGCTGAGTGTCAGGCTCCACCTCCATGCTGACACAATCCTCCTCCTCCTCCTCCTCCTCCTCTTCCTGTGCGATGGGTGGGACAGAAGGAACACTGTCTGGGTAAAGGGGGCCTTGAGAGTCAAGGAAGTCCTCCTCTTCCTGCCTCTGTTCTGCCTCAAGTGCCCTGTCCATTATTCCATGCAGCGTGTGCTCCAACAGGTGGACAAGAGGTACAGTGTCACTGATGCATGCACTGTCACTGCTCACCATCCTCGAGGCCTCCTCAAATGGTGCCAGGACAGTGCATGCATCCCTGATCATGCCCCACTGGCGTGGTGAAAAAAAACCAAGCTCCCCTGACCCTGTCCTGCTGCCGTAGTCGCACAGGTACTCATTGATGGCCCTCTGCTGCGTGTGCAGCCGCTGCAGCATGGCCAACGTTGAGTTCCACCTGGTGGGCATGTCACATATAAGGCGGTTCTTGGGCAGGTTCAACTCCTTTTGCAGCTCAGCCAGGCGAGCACTGGCATTATAAGATCTGCGGAAATGCACACAGACTTTCCTGGCCTGCCTCAGGACATCCTGTAAGCCCGGGTACCTGCCCAAGAACCGCTGCACCACCAGGTTAAAGACGTGAGCCACACAGGGCACATGGGTCAGTTGTCCCTGTCGGAGGGCGGAGAGGAGGTTGGTGCCATTGTCGCAAACCACCATTCCTGGCTTAAGCTGGGGTGGCGTCAACCACCTCTCGGCCTGCCCCTGCAGAGCAGACAGGACCTCTGCCCCAGTGTGGCTCCTGTCCCCCAAACACACCAGCGCAAGCACGGCATGGCATCTTTTTGCCTGCGTACTTGCGTAGCCCCTTGAACGCCTACGGAGCACCGCTGGTTCCGAGGACAAAGCACAGGAAGAGGCCATGGAGGAAGAAGAAGAGGAGGGGGTGGAGGAGAGAGGTGTGTCACAACCAGTAGTAGCATTTTGGAGGCGTGGCGGTGGAACAACCTCCAACACTACTGCACCTTGTCCTGCATCCTTCCCAGCTGCCAAAAGAGTGACCCAATGGGCCGTGAAAGAAAGGTAACGTCCCTGTCCATGCCTGCTGGACCATGAGTCAGCGGTAATATGCACCTTACCGCTGACCGCCCTGTCCAGCGAGGCCAAGACATTGCCTTCCACATGCCGGTAGAGAGCCGGAATCGCCTTCCGTGAGAAAAAGTGGCATTTGGGAACCTGCCACTGAGGAACCGCACATTGCACAAACTCACGGAAGGGGGCCGAGTCTACCAACTGAAAAGGCAGCAGTTGAAGCGCTAGCAATTTAGCCAAGCTAGCATTCAACCGCTGGGCATGTGGATGGCTGGGAGTGAACTTCTTTCGACGGTCCAGCAGCTGGGGCAGGGAAATTTGCCTGCTAGAATCGGACGTCGGTGTACTGCTAGCAGAGTGGTCGCAAGTACTTGGCTGTGACACACCTAATTCTACACCTTCATTCCTCTCAGTGCAGGTTTCAGAGAGGACTGAAGGTATAGTGGGGTTGGAGAGATCCCAGCTGATGCGGTGCAAGGAGAGGTCCGCTTTGTTCTTTGGTGTGGGTCTTTAAGGTAGGCTTGCCAATGAGCTGCATGGCAGGTCAACATATGTCTGGTCAAGCATGTGGTGCCCAAGCGGCTGATGTTTTGGCCACGCGATATACGCTTGAGACATATGTTGCAAACAGCAGCTGTGCGATCTGATGCACTCGCCTCAAAAAAGGCCCACACCAAAGAACTTTTTGAATGACGGGCAGAGACAGCGCCCTGCACAGGCGGAGCTCTGCGGTGTGATTCCGTCGGTGTGCTGCCCTTACGCTGGCCACCCAAGGGCATCCTGCCTCGTTGGAGATGTGCCTCCTCCTCATCCTCCTCCTCCTCCTCCTCTCTCCTATTAGGCACCCACGTGGAGTCAGTGACCTCATCATCCCCTCCCTCCTCATCACTGGAGCCAATCTGGCAGTATGCTGCAGCTGCTGGAGCATGACTGCCAGATTGGTGTCCTTCTTGAGCATCCCCTCTCTCTGCTCTCACGCTACTGCCTTCCTCTAGCTGGGTATCATCATCAGATCCTTCGAAACGCTGGGCATCCTCCTGGAGCATGTACCCAACACTGTGCTCAAACAGTTCGGGGGACTCCTCAGGAGGAGGACATGGTGGGTCTAGGGAAGGAGTGACTGATGATGACATTGATACCAGGGAAGAGGACGCTTTGGCAGCTGCTTTGCCAGTACCCTGAGCCTGGGTGAGAGAGGATGAGGAGGATGAGGTGGGCTTGGTCATCCACTCTACCAAGTCTTCGGCATGATGTGGCTCAACATGTCCAGCTGCCGAAAAGAAGGACAAGCGTGTCCCATGGCCATGTGCTGATGACAATGCACCGCGTCCACGACCAGCACTGTTGCCCCCAGACACAGAGCCTGCTTGCCCTCTTTTATTGCCTCCTGACTGTCTGCCTCTCCTTGTTTGCCTTCCAGACATTTTAATGGATGGCCTGCAGGGAGATGGGAAAAACAGCAATAAGGGCTACCTTCAGGTGTATACTGTGCAGGAGGCTTAGCAACAATGACACTGACACTGTCCCCTGCCTATCCTTCTCTGTCCCTAAACACAAGGATTTGCAATATGCTTCAGCAAGATTGGTTTAGCACAGAATAGCACACTGACACTTTCCCCGAGTGTCCTTCTCTGTCCCTAAACTCAAGGATTTGAAATATGGTTCAGCAAGATTGGTTTAGCACAGAATAACACACTGACACTTTCCCTGAGTGTCCTTCTCTGTCCCTAAACTCAAGGATTTGAAATATGGTTCAGCAAGATTGGTTTAGCACAGAATAGCACACTGACACTTTCCCTGAGTGTCCTTCTCTGTCCCTAAACTCAAGGATTTGAAATATGGTTCAGCAAGATTGGTTTAGCACAGAATAGCACAGTGACAATTTCCCCGAGTGTCCTTCTCTGTCCCTAAACTCAAGGATTTGAAATATGGTTCAGTAAGATTGGTTTAGCACAGAATAGCACACTGACACTTTCCCTGAGTGTCCTTCTCTGTCCCTAAACTCAAGGATTTGAAATATGGTTCAGCAAGATTGGTTTAGCACAGAATAGCACACTGACACTTTCCCTCACTGTCCTTCTCTGTCCCTACAAACAAGGTTTAGCACAGAATTGCACACTGACACTTTCCCCGAGTGTCCTTCTCTGTCCCTAAACTCAAGGATTTGAAATATGGTTCAGCAAGATTGGTTTAGCACAGAATAGCACACTGACACTTTCCCCGAGTGTCCTTCTCTGTTCCTAAACTCAAGGATTTGAAATATGGTTCAGCAAGATTGGTTTAGCACAGAATAGCACACTGAAACTTTCCCCGAGTGTCCTTCTCTGTCTCTAAACTCAAGGATTCGAAATATGGTTCAGCAAGATTGGTTTAGCACAGAATAGCACACTGACACTTTCCCTGAGTGTCCTTCTCTGTCCCTAAACTCAAGGATTTGAAATATGGTTCAGCAAGATTGGTTTAGCACAGAATAGCACACTGACACTTTCCCTCACTGTCCTTCTCTTTCCCTACAAACAAAGTTTAGCACAGAATAGCACACTGACACTTTCCCCGAGTGTCCTTCTCTGTTCCTAAACTCAAGGATTTGAAATATGGTTCAGCAAGATTGGTTTAGCACAGAATAGCACACTGACACTTTCCCTGAGTGTCCTTCTCTGTCCCTACAAACAAGATTTAGCACAGAATAGCACACTGACACTTTCCCTCACTGTCCTTCTCTGTCCCTACAAACAAGGTTTAGCACAGACTAGCACACTGACACTTTCCCTCACTGTCCTTCTCTGTCCCTACAAACAAGGTTTAGCACAAAATAGCACACTGACACTTTCCCTCACTGTCCTTCTCTGTCCCTACAAACAAGGTTTAGCACAGAATAACACTGTCCCTAAACTCAAGGATTTGAAATATGCTTCAGCAAGATTGGTTTAGCACAGAATAGCACACTGACACTTTCCCTGAGTGTCCTTCTCTGTCCCTAAACTCAAGGATTTGAAATATGGTTCAGCAAGATTGGTTTAGCACAGAATAGCACACTGACACTTTCCCTGAGTGTCCTTCTCTGTCCCTAAACTCAAGGATTTGAAATATGGTTCAGCAAGATTGGTTTAGCACAGAATAGCACACTGACAATTTCCCCTAGTGTCCTTCACTGTCCCTAAACTCAAGGATTTGAAATATGGTTCAGCAAGATTGGTTTAGCACAGAATAGCACACTGACACTTTCCCTCACTGTCCTTCTCTGTCCCTACAAACAAGGTTTAGCACAGAATAGCACACTGACACTTTCCCCGAGTGTACTTCTCTGTCCCTAAACTCAAGGATTTGAAATATGGTTCAGCAAGATTGGTTTAGCACAGAATAGCACACTGACACTTTCCCCGAGTGTCCTTCTCTGTCCCTAAACTCAAGGATTTGAAATATGCTTCAGCAAGATTGGTTTAGCACAGAATAGCACACTGACACTTTCCCTGAGTGTCCTTCTCAGTCCCTAAACTCAAGGATTTGAAATATGGTTCAGCAAGATTGGTTTAGCACAGAATAGCACACTGACACTTTCCCTGAGTGTCCTTCTCTGTCCCTAAACTCAAGGATTTGAAATATGGTTCAGCAAGATTGGTTTAGCACAGAATAGCACACTGACACTTTCCCCGAGTGTCCTTCTCTGTCCCTAAACTCAAGGATTTGAAATATGGTTCAGCAAGATTGGTTTAGCACAGAATAGCACACTGACACTTTCCCTCACTGTCCTTCTCTGTCCCTACAAACAAGGTTTAGCACAGAATAGCACACTGACACTTTCCCCGAGTGTCCTTCTCTGTCCCTAAACTCAAGGATTTTAAATATGGTTCAGCAAGATTGGTTTAGCACAGAATAGCACACTGACACTTTCCCCGAGTGTCCTTCTCTGTCCCTAAACTCAAGGATTTGAAATATGCTTCAGCAAGATTGGTTTAGCACAGAATAGCACACTGACACTTTCCCTGAGTGTCCTTCTCTGTCCCTAAACTCAAGGATTTGAAATATGGTTCAGCAAGATTGGTTTAGCACAGAATAGCACACTGACACTTTCCCTGAGTGTTCTTCTCTGTCCCTAAACTCAAGGATTTGAAATATGGTTCAGCAAGATTGGTTTAGCACAGAATAGCACACTGACACTTTCCCCGAGTGTCCTTCTCTGTCCCTAAACTCAAGGATTTGAAATATGGTTCAGCAAGATTGGTTTAGCACAGAATAGCACACTGACACTTTCCCTGAGTGTCCTTCTCTATCCCTATACTCAAGGATTTGAAATATGGTTCAGCAAGATTGGTTTAGCACAGAATAGCACACTGACACTTTCCCTCACTGTCCTTCTCTGTCCCTACAAACAAGGTTTAGCACAGAATAACACACTGACACTTTCCCCGAGTGTCCTTCTCTGTTCCTAAACTCAAGGATTCGAAATATGGTTCAGCAAGATTGGTTTAGCACAGAATAGCACACTGACACTTTCCCTGAGTGTCCTTCTCTGTCCCTACAAACAAGATTTAGCACAGAATAGCACACTGACACTTTCCCTCACTGTCCTTCTCTGTCCCTACAAACAAGGTTTAGCACAGAATAGCACACTGACACTTTCCCTCACTGTCCTTCTCTGTCCCTACAAACAAGGTTTAGCACAAAATAGCACACTGACACTTTCCCTCACTGTCCTTCTCTGTCCCTACAAACAAGGTTTAGCACAGAATAACACACTGACACTCTCCCTACCTATCCTTCTCTGTCCCTAAACACAAGGAATCCAGGATTAGTAAAGAAAAAAAATGACACTGCTGGCGGCCTTTTATAGTGTGGGGCGTGTACTAAACCCACTCAGCAATAATTGGCCACAGGCATCCTGCCTGTGGCCAATCATTGCTCTCCTCGCTGCCGGCGCTGTGATTGGCCAAGCATGCGGGGTCACAGTGCATGCTTGGCCAATCACAGCGCCTGGATGACACTGTGATGGCGTAGTGCATTGTGGGCCGTTCGCGTCACTCGAATTTGGCGCGAACGGCCCAAATCGTTCGATATTCGATGAACGATCGAACAGCCGATGTTTGAGTCGAACCTATGTTCGACTCGAACACCGAGCTCATCCCTAATAAAGAGTAATAAATCATGAACTAAAACAAAAAAGCCAGAACAGGGTTTAAAAGGAGTCAGGAACAAAGAGCAATATTTGCTCCATTCATCCCTTCCTCCTACAGCCTGGGGCGACACTCCCCACAGGTTCCGTTTCCTTATATCCAAATACTTAATCCCCTCCTTCCTACTTATAATTCCCTTTGACTCTCCTTCCTATTTTCCTACCCTCCCCACCCCAATCCCCCCAAAAAAAAAAAAACCCACCCCACCCTCCCCAAACCCCTCCCCCCTGTTCCCTCGACTCCCTCCCTCCCCCCCATTCCCCCCGCCGCCTATCCCTTATTTTTTTGAATAATTTTAGCCGTGGGGAAGCCCAGGAGTGGTCACTGTGTCCCCATTTTTCTGTCCTAGGACTCTCCCTCACTGTATTTATAGTGCAGGGGGCCCCCTCAGACAGACTTTGTGCCTCTGAGCTTGTGTCATTTTTGAGCTCAGAAAGCCAACTTTTTATTTTTTACTATGTATTTGAATTATTCCAATCTATTTAGATTGATAACTAGCACCTCCTTTTTTTTCTTCTATCCTATTATTCTTATTCTTTCTCCATCTTCCTCTCTTACTCCGGATTAAATCTGGTATCACAATTTATATTTGTTATGTATTGCTATATTCTTCTTAAGATGTTTATATGGCTCCCTTGAATGTACTTACCTTAAATACACAAGGTCTAAATATACCTCATAAACGTACTAAAGTTTTCAGGACACTTTCTGCATTAAAAGCACACATAGGGGCTGATTTACTAATAACAGTGCGCTGCGCTGGTTCTAACCTTAATTGGTGCGCCAGATAACTCCTTCACTTGGCGCAGGAACCAGCGGCGCACTGTTATAGTAAATACAAATGTCAGCGGCGCTCTATTGAAAATGAATGGTTCCCTATGGGAGCCCATTGATTTGAATAGAGGTCGCCCGGGAAGTCAGATGAAGCGTATCCGACTCGCGGGGCGACTCGTGTGCCGGCTGACACAGGGACAGCGCGACTTTGCCAGGCAACTTGGGCACGACCTGAGCGCGTGAAGCAGCCGCTCAAGTCGTGTCCTAGAGGCGACTAGCTGGCCAAGAATGTCTCCAGCGCGATGGCATCGCGCTGGTTCTCTGCAGACTCGCTGTCCCGTGTTTGGTATGAATCATGAAGGGGAACTCCACGCCGAATTTTAATGAAAAAAACGGCATGGGGGTTCCCCTCCAGGAGCATACCAGGCCCTTAGGTCTGGTATGGATTTTAAGGGGAACCCCTAAGCCGAAAAAAACGGCGTGGGGGTCCCCCCGAAATCCATACCAGACCCTTAGGTCTGGTATGGATTTAAAGGGAAACCCCCTAAGCCCAAAAAACGGCGTGGGGTCCCCCCCAAAATCCATACCAGACCCTTATCCGAGCACGCAACCTGGCAGGCCGCAGGGGAAGAGGGGGGACGAGGGCGGCCCCCCTCCCTCCTGAACCGTACCAGGCCGCATGCCCTCAACATGGGGGGGTGGGTGCTTTGGGCAGGGGTGCGACCTGCGGCCCCCCCACCCCAAAGCACTCTGCCCCCATGTTGATGGGGACAAGGGCCTCTTTCCGACAACCCTGGCCGTTGGTTGTCGGGGTCTGCGGGCGGCGGGCTTTTCGGAATCCGGGAGCCCCCTTTAATAAGGGGGCCCCCAGATCCCGGCCCCCCACCCTATGTGAATGAGTATGGGGTACATCGTACCCCTACCCATTCACCTGGTGGCAAAAAAAGGTAATAAAAAACACAACACAGGTTTTTAAAGTAATTTATTAGGCAGCTCCGGGGGTCTTCCTGCCGGGCGCCCCGCTATCTTCTTCCAGCTCTTTTGCTAGCGGGGTCCCGGGCTTCCTCGTCGTCTTCGGGGGTCTTCCTGCCTAGCGCCCCGCTATCTTCTTCCAGCTCTTTTGCTAGCGGGGTGCCCGGGCTTCGTCGTCGCCTTCTTCTGACTTCGGGGGTCTCTTGTTCTGTTCTTCGGTTCTTTTCCCGCTCTCCGGTGTCTTCTCCACGATCTCCGGTTCTTTCTGCCTTCTGCCGGGCGCCCCGCTATCTTCTGCCAGCTCTTTTGCTAGCGGGGGCCGGTCTTCTTCGTCGCCTTCTTCCCTCTTCTCTTCGCCCGATGTTGCCTCGTCGCTGTCCACCGCTGCAATGATCTGTCCGAGCAGCGGTGCCACTTTTATTGGCATGGGGCGTGGTCACCGGCTGATGCCACCGCTGACTCCGCCCCCGTATGATGTCACAGTCCCGGGGAATGATGGGACTGTGACGTGAAACGGGGGCGGGGTCAGTGGTGGCATCAGCCAGTGACCACGCCCCATGCCAATATAAGTGGCACCGCTGCTCGGACAGAGCATTGTAGCGGCAGACAGCGACGAGGCAACATCGGGCGAAGAGAAGAGGGAAGGAGGCGACGAAGAAGACCGGCCCCCGCTAGCAAAAGAGCTAGAAGAAGATAGCGGGGCACCCGGCAGAAGGCAGAAAGAACCGGAGATCGTGGAGAAGGCACCGGAGAGTGGGAGAAGAACCGGAGATCATGGAGAAGGCACCGGAGAGCGGGAGAAGAACCGGAGAACAGAACAAGAGACCCCTGCCAGGGTTGTCGGGAAGAGGCCCTTGTCCCCATCAACATGGGGGCAGGGTGCTTTGGGGTGGGGGGGCCGCAGGTCGCCCCCCTTCCCTGCCCCAAAGCACCAAACCCCCCATGTTGAGGGCACGCGGCCTGGTACAGTTCAGGAGGGAGGGGGGCCGCTCTCTCGTCCCCCCCTCTTCCCCTGCGGCCTGCCAGGTTGAGTGCTCGGATAAAGGGTCTGGTGTGTATTTTTAGGGGACCCCATGCAATTTTTTTGTTGTTTTTGGCGCGGGGTTCCCCTTAAAATACATGCCAGACCTGAAGGGCCTGGTATGGATTCTGGGCAGACCCCCACGCCATTTTTCTTTCATTTTGGGGGGTCCCCTTTGAATCCATACTAGACCCAAGGGCCTGGTAAGGACCTGGGGGGGGGACCCCACGCTGTTTTTCTTCTATTTTTTTTTTTTTTGAACCGGCATTTTTTTTTTTACATTTCCTTTAACAACCAGCTATAAACAGGTAAAACACAAAATCGCCGCAAAATTGCAGTACTTGCGTTTTGGATGCGGGTCCATTGAATTCTATTACATCCAAAACACTGTTTTTGGCCTGGCAAAAAAAATCTGCAGTTGCGTTTAAAATCGTTTTTCACAAAGCCTAAAAATGCCTTCAGACGCCAAAGATTTCCACGTTTCAGACGCGGTACCAGCGTTTAGCCGCATTTTAGTTTAGAAGCATCTTTAAAGGTGACCTATTTTTTTACATTGATAAACTCCAAATTTATGGCAAATGAGGAAAAAACATAAAATATATATATACCTATATATATATATATATATATATATATATATATATATAAATGAAATTGCTTCCATTGCATTGTGGACAATCCACAACTTGGGGCAGCTGACGTGGCAAGTGGACAATCCACATCTTGTGGCAAGTGATGTGGCAAGTGACACGCTAAATACAACTACACTGCTGCTCTCAGCTGCTGATATCACTCTGGTCTCACAAAATAGCTAAAATCGTAAATAATACTGTTTTTGGAGCTTAGGGCGGCTCCTTATCATATACACGCAAATGTGGTAAAACACGGTATGCAAACGCCACAAAGCGCGCCTTTCTAAACGCCACTTTCAACCTTAGTTCTGAACACTTTGCACCAGCGTCCCGTCTACATGGGGCCTAAAAACGCCTATGCCATTTACAGCTCAAAAACGCCATGTGGCCATGAGGCCATAGGCTAACATGGAGAGATGTTTTTAAGCTGCAAAAAACGCTCAAACAAGCGGCTTGAAAAACGTCCGTGTGCATGTAGCCTTATATTAACCACTTGCGCACTGCCCAGACCAAGTTTCACATTTCAGCGCTGATGCACTTTCAATGACAATTGCGCACTTATACAACACTGTAACCCAATGAAAATGTATTATTTCTTGGCACACAAATAGAGCTTGCTTTTGGTGCTATTTGATCACCTTTGTGTTTTTTTTTTTTTTATAAATACAAAAGACCGAGTTAAAAAAAAAAAAATGATATTTTAACCACTTCAGCACTGGGCCTATTCTGGCACTTCTCTCCTTCATGTAAAAATCATAAATTTATGGCTATAAAATTACTTCAAAACACCAAACATTATATATGTTTTTGGAGCAGACACCCTAGGGAATAAGATGGCGGTCATTGCAAATTTTTATCTTGCTCGGTATTTGCGCAATAAATTTTCAAACGCCTTTTTTTTTGCAAAAAATATTACAAAACAGTAAAGTTAGGCCAATTTTTGGTATAATGTGAAAGATGTTGTTATGCTGAGTAAATAGATACCTAACACGTCACGCTTTAAAATTGCGCACACTCATGGAATGACACCAAACTTCAGTAATTAAAAATCTCCCTAGGCGATGCTTTAATTTTTTTTACACGCTACCATTTTGGCATTACAGAGGAGGTCTAGTGCTAGAATTGTTGCACTCGTTCTAACGCACGCAGCAATAACTCACATGTGTGGTTTGAACGGCGTTTACATATGTGGGCGGGACTTACGTGTGTGTTCGCTTCTGAGCGCGAGCTACCAGGGACATGGGCGTTTTTTCTTATTTTTGCTTATTTTTTTATTTAGTTTTTTTAATTTTTTGTATTTATTACTCTTTTTTTAACATTTTTTTTTTTGGATCACTTTTATTCCTATGACAAGGAATGTAAACATCCCTTATAATAGGAATGTGTGTGACAGGTCCTCTTTATGGAGAGATGCGGGGTCAATAAGACCCCACATCTCTCCTCCAGGCTGGAAAGCATGATATTGGTCAAAAAAAATCACCAATCTCATGCTGACAGCCGAGATCACGGCTTGGTTAACATACAGGAACACGGCGTGATGTCATAACGTTGCGCCCGGGCCTCCGACGGTCATAGAGATGACTGGTGACCATCTGGTCACCAGTCATCTCCAAATCGTTCTCCGAGCCCAAGATGGCACGGGAGAGCCCGGAGAAGCACCGGATGGCGGCAAGAGGGGGGGGGACGTCCCCTCCTGCCGCCTATAATAACGATCAAGTGGCGGAACTGCCACTATGATCATTTTTATTGTGCACAGAATCGCCGGCTGAAAATAATGATATCTGAATGATGCCTGCAACTGCAGGCATCATTCAGATGTCACCGCACAAAGCCAAGGATGTCATTTGACGGTGAGCGGTAGGAAACTGGTTAATATTTTTAAAAAAGGTAATTTTTCTTCTTCATTGATGTACACTGATGAGACTGCACTGATGGGCACTGGTGGCAAGGGTGGGCACTGAGAGGTGGCATTGCTAGTTGGCACTGGTGGGCAGTGAGAAGTGGCACTGCTAGGTGGCAATGATAGTTGGCAGTGATGGGCACTGATAGGGAGCACTGCTAGGTGCCACTGATTGGCACCAGTGGTGGGCATTGATAGGTGGCACTGGCAGGGGCTACTGATTGTGACAGATGATGCAGAATTGCCTCTTCCTCTTCGGGCCCCATGTCCCTTGCACATAAGCCGGTGATTGCCTTTTTTTTATGCTCACGCTGTCAGCACAAGGAGAAAACAAAAACCATTACCCAGCTTTTGTTTACATCACATGATCAGCTGTCATTTGCTGACAGCTGATCACATGGTAAAGGGCAGGGATCGGCCCCTTACTCGGATCTGTCATCACCCGAGCCTCAGTGACTCAGTGACCACAGCGCGCGCGCACAAAGGGGAGGACGTTTGATGGACTCCCGGCAATTGAGGACCATGCTGTGGCCGTCGATCAGTTATAGCGCTGATCTCAAGTGATTAAAGAGGGTCTAAATGGGCCATTGACATGCATCACAATTCAACTTAGGAATGTGTCTTTGAAAAGTTAAACTAAATAATTTGGTCACTTTATCCTTCCCAAAAATTCACTTCCTGTCACATAGCCACACAGGAAGTGAGGGAAAATCCCTAACAATGTCTTTCCTTGGGGACACACAGGTCAATCTAAATACTTTCCCAATTATGTACATTGCACTCCAGCATATTGCAGGGTACACAACAAATTATTAGGTAGTTTGGACTTTGGGGTTTATTTACTAAAGGCAAATCTACTTTGCACTACAAGTGCACTTGCTGTATATCTGAGGGGGACATGCAAGCAAAAAAAAAAAACACCATCTTTGCTTTTACATGATTGTAACATCCAATCACCAGTACTTTCCCTCAGATGTTCAGCAGCTACACTTTTACTGCAGAGTGGATTTGTCTTTACTAAACCCCAAACTATACAATGATTTGGGGTGTACACAACAAAGTGCTAGAGTGCAATTTGCTTAATGGGGACACTAGTTAGATTGATCTGTGTGTCCCCAAGAAAAGACATTGGTAGGGTTTTACCTTCACTTCCTGTTAGCTGTGTGACAGGAAGTGAAGCCAATTTTAAGAAAAGGAGACACAAAGGCCAAACTAAAAAAATAAAAAATAAAACACACACGCAGGGGTTCTAACACTTACTTTGTTTCCCTCAAAATGCCCACAATTAGAATTGTATTGCCTTGAGCTATTTTTAAGTGCAGTGCTCTAAATCAGTGCTTCTCAAGTACCCCCAACAGGCCATGTTTGCAGGTTTTCCTTCATCTTGCACATGTGCTTTAAATCACAGTCAATGGTTTTGATTTTTGGACAGCAATTCTTGATAAGATAAATTCACAAAACATGTCCCTGTTGGGGGTACTTGAGGACTGAGGCTGAGAATCACTGCAGTAAAAAAGGAAAATTGAATACTTACCGCTCTGTATTTTTCATTTCCTGGTGACGCTCCATGGCAGCACACAATACATGCATATGCTAGCATGAAGGCACCAGATTAGACAAATCACACCTGTTTTGTTTTGACATGCCAATCAGCTGTCACATTTGTTGCAAAGAAAACACAAAACAAACATCAAAACTTTGCATCAAAATTTTATTGGTCCACAAAACAAAAGGGAAGGCAAAATAAAAAACATGGTCAATTTGAAACAGTTACAGACTCAACATCTTGAGAAATTTTTGGCCAAAAAAAATGCAGCACAGACAATTAAATCAAAGTGAACAAACAACACACATTAACAACATCAGAATTATTTCAGAGGAACATTTTCCCCACACAAAAAAATCCAATCCACAAAAGTTAACCAATCACCTGTTTTGCAAAGACATAACAAATAAAATACATGTGTTACAAACTGGATAAGGACACCAACATGTACATTTTGCCCCCCACACACACACACGCACTTGCCTCTTCTCAGGGCAAGCGAACGAATGTTCCCTCTGAGCTTTATATAACATATGTTTGTGTGCTAATGAGGCAATTGAAAACACATGCACAGTCCATGAAACATCCAAAATGCAAGTTTTAAAGTTTGAAATTCAAAGTGGCTACACCTGTTAAGGATGTCCTTCAATTACTAACCCATAAAAACTCTCTCTGAGTGAGCATGCCCAGAAATATCCAGGTGCTGTTCACACACAAAAAGCACCCCCAAAGGGGCGTGGTCCAGACATGGCTGAGTGAGGACACGCTGTTTTGAGCTCCCGGACCTCCATCCCTGCCCCGATTAGCAGCGGCTAACTGATAGCTCATAGCACGGCATGAATATAGGCAGTAAATATGGGACAAGATCCGCACTGAAGAAGACCACCACCGGCAGCCCTCAAACCGATATTCAGCAGTATTTTACCTCGAGGACGCAAGCTCCGGCCAGGATAACATCACGCAGCACAGGGAATACCGCTGCCGCGAGATCAACCCCTCTCTCTCGAGTACTTCCGGATCAGATAGCAGAGCGGGGAGTGCGATACAAGATACGGCTATGCTGAGAGCCGCCCCCCCGAAGGAGGGAGACGGGGATGATATCGAGGGGGACATACGTACCCTGCTGAATGCACTCCCCACACGCCAGGACATGGAAGCACTCCCCACACGCCAGGATATCGAAGCTTTGATTATGCGAGTGGAGGAAGCACATCGCAAGGAGATGGATGTGGTAAGGACAGATATTAAAGTCTTGACGGAGAGGGTGGATGAGAGAGAGGGTGCAGTGGTTTCTCTGGAGCAGCGGGTCGGGGCCATAGAAAAAAAACTGTTGGTGCAGACAGATATAATGGTGGATTTTCAACTTCACATAGAAGTTTTAGAAGATAGAAGTCGCCGGAATAATTTACGGCTCAGGGGCCTTTTGGAAACAGCAGAGACGGATACAGAAGATCTTGGGAAATTGGTGGAACTAATATTCCGGAAGATTATGAAGCTTCCTCAGTTGACAGTGGAGCTAGACAGTGTACATAGAGCTCTGGGCCCCAGACCTAAAAACCCGACGAGACCTAGGGACGTAGTATGCCGCCTACATAATTTTCAGCAAAAGGAGCAGATATTAAAAGCAGCATGGGAGTTGGGTGATATTGAACATGAGGGAACCCAGATCAAAATACTATCAGACTTATCCAGAGCCACCTTACAGCGTAGAACTTGGTTGCGCCCGATCCTGAACATAGCAAGAGATAAGGGGTTCACATATAGGTGGGGATACCCTTTAACGGTTACGTTTTGTAAAGCATCAGCTTTATTTACATTACGGACACCAGATGATTTGCCGGATTTCTTTGCTTTCTTGAATGAACCACCTATCAAAATTCAAAATTGGTTACTGCCTATTACATATACAGGGGGCTATTTAGGAACTTCACTTACATTTAAACAAGGACAAAGGAGGAATCCGCATATAGTCCAACAGCAACCTCCTAGACAGAGATCCCAGCCCCAAGAGGGAGATCTAAATCAACAGAAGGGATCTAGCCCTGGAATTAAGGACAAGATAGCTGATAAAGGCACCGGAATGGACACTATTGGTTTACTATGAGCAACCTCAGGGTCTATGAAACTTGATAAGACTGTACTTTTCTCCTTCTCTATTAGTTTAAGAAACTCCCACATTAAGACATTAAGATATGCACTATGATACACATATGTGGATATTGGAGAGGAAGAAGTTGGGCTGTAGCGCTATAGGGCGCATTGAGGTTGTTGGTAGTATGTTAATATAGAAGTAAGGTGGAACAGGTAGGGGAGACATTTAGAGTAGTTAGATTGGAGGTACAGCCTTTAGTAATAAAGCTTGGGGATTGTGGAGGGTTGATATACGGAATTCAATCAGGTTTTTGGATTCCTTTCTCTTTTTTTTCCCCCTTCCCCCCTTTCCTTTTTTTTTCCCCCTCTTGGAGATATGAATTCTTTCTCTATTCCCCTACCATGTACCATCGAGATAAAGAGGGGGGAGGGGAGGAGAAGGGGGGAAGAGAGGATGGGGGAGTATTTACCTCCTAGAATATAGGATTGTTAGGCCTCCTTTAAGGGAGGCAAATTTGGGAGCTTGGAATCTGATGGTTGAGCCCCTTTTCGGGGAGATTTTCCCCCTTTTTTTTATTTTTATTTTTTATTTTTTATATATACATATTTTTACATATATTCACCACGATATAATATGCACATGTTCATACAAGTAGGGGTTCCCTCCATATTTTTCTTTGGAACCCCCTTCTCAGATTGTTTCTTTTTTTTTTGTTTTTTGTTTTCTTTGGTTTGGTCCTATGTAATATGGACATGACACATTGGAAGCACTTATCTGTAAGGAAGAGATCAGTGTGGTGTTCCTTTTTTTTTTGGGAGGAACAATATAGTATACATTTTCTTTTTTTTTCTTTATCACAGGTAACACTACATAGAGGAGTGGGTGTGGGTGGGGATGGGGATGCACTACCTATTTGGAAAGTATTGGGTTTTTGTTTTTTTTCCCCTAGAGGGGGTTCCCCCATCTCTCCCCCAGCCTCCCTAGGGAGAGGAGGGGGGAGAGAGGGGTAAGAGTAGAAGCTTGGAAATGAGCAACATTAACAGTCTACTCGGAGTGGGGGAGGAGTGGAGGAGGGAGGGGAGGAGAGAAAGGGGAAGGTTGAAGGGGATCCTTTATGACTTATTATGATTAATTTGGTAGTCCTTAGAAGAGGGGAGGGAGCAAGGGGGGGAGGGGGGAGGGAGGGAGAATGTGTTAGCTGTGTAGTAGATTGGGGGTTGGGGGTAGGGGAGGGGGAGGAGGGGGAGAGGCAACTAGCAGAGGGAAGAAAGAATTTTCCCCCAGTGTAGAGGGACTTTATTGAGGATTGTATTTTACAAAGTAGGGATCTTGAGGAGATATCATATATTGACTGTAAATACTATGAAGTACTATGAAGTTTATATCCCTATGTAATATCATTGAGTCAGAAATGGAATGATGAATGATGAATATAATTAATAATGAAGTTACTGATGGCATTTGCCTCTCCCTTCTCGTCGTACCCCCCTCCCTTTTTCCCTTCTTCCCCTCCCAGATATTGGGAATTTGGGGAGGGATGGGGGTCTTTGGAGAGCTCTAGTTCTGTCCATGTCTGGCCTATATTCCCAAATAGATTGACGCTCAAATACTGTTTATTCGGTGAGCGTCTTGTTTTATAGTGATAAACAACTATTAATTGTAGATACAGGGGTTTTTTTTTCCTCCATCTGTAAGATATGGAGACCCTGGAGGTGCTTTCGCTTAATGCCAAAGGGCTAAATACGCCGGAGAAAAGACGGGTACTCTTACATGATTTGCAGCGTCTGAAAACGGACGTTGCATTCATACAAGAGACACATTTTAGAGATGATAAAATACCAATCTTAAAAAGTCATCTATTCCCAACGGTCTATCACTCTACGAATCAATTGGCTAAATCTAAGGGGGTTTCCATTCTGATCTCAGGGAGAATACCCTGGTCCTGTATAGATGTAGTTAGGGACGTGACAGGTCGTTTTTTGTTTGTAAAAGGCAAGGTGGGAGAGGTAGGGGTAACGTTAGCAACCCTATATGCTCCTAATGAGCATCAGGAGATTTTTTTAGGTAAAGTGCTTAAGCGACTGATGGAGTTCTCTGAAGGACACTTGATCTTAGGAGGAGATTTTAATATATCACTAGATCCAACAGTAGATACTACCCTAGGGTCATCATCAATCTCCCTCAGTAGGCGAAATCATATTTTTCAAATTCTCCATAGAAATCAACTGGTGGACATTTGGCGCCTGCTCCATCCTACGGAAAGAGACTATACTTTCTATTCTAATCCTCATAAATCATATTCACGAATAGATTATTTCCTTGTCCCACATGCCCAATTGCATTCAATACAGAAGGCTGACATAGGCTTAATTACGTGGTCAGACCATGCACCTATAATAATGTCATATGTCCTAGGGGACCCCATGATGACTCGGTCAAAACAGTGGAGATTGAACAAAAGCCTCCTACAGGATCAAAGTATCCTGCAGGAGGTTATTAAGGAATTAGGATTCTACTTCGCCACAAATGATACCCTAGATTGCGACCCAGGCATTGTTTGGGAAGCTCATAAGGCGGTCATTTGTGGGGTATTAATTAAGCAGGGGGCCAGGATAAAAAGGAAACGTACAGAACAGCTAAAGCTACTTCTTGAAGAATTAGCCATATTGGAGGCTCGACATAAACGGATACAATCTCCCTCTCTAGAGAGGGATCTTGGTAATAAACGGACACAAATTTCAGAACTCCTTTTTTTTAAAGCCAAAGCGACAATACAGGTCTGTAAGAGATTCTCATATGAGTCTGGAGACAAATGCGGGAGATTATTGGCTAGGACTCTACGGGAGCAGAAACTAAAGAATTATATCCCATGTATCATCTCACCTAACCAAGGTAGGGCTACGAAACCAAAAGAAATAGCACAGAAATTTCAGGAATTCTATGAGTCTCTTTATAACATAAAGAGAAAGCCTTCCACACAGGAGCAGATAGACTCATATCTTGTATCATCAGCCATGCCCCATCTAACAGAGGAAGATAGGGATGATCTTGAAAAACCCATAACTATGGAAGAATTACAAAAAGTAGTAAGCTCTACTAAATTAGGTAAAGCACCAGGACCGGATGGCCTGACGGCCCAATATTACAAAAATACTCCTTCCATCCTTAGCTCAATATATGCTTAAGTTATTTAACGCACTAGGATCATCAGCAAGATTGGCCCAAGATACTTTGCTAGCCCATATCTCGGTTATTTTAAAAGAGGGAAAAGACCCAACTTCCTGTGAAAGCTATAGACCGATCTCGTTGCTGAATCTTGATCTTAAGCTTTTCACAAAAATTTTAGCAAATAGGATTCAAAAGTACATCCCTAATTTGATACATTTGGATCAGGTGGGATTTGTGCCTACACGAGAAGCACGGGATAATACCACAAAAGTTATCAACCTATTACAGATAGTAAACGCAACGCAGCTACAATGTGTCTTTTTGAACACGGACGCGGAGAAGGCCTTTGACAGGGTAAGTTGGAGTTTTATGTTATCGGTTTTACGACATGGAGGTTTCGGAAGTAAGATGCTACAATGGATCTCTTCTATTTATTCGTGCCCAAGGGCCCAGGTGCGGGCTAATGGCATATTATCGGAGACCTTTCCAATCTTAAATGGGACACGACAGGGGTGCCCCCTGTCGCCACTCCTATTTGCCCTGTCACTGGAACCGCTTCTGTGTACAATACGTTCAAATCAGGACGTTGCCGGAGTGCATATAGGTAACTTGGAAAGTAAAATCTCGGCTTATGCCGATGATATAATATTTTCGTTGACGAACCCTTTGATTACGATCCCTAATTTAATGAGGGAATTTGAGAAATTTGGTGGCCTGTCCAACCTTCGTATTAACTTCGATAAATCAGAGGCAATGGGACTTAATTTACCACAAACGTTGGCTGCGCAATTGGAGCAAAATTTTAAGTTTAAGTGGACTAATAAAGCACTAACATATTTGGGCACTCTTATCCCGTTGAATACAGCTAAGATTTACGAGCTAAACTTTCCCCCACTGTTGCAAAAAATTAAGACACTACTAAATAAGTGGAATGCTGGTTTATACACATGGTTAGGACGTTGTAACATCATTAAGATGAGCATTCTCCCTAAATTTTTATATTTATTACAAGCCCTACCGGTGTATATCCCGCCCATTTATTTTAAACAGAGCCAGAGATTAATTTTTGACTTTATTTGGGCAAGCAAACATCCCCGGTTGCAAAGGAAGCAATTAATGCTTCCTAAAAGAAATGGGGGATTGGCGGTACCAGAGTTAAAGAGATACTATCAAGCAATACACTTGAGTAGAGTCATTGATTGGAACAGACATAGAGATTTTAAGATGTGGGTCCAGATTGAGCAGAGTCAAATATCAGTACCGCTAGGTAGAATTCCATGGTGCTTTCCCTTTGTACCTAGAGAGGTGACTAATCACCCCTTAATAGGAAACACAGTGAAACTTTGTTCTAAAATTCTCCCTATGGTTGGCATAACTCTTACCACGTCCCCCCTATATCCAATATTGGGGAATCCTTTGTTTACACCAGGCTATGAGGATGTGGCATTTAGACACCTGGTGAATAAGGGAAGTATACAAGCATTTAATTTTATAAAGGGAGGAGTTTGGTTGACAATTGGAGAATTAATTGAACAAAGAGGGGACTTTAGATTAAAGTTCTGGAATGCTGTACAGATCACCCATTTCCTTAGCACTCTCCCACCTTCGGGACTATTTGATAGATCATTTAACAGATTTGAGAAATTATATGTAGAGGAAGGGAAAATGTCACATACCCTATCGACTACCTATGAAATACTGACGATATTGCCCGAAACCCAGTCTCTGAAATGTGTTCAGGACTGGGAAAGGGAATTGGGAGAGTCCTTCAGTTTGGAACAGCTACAGCATATTTTTAGGTTTACACATGAATCCTCTATATGTGTTAAAGTACAACAAACGAATTTTAAGATCCTTACCAGGTGGTATAGAACACCAGTGAGTTTAAAAAAAATCTATCCTGACACTTCAGACTTGTGCCGGAGATGCCAGGTGGACAAAGGTACTATGCTACATATTTTCTGGAGCTGTCCCAAACTGAGAGATTTCTGGAGGGAGGTTAGACGAATTCTTCAAATCTGTTCAGACCAAAGCATACCGGAGGACCCAGCGTTCTTCTTATTACATGCGAACCAGATAACAGGGAAGGAATACAGAGAATCTAGCATAGGCCACTTGTTAGATGCCGCTAAAGCGTGCATACCCTTGAAATGGAAATCATTAATACCGCCGACGATAGGAATGTGGATACGTAAAGTTAAACAAATAAGCCAATTAGAGGACCTAGTGCTTACTGCACGTCACCAGCAGGAATGCTATTCCAGGACTTGGTCTTCTTGGAATGCTTTCCTAGCTTCAGAAGAGGGAAGAACCCTCCTTGATAAAAATTAGGATAATCAGGGGGGAAGCATGGAAGTTCTTATTTAGTTGATCCGATGGCATTGGGGGAAGCACCAGGGGGTCTCCTAAGGGGAAGTTTCCCCATAATAGGTCCTTTTTTTTTGTTTGGGGTTTTGTTCAATTGTTGTTAGTTTTGTCTCGCTGAATTAATAGACTATAAATATAACTAAGAGATGGAGATGGATCTGGGGATAGATAAGATTGAAAAGAGGGGGGCAGGGAGAGGAGATGCTTGATTATTAATTTGGGGCCGAGAGGAGCATTGCTCCTTTTCTTTTTTTTTTTTTTCCTTTCTGTTTCTAGGCTTTAAAATTAAGAAGGCTAAATGGAGGGGATTTAATAACTCCCCTGGTATTGATATATATATGCTTTGTTACCCTCCCCCTGGCTTATTTGGAACATCTATTTGGTTATGTGAGGCCAGTTTTGTGATACGTTTATATGTTTAAATAAAAATGTATAAATTAAAAAAAAAAAAAAAAAAAAAAGCACCCCCAAAAAAAAAACGAACTGGCTGGGCATGTGCAGAACAACACCAATGCAGCTAGCAAAAAATACCCCCCCCCTTCCTCCCCCCATCCAAAATAAAGCACATCATCCAGCATGCTACAAAATTAGAGATGGGACAATTATCCCCCCCCCACCAACAAATACCATTGCAGTCTATGGGAACTGACTTGTTAATTTTGCTAGTCCCCACTTGGCTGGCTTATCTTCTAGTTATTGGCCTTAAAATGGGGGCCCAGGTCCCACCCTAAGGGACATATATCAATGTCACCAATTTGGAAAACACCAAAAACAAAACAAAGAGAAGTGCCTTTAAATATGCCAAATTGCTTAAGGGCCATTTCACACCACATGCAGTGCATTGCGTTTTTTATGCATCCAAAATGCATGGAAAGTTGGTTATATGGTTCTAAATGGCAGTTTTTGTTCTAGTGCGTTCCAGTTCTCCCAAAAAAGTAGAACATGCTGCATTTTACCTGCACTGGACTGTACTGGAACGCAGCAAAACGCATCATAAATTCACTGGAACGGACCGGAACACACCTAAATGCACCAAAAACGCACTGGAACACACTTGTCCTTATCTATGGTTAATAAAAAAGAGGGGTGAAAAAAAAGCACTGGACTGCATCAAAAACGTACCAAAAATGCACTGGAACGCATGAAAAACGTGCATGCAGAAAAGCACCTGGAACGCATCCGGATTGCGTTTCTATGGTGTGAACTGGCCCTAGTTCACACTATAGAAACGCAGTCTGGGTGCGTTCCAGGTGCTTTTCTGCATGCGCATTTTTGACACATTCCAGTGCATTTTTGATGCGTTTTTGATGCAGTCCAGTGTTTTTTCCCCCTCTTTTCACTTAGGACAAGTGTGTTGCAGTGCGTCTTTGATGCATTTAGGTGCGTTCCGGTGCATTCCAGTGCATTTTTGGTACGTTCCGTTGCGTTTTTGATGTGTTTTACTGGGGTCCAGTACAGTTTTGTACCTAAAAAATGCAGCATGACCAATTTTTTTTTTGCTTTCTGAAACGCACTGGAACGGACTGCAGTGGTGTGAACTATGCCATTGGCATTAATGTGATCAACTTTCTTTGCGTTTTTCATGCATCAAAAAAACGCACTGCACTGCATCCGGTGTGAACTGGCCCTAAATATCATACCCGGGGGTGTCTATAGTATGCCTGTAAAGTAGCACATGTTTTCCATGTTTATAACAGTTGGAGAGCAAAATGACATTTCTAAAGTAAAATAATAGTCATTTAAAAGTCCTTGCGGCTGTAATGAATTGCTGGTTCCCGTCAATACAGATAAAAGTCATTGAAAGTTTTTGATTACACAAAAAAACAAAAGTGTGGGGGTCCCCCAAATTCCATTACCAGGCCCTTCAGGCCTGGAATGGATATTAACCACTTAAGCCCCGGACCGTTTGGTAGCTAAAGGACCAGAGGTGATTTCAGAATTTTGCACTGCGCTGCTTTAACTGTAAATTGTGCGGACATGCAATGTTGTACCCAAACAAAATTTGCGTCCTTTTCTTCACACAAATAGAGCTTTCTTTTAATGGTATTTGATTGCCTCTGCGATTTTTTTTTTTTGCGATATAAACGGAAAAAGACCGAAAATTTTGAAAAAAAATGATATTTTCTACTTTTTGTTATAAGAAAAATCGAATAAACTCAATTTTAGTCATACATTTAGGCCAAAATGTATTCAGCCACATGTCTTTAGTAAAAAAAATGTCAATAAGCGTATATTTATTGGTTTGCGCAAAAGTTATAGCGTCTACAAACTAGGGTACATTTTCTGGAATTTACACAGATTTTAATTTATGACTGCCTATCTCATTTCTTGAGGTGCTAAAATGGCAGGGCAGTACAAAACCTCCCCAAATGACCCCATTTTGGAAATTAGACATCCCAAGGAAATTGCTGAGAGGCATGTTGAGCCCATTGAATATTTTTTTTTTCTCAAGTGATTGAATAATGACAAAAAAAAATAAAAAATTACAAAAAGTTGTCACTAAATGATATATTGCTCACACATGCCATGGTTATATGTGGAATTGCACCCCAAAATACATTTTGCTGCTTCTCCTGAGTATGGGGATACCACATGTGTGGGACTTTTTGGGAGCCTAGCCATGTACGGGCCCCTGAAAACTAAGCACCGCCTTCAGGATTTCTAAGGGCGCAAATTTTTGATTTCACTCCTCACTACCTATCACAGTTTCGAAGGCCATAAAATGCCAAAATAGCACAAAACCCCCCAAATGACCCCATTTTAGAAAGTAGACACCCCAAGGAAATTGCTGAGAGGCATGTTGCGCCCATTGAATTTTTTTTTTCTTGTCCCAAGTGATTGAATAATGACAAAAAAAATAAACAATTACAAAAAGTTGTCACTAAATGATATATTGCTCACACATGCCATGGTTATATGTGGAATTGCACCCCAAAATACATTTTGCTGCTTCTCCTGAGTACGGGGATACCACATGTGTGGGACTTTTTAGGAGCCTAGCCGCGTACGTGGCCCCGAAAACCAAGCACCGCCTTCAGGATTTCTAAGGGCACAAATTTTTGATTTCACTCCTCACTACCTATCACAATTTCGAAGGCCATAAAATGCCAAAATAGCACAAACCCCCCCCCCCCAAATGACCCCATTTTGGAAAGTAGACACCCCAAGCTATTTGCTGAGAGGCATGTTGAGTATTTTACAGCTCTAATTTGTTTTTGAAAATGAAGAAAGAAAATCATTTTTTTTTTTTCAATTTTCAAAACTTTTTGACAAAAAGTGAGATCTGCAACATACTCACCATACCTCTCAGCAAATAGCTTGGGGTGTCTACTTTCCAAAATGGGGTCATTTGGGGGGGGGGTTTGTGCCATCTGGGCATTCCATGGCCTCCGAAACTGTGATAGGCAGTGAGAAGTGAAATCAAAAATTTACACCCTTAGAAAGCCTGAAGGCAGTGATTGGTTTTTGGGGTCCCGTACGCGGCTAGGCTCCCAAAAAGTCTCACACATGTGGTATCCCCGTACTCAGGAGAAGCAACAGAATGTATTTTGGGGTGTAATTCCACATATGCCCATGGCATGTTTGAGCAATATATCATTTAGTAACAACTTTGTGCAAAAAAAATAAAAAATAAAAATAAATTGTCTTTTTTCCGCAACTTGTGTCAACATATAAAATATTCCATGGACTCGACATGCCTCTCAGTATATAGCTTGGGGTGTCTACTTTCCAAAATGGGGTCATTTGGGGGGTTTTGAACTGTCCTGGCATTTTATACACAACATTAGGAAGCTTACATCCACCCTTCTAACCACTTGAAGACAAAGCCCTTTCTGACACTTTTTGTTTACATGAAAACATATTTTTTTTTGCAAGAAAATTATGTTGAACCCCCAAATATTATTTAATTTTTTAAAGCAAAGGCCCTACAGATTAAAATGGTGGGTGTTGCATTTTTTTTTTCCACACAGTATTTGCGCAGCGATTTTTCAAACGCATTTTTTGGGGAAAAAATACACTTTTTTTAATTTTAATGCACTAAAACACACTATATTGCCTAAATGTTTGATGAAATAAAAAAAAAGATGATCTTAGGCCGAGTACATAGATACCAAACATGACATGCTTTAAAATTTCGCACAAACGCGCATCGGCGACAAACTACATACATTTTTAAAAGCCTTTAAAAGCCTCTACAGGTTACCACGTTAGATTTACAGAGGAGGTCTACTGCTAAAATGACTGCCCTCGATCTGACCTTCGCGGTGATACCTCACATGCATGGTGCAATTGCTGTTTACATATGACGCCAGACCCACACTTGCGTTCGCCATTGCGCAAGAGCAGGGCAGGACAGGGGTGCTTTTTTTTTTTTTTTTTATTATTAATTTTGCTTTTTTATTTTATTTTTAAACTGTTCCTTCCATATTTTTTTTTTTTTATCATTTTTATTGTTATCTCAGGGAATGTAAATATCCCCTATGATAGCAATAGGTAGTGACAGGTACTCTTTTTTTTTAAAATTGGGATCTATTAGACCCTAGATCTTTCCTCTGCCCTCAAAGCATCTGACCACACCAAGATCGGTGTGATAAAATGCTTTCCCAATTTCCCAATGGCGCTTTTTATATCCGGGGGGGACATTCCCTCCCACTGCTTGTAAAAGCAGTCCAGAGGCTAATTAGCCACTAGGATTGCTTTTACATGAAAGCCGGCCGCTGGCTGAAAAGAATGATACCAAGATGATACCTAAACCCACAGGCATCAATCTGGTATAACCATTCAAAGTCCAGCAACATACCAGTACGTTGCTGGTCCTTGTTGGACATGTATTGTAATCTTTTTTTTCATGCAGCCTGTTGGCTGAACAAGAAAAAAGATTGATCGGTGGGTATGCCCACCATTAGAATACCGCCCTTCATCCACCCACTTCTAATGATGGGCATACATGCACCATTTATATATGCCGAAGCATGGGGGCATCTTCCCGCAAAAGTTATGCCGCGTACACATGGTCAGACTTTTCCACGGGCAAGCCTCCGTCGGAATTTCGACCGTATGTACGCGGCATTAGGAGCAAATTCGCTCCTCCACCCCTGCTGCCCCAATGCTTCGGCATATATGCTTTTTTTTTTAACTGTGGTGGTGAAATCACCTCCTACAGCACTGGAGTCGCAGGGATCAGGCCTGTCTCTGCGAACGCTGCAGTTATGTGTGCTGTGTTTTGTAATTGACAGCGATCGATCGATACTGCACTTGGGTGGCCTGGGCTGGACGGAGGGGCAAAACGCAGGTGCTAGCAGGTATCTGGGCTGATCCCGCTAACACTGCGTTTTTGGGAACCCTAAATTGCTGGGGACGCTAGTATAGATCTGATCAGATCAGATATTGATCTGTTCAGATACTATACCACTAAGGGAGGTTTATGCTTCACGCGTGGGTGTTGGCATTACTGGCACTAACCTGACGCTGCCTGGGGTGTGACGCAGGGTTAACTAGGGGCAATTAGGGGGTTAAAACCTTTATTAGATAATATATGGGGGCAAATGACGCTATAAAAACCTGTGGCGAACCTAAAAAAAATAACTGGCTATCTATCGGCACCAGCATAACTAATACAGCGTTTAGAAAAACGATCGCTTAGTGACACTGGCAAAAGGGGGTGAAAGGGTTACCTGGGGAGCGATCAAGGGGTTAAACCTTTATTAGGTAATATATGGGGGTACCCGACGCTATAAAAACCTGCGGCGAACCTAAGAAAAATAACTGGCTATCTATCGGCATCACCGACAATAAGACAGGGATCAGAAAAACGATCGCTTAGCAACAGTGGTGATAGGGGGTGAAAGGGTTACCTGGGGGGCGATCAAGGGGGTTAAACCTTTATTAGGTAATATATGGGGGTACCTGACGCTATAAAAACCTGTGGCGAACCTAAAAAAAATAACTGGCTACCTATCGGCATCACCGACAATAAGACAGCGATCAGAAAAACGATCGCTTAGCGACAGTGGTGATAGGGGGTGAAAGGGTTACCTGGGGGGCGATCAAGGGGGTTAAACCTTTATTAGGTAATATATGGGGGTACCTGACGCTATAAAAACCTGCGGCGAACCTAAAAAAAATAACTGGCTACCGATCGGCATCACCGACAATAAAACAGCGATCAGACAAACGATCGCTTAGCGACAGTGGTGATAGGGGGTGAAAGGGTTACCTGGGGGGCGATCAAGGGAGTTAAACCTTTATTAGGTAATATATGGGGGTACCTGACACGATAAAAAACTGTGGCAAACCTAAAAAAAATAACTGGCTACCTATCAGCATCACCGACAATAAAACAGCAATCAGAAAACGGATCGCTTAGCGACAGTGGTGATAGAGGGTGAAAGGGTTACCTGGGGGGCGATCAAGGGGGTTAAACCTTTATTAGGTAATATATGGGGGTACCTGACGCTATAAAAACCTGCGGCGAACCTAAAAAAATTAACTGGCTACCTATCGGCATCACTGACAATAAGACAGCGATCAGAAAAACGATCGCTTAGCGACAGTGGTGATAGGGGGTGAAAGGGTTACCTGGGGACGATCAAGGGGGTTAAACCTTTATTAGGTAATATATGGGGGTACCTGACGCTATAAAAACCTGCGGCGAACCTAAAAAAAATAACTGGCTACCGATCGGCATCACCGACAATAAAACAGCGATCAGAAAAACGATTGCTTAGCGACAGTGGTGCTAGGGGGTGAAAGGGTTATCTGGGGGGTGATCAAGGGGGTTGTCAGGGACGTGCTGGGCTTGAACCTGGGACCTCTTCTGTGTCTGGCATTGACTCTTCCAGCGGAGCTATCTGAGATGCTGGACAGATCCCTTCCTGATCTGCTGGATAACCTATCTGATCCATTAGACTACTCTGCTTGGTGTCTGATTACTGTTGAACTCTGAACCCCTTGCTCCTCCCATGTACTTCCTATAAAAGACATTCCAGAGATGTTGCCCCTTGCGGTTTGATCTGCTTCTGTTCCCTGAGTTCCTGATTCTGTGCTTGTATCCTGTTCCTGTGTTTGACCCGGCTTCCTGACCACGCTTCTGTCTCCAGTCCTGACCTCGGCTCGTTTGACCCTGCTCAGTTATCTGCCAGTCTGCCTGTTGCCAAGATTCGGCCTGGACTTTGACTACTCTCTGCCTGCCACTTGTGATGTTTACCTTGATGTGTATGACCCGGCTTGTCTGACTCTGCAAACCTGCACCAGCTTACCTGCATCCTCTGCTCTGCAAGCTGCACACGCTGACCTGCATCCTTTGCAATGCAAACCTGCACCTGCTGATCTGCATCCCAGCTCTGCAAACCTGCACCTGCTGACCTGCATCCCTGCCCTGCAAACCGGCACCTGCTGACCTGCATCCTCTGCTCTGCAAGCTGCACCTGCTGACCTGCATCCGCTGCTTCCGGAACCAGCCGTTCCAGTCTCCACTCGGCTCCACCACTCCAAGCAGTGAGGATCAGACAGGCACCCTTACCTCACCGTGCTCTTACCACCACTGTCCCCACTCCAGTGGTCTCCGAGCTGGGGTTGTACGGGAGGTCCCTCTCCGCACGTCAGGCTCACACCCAAGGTACGTTACAGTATCAAACCGCCATGCCTGAGCCTGCAGGAGATAGACATTGTCCATAGGCAAGGTATCGACACCTTACAGCTCTCACTCAGATCGTGAAGTCTCTGCAGGGCAGCCATGTCCGAATGGATAAGCAGACACAAACTCAAGCCACCTCTGCAGATTCACCTCCAACCCCAACTTCCTCTATTGGAATGTTACCATCTCCTGAGCCCAGGGTCCCTGTTCCTGAGAAGTTTTTCGGGGATCGGAGTAAATTCCGTGCGTTTCGCAACGCATGTGAACTTTACTTTTCATTGCTACCTCTGACTTTTTCATCTGAAGCCACCAAGGTGGGCTTCATTATTGCTTTGCTGCAGGGGGAACCTCAAGCTTGGGCCCATCACTTACTTGAAGTCTGCCATGTAGTTCTAGACTCTCTGCCCTCTTTTCTTGATGCCATGGCCCGACTTTATGACGATCCACAGCGGACTTCTACTGCCGAGGCTGCTCTCCATGCGCTCCAGCAAGGCCGCCGAGCGGTCGAGGACTATGTGACTGATTTCAGACGCTGGAGCGCGGATACCCAGTGGAATGAGGCGGCTCTGCGGCATCAGTTCCGTCTTGTTCTCTCTGAAAGCCTGAAGGATGAGTTAGCACGGGTCGGTGTTCCTGATGTTCTAGAGACTTTAATTAATTTGTCTATCCAGATAGACCGACGACTCCGGGAGCGCAGAGCAGAAAGGTCTACCCAACAGCTCCGCCCAGCTTGGATGCTACCCCGGATACAAGCCCCTGTGTACCCTGCCAGTGCCAGTACGGTTCCAACTGAACCCTCTTCCCTCAACCAGACCGTCAAGCCAGGGCAGCTTGGACTAATGAAACATTCCCTATCGGCCAAGGAACGACTTCATCGGCTGCAGAATTATCTATGCCTGTATTGCGGTGAACCCGGTCATTATGTCTCTTCTTGTCCTGCTAAGCTGCGCAAGGTCCTGGCTACCTCTTCTCCCAACTACTCACCTCCATCTACCAATGCTACTCACCTGGCTCTTCCTATCTCTTTCCAACTACCAGGGAGGACAATACCAGTAACTGCAATAATCGACTCAGGGGCATGTAGTTGTTTTGTCGATCTAGACTTTGCAGCAAAACAACACATCCCACTCCAACCTAAGACTCAGGGACTTTCCATTTTCCTGGCAGATGGGTCTCGCATCAAGTCCAGAGTAGTGACCCAGGAGACCCCTCCTTTGCCTGTGATCACCTCCATGGACCATAAGGAACTATTGACTTTGGATGCTATTGCATCTCCCATGTTTCCAGTTATCCTGGGTCTACCCTGGCTTCAGGCACACAATCCACAGATTGATTGGGGAACCGGAAGTATTAAGTTCCAGTCACCATACTGTCAACGCCACTGCATGCTTCCACGTCCCAGCACCTTGGGGCCTCTGTTATGCCTGGATTCAGATCCAGAGATACGAGCTTCTGTACCCAAACAATATCATGACTTCCTGGACGTCTTCAGCAAACGAGGGGCCGAAGTCCTCCCGCCTCATCGTCCTTACGATTGTCCAATCGAGCTTCTTCCCGGTGCTGAGATTCCTTTCGGACGGATCTTCCCCCTATCTGAACGGGAGCTTGAGGTACTGAAAGAATACGTTGATGAGAACCTTAGGAGGGGTTTCATCCGTCCTTCCACTTCTCCAGCAGGGGCAGGAATCTTCTTTGTGGAGAAAAAAGACCATTCTCTTCGGCCCTGTGTAGATTACCGGGAATTAAATAAAATCACGGTCAAGAACCGGTACCCTCTGCCTCTGGTACCTGAACTTTTTCAAAGACTCAGGACTTCCTCTGTGTTTACCAAACTAGACCTGCGGGGGGCGTACAACCTGGTACGCATCCGAGCAGGGGATGAATGGAAGACTGCCTTTCGTACCAGGTTCGGCCATTACGAATACCTAGTAATGCCCTTCGGCCTATGTAACGCACCTGCCACCTTTCAGCATCTAGTCAATGATGTTTTCAGAGACTGTCTGGACATTTATGTAGTTGTCTATCTTGATGATATTTTGATTTTTTCCTCCTCTCTTGAGCAGCACCGGAAACACGTCAAGAGTGTACTCTGTCGTCTCCGCCAGCATGGACTGTACGCAAAACCAGAAAAGTGTGAATTCGAGCGACAGAGTATCCAGTTCCTTGGCCTAGTGATCTCTACAGAGGGATTCAAGATGGACCCACAGAAGGTTTCAGCCATTCTGGATTGGCCTGCACCTTCAGATAAAAAGGGGGTGCAGCGCTTCGTTGGCTTTGCCAATTTTTATCGGAGGTTTATCAAGGGATTCTCTGCTATTATTTCCCCGATTACGCAGCTAACAAAGCAAAATGCTCGATTCCAGTGGACATCTGAAGCACAGGCTGCTTTCACAAACCTAAAAATACTTTTTACGTCTGCTCCTATTCTAAGTCATCCCGATCCTGCCCTACCGTATCTACTTGAGGTAGATGCCTCAGAGACAGCGGTTGGAGCTGTTATCTCCCAGCGCCAAGGTCTCAAGGACTTGATACACCCGGTAGCCTTCTTCTCCCGTAAGCTTACCCCATCCGAGAGGAATTATGATGTTGGAGACCGGGAGCTCCTGGCCATTAAATCTGCCCTTGAGGAGTGGAGGTACTTGTTGGAGGGAGCAGCGCATCCTATACTCATTTACACAGACCACAAGAACCTAGAGTATCTGAGAGCTGCCAAACGTCTGAGACCACGCCAGGCACGTTGGGCACTATTTTTCTCTAGGTTCTCGTTCCACATAACTTACCGGCCAGGCTCCAAGAACACCAAACCAGACGCTCTTTCCCGCATGTTTAATGATCCAAAAGAGGTGTCAGCTCCAGATACCATTCTATCGGAAGGCAACTTCTTACTTTTACAAACTAGCCTGATGTCTGTCTTGAAGCAAGCTTCTACAGGTGTGTCTGGTCCCTCTGGAATCACTCTGGTACCCAAGGACGGGTTACTTTGGAAGAATGACAAAATCTTTGTGCCAGAAGAAGTTCGAGTCACAGTGTTAAACCTGTGTCATGATCATCCCCTGGCAGGCCATTTCGGAATGCATAAAACCCTTGAACTGATTCAACGCACGTTTTGGTGGCCGGATCTTGAAAAAGACTGCAGGGAATATGTAGGTTCATGTGCCACCTGTATCCGTAGCAAGACCACTAGAAGCAAGGCCTGGGGTCTGCTCAGACCCTTACCAGTCCCTGACCGTCCCTGGAAAATGATTGCCATGGACTTCATAGTGGAACTCCCCCCGTCTGAAGGTTGCACAGCCATCTTTGTAGTGGTTGACCGTCTATCCAAGATGGCCCACTTCGTGCCCCTCAAAGGCACGCCCTCTGCCATGGAAACTGCCCAGGTCTTCATTAGGGAAGTAGTAAGGCTACATGGGGTCCCTGTGGACATCGTTTCGGATAGAGGGGTGCAGTTCACCTCTCGCTTTTGGAAGGCTTTGTGCAAGGTCCTGAAGATTGAGTTGTCCATGTCCTCGGCCTATCACCCCCAAACTAACGGGCAAACTGAAAGAACGAATCAGACGCTCGAACAGTACCTCAGATGCTTCACCACCTTCGTTCAAGACGACTGGGTAGCTTTACTACCCTTGGCAGAGTTTGCCTTTAACAACGCCAGTCATTCGGCTACAGGTCAATCGCCATTTTTTGCCAACTACGGGTTTCACCCGACCTTCTTACCTGATCTCATCCCTGATTCAACAGTCCCAGCGGTCCAGAGTATTGTTGATTTCCTGACCCGTAACAGCAGGATATTACAGGAAGCCATGACTAAGGCACAAGCAGCCAATAAAAGGATCTTTGACAGGAAAAGGAGAGGGGAATTATGCCTGCAACAGGGTGACCAAGTATGGTTATCGACCACCAACCTTAAGATGGCTTGCCCCGCAAGGAAACTGGCACCCAAGTTCATCGGTCCTTTCCCAGTAAAACGGAAATTAAACGAGGTCTCCTATGAACTTGCCTTACCGGAGTCGTTGAAGATTCACCCAGTCTTTCACGTTTCCTTGCTGAAACCCGCAGTGCCCGACCCATTCCCAGACAGGGGATCGGGACCACCCAAGCCTGTAATCATTGACGGTGATGAGGAGTTCGAGGTGGAGGCTGTCTTGGACTGCCGAAGAAGAGGGAACCAGCTTCAATTCCTGATCAAGTGGAAGGGGTACGGTCTGGAGGAGAACTCCTGGGAACCCCAACAGAACATCCACGCCCGAGAGTTAATCCAGGCCTTTTTTCGCAGTCACCCCCAGAAAAGAGCTCTATTGGGCACCCGGAGGTTGCCCTTAAGGGGGGGGGCACTGTCAGGGACGTGCTGGGCTTGAACCTGGGACCTCTTCTGTGTCTGGCATTGACTCTTCCAGCGGAGCTATCTAAGATGCTGGACAGTTCCCTGCCTGATCTGCTGGATAACCTATCTGATCCATTAGACTACTCTGCTTGGTGTCTGATTACTGTTGAACTCTGAACCCCTTGCTCCTCCCATGTACTTCCTATAAAAGACATTCCAGAGATGTTGCCCCTTGCGGTTTGATCTGCTTCTGTTCCCTGAGTTCCTGATTCTGTGCTTGTATCCTGTTCCTGTGTTTGACCCGGCTTCCTGACCACGCTTCTGTCTCCAGTCCTGACCTCGGCTCGTTTGACCCTGCTCAGTTATCTGCCAGTCTGCCTGTTGCCAAGATTCGGCCTGGACTTTGACTACTCTCTGCCTGCCACTTGTGATGTTTACCTTGATGTGTATGACCCGGCTTGTCTGACTCTGCAAACCTGCACGAGCTTACCTGCATCCTCTGCTCTGCAAGCTGCACACGCTGACCTGCATCCTTTGCAATGCAAACCTGCACCTGCTGACCTGCATCCCAGCTCTGCAAACCTGCACCTGCTGACCTGCATCCCTGCCCTGCAAACCGGCACCTGCTGACCTGCATCCTCTGCTCTGCAAGCTGCACCTGCTGACCTGCATCCGCTGCTTCCGGAACCAGCCGTTCCAGTCTCCACTCGGCTCCACCACTCCAAGCAGTGAGGATCAGACAGGCACCCTTACCTCACCGTGCTCTTACCACCACTGTCCCCACTCCAGTGGTCTCCGAGCCGGGGTTGTACGGGAGGTCCCTCTCCGCACGTCAGGCTCACACCCAAGGTACGTTACAGGGGTTAAACCTTTATTCGGTAATATATGGGGGTACCCGACGCTATAAAAACCTGCGGCGAACCTAAAAAAAATAACTGGCTACCGATCGGCATCACCGACAATAAAACAGCGATCAGAAAAACGATCGCTTAGCGACGGCGGTGCTAGGGCGTGAAAGGGTTATCTGGGGGGTGATCAGGGGGTTAAACCTTTATTAGGGGGGGTTAGGGGGCTACACTGGACCTAAAACTAAACTGTAGTGACACTTTTACAGTCACAAATGTCACTGATTGCAGTGATCACTAAATAAATGGTCACTGCAATCAGTGACACTATGACTGGGGGCTGGGGGGTGATCTGGGGGTGTCTGGGGGGGCCCGGGGGGGGGCGATTTGTGTGCCTATGTGTCCTGGTGTCAGTGTGCTGTTTGTGCACTAACCTGTGTGTCTTCTCTTGTACGGCGCTCGGTATATGTGAGTGCCGCATGAGAGATGACATCACTTCCTCTGCCTGTGTAAACATTACACAGCAGAGGAAGCTTTCTCATTCGCCGGGAGCGATCACGGGGGGATGGCCGGAATCGAACGGCCGTCCCCTCATCTCGGATCGCTCCCGAATGAAAAACGGCCGCTCACTGTAGAGGAGGGGGGTCCGATCGGACCCCCCAACTACACAAAGGCAATCACGTAGATATACGTGACTTTGCCTGTCGGTGCCATTCTGCCGACGTATATCTACAGTGGGCGGTCATTAAGTGGTTAAGGGGAACCCCGCTGCAATTTTTTTTTTAAAATGACGTGGGGTTCCCACCAAATATCCATACCAGGCCCTTCAGATCTGGCATGGATTTTAAGGGGAACTCCACCCCAAATTTTAAAAAAAAATAGCGTGGAGTCCCCCCAAAAATCCATACCAGACCCTTATCCGAGCACGCAACCTGGCCGGCCGCAGGGTAAAAGGGGGGGACAAGAGAGCGGCCCCCCCTCCCTCCTGAACCATACCAGGCCACATGCCCTCAACATGGGGAGGATGTCCCCATGTTGATGGGGACAAGGGCCTCATCCCCACAACCCTTGCCCGGTGGTTGTGGGGGTCTGCGGGCGGGGGGCTTATCGGAATCTGGAAGACCCCTTTAACAAAGGGGACCCCCAGATCCCGCCCCCCCCCTGTTTCTCAAAGAAACTCTAAAAAAATGTAAAAAATGACAAGAGCCGGTTTTTGACAATTCCTTTATTAATGTCTTTTCTTTTCTTCCAACTTCTTCCATCTTCTTCTTCCATCTTCTTCTTCCATCTTCTTCTACCTTCTTCTTTTCTCCATTCGGGTTTCTTCCTCCATCTTCATCTTCATCTTCATCTTCCTCTTTATCTTTATCTTTATCTTCATCTTCATCTTCCTTCTTCCTTCGGTGTTCTCGTCCGCATCTTGCTCCGGCGTCTTCCCTTCTTCTTTCTTCGGGCGCTCCGTTTGAATTGGAGGTTCCTGCTGGGTCCGCTTACACCCGGTGACCCCGCCCCCCTCTGATGCACATGGATTTCACGGGGACTTTCCCCGTGGTGTCAGAGGAGGGCGGAGCCACCGGGTGGCAGCGGACCAAGTGGAGAACTGAAGTGTCGCACAGTGGGAACCTCCAATTCAAACGGAGCGGCCGGAGAAGAAAGAAGAAGGGAAGACGCCGGAGCAAGATGCGGACGAGAAGACCGAAGGAAGAAGGAAGATGAAGATAAAGATGAAGATTAGGATGAAGATAAAGATGAAGAGGAAGAAACCCGAATGGAGAAAAGAAGAAGATGGAAGAAGAAGAAGGAAGAAGATGGAAGAAAAGAAAAGACATTAATAAAGGAATTTTCAAAAACCGGATCTTGTCATTTTTTACATTTTTGACACTTTCTTTATGAAATAGTAGGGGTACATTTTTACCCCATTACCATTTCACACAGGGGGGGCGGGATCTGGGGGTCCCCTTTGTTAAAGGGGTCTTCCAGATTTCGATAAGCTCCCCGCCCGCAGACCCCCACAACCTCCGGGCAAGGGTTGTGGGGATGAGGCCCTTGTCCCCATCAACATGGGGACATCCTTCCCATGTTGAGGGCATGTTGCCTGGTACGGTTCAGGAGGGAGGGGGCCGCTCTCCTCCCCCCCTCTTTCCCTGTGGCCGGCCAGGTTATGTGCTCGGATAAGGGTCTGTGTGGATTTTTGGGGGGACTCCACGCCATTTTTTTTTTATTTGGTGTGGAGTTCCCCTTAAAATCCATACCAGATCTCAAGGGCCTGGTATGGATATTTGGGGGGAACCCCACGTCATTTTTTTTTTAAATTGCAGCGGGGTTCCCCTTAATATCCATTCCAGACCTCAAGGGCCTGGTAATGGAATTTGGGGGAACCCCCACGCTTTTTTTTTGTGGTTAGCAAAGACTTTCAATGACTTTTCTCTATATTGCCGGGAGCCGACAATTCATTATAGCCGCGGGTGCTTTTAAATGCCTTTTTGTTTTCTTTAGAAATGTCATTTTGCAGGCGCAATGGAAAGTTCAGAGCTGCGCCTGTTCAACTTATGCAAGTTGGTTTACGTGACTTGACATTTACTAAGATTTTGCCGGCGCAGTGTCTTGGCGCATTTGAACCATTGAAATTCCCGCGCTGAGCTCAAAAAAACCTCCCGCAGCTCAAATCGTACTTGCCGGCGCAGCGGGCTGGTTTTGAAAAAGTTACTTTATCACTAAATTTTGGCCATGTTTGTTATTTGGGCAGGTGTCACTACACTTCCTCACATCACCCCACATCACCCCCATTATATTCTCACTTCCAGCTTCTTTATATTTAGTGTTTAACATGCTGTGCGCCAGGTCCATAGTGGCGCACTGAGCGCCTCCTCCCGTCCGCCGACAACACTATAGTAAATGGCAAATATGGCTGCGATACCGGCGCTAATGTTTTGTAAATACCAAAACAGCCATTGCGCACGCAGATGCGCCAATACTCATGGCGCAAACGTTTCATAAATCAGCCCCATAGTGTGTCTCCAGGAGACTAATTTTGCTGAATCCTCCACCCCTAAATATTTTGGTGCAAGCTATTCACAAGTCTTTACAGCCTCAGCCAAATCCAAACACAGAGGAGTGTTGATAGCATTCCACCGTACTACACACTTTTCCCTTGTTAGCAGAAATCAAAGATCCAGAAGGTCGCTACCTCATACTTACAGGCAATCTATGCAATATCCCAATCACAGTGGTCTCATATTATGCACCTAACAAAAGACCAACATCATTTCTATCCCACCTGTTTCAAGTTATTGATACACATAAAGTAGGCACACTCTTGATTTGTGGAGATTCCAACCAAACAATATATCCATACCTAGATAAATCACCAACACCCCCTACATCTAATTCTCAGTCTAGATCGTTTCAGAGACTCCTTCAGCAACACTCATTAATAGATTCCTGGCGTGAAATTAACCCTTCCAAACGTCAATACTCCTTTTATTCTCACCCTCACAGATCTTTTTCCCGTATTTATCATATTTTAATTTCTATATGTATGTCCTCAGAATTGCTCACCTCATATATCAAACCCTACACATGGACGGATCACTGTGCTATAATTTCCACCTTTAACTCCTTACTTCCAAAAACACAAGACTCAACATGGCAAATAAACAACTCACTCTTATCACACCCTTCACACTCTCTCTAGACCTAGAAATTGCCCTGAAAGAATACTTGCAAAATAATAAATCCTCAGATATATCCCCACTAACATTATGGGAAGCACATAAGCCTGTCCTTAGAGGGCATTGCTTATGTCAAGCATCATATCAAAAGAAAGAAAAGAAAAAAGTACAACAAAAACTTGAAACTGAATTTAACAATTGCCATAATAATTTCCAATCTAACCCCACACCACAAAATAAAACACAACTTGAGAAAGCTAGCTTAAGTCTAGATTAGGGATGAGCTTCAAGGTCGAGTCGAACCCATGTTCGACTCGAACATCGCCTGTTCGGCTGTTCGCCGAATTTCGAACATTATGGGCCGTTCGTGACAAATTCGAGTGGCGCGTCACGGCCCATAATTCACTGCGGCATTGCAGTACATTGCTGGCTGATGATTGGCCAAGCATGCACTATGACCCGCATGCTTTGGCCAATCACAGCGCGCAAAAAACGGAGAGCCATAATTGGCCAAAGCCAGGGTGGCTTTGGCCAATTATGTCTCAGGGGGTTTAGTACACGCCCCACACTATATAAGGCCGCCTCCGTGGCGGCCTTGTGTAGTGTGTTGCGGGGGTTAAAGGGAGAGGTTAAAGAGAGCGAGAGACAGTGTCATTTATTTTGAGTTAGAGGCGAGTCAGTTAGCTCCAGTTACAGTGTGTAGAGGATATATATGCATCCTAGGTGTTGTATATATATTTACACATTGTATTCAGTTTAGCTACATCCATTCCTGTTATTCTCTATACTGACAGGCAGGCAGGTGATTGTGCTAGCTGCAGTATTTTCAATTAGTGTACTGTGTCCTTTGCACTGTGTGCACCTAAAGGTACCTCAATACAATTAGTGGTGTTCTCATACTAAAACCACAGGCAGGGAGCTGCATTAATTTCATTTAGTGTACTTCTGTCCTTTGCACAGTGTGCACCTAAAGGTACCTCAATACAATTAGTAGTGTTCTCATACTAAAACCACAGGCAGGGAGCTGCATTAATTTCATTTAGTGTACTTCTGTCCTTTGCACAGTGTGCACCTAAAGGTACCTCAATACAATTAGTGGTGTTCTCATACTAAAACCACAGGCAGGGAGCTGCAATAATTTCAGTTAGTGTACTGTGTCCTAGGACACAAAAAGTGTCTGTGTCCTCTGCACAGTGTGCACCTAAAATTAACTGAAGACAATTGCTGTTTTTCTCATACGAATACCACAGCAGGCAGTTGATTGTGCTAGCTGCAGTATAATCACTATAGATCTATATATATATACATCCCACCTTTGTGCAGCTACATCTCACTGCAGACCATTAGTATGTCTGGAAGGCAAACAAGGAGAGGCATCAGTCACGAGGCAATAAAAGAGGGCAAGCAGGCTCTGTGTCTAGAGGCAACAGTGCTGGTCGTGGACACGGTGCATCCTCATCAGCACGTGGCACGCTTGTCCTTCTTTTCGGCAGCTGGCCATGATGAGCCGCAACATGCCGAAGACTTGGTAGAGTGGATGACCAAGCCATCCTCATCCTCCTCATCCTCTCTCACCCAAGCTCAGGGTACTTTGTTTGGAAAAGCAGCTGCCAAAGCGACCTCTTCCCTTGGCTCAATGGCATCAGTCACTCCTTCCCTAGCCCCACCATGTCCTCCTGAGGAGTCCCCGGTACTGTTTGTCCACAGTGTTGGGTACATGCTCCAGGAGGATGCCCAGCGTTTTGAAGGCTCCGATGATGGTACCCAGCTAAAGGAAAGCAGTAACGTGAGCCCAGAGAGAGGGGGTGCCCAACAAGGACAGCAATCTGGCAGTCATGTTCCCCCAGCTGCAGCATACTGCCAGATTTGCTCCAGTGATGAGGAGGGAGGGGGTGATGAGGTCACTGACTCCACGTGGGTGCCTGATAGGAGAGAGGAGGAGGAGGAGGCACATCTCCAACGAGGCAGGATGCCCTCCAGGGGCCAGCTTAAGGGCAGCCAACCGACTGCATCACACTGCAGAGTTCTGTATGTTCAGGGCGCTGCTGTCTCTGCACGTTATTCCAAAAGTTCTTTGGTGTGGGCCTTTTTTGAGACGTGTGCAGCAGATCGCACCATTGCTATTTGCAACATATGTCTGAAGCATATCTTGCGTGGCCAAAACAGGAGTCGATTGGGCACCACGTGCTTGACCATACATATGTTGACTTGCCATGCAGTCCGTTGGCAAGTATACAAAAAAGACCCACACCAAAGAACAAAGCGGACCTCTCCTTGCTCCTCATCGGCTGATATCTCCAACCCCACTATACCTTCAGTCCTCTCTGAAACCTGCACTGAGAGGAATGAAGGTGTAGAATTAGGTGTGTCACATTCAAGTACTTGCCGGCAATCTGCTATCGGTACACCGATGTCAGATTGTTCCAGGCAAATTTCCCTGCCCCAGCTGCTGCACCACAGAAAAAAGTTCGCTCCCAGCCATCCACATGCCCAGCGGTTGAATGCTAGCTTGGCTAAATTGCTAGCACTTCAACTGCTGCCTTTTCAGTTGGTAGACTCTGCCCCCTTCCATGAGTTTGTGGAATGTGCGGTTCCTCAGTGGCAGGTTCCCAAACGCCACTTTTTCTCACGGAAGGCAATTCCAGCTCTCTACCGGCATGTGGAAGGCAATGTCTTGGCCACACTGGACAGGCCGGTCAGCGGTAAGGTGCATATTACCGCTGACTCATGGTCCAGCAGGCATGGACAGGGATGTTACCTATCTTTCACGGCGCATTGGGTGACTCTGCTGGCAGCTGGGAAGGATGCAGGACAAGGTGCAGTAGTGTTGGAGGTTGTTCCGCCACCACATCTCCAAAATACTACTACTGGTGATTCTGACACACCTCTCTCCTCCACCCCCTCCTCTTCTTCTTCCTCCATGGCCTCTTCCTGTGCTTTGTCCTCGGAACCAGCGGTGCTCCGTAGGCGTTCAAGGGGCTACGCAAGTACGCAGGCAAAAATATGCCATGCGGTGCTTGAGCTAGTGTGCTTGGGGGACAGGAGCCACACTGGGGCAGAGATTCTGTCAGCTCTGCAGGGGCAGGCTCAGAGGTGGTTGACGCCACGTCAGCTTAAGCTAGGAAAGGTGGTTTCCGACAATGGCACCAACCTCCTCTCCGCCCTCCGACGGGGACAACTGACCCATGTGCCCTGTTTTGCTCACGTTCTTAACTTGGTGGTGCAGCGGTTCTTGGGCAGGTACCCGGGCTTACAGGAGGTCCTGAAGCAAGCCAGGAAACTCTGTGTGCATTTCTGCCAGTCATATAATGCCAGTGCTCGGCTGGCTGACCTCCAAAAGGAATACAACCTGCCCAAGAACTGCCTAATCTGTGACATGCCCACCGGGTGGAACTCTACGTTGGCCATGCTGCAGCAGCTGCACACGCAGCAGAGGGTCATCAATGAGTATCTGTTGCAATATGGCACCAGTACAGGGTCAGGGGAGCTTGGATTTTTTCCCCACGCCAGTGGGCCATGATCAGGGATGCATGCACTGTCCTGGCACCATTTGAGGAGGCCACGAGGATGGTGAGCAGTGACAGTGCATGCATCAGTGACGCTGTTCCTCTTGTCCACCTGTTGGAGCACACGCTGCGTGGAATAATGGACAGGGCACTTGAGACAGAACAGAGGGAGGAAGAGGAGGACTTCCTTACCTCTCAAGGCCCCCTTTATCCAGACAGTGTTCCTGCTGACCTGCCTATCACACAGGAAGAGGAGGAGGAGGATTGTGTCAGCATGGAGGTGGAGCCTAGCACTCAGCATCAGAAGCAGTCTACAAGGGATCAATTACAGTCCCAAGAAACACATGGACTTGTACGTGGCTGGGAAGAGGTGACTGTGGATCATGTTGTCCTCAGTGACCCAGAGGACTCCGCACCGAATGCCTCAGCAAACCTACGCTGCATGGCCTCCCTGATCCTGCAAAGCCTGCGGAAGTATACTCGTATTCGTACTACCAAGGAGAGGGATCATTACTGGCTCGCAACCCTCCTTGATCCATGTTACAAGGGTAAGGTTGCGGACCTTATCGTGGCATTTCAGAGGGAGCAGAGGATGAAACATCTTCGGGAGGCCTTGCAGAAAGGTCTGTGCAACGCATTCCCAGAAACTGGGAGGTTACAAATTCCTGGTCCTGGACAACGTGTTGCTGAGGCTTCGGTCAGTCAAAGATGGAGCAGTGGAGAAGGTGGCCGTCTGACCGATGCGTTCAGACAATTTTTTAGTCCGCAGCCCCAAGCTATGATCGGTTCCAGCAACCATCGCCGGCGTCTGTTTTACATGGTACAGGAATACCTAGGGGCAAGATCAGACTTGGACACCTTTCCCACCGAAAATCCTCTGGGTTACTGGGTCTTGAGGATGAATCACTGGCCAGAGCTTGCACAGTATGCAATTGAGCTACTGGCCTGTCGATCGACTGACCTTCATAAAAATGAATTAGTCTTGGATCACCACCAGCTACCACCAGCTACCACCAGCTACCAAGCACCTGATGCTGATGTAACAGAATAATTTTCTTTGAAATGTCAGATCCCTTCAAGACTGCCTATGCTGATGCAGAGTTACTATCCTGTTATGCTGAGTGACTATCCTCTTCCTCCTCAATGATCATGCTGATAGCATGTAAGAACATTTTTGTTTCTGGGCACCGCCACCAGTGGCTAAGGCCCAATTTTTCAGCCCCTGTTTTACGGGGGCGTGTAATTACAATTTTTAATGCAAAACTTTGCAGCAGGGCTCATTCCTGCGCTCCAACTAGAGTATCTGTGAGGGGTTGCAGTGTTGTGGCACCAGCACCAGTGCCTAAGGCCCAATTTTTCTGCCCCTGTTTAACAGGGGCGTGTAATAAATTTTTTTGATGCAATACTTTGTAGCAGGGCTTATTGCTGCGCTCCAACTACAGTATCTGTGAGGGGTTGCAGTGTTGTGGCACCAGCACCAGTGCCTAAGGCCCAATTTTTCAGCCCCTGTTTAACAGGGGTGTGTAATTACAATATTTGATGCAATACTTTGCAGCAGGTCTCATTCCTGCACTCCAACTAGAGTATCTGTGAGGGTTTGCAGTGTTGTGGCACCAGTGCCTAAGGCACAATTTTTATGCCCCTGTTCAACAGGGGCATGTAATTACAATTCTTGATCTAATATTTCCACAGCTCGGCCAATTCCTGCGCCCACCAATAGTAACTGTGAGGACTTACAGTGTTGTGGCACCAGCACCACTACCAAAGGCCCAAATTTTTCCTACCACTGTTCAACAATGGCATGTAATTACAATTCTTGATATAATAGTTCACAGCAGGGCGTTCCAGCGCCCACCAAGAGTAACTCTGAGGGCTTACAGTGTTGTGGCAACACCAACACCTAAGGGCCAAATTTCTGCAGAGTATATACGGCAGGCCCCTACTTTCAAACATCCAACTTACAAACGACTCCTACTTGCAAACGGAAGGAGACAACAGGAAGTGAGAGGAAATCTACCCCTAGGAATGGAAATTCTCTCCTGTAAGAGTTAATATGGGAAAAAGGTGTCTTCTCTCCACTGATGCTTTATCACCAATCCTTGTTTCAATAAAAAAAAACAAATTTTCAAAAAACATTTGTCATTGGGACGGAAAGTGAGGTGAAATGTTCTGAACAGGTGCACAGACAGGGGTGATAACCCTTCCCTATGTTTTCCAAAAAGCTTAAAAATAGTTTTTTTTGGGCTGGAGCTACATTTAAAAATGTGCCAGTTCAAAATTACAAAAAGATTCTATGTAACAACAAACCTACAGTCCCTGTCTTGTTTGCACTGCCTGTATACTGCTGTTAAGAGTATATAGGGCCTGGGGGCCCCACACCTTTCCTTTTTTTAATTTGGGTGTGGGGTTTCCCTTAATATCCATACAAGACCCAAAGGGGCTGGTACTGGGATGGGTGGGAGTACCCATGCCATTTTTCTCAATGATTTTCATCCATATTGCTGGGACCAGACATTACATTAAAGTCACAAGTGGTTTTAAATTACTCTTTTTCCTTTAGAAATGTCATTTTGTGCAGGAACAGTTCTAAACACGGGAAACACATGCCACTTCACAGGCATACTATAGACACCCCCAAGGTACGATATTTAAAGGAATATTTCACTTTTTTTCACTTTAAGCATCATTAAAATCGCTGCTCCCGAAAAAACGTAAGTTTTTAAAACTTTTTTTTGCATTGATACATGTACCCTGGGGCAGGACCCATGTCCCCAAACCCTTTTTAGGACAATAACTTACATATTAGCCTTCATAATTAGCACTTTTGATTTTGAACGTTCGAGTCCCATAGACTTTAATAGGGTTCTAAAGTTTGCGCAAACTTTCGGTCCGTTCGCAGGTTCTGGTGCGAACCCAACCGGGGGGTGTTCAGCTCATCCCTAGTCTAGATCTATTCTTATCAGAATCAGTGGACAAAACTCTTTGTAAATCCAAACAAAAATATTACTTCCATGCCAATAAACCTGGCACCCTCCTTGCACGTGCACTAAAAAAATTAAACAACCCATTTAAGCCAATTCGACTGAAAACCTCTCACGATAAATATACTAGTAATCCAGTTAAGATCCTCCATACCTTCCATAAACATCTTACCTCCTTATATAAAAAAGAAGGCTCTTTTGACCAATCTTCAGCAGAAACATTCTTTTCACAAATAAAACTTCCTACCCTATCCCAGAATTAATATGAAAGCCTTGAAAGTCCCATTACTCCCATTGAAATTGAGCAAGCAATCAAATCCCTCAAACCTAATAAGCGTCCAGGACCTGATGGGTTTTCAGCCCTTTACTATAAAAAATTCTCTCATTTATTAACCCTCATGCTGATAGAAGCATTCAATTCCATCATCAACAACCAATCGTTCAGATCTGAAACTCTTACGGCTATTATATCAATGATTCCTAAACCACAGTCTGATGAATCATCCTGTGCTAATGTAGGGCCATGTTGCTGATTCAAGCAGCCAAAAAAAGAAAAATTCCTATGTGTCTTCTGTCACAAGACATCAAAAAAGCTTTTGACACGGTAACATGCCCCTACCTACACTTCACTTTACAAAAATGGGGCTTTGGCCCGCATTTCTTTAGCTGGGTCACATCTTTATATAATAATCCAAAGGCATACATTAAATATGCAGGATATAAATCGGCCATGTTCGATATCAACAGAGGCACTCGCCAGGGATGTCCCCTTTCCCCACTTTTATCCGTCTTACTCATTGAACCTCTTGCTCAAGCTATCAGAACAGATCCATCAATTAAAGGTATAGTACTGGCCGGCTTCCACCATAAACTCTGCTTATTTGCTGATGACATTTTAATTTTCATGTCCTCCCCCCATATTACAGCTCCCAACATTATAAACAAACTTTAGATAATTTTGCCCATATATCTGGACTAACGGTAAACACACAAAAATCCATAGCTTTAAACATCTCTTTACCCCAAGATATACTACAAGAAACAAAGACATCCCTTCCTTTTACATGGTCATCGTCACACCTAGTGATGAGCCGAACACCCCCGGGTTCGGTTCGCACCAGAACCCGCGAACGGACCGAAAGTTCGCACGAACATTAGAACCCTATTAAATACAATGGATGCGAACGTTCGAAATCTAAAGTGCTATTTATAATGACTAATATGCATGTTATTGTCCTAAAAAGGGTTTGGGAACCCGGGTTCTGCACCAGGGGACATGTATCAATCCAAAAAAAAGTTTTAAAAACTGCAGTTTTTCGGGAGCAGTCATTTTAATGATGCATAAAGTGAAAAAAAAAAAGTCAAATATTCCTTTAAATATCATACCTGGGGGGTGTCTAAAGTATGCCTGTGAAGTGCCACGTGTTTCCCGTGTTTAGAACTGTCCCTGCACAAAATTACATTTCTAAAGGAAAAAAAAGCCATTTAAAACTGCTTGCGGCTTTAATGTAATGTCTGGTCCCGGTAATATGGATGAAAATCTTTAAGAAAAATGGCATAGCTACCCCATCACAGCCCCCCCCCTACCCCAGCCCATTACCAGCCCCTTTGGGTCTTGTATGGATATTAAGGGGAACCCCGCACACAAAATAAAAAAGGCCCTATATACTCTGAACAGCCGTATACAGGCGGTGCATGCAAGACAGGGACTGTAGGTTTGTTCTTATGTAGAATCTGTTTGTAATTTTGAACAGGTACATTGTTTAAGTGTAGCTCCAGCCAAAAAATCTATTTTTAAGCTTTTTGGAAAACATAGGGAAGGGTTATCACCCCTGTAACATTTGTTTTGCTGTCTGTGCAGTGTGCACCTGTTCAGAACAGTTCACCTCACTTTCCGTCCTAATGACAAATGTTTTTTGAAAATTTTGGGTTTTTATTGAAACAAGAATTGGTGATAAAGCATCAGTGGAGAGGAGACACTTTTTTCCCATATTAACTCTTAAAGGAGAGAATTTGCCTTCCTAGGGGTAGATTTCCTCTCACTTCCTGTTGTATCCTTCCGTTTGCAAGGAGGAGTCGTTTGTAAGTTGGATGTTTGAAAGTAGGGGCCTGCCGTATATACTCAGCTGAAATTTGCCCCTTACATGTTGGTGTTGCCACAACACTGTGAGCCCTCACAGTTACTCTTGGTGGGCGCATGAATGGGCCCTGCTGTGAATTATTAGATCAAAAATTGTAATTGCATGCCCCTGTTGAACAGGGGCGGAAAAATTGGGCCTTTGGTGGTGGTGGTGGTGTTAACACAACACTGTAAGGCCTCACAGTTAGTCTTGGTGGGCGCAGGAATGGGCCCTGCTGTGAATTATTAGATCAAAAATTGCAATTACACGCCCCTGGTAATCAGGGGCTGAAAAATTGGGCCTTAGGCACTGGTGCCACAACACTGCAACCCCTCACAGATACTGAACTTGGAGCACAGCAATGAGCCCTGTTGCAAAGTATTGCATCAAAAATTTTAATTACACGCCCCTGTTAAACAGGGGCTGAAAAATTGGGCCTTAGCCACTGGTGCTGGTGCCACGACACTGCAACCTCTCCCAGATACTCTAGTTGGAGTGCAGGAATGAGCCCTGCTGCAAAGCATTGCATAAAAAATTGTAATTACATGCCCCTGTTAAACAGGGGCATAAAAATTGGGCCTTAGGCACTGGTGCCACAACACTGCAACCCCTCACAGATACTGTACTTGGAGCACAGCAATGAGCCCTGTTGCAAAGTATTGCATCAAAATTTTTAATTACACGCCCCTGTTAAACAGGGGCTGAAAAATTGGGCCTTAGCCACTGGTGGCGGCACCCAGAAACAAAAATGTTCTTCCAAGCTATCATCATCAATCGGATCATTGAGGAGGAGGAGGATAGTCAGTCAACATAACAGGACAGTCTCTCAGCATCAGCATCAGTCTTGAAGGGATGTGACATTTGAAAATAAATTAGTCTGTTATATCAGCTTCAGGTGTTTGGTAGCTGGTGGTGATCCAAGACTGGTTCATCTTTATGAAGGTCAGTCGATCAACAGAGTCGGTGGACAGGCGCACCCTGTGATCCGTGACAAATCCTCCAGCAGCACTGAATGTGCGTTCTGAAAGAACGCTGGATGCAGGACAGGCCAGTAGCTCAATTGCATACTGTGCAAGCTCTGGCCAGTGATCCATCCTCAAGACCCAGTAAGCCAGAGGATTTTATGTGGGGAAGGTGTCCAAGTCTGACCTTGCCCCTAGGTATTCCTGCACCATGTATATGAGACGCTGGCGATGGTTGCTGGAACCGATCATACCTTGGGGCTGCGGACTAAAGAATTGTCTGAACGCATCGGTCAGACGGCCACCTTCCCCACCGCTCCTTCTTTGACTGACCGAAGCCTCAGCAACTCGTTGTCCAGGACCAGGAGTTTGTAACCTCCCAATCTCTGGGAACGCGTTGCACAGACCTTTCTGCAAGGCCTCCCGAAGTTGTCTCATCCTCTGCTCCCTCTTCGACGGTAAGATAAGGTCCGCAACCTTAGCCTTGTACCGTGGATCAAGGAGAGTGGCCAGCCAGTAATGGTCCCTCTCCTTGATCCGAAGAATATGAGGATCCTTCCGCAGACTTTGCAGGATCAGGGAGGCCATGCAGCGTAGGTTAGCTGAGGCATTCGGTCCAGAGTCCTCTGGGTCACTAAGGACGACATGATCCGACCATTCCTGGCTTAAGCTGGCGTGGCGTCAACCACCTCTCAGCCTGCCCCTGCAGAGCAGACAGAACCTCTGCCCCAGTGTGGCTCCTGTCCCCCAAACACACCAGCGCAAGCACGGCATGGCATCTTTTTGCCTGCGTACTTGCGTAGCCCCTTGAACGCCTATGGAGCACCGCTGGTTCCGAGGACAAAGCACAGGAAGAGGCCACGGAGGAAGAAGAAGAGGAGGGGGTGGAGGACAGAGGTGTGTCACAACCAGTAGTAGCATTTTGGAGGCGTGGCGGTGGAACAACCTCCAACACTACTGCACCTTGTCCTGCATCCTTCCCAGCTGCCAAAAGAGTGACCCAATGGGCCGTGAAAGAAAGGTAACATCCCTGTCCATGCCTGCTGGACCATGAGTCAGCGGTAATATGCACCTTACCGCTGACCGCCCTGTCCAGCGAGGCCAAGACATTGCCTTCCACATGTCCGTAGAGAGCCGGAATCGCCTTCCGTGAGAAAAAGTGGCATTTGGGAACCTGCCACTGAGGAACCGCACATTGCACAAACTCACGGAAGGGGGCCGAGTCTACCAACTGAAAAGGCAGCAGTTGAAGCGCTAGCAATTTAGCCAAGCTAGCATTCAACCGCTGGGCATGTGGATGGCTGGGAGTGAACTTCTTTCGACGGTCCAGCAGCTGGGGCAGGGAAATTTGCCTGCTAGAATCGGACGTCGGTGTACTGCTAGCAGAGTGCCCGCAAGTACTTGGCTGTGACACACCTAATTCTACACCTTCATTCCTCTCAGAGCAGGTTTCAGAGAGGACTGAAGGTATAGTGGGGTTGGAGATCCCTGCTGATGCGGTTCAAAAAGAGGACCGCTTTGTTCTTTGGTGTGGGTCTCTTTAAGGTAGGCTTGCCAACGAGCTGCATGGCAGGTCAACATATGTCTGGTCAAGCATGTGGTGCCCAAGCGGGTGATGTTTTGGCCACGTGATATACGCTTGAGACATATGTTGCAAACAGCAGCTGTGCGATCTGATGCACTCGACTCAAAAAAGGCCCACACCAAAGAACTTTTTGAATAACGGGCAGAGGCAGCGCCCTGCACAGGCGGAGCTCTGCGGTGTGATTCCGTCGGTGTGCTGCCCTTACGCTGGCCCCCCGAGGGCATCCTGCCTCGTTGGAGATGTGCCTCCTCCTCTTCCTCCTCCTCCTCTTCCTCCTCTCTCCTATTAGGCACCCACGTGGAGTCAGTGACCTCATCATCCCCTCCCTCCTCATCACTGGAGCCAATCTGGCAGTATGCTGCAGCTGCTGGAACATGACTGCCAGATTGGTGTCCTTCTTGAACATCCCTTCTCTCTGCTCTCACGCTACTGCCTTCCTCTAGCTGGGTATCATCATCAGACCCTTCGAAACGCTGGGCATCCTCCTGGAGCATGTACCCAACACTGTGCTCAAACAGTTCGGGGGACTCCTCAGGAGGACATGGTTGGTCTAGGGAAGGAGTGACTGATGATGACATTGATACCAGGGAAGAGGACGCTTTGGCAGCTGCTTTGCCAGTACCCTGAGCCTGGGTGAGAGAGGATGAGGAGGATGAGGAGGGCTTGGTCATCCACTCTACCAAGTCTTCGGCATGATGCGGCTCAACACGTCCAGCTGCCGAAAAGAAGGACAAGCGTGTCCCATGGCCACGTGCTGATGGCGATGCACCGCGTGCACGACCAGCACTGTTGTCTCTAGACACAGAGCCTGCTTGCCCTCTTTTATTGGCTCCTGACTGTCTGCCTCTCCTTGTTTGCCTTCCAGACATTCTAATGGCCTGCAGGGAAATGGGAAAACCAGCAATAAGGCTTAGCTTCAGGAGTATATTTTGCAGGAATCACACTACGCCTGCTGTAGGTGCTGCAAATGCCTGTTGGTGTAACACACCAGGAAAAAGCAGCAATACAGGCTAACTTCAGGTGTAATATGGTCAGGAGGCACACTCCGCCCGCTGTAAGTGCCGCAAATGTCTGTTGGTGTAACACACCAGGAAAAAGCAGCAATACAGGCTAAGTTCAGGTGTAATATGGTCAGGAGGCACACTCCGCCTGCTGTAAGTGCCGCAAAATCCTGTTGGTGTAACACACCAGGAAAAAGCAGCAATACAGGCTAAGTTCAGGTGTAATATGATCAGGAGGCACACTCCGCCCGCTGTAAGTGCCGCAAAATCCTTTTGGTGTAACACACCAGGAAAAAGCAGCAATACAGGCTAAGTTCAGGTGTAATATGATCAGGAGGCACACTCCGCCCGCTGTAAGTGCCGCAAAATCCTGTTGGTGTAACACACCAGGAAAAAGCGGCAATACAGGCTAAGTTCAGGTGTAATATGATCAGGAGGCACACTCTGCCCGCTGTAAGTGCCGCAAAATCCTGTTGGTGTAACACACCAGGAAAAAGTAGCAATACAGGCTAAGTTCAGGTGTAATATGGTCAGGAGGCACACTCCGCCCGCTGTAAGTGACGCAAAATCCTGTTGGTGTAACACACCAGGAAAAAGCAGCAATACAGGCTAAGTTCAGGTGTAATATGATCAGGAGGCACACTCCGCCCGCTGTAAGTGCCGCAAAATCCTGTTGGTGTAACACAGCAGGAAAAAGCAGCAATACAGGCTAAGTTCAGGTGTAATATGGTCAGGAGGCACACTCCGCTCGCTGTAAGTGCTGCAAAATCCTGTTGGTGTAACACACCAGGAAAAAGCAGCAATACAGGCTAAGTTCAGGTGTAATATGGTCAGGAGGCACACTCCGCTCGCTGTAAGTGCTGCAAAATCCTGTTGGTGTAACACACCAGGAAAAAGCAGCAATACAGGCTAAGTTCAGGTGTAATATGGTCAGGAGGCACACTCCACCCGCTGTAAGTGCCGCAAAATCCTGTTGGTGTAACACACCAGGAAAAAGCAGCAATACGGGCTAACTTCAGGTGTATAATGTGCAGGAGGCTTAGCAACAATGACACTGACACTGTCCCCTGCCTATCCTTCTCTCTCCCTGCACACAAGGTTTAGCAAAGTATATGACACTGACACTCTCCCTGCCTATCCTTCTCTCTCCCTACACAAGGTTTAGCAAAGAATATGACACTGACACTCTCCCTGCCTATCCTTCTCTGTCCCTACACACAAGGTTTAGTAAAAAATGGATTTGACACTGTCCCTGCCTATCCTTCACTTTCCCTGCTCCGGAACACACTACACGAGGCCGCCGCGCTGGCGACCTTTTATAGTGTGGGGCGTGTACTAAACCCCCTCAGCTATAATTGGCCACAGGCATCCTGCCTGTGGCCAATCATTGCTCTCCTCGCTGCCGGCGCTGTGATTGGCCAAGCATGCAGGGTCACAGTGCATGCTTGGCCAATCACAGCGCCGGGATTACACTGCGATGGCGCAGTGTATTGTGGGCCGTTCGCGTCACTCGAATTTGGCGCGAACGGCCCAAATCGTTCGATCTTCGTCGAACGATCGAACAGCCGATGTTCGAGTCGAACCTATGTTCGACTCGAACACCGAGCTCATCCCTAGTCACACCTCACATATCTAGGTATTGTACTTACCCCTGATCTAAAGGATATTTTTTCTGCTAACTACCTTCCACTGTTACCAAAAATTTCAAATTATCTAAAACAATGGTCCACTCTGCCTTTATCATGGTTAGGTAAAATAAATGTTATAAAAATGACTATATTCCCAAAAATTCTATATCTCTTTAGAGTTTTACCCATACCTATTCCAGCCTACTTCCTCAGAAACTTACAGCGTAAAACACAATCATTTATATGGAACTCTCTAAAATCTCAAATTTCTTCTCACACCCTATACCTCTCTAAACTTAAAGGAGGTTTAGGTTTCCCAAACTTTGCCACTTATTTTCATGCTGCACAAATAGCAAATATTCCCAGGTACCACTCAAGCCATGAAATTCCACTATGGGTAGCAATTGAAACCACTGATAGCGACCCAATCTCTATACCAAACCTCATATGGTCCACCTCTTCTAACCACAAAATAATTGATAATAAGATAACTAAACACACAATTTCTATTTGGGAAAGATTCAAAACAACCCAGGGCTTACAATCCCCACATTTACCTCTTATATCTTTTATGAGAAACTCACAATTTTACCCAGCCCTCACATTTCCTAGAACTTTTGCAAAATGGAATTCCGCTGGTCTAACACAATGCTGTGACTTTGTATCATCTACTTCATTTAAAACATTTTCTGAAATATGTGAAAGTCATAAACTTCCGACTTCAGAAATTTTTCGCTACTTACAGATCAAGAACTTCTTTGCACCATACATACAAGATATTAGTACTTTGAGTGATATGACGCAGTTCGAACGAATATGTAAACGAGATCCTCACTTAAAAGGGCTCATCTCAATACTATATAGCCAACTAAATACTAAGCAGGGATGAGCCGAACACCCCCCTGTTTGGTTCGCACCAGAACCTGCGAACAGACAGAATGTTCGCGTGAACTTTAGAACCCTATTAAATACAATGGACTTGAACGTTCGAAAGTGCTAATTATAAAGGCTTATATGCAAGTTATTGTAGTAAAAAGTGTTTGGGGACCTGGGTCCTGCCCCAGGGGACATGTATCAATGCAAAAAGAAGTTTTAAAACGGCCGTTTTTTCGGGAGCAGTGATTTTAATAATGCTTAAAATGAAAAAAATAAAAGTAAAATATTCCTTTAAATTTCGTACCTAGGGGGTGTGTATGATATGCATGTAAAGTGGCGCATGTTTCCCGTGCTTAGAACTGTCCCTGCATAAAATGTCATTTTTGAAGGAAAAAAAGTCATTTAAAACTCACTCGCGGCTATTAATGAATTGTCGGCTCCCGACAATACATACAAAAGTCATTGATAAAAAAAAGCGTGGGGGTCCCCCATAATTCAATTACCAGGCCCTTCAGGTCTGGTATAGATATTAAGGGGAACCCCGCCGCAAATGTAAAAAAAAATGCGTGCGGTTTCCCCAAATATCCATACCAGGCCCTTCAGATCTGGCATGGATTTTAAGGGGAACTCCACCCCAAATAAAAAAAAAAATGGCGTGGAGTCCCCCCAAAAATCCATACCAGACCCTTATCCGAGCACGCAACCTGGCAGGCCGCAGGAAAAGAGGGGGGACGAGAGAGTGCCCCCCCCTCCTGAACCGTACCAGGCCACATGCCCTCAACATGGGGAGGATGTCCCCATGTTGATGGGGACAAGGGCCTCATCCCCACAACCCTTGCCCGGTGGTTGTGGGGGTCTGCGGGCGGGGGGCTTACCGGAATCAGGAAGACCCCTTTAACGAAGGGGATCCCCAGATCCCAGCCCCCCCCCATGTGAATTGGTAATGGGGTACATCGTACCCCTACCATTTCACAAAGAAAGTGTAACAAATTGTAAAAAAACCACAGACACCGTTGGGAAAGTCCTTTACTAAAAATAAAAAATAAAAATAAAAAAAAAAACATTCCAGCGATGAAATCCAGTGTCCCGCGGTGATCCGATGTTCAGCGCTGTCCACACAAAATGTCATTGGCTGAGCCTGAGCGGACCTGATTGGGAACTTCTTCCTTAGTGTCTTAAATGAATAGACTCGCCCCTTCTAAAGTTCCCCATCAGGTCCGCTCAGCCAATGACGTAGGTGTAAGGCTAAGCGGACCAGATGCGGAACGTGAGAAGGGGCGGGTCTATTCATTTATTACACTGCGGAGGAAGTTTCCCATCAGGCCCGCTCAGCCAGTGACGTAGGCGGGGTCTGACATATGAGGGGGCGGACCTGATGGGGAATGTTGCGGAGCTCCAAAGTCCGCTGGGAAATCCTTGAAGCTGAGGAAGTACTGACTTATCCAAGGCAACCTGTTACCCCCCCAGTAACTGGACGACACACAGTTCTGGGAGTAAATCAACCCTTTATTTTGCCCAGGCTGGCTTTTTATATCATTTCCCATGCAAGGGTTTTCTTAACTCATTTTACAGGGGCATTCCCTTCAACAATTAACAGATGACAGCGATTTAATTACCTGGGATGTGTGAGACGTTGGTCTCTGCATATTTACCCATAACAATGAAACCGTGCCAGACACATTACTAGGAGTGTAATTACATCCCGTAGCAGATAATAGATGGTCATTAACATACTGACAATAGATGAATGGAACGCTACCTCAGACCCCCAATTAACCCAATTTACTTATTCAGACATCAGTAGACATTCTGTCTCTACATTTCCTGGAATTAATCTTTGCTGTCACCTCTGAAGTGATCCAAACCATATTCTCAGTTTCAGCATTTTGCTACACTGCTCCCCCTTACCCACAAGCCGGCATACACAGTCTGATCCTTAACGGATCGGCTTGGGGATGTCCGGGGAGTACTCACGGATCACTTTTCCAGTTCAGTTTGCCGCGATAATCAGTCAGCATTGCCGTTCTGTTTCCCGGGGCGGTAGTGGATAGTAAAGTCATACGGTTGTAACGCCAGACTCCAGCGCAACAACCGGGCATTGTCCCCTGCCACTCGATTTAGCCATACCAATAGGTTGTGGTCTGTGAGTAGGGTGAACTGTTGTCTGTACAAGTAGGGCTGAAGCTTCTTTAGGGCCCACACCACAGCCAGGCATTCTTTTTCTATGGCGGCATAGCTCACTTCCCTGGGGAGAAGCTTCCTGCTCAAGTAAACTACGGGGTGTTCTCCGCCATCTGCTCCAACCTGGCTCAATACCGCGCCCAATCCAAACATTGAAGCATCCGAGCCTTAGAGGATGCGCTGTTTTCCGTGGTGGGGGCCTGGGACCGGGTGGTAACGGGGTAGATCTCGTTGGTAACCGGGGCTGATGCAAAAGCAGAAGTCAACTGGCCAAGATCGTTCCCCAGCAGGACATCAGCGGGAAGTTCCTGGATCAACCCCACCTTAATTAATCCGGAGCCGGCACCCCAGTTCAGGTGTACTCTTGCCGTGGGTAGCCTGTGTACTGCTCCCCCTGCAACCCGCACAACTACGGAACTCCCGGTGTGGTCGGCCTCTGGAACCAGGGGACGTTTGACCAGTGTGAGGGTGGCGCCGGAATCTCGTAGACCTTGAGCAGTCTTCCCGTTCAGCTGTACTGACTGGCGATGGTGTTGCCTGTTGTCGGTAGCTGCCTGTACTGGGTCAGCCTCATGTAGGATAATCCAGTGTTCCTCCAATTCTCCTGCTCCTCGGTTGACCGGGGCCGCTTCTGTGTGATAGCAATGAGCGGCAGCCCGTGCTGGAGGGGGTGGCCCTGGTCGAATCCATGCCGCTTGGTCCTGGTTCTGAGTGCAGTCTCTCTGATAGTGCCCAAATTGCTTGCATGAATAGCACTGCACTCCCTTGCGCCTGAGGTATCGATTTGCAGGGGAGTTAGGGATTAGCCCGGGTCGTTGTGTAGCTGGGGGCCCTGGGTTATGGTTCAGTGGTCTGGTGCTTGGTCGGAAGCTAGTCTGTGATGGCCGGCGGGCATCTTGATATTCATCAGCTTGCCTGGCCGCTTCCGAGAGAGTGGTAGGTTTGCGATCCCTTACCCACTTCTGTACCTCTGGGTTTAGTTCATTAAAGAATTGCTCCAGTAAAATCAGCTGGGTGATCGCGTCTGCTGTGGTTGCCTGACTGGCTTGCAGCCAAGCTAGGGCTGCCCTCTGCATTCGGCAAGCCCATTCGGTGTGGGAGTCCTTCTCCTGTTTCTTTGTGTCCCGGAAGCGTCTCCTGTATGCTTCTGGGGTGATGGCATACCTTGCCAAAATAACTTCCTTTACCCGGCTATAGCTTGCGATTTCCTCCTCTGGCACGGCTCTGTAGGCTTCTGCTGCACGGCCTGACAGCTTACCAGCTAAGATCCGTACCCAGTCTGTCTGGGGTACCTGGTACAGCTTGCATTGCCGTTCAAAATCTTGCAGGAAGCTATCGATCTCTTCCTCTGCTTCCATAAACTTTTTAAAGGCATCATGGGGTACTTTTAGTTTTGTCTCTGGTGCCGGTGTAGTCGTTAGCAGTCTCTCAGAGGCATGCTGTTCCGCCAGCCGGAGTTGGGTCTCCCTTTCTTCTCTCGCCGTGATAAAGGCATCCACTTGGGCTAACGTTGCCTGTACCAGCTCGGTGGAGGGGTTTTCTCCATAAAACGCTAGCCTGCGTTTCACTTCTTGGTTAAACTCGGTCTCCATGGCTTCTGTAGCCATACTGTGTGCCCGATCTCCCTCGGTCAGTTCTGCAATCAGCTCTGCTTTGGTTTTAGTGCTGGCGCTCTTCCCTCTTGCTTCCAGCAAATCCTTTAACGTCGCTCGTTTTAATCCAGCATAGTTTGTCTCCATTCACACTTCCATTCGTGTAGCCGAATTTGCATGAATGCTGCTTCCTCTTGCTGCAAGGCTTTAATCCCACTGCTGCCACCAGTGTTGCGGAGCTCCAAAGTCCGCTGGGAAATCCTTGAAGCTGAGGAAGTACTGACTTATCCAAGGCAACCTGTTACCCCCCCAGTAACTGGACGACACACAGTTCTGGGAGTAAATCAACCCTTTATTTTGCCCAGGCTGGCTTTTTATATCATTTCCCATGCAAGGGTTTTCTTAACTCATTTTACAGGGGCATTCCCTTCAACAATTAACAGATGACAGCGATTTAATTACCTGGGATGTGTGAGACGTTGGTCTCTGCATATTTACCCATAACAATGAAACCGTGCCAGACACATTACTAGGAGTGTAATTACATCCCGTAGCAGATAATAGATGGTCATTAACATACTGACAATAGATGAATGGAACGCTACCTCAGACCCCCAATTAACCCAATTTACTTATTCAGACATCAGTAGACATTCTGTCTCTACATTTCCTGGAATGAATCTTTGCTGTCACCTCTGAAGTGATCCAAACCATATTCTCAGTTTCAGCATTTTGCTACAGGGAACTTCCTCCGCAGTGTAATAAATGAATAGACCCGCCCCTTCTCACGTTCCACATCTGGTCCCCTTAGCCTTACACCTACGTCATTGGCTGAGCGGACCTGATGGAGAACTTTAGAAGGGGCGGATCTATTCATTTATTGCACTGCGGAGGAAGTTCCCCATCCGGTCCGCTTAGGCTCAGCCATGACATTTCGTGTGCACAGCGCTGGACATCGGATCACCGTATCGGATCGCTGGAATGTTTTTTTATTTTATTTTATTTATTTATTTTAATAAAGGACTTTCCCAACGGCGTCTGTGTTTTTTTTTACAAATTGTTACACTTTCTTTGTGAAATGGTAGGGGTATAATGTACCCCATTACCAATTCACATTGTTAAAGGGGTCTTCCAGATTCCGATAAGCCCCTGCCTGCAGACCCCCACAACCACTGGGCAAGGGTTGTGGGGATGAGGCCCTTGTCCCCATCAACATGGGGACATCCTGCCCATGTTGAGGGCATGTGGCCTGGTACGGTTCAGGGGGGGGGGGCGCTCTCTCGTCCCCCCTCTTTTCCAGCGGCCTGCCAGGTTGCGTGCTCGGATAAAGGGTCTGGTTTGGATTTTTGGGGGAACTCCACGCCATTTTTTTTTATTTGGGGTGGAGTTCCTCTTAAAATCCATACCAGACCTGAAGGGCCTGGTATGGATATTTGGGGGAACCCCACACATTTTTTTTTAAATATACGGCAGGGTTCCCCTTAATATCCATACCAGACCTGAAGGGCCTGGTAATTGAATTTGGGGGGACCCCCACGCATTTTTTTTTTTTTTTTTACCAATTACTTTTCTATGTGTTGCCGGGAGCCGACAATTCATTATAGCCGCGAGTGAGTTTTAAATGACTTTTTTTCCTTCAGAAATTACACTTTGTGCAGGGACAGATCTAAGCATGGGAAACAAGCGCGACTTTACATGCATACTATACACACACCCTAGGTACGAAATTTAAAGGAATATTCCACTTTTATTGTTTCACTTTAAGCATTATTAAAATCACTGCTCCCGAAAAAACGGCAGTTTTTAAAACTTTTTTTGCATTGATACATGTCCCCTGGGGCAGGACCCGGGTCCCCAAACACTTTTTAGGACAATAACTTGCATATTAGCCTTTATAATTAGCACTTTTGATTTCGAACATTCAAATCCATTGTATTTAATAGGGTTCTAAAGTTCGCGCAAGCTTTCTGTCTGTTCGCAGGTTCTGGTGCGAACCGAACAGGGGGGTGTTCGGCTCATCCCTAGCCTCTAGTAGAGATTGTCTTTTCTGGTTCTAATCTTGCTAAATTATTTTGTTTTTGTAATGGTTGCAGACAAAAATAATTGCTACTGCTACCTTAGCATGAAAGCCTTTGATACACACAAAAGTAACTTAATATACAAACCCAGGAACAAAAAAATTATTAGATTTCAGCTTACCATTGTTGTGATGTGGTGGCTGAAATTATTTTTCTTTTTTGTCAGTTTTTTCCCTTTTATTTTTTTTACTTGATGATCCTGCCAATAACACACTGCCACTGTAAGGTGACAACACTCACTCACGTTACCTATACTTGCCAACTGTCCCAGATTCGCTGTAAGCTGCCCAGATTCATCCCAAAATTAAAGCGTGAGGCAAAATTCTTGCGATGAGCTGCACCTAAACATAGTCTGTCAGTGGAATTTTTTATTTAAGCCAGATACAGGCAGGGCAGAACAGCCTTGAGCTCAATGTGATTGCAGGCATGTAAATGGGATCCCTCTCTCCTAGTAAGGAATGAATAATGTCACATCTGTGGGTGGAGATTAGGAAGTAGCTTCCCACTGCCTGATTACAACTATGGGCAGTGGTATTTCATTTCTAAAGCTTCACCCATTGGTGTGACATAATTAATTCATATTGGCATTCAATGCAGCAGAAGGACTCACACCTTCTGCTTTGATTCACACTGAGCTACAGTGCACATGCAGTACCATTACCCAGAGACTTCAGTTCAGCCCAGGTGAAGAAATGTTTACATCGCCCTTGCTGCAGTTTTATGTAGCCTTTCCTGCCCTGCCATTATCTGACTAGAAGAACAGTTTACACTGTTAGAATTTTCTCTGCTGAATACTGAACAGAGTCTACCTGTATAGCAAAGTTTCCTTCCATTAGGGGTACTTACCAGTTCTTAGCAGCCCTCAGTTCGCAGTACCGCATGTTTATTGAACTTTAGCCGATGTGTAAGTATTCTAGGGTTGGATATTCTCTTTACTCCCGCCCTTATTCCCTGCCTGCTATGTGAGTTTAATATTAGACCATATTGGTATTCATATGTCTTTTGCAGATATGTTATGCATCCGCTCCTGAGAAAGTGGAGCGAATCCATGAAACATGTCAAGCTTTGTTGGATGCAGCCATGTCTTTAATATACGGTTTATTTTTCAGTTAGACCATGGTGTACTTTTTTTATTTTAACTGACCCCATGACATGGAGCACAATTGGCTTACATTATTGGTTACTGCAATGTGCTACAATGCTATCTATGTAAATATATGAATTGTTTTTATGTCTTTGGTGTGTATATATATGAAATAATTAATACCTATGTACGTACAAGCTGCAATGTGCTATGTTATTTGTTTATGAAAATAAACATGTCAATATGCATTTTTACCAAGTTGTGTGTCACGTGCCTCATTTAAAGTCCCAAACTCCCCTTCTTATTTTCATCAGGGGTAGAACACCTAGGTAACAATATGGTTGTGACGCAAAGGCCATTCAAGAATTGGGGGATTTTCACAAGGAGTGGACTACTGCTGGTGTCAGTGCTTCAAGAGCCACCACATACAGACGTATCCAGGACATGGGATACAACTGTGGCATTCCTTGTGTCAAGCCACTCCTGAACCAAAGACAATGTCAGAAGCGTCTTACTTGGGCTAAGGCAAAAAAGGACTGAACTTTTGCTCAGTGGTACAAAGTCCTCTTTTTGGATAAAAGTAAATTTTGCATTTCTTTTGGAAATAATGGTCCCGGAGTCTGGAGGAAGAGTGGAGAGGCACAGAAACCAAGTTGCATGAGGTCCAGTGTGAAGTTTCCGAAGTCAGTGATGATTTGGGGAGCCATGTTATCTGCTGTGTTTCATTAACCGCTTGAGATCCGGGCCATTGACGAATGACGGGCTCAATGTGGATCTAGAAATCTGGGAGGCCGTCATTATATGGCCTCGGCTATTCTGGCCACTATCACTGAGATGCCGATGCGCGTGCCTGGTGGCCGCGATGTCCGCCAGGTACCCGCGATCGGCGTGTACACAGAGCAGGGACGTGGATCTCTGTGTGTAAACACAGAGATCCACGTCCTGTCAGGGAGAGGGACCGATGCTGTGTACTTTGTACATAGGGACACAGCTCGGTCACCTCCCCCAGTCAGTCCCCTCCCCCCACACAGTAGTAATCACTCCTAGGGAATACATTTAACCCCTTCCTCGCCCCCTAGTGTTAACCCCTTCCCTGCCAGTGTCATTTTTACAGTAACCAGTGCATTTTTATAGCACTGGTCGCTGTAAAAATGACAATGGTCCCAAAATGGTGTCAAAAGTGTCCGATGTGTCCGCCATAATGTCGCAGTCACAATAAAAATCGCTGATCGCCGCCATTACTAGTAAAAAAAAAAATATTAATAAAAATGCAATAAAACTATGCCCATTTTGTAGACGCTATAACTTTTGCGCAAACCAATCAATAAACACTTATTGCGATTTTTTTTTTACCAAAAATATGTAGAAGAATACGTATCGGACTAAACTGAGGAAAAAAAAAAATTTAAAAAAAAATTGGGATATTATTATAGCTAAAAATAAAAAATATTGTGTTTTTTTTTTCAAAATCGTCGCTCTTTTTTTGTTTATAGCGCAAAAAATAAAAACTGCAGAGATGATCAAATGCCACCAAAAGAAAGCTCTATTTGTGGGAAAAAAAGGACGTCAATTTTGTTTGGGAGCCACGTCGCACGACCGCGCAATTGTCATTCAAATCTTGACAGTGCTGAAAGCTGAAAATTGGCCTGGGCAGGAAGGGGATTTAAGTGCCCAGTAAGCAAGTGGTTAAGTCCAAAGTCAGTGCAGCCCTCTAGAATACTTCATGTTTCCCTCTTCTGACCAGGCCCGCACTAGCAATAGGCAGGTCAGGCGGCTGCCTAGGGCGCCAGGGTAGGGGGGCGGCAAAACCCGGATCCCCAGCCACTCGCTGGGGATTTGGATTATAAAATTACCTCCAGGACCGTCATTTTTTAAATACATGCTGCCTTATGGCGCCAGCCGACAGGCTAGGGGGCGATTACGCCTGTGAAGAGTGAAAACATCCCGGACCGGACCGTTCTGTCCCCAGCCTGCAGTGCCGCCCTAGCAGCGGCAGTGAGAAGAGGAGGAGGAGAGAGCCGGGACAAGGAGCAGCTGGCCGGAAGTGCAGCATGATCGAGGGAGCCGACTGGGGCCGGTGAGATGGATGCCCTGGCTGCATGCAACTCCGGGCTTGCCGCGATATCCGCTCCCCCCTCCTCCAGGTTGCTCGGGGATATGTTGTGGGAGGACAGGCAGGCAGCAGCGCCACTCTCCTGGAGTAAAACCATCACCGCCGCTGGCTCAGGTATAGTGGAAGCACAGGCAGCACACTCAGTCACAAGATTATTTTTTTTAGTCTGCTGTCAAGTGTACAGAGGGGGAACTAGTGTGTGTGTGTGTGTGTGTAACATACGTGCAGGGGGGGCAGACGTGCAGGGGGTACAGAGGGGGAACAGATGTGTGGGGGGGTACAGATGTGTGGCGGGGGGTACAGAGGGGGAACAGATGTGTGTGGGGGGAAGAGGGAACAGATGTGCAGGGGGGAACAAATATGTGTATGTGGGGGGGGCAGACATGCAGGGGGGTACAGATATGTGTGTGGGGGTGGGACAGACGTGCAGGGGGGTACAGAGGGGGAGCAGATATGTGTGTGGGGGAGGGGGAACAGACGTGTAGGGGGGTACAGAGGGGAAACAGATATGTTTGTTGAGGGGCAACAGACGTGCAGGGGGGGTACAGATATGTGTGTGGGGGGAACAGACGTGCAGGGGGGTACAGAGGGGGGAACAGATGTGGGTGGGGGAGGCGGAACAGACGTGCATGGGGTACCGAGGGGGTAACAGATGTGTGTGGGGGGACAGACATGCACGGGGTTACAGGGGGGTAACAGATGTGTGTGTGTCGTGTGTGGGGGGGGGGGGGACAGACATGCAGGGGGGTACAGATATGTGTGTGGGGTGGACAGACGTGCAGAGGGGTAAAGAGGGGGAACAGATATATGTGTGTGTGGGGGGATAGACATGCAGGGGGGTACAGAGGGGGAACAGATATGTGTATGTGCAGGGGGTACTGAGGGGGAATAGATACAGTCATGCTCGAAATTGTTGGCACCCCAGAAATTTTTCCAGAAAATCAAGTATTTCTCACAGAAAAGTATTGCAGTAACACATGTTTTGCTATACACATGTTTATTCCCTGTGTGTGTATTGGAACAAATCAAAAAAAGGGAGGAAAAAAGCAAATTGGACATAATGTCACACCAAACTTCAAAAATGGGCTGCTCAAAATTCTTGGCACCCTTAACTTAATATTTGGTTGCACACCCTTTGGAAAAAAAAACTGAAATCAGTCGCTTCCTATAACCATCAATAAGCTTCTTACACCTCTCACCCGGAATTTTGGACCACTCTTCCTTTGCAAACTGCTCCAGGTCTCTCTTATTGGAAGGGCACCTTTTCCCAACAGCAATTTTAAGATCTCTCCACAGGTGTTCAATGGGATTTAGATCTGGACTCATTGCTGGCCACTTTAGAGCTCTCCATCGCTTTGTTGCCATCCATTCCTGGGTGCTTTTTGACATATGTTTGGGGTCATTTTCCTGCTGGAAGACCCAAGATCTCGGACGCAAACCCAGCTTTCTGACACTGGGCTCTACAGTGCGACCCAAAATCCTTTGGTAATCCTCAGATTTCATGATGCCTTGCACACATTCAAGGCACCCTGTGCCAGAGGCAGCAAAACAACCCCAAAACTTCAATGAACCTCCACCATGTTTCTCAGTAGGTACTGTGTTCTTTTCTTTGTAGGCCTCATTCCATTTTTGGTAAACAGTAGAATGATGTGCTTTACCAAAAAGCTCTATCTTGGTCTCATCTGTCCACAAGACGTTTTCCCAGAAGAATTTTGGCTTACTCAAGTAAATTTTGGCAAACTGTAGTCTTCCTTTTTTATGTCTCTGTGTCAGTAGTGGGGTCCTCCTGGGTATCCTGCCATAGCCTTTCATTTCATTTAAATGTCGACGGATAGTTTGCGCTGACACTGATGTTCCCTGAGCCTGCAGGACAGCTTGAATTTCTTTGGAACTTGTTTGGGGCTGCTTATCCACCATCCGGACTATCCTGCGTTGCAACCTTTCATCAATTTTTTCTCTTCCGTCCACGCCCAGAGAGATTAGCTACAGTGCCATAGGTTGCAAACTTCTTGGTAATGTTGCGCACAGTGGACAAAGGCAAATCTAGATCTCTGGAGTTGGACTTGTAACCTTGAGTTTGTTGATATTTTTTCACAATTTTGGTTCTCAAGTCCTCAGACAGTTCTCTTTTTCTCTTTCTGTTGTCCATGCTTAGTGTGGCACACACAGACACACAATGCAAAGACTAAGTGAACTTCTCTCCTTTTTATCTGCTTTCAGGTGTGATTTTTATATTGCCCACACCTGTTACTTGCCCCAGGTGAGTTTAAAGGAGCATCACATGCTTGAAACAATCTTATTTATCCCCAATTTTTAAAGGGTGCCAAGAATTTTGAGCAGCCCATTTTTGAAGTTTTGTGTGACATTATGTCCAATTTGCTTTTTTTCCTCCCTTTTTTTGATTTGTTCCAATACACACAAAGGGAATAAACATGTGCATAGCAAAACATGTGTTACTGCAATACTTTTCTGTGAGAAATACTTGATTTTCTGGAAAAATTTCTGGGGTGCCAACAATTTCGAGCATGACTGTATGTGTATGGGGGGTTTGAGGGGAACAGAGTTGTGGAGGGGGGGGTGCAGAGGGGAACAGGCATTCAGGGTGATACAGTGATGGGGTGATCTGAGGTGTGAAGGTGGAAGAATTGTGGTGATCTGAGACCTGAAAATAAAGGGATTGGGGTGATTGGAGGTGTGGAGGTTCAAGTCCACTTTGTAAAAAATAAAAGCAGATCTTTTTGCTGGTACAAAAAATGTGCATTTATTATTATTTTTAGTAGGTGCCATCTACTATTTGTCTTCAGGCCGGGTCCAGAGGCACAGGTGCAAACCTGTGGACCACGGCTGAAGAAATAGGTGAAGAGGCGCCGCAAAAATCTAAGTGAGGGGTGGAGCAAATGGGGGGAGGGGGGGCGGAAAAATTAGGTTTCGCCTTGGGTGTCAAAAATCCTTGCACCAGCCCTGCTTCTGACCAGCTTTATGGAGATGCTGATTTCATTTTCCAGCAGCACTGGGCTAAAACTGAAAATTCTGCCATTTTACCATAGAGATGACCGGGGACCGGTACATCCCTGATCATCTCTATGGTCTAAGAAACCAGAAGTGACAAGTATTTTGTCACCTAGAGTTTTGGTCCAATGTAAACAGGCTATTACCAGCCTATGAAAGTATCTGATCAAACTGCACTCAATTTGATAAGGTGTTTTTAAGGGCAGAGGATAGATCTGGGGTCTAATAGACCCCAGATGTCTCAGTAAAGAGTACCTGTCACTGCCTATGCTTTCACAAGGGATGTTGTTTATAAATTTGATAAAAATTAATTAAAAGAGTGTAAAAAAAGTAAATGAACATGCCCTCATCCTCCCCCCATGCTAGCAAAGGTGAATTCATATGTAAGTAGCTCACACATATGTAAATTCACTGCGGCCCATTGGGTGGCGCTGTCACCCTGGGTTGGGTTGGATTATCGCTGAGTGCCGTCCTCCTTTTTGTCCTCCCTTGGCAGTGGTATGGTGGGGCGGGGAACCCGCCGTGCTTGCTGGGAGAGGGTTTAAAGGCGTCGGCCATCTTTGTCACGGGGTTCGATGTCCCAGGCACCTTCAGCTTGCGGACGGTGGTTCTTGTCGCTCCTCTGGGTGGTTTAGGCCTAGAGGACGGCGGAGGTCGAGTTCCATCCCAGGCACCTTTAGCCTGGGGTGAGGTACTTGGATGGAGGTCCGGAGCTCAGTGCCCAACACTGGGTTCCGCAAGGGAAGGAGATCCTAGGGTACCCAGGGATCGGGTACCCGAATCCGGAAGGCGCAATGGACCCGGGGGGAGATCCTCATTTGAAGACCCGGTGCAGCATATTGCCGGTGACAAGTGAGTCTCTCGTCGGAGACTGCCTGGAAGGAAATTTACCCTCGTGCGGAGACCAGGATACACTTCTAGGAAGGGAAGTGTCAACTCACATTGTGTCTGGGCCTGTTCGCATCCACACCTCCTTTCCTGTTCTGTTCTAACAAGGGAGTTCAACTGTTTGTGTTCAGGATAAGAAGAATAAAGGAGTGTTGAACTTTAATGGTGTGGAGCTCAATTTCTAACGGACATTGTTCACGGTGACTCTTGGAGGGAGGATCCAGGTGCACAGCACTGACCCGAAGGTAATACAGAACTGTTGCTTATACTGCACTAACACCTGTGGTGGAAGCCAGGCGTAGTGTCCTCACTCCCTCCCCTCTAAGGTACCCCTAGACAACAGAAAGACGAGACGAGAGAAAGAGGGGAGCGTGGGAGGAGGCCGCTACATATATTTTACCAAACACTTGAGTATTATATAGTGTTTTTGTGCATTAAAATTCCTTAAAGTGTATTTTTTTACCAACAAAAATTGTGCTTTAAAAACCGCTGCGCAAATACCATGTGACATAAACAATGGCAACACCCACCATATTATTCTTTAGGACCTCTGCTTAAAAAAATATATTACGTTTGGCGGTTCTAGCAAAAAAAAAAAGCAGATTTTTTCACTTACGTGAGAAGTGTTAGAATAAGCCCAGTAGGCAAGTGGTTAAAAATTAGCTGGGTCTGTTTTTCTTTTTTTGTTATTTCTAATATCTTTCTGAACAGGATGTGGCACCCTAGTTTGTTTCCATAACTAACTGAGCAAATATACCAAAACTTTTATACCTGTATGATCAGCAGAACAAAAGGAAGCAAATAAGTGAAGTTCATTTTTAGGATTTACATGTACTTTAAAGAGAAAGTTTCCTAGTTAAAGACAGATGACAACAAACACTAATGTTATGCTTTAAGTACAATCTGTAGTATTGTTCCTATATTCATGTCTCTGTTTGAGCACTTTCTCCATACAATCTGTCCAGGTAAATTTAATGAGTTGGCATATGGAGCAGGCATCAATACCAGCATGTCCACTTATCCATAGAAGAGCACAATGTGGGTATAGCAACTTTTATTATAACTTGAAACATATCCCTGAATGGATGGAATCTCACTGACTGCCTGATTTTTTATTGCTGCCTTTGATTACATAAATGTCACAATAACATGAGCTGAGACTTGAAAGAATGATAGATGCTTGCTTTTATCCTTATGTCAGCTGCCAGACTATGCAGATATAGAATACATTTTGCTACACAGAACTAAGGGCATAACATGAATAAACAATTGTTTAATTTTTTTTTTTCTAATTAAAATTTTCTTGTCTGCTTTCTGCCAAGAGTTTCCACTACCTTTCCTCCTGAATCCATCACTTTTAAGTAAAAGAGCAGTAATCTTTAAAGCTACCTCCAAATCCCTTATTAGCATTTATTATATATTAACATAAAGGATTCCATCACCTCATATTGTAATTCAGATTTTAGTATTAACTGTAACACTGACTTATGAAAAAATTAAAACACCTTTATTAACATACTCTCAACAGATAAGTTTTGATTTTTCCTAATGTTTTTCTTTCCTTTACCAGCCATCATTTTCAGTTCTGTTGACATTTCCATCAGAAGAATAGTAGCTTGGAAGAGGAAGAGCAGAGACAAAAATGTTATTTTAATTTTTTTAATAATAGTAGTCGAAAGACATACTGTAGTGTAGGGATTTACCAAACACACAGTTGTTTGATGTTAAGCTTACATGTTCTGAACATAAAGGTAAGTAACATTTATTTTAGCTGTAGCATTCATTGATGTATCCTTACGTAATCAAGTACTGTATAGGTAATAATGTACTGTTGGAAATATGGAGGCAGCAAACCTGGATATCCCATGTAAAAAGCTTGATCAATAACAAGTAAATTAAAATTACAGTCTGATCTCTTGATCATTTCTGTTGCATGCACACTAGCTTCCAAAACCTACAATTTAGAGAATGTCCAGATTTTAATTCAGCATGGGATTAACAGCTTTCTGTAGCACTGATGAATGTACTTTATTAATTCTGACCATCGAATATAAACATATGTGTTATTCCTTTTCACCCTCAAAGTGTTTGCACACGAATATTTAAAAATTCAGGACAGTAAAGATATACACTGACAATTAAATGGAAACAATATTTACTTATAGAATTAATCTAAACCAGGTAAATATTAAAATATTTTATATGATGCTAGCAATCTATCCCCAAAGTCTACTTTTGAAACCTTTATGCAGAATGATGACCTCTTATGAATATATACATTCACATGTATACAGTATAAGTTGGAAGATGCAGGGCTGGTCTGTAATGTGGTCACATACTGCAGTGTGCGGAGTTAGCCGCGGCGTGCTTTACAGGTCCAGAGTCAAAATCAGCCTTGTGTGAAGCCCTGTCTCTGAAGAGGGGGGGGGGGGGGTAGCTTGGAGGATCATCTGTGAGCTGTGCAGAGGGAACCATGACAACCAATTCAGAAGGAGTCCCAGGGGCCACCAAACATACCCCCTTCAAATGAAGCTTACTCCTAATCAGACAAGAAAATCAGAGGGGGCACGGTGTGTCGGGGGGGGGAGTAGAGTGTGAAACAATGGGGGATACAAGGGGTGACTTGACTGTTCGGGGGAAGTAGGAGGTGCAGAGTGTCGAGTAATGTAGGATGCAGGGGATGCAGACTGTGTAATAATGGGGAATGCAGAGTGTGAATTAATGGGGTATGCAAGGGGGGCAGGGTGTGAAATAATGGGGGTTGCAGAGGTATGCAGAGTCGAGTAATAGAGCAGGGCTTGACAAATTTGCTTGGAATCTAGGAGCCAGCTAAAAAAGTTAGGAGCCAGGTTTTTTTTTAACGACCGATGCGCGCAGAAGCGAACGCATACGTGAGTAGCGTCCGCATATAAAAGCGGTGTTCAAACCACACATGTGAGGTATCGCCGCGATCGGTAGAGCGAGAGCAATAATTCTAGCCCTAGACATCCTCTGTAACTCAAAACATACAACCTGTCAAAAATTTTAAATGTCGCCTATGGAGATTTTAAAGGGTAAAAGTTTGTCGCCATTCCACGAGCGGACGCAATTTTGAAACGTGACATGTTGGGTATCAATTTACTCGGCGTAACATTATCTTTCACAATATAAAAAAAAATTCGGCTAACTTTACTGTTTAATTTTTTTATAAAAAAAAAGTGTAAGACCGCTGCGCAAATACGGTGTGACAGAAAGTATTGCAACGACCTCCATTTTATTCTCTAGGGTGTTAGAATAAAAAATATATATAATGTTTGGGGGTTAACGTCTAAGTAAAGGGAAGGAGATGGGCTGGCAGTGAAACAAGCAAGCATTGCTGGTTGTCTTGTCATACCAACGGCCACTACAAGAGGGCGCCAGATTACAGAATGAATGATAGGCCTGCAGAAGGCCGCAAAGCCGCGGCTTCAATTTACGGCCAGCGCAGCCCGACGAGATTGCGCGATCGCGGGGAGGGGGGTGCACGGAGACACAGGAAACCTCAGCTGTGCTGCCTCAGGCACCAGGTCGCTAATTCTAGTCGCATTTGCGACCTGGCACCCGGGTTTTGATGAACCCTGCAATAGAGAATCCAGAGGTGCAGAATGTGGAATAATGGGGGATGCAGGGTGTATAAAGTTTTCAATAATGAGGGATTCAGGAGATGCAGAATGTGGAGCAATGGGAGTTGCTCCACAGTTATACAGAGTGTGGAATAATGGAGGTTCAGGGGTGGCTGAATGTTGGGTAATGGCAGGTGTCATGCTGCAGAGTGTGGAGTAATAGAGAACATGGTGGGTGGACAATGTGGACTAATGGGGGATGCATGCTACTCTCTCTTATTCTTGATTACAGTGGCCTACCAGTGCTTTCCTGCATCACTGTTGTGGAGTTTGAGAGTACCCCATCAGATACATTTATTCACACACGGCCAAGTAAAAGCAGAAAAGTAAGGGGGCCCGATTGGCTCAACATCTCAGATTTAGCTTTCAACTCTGGTTGGGGTTGGTAATACATTGGTCCAAGGCCTTGGTTCCCTCTATTCTGATAGCTACCCCCATTATAACTCTCTGTCTTCTGGTCATTCAATTGGCTCTTCAGCTATATCTCATCTTTGCCACAATGTCAGAGTTGATGGGAAGAATGTGTGGCCTTTTTGAAACCTTAGACCAAAGGGGTTTTGGCTATGTCCTTTCTACTAACCTTAGTCTATGACTTTGCCTGTGAGCCTGACACAGTACCAAAGGAGGAGGAGGCTTCCAATGAGAAAGAATCCTCACTCTCCAAGGTGTCTGATCAAGATAATATACCTGCTGCAGAAGTTTCTTGAAAACTTAAAGTGGTTGGTAGCCTCAAGGGTTTTCTCCTTAGTGCATTCTATGCATTAAAGTGAAAAACCTTCTGTGCTGCAGCCCCCCCAGACCCCTCCTTTTCCTAACTGAGCCTGATTAGATTAAGCGGTGTGCATGAGCACAGCGGCTCCAGCCGATGTCTCTCGCCTCGTTGGACAGCTTTATAGCAGCAGGAGCCATTGGCTCCTGCTGCTGTCGATCAAATCCAGTGACATGAGAGCGTGGAGTGGGTCCGAGTCCCGCTGTCTGTGTCAATGTCCCCAGGGAATGAGGCTTTCTGTAAGGGCATCCGCTGAAGAGGAGGGGCTGCTCTGTGAACAACGATTGCACAGAGCAGGTAAGTATAGGTATGTTTGTTATTTTTATTTTAAAAAAAAACAATGAGGGTTTACAACCCCTTTAGGGAAACTATTGTTACATTGATTGTTGTCTTCTGCAATATAGGAGCGTGTATCCAGAGTGCTTTAGTGTCTAGTATGGAGTCCTTAAAATTCCCTACACCTACTAGGACCTTTCCAGTTTAAGGGCTGGCTGAGCCTGTCCTCTATAGAGACTGGACTTACCTGTAGAAGATTTTTTTTCTCCTAATAAATATTACCCAACATTATCCCTCTGTTAAAGGTTTCCTTCAGAAGTAGAAATTGTCTGCAGTAGATTTAGCCATTTCCTACATTAATACAGTAAGACCCTCACAGTTCCCATGGAGGATGATACCATGCTTTAAGACCTAGTAAATAAGAGGTTAGAGGTCTTCCTTAAGGCTATCTCTTTCCCTGGTTGGTCAGGCCAAACGACCTTCAGTAATGCATATGGTAGTTTGTTAGATTGTTGCTGTCTTGACTTAGTGTATGGCCCAGAATCCCAGCTCCATCCTTACGAATCCCTCTGTTGATAGTAAGCTGGAACTTTTGGCAGCTGTCTTGCACTACTGTGTAAAAGGCTTAGTACACATACTTTTCCAAATTTGCACAAGATTCTCTGGCTAAAGCCAGATCAACTTCTGTACAACTGCCCTGTTTGATTTTCCTTGGTCGATCAGCCCCGCCAGCTATAGCAGGCAGCGCTGATCAGTGTATTATGTCAGCGGGGAAGTCTCCCGACTGTCAGAATACAAGTGTGTAGATGGGGGAATCAATTATTAGTTTTTGTCCAAGTTGAATGAAAAAAACCTGTATCAGCTATGGGCTGCTTTAAATAGATATTAAACCCCAAACCAGAAATGTAATATATTGCAGCTTACCAATCATTAGATGAGGTGGCTGCATTCGTTTTTCTTTTTTAGGCTTTTTTACCTGTTGATCTGGCCAGTAACACACCTCCTGTATTAGAGTGTCCCAACCTGGATGAAGGAGCACAGAGGCATCTTCAGACAGCAACATTTTCAGTCTGTAGGGAGGGAAGTGTTAGATGAACTAGCAGATTTAAATACACAAACAAATTGAAGCCAAACTCAAGCTTACACAGCAGTTATGCAAGTTTAAACATAAATACATAAAAGATGATCATTGTAAAATCCCCTGTCAGCAGTAAATAATTTATATATATCCTCTAACTACTACATTTTGCAGGAGAGCTTGTTCTGTTGATAATCAAAAAACTTACTGACTGGATCATTAGGTGAAAATAAAAGAAAGAAAGCCTAAAAACTAAAACTACACTGTAATGCAGCCAACAGATCAAAGAATTGTTAGGCTATAATTTAAAACATGTGTTCTTTTGGACTTAAAGTGATTTCCATTTAAAAATAACAAACATGTTATACTTACCTGCTCTGTGCAGTGGTTTTACACAGAGCAGCCAAGATCTTCCTCTCCTTGGGTCCCCCTTGCCGGCACTCCTGGCCCCTCCCTCCTGCCGTGTGCCCCCACAGCAAGCTTACTGACTTTGATTGACAGCAGTGCGAGCCAGTGGCGCCCTGGTGCTGTCTCAGCCAATGAGGAGGGGAATCCCAGGCAGCCGACACTCTCGTGCAACATTGCTGGATCAAAATGGGCTCAGGTAAATATTAGGGAGCCTGAAGAGGGTGCATTAAGATAAAAAAAACTTCTGACTTTATAACCACTTTAGTACCACTTTAAAATGTAGTCAGCTGAACGCCTTGCAAGAAACACCTTGAGCATTTACCCTTCAAAAGCGAACAGTTAATTGGTCCCTCCTTCAATAAGTACATCAAGGAGATCACAAGGCTAATGCCCCATACACACGATCGTTTTTCATGCCGTTAAAAATGCAATTTTTTAAAATGGCCATTAAAACCGATCGTGTGTATGCTCCAGAGCATTTTTAACGACGTGAAAAACGAGCATTAAAAATTTCGAACATGCTCTATTTTTTCACGTCGTTTTTCATGTTGTTTTTTTAACGACGTGAAAAACGATAGTGTGTATGCTTTAACGACGTGAAAAAAAACGCGCATGCTCAGAATCAAGTATGAGACGGGAGCGCTCGTTCTGGTAAAACTAGCGTTGGAAATGGAGATGGCACATTCGTCACGGTGGAATTAATAGCATCATTTTAATGCTGCGCATTCCGTTCTTCTTTTGATAATGCTTAAATAATTACCTTCTTTTGCTAATGACATTTGAGAGTTATGCCAAACTAGGTTCTTAAGTAATTCCTAATTGAGCTAATGATTGTAAAATATTCTTTTGAAGCCACATCTCCCTCCTAAATTCATAACTAAATGTAAAGATCACAATAATTATATATATTTTTTCTTTTTTTAGTTTTTATTTTAGTAATTAAGTTAGCTTTATTATTTTTGATGGGCTTCTTTGATATATGTAGGCTTATTTTGTTTTTTTTTTGGGTGATTTTGCTTAAATTATTGGTGTGTAAAGTTACCACACCAACCTTCAAAATTTGTCTCATTTTGCCTCAAGGAGGTTTGTGTCTCTTGTTAATAACAATAATATTATTTGAAATGTCCCTGCCTACTCCCTAGCAAAGTCTCTTTTGAAATACAAATCACATAGTCAAGTATTTGAAGCCAAAAAAAAGAATCCTTTATTTAGGTACATTACAAATTAAACGTGAAGGCAGCACTGGAGAGCCTGCTTGCATTTGTGCATCCTTTGGACCCCACAACAACCATCCAAGATGTCAAAACCAAACTATTTAATTGAAAAAAAAAGGAGCCAAATCTTGGCTTGAACTCCCAGAGGTCAGGAACAGCAGCAGATAAGTCATATATGTCCCCAGTCTGTGGTAATACAGCAGGCATTATTTTTTTCACTTCCTTGTAGCCTTCTCTCCAGCCTTCCCTGCAGCCTTCCCTGCAGCCTTTGTTGGTTGCTTCCTCGGAGGCTGGGGATCAGGAGGAGAGGAGGTGGCAGGAGGAGTAGTAGGAGGAGGAGGAGGAGGTGGAGGAGTAGGGACAACCTCAGTGATGTCGGTGAACTAGGTCAGTTCACCGAGCAACCCCTTGTTAATCACCTTCAGCAAAAGGTTCTCAATATAGAGCTTTTGCCGCAAGTCCATTTGGCCTAACTTATGGGCCAGGACTGCGGCAAAGCCCTCCTCAGCAGAGGGTGCCTCTCTGAGGGCCACAGTAGCCTCTTTTAGAAAGGCTCTTGTTTCCTCCTCCACCTGCCTAGCTTTCCTTGGCCCTCATTTTTTCATTATCAGGGGAGGCATCTGGGCTCTTGTGCTGGGCCCAGCCTCCTCCTGTGTGCCACTGGGCCCTACCTCCTCCTGGTCCCCAACATCACCCTCTTCCTGGCTCAGCTCTGGCTGTAAAAAAAGAAAGGGACATTCTTTATTTTTTGCCACCATCAATCACACACATTGTTCACCTCCAGACATTTTTGAATTGAATGTCAAAAGGTATTAATTTTGCATAGATTCCGCCTCCTGATATTGTTGCCTTGTCCCCATCAAATTTGATCACTACTGTATCTTGCTCTTTAAATCCTCTTTTTTTTGAACATTAAATACCTAACAATACTAAAACATCAATTGAAAATCATCACTTTTGTAACATATAAATGGAGATATCAATACTTTACCTGGCTCCATATATCCAAATCTGCCTCCTCAAGGACCTCATCTTGATCCTCAGGGGAAGCCAGAGCAGGGTTGCTAGGAAGGCTGGAGGGCTGGCTGCAAGGAAGGCTGGAGGGCTGGCTGCAAGGAAGGCTGGAGGGCTGGCTACAAGGAAGGCTGGATTGACCTCTGGGGGGAAGGGTGGAGAGAGATTCCCGCACTTCCAGCTGGTCATCCAGGAAAGATAACTTGCTGTAGTACCGCAGACTGGGTTTATAAACCTTATCTGCTGCAGCACCTGACCTCTGGGACTTCAGGACCATATTCCTCTGGGTCCTGTATGTCCCCCTGATGGTAGCAATTTTTGTTTTCACATCTTGGAGAGTTGTTGTGGGTATCTGTGTTTGCACAAATGCAAGCAGGCTTTCCAGTGCTGCTGTCCTGGCCACTTTATTTTTATTTCCACCACTTTTTGTCTGCCAAAGGATAGGGAGGTCTTTCCATTTATCAATGAACTCCCCTCTGAGTTTTTGAAACTATTCATTTTCTCTGTAAAATCAAGCAACAAGAAAATACATATGTTTCAGGCAACATTCATCAAATCAGCATTTTTGACAGATTTTCAAGGCCAAAATCACCTCCTCTGATGAGACCCAAATCCTTAAAAACGTATGTACCTTGACCTATGTACCTTGATCAACACGTTCGTTGCTAACCCCCTCTCTAACTCCCTCTCCCGCCAAATGAACGTATTTTCGACACATGGATCTTCACTTGATATACACTGCGCATGCGTGAAACTCCGCACGCTTTCCCCGCCCCCGACGTTCGAGATTGTACTTTCCCCGCCCCTTCTCGCTCGTCGTAGTGCTTAACAACATGGCGGAGACACAGGTGGCTGAGATTACCTCTACAGAGGAGGAAATTCCAGAGGAGCCCAAATCCCGATCCAGGAGATATAAGGCATCCAACATGTCATTCGAGGAAATGGTGGAGATGGTGGCCATTTTGAGGAGGGAGGATTATGATGCCAAGCATGGGCCGTATAAAAGACCTAATCTTGTCAAGACAAAAGTTATGGGCAAAGTGGTCAAAACTCTTCACCAAAAATTCGGGGTGTGCAGAACGAAGGAACAGCTCAGAAAACGATGGTCTGATCTGAAGTTGTGAGAGCCCGACCAATTCAAAAGAATCAAGAAAGTTATAGGAAAAAGTAAGTACTTTTTCTTAATTTTCCCTGCTAAAGATTATTACTTGTATTAAGTCGTGTATATTTAGACTTTGATATAGTACAGTGAAAGATAACAACTTTCAATGTTCGTCCGCACACTAAACGGACGTAGTAAACCTTTTTCTCAGTCCAGTTCCTAAAACGATGTTTTTGGATCATCCAGTGTGAACACACAATTTTTTGGGGGTTTTGGGGAGCAAATTTGGTAAACAATTTGCTTTATATTTAGAATCCAAATCACATTTTTTTTGGGAAAAAGGGTAGGCATTGTAATGTTAAGGGAGAGAATGCTCAGCAGCTGCTTAAACATCTGAATGCAGTAGTACAAGTGTGGGACAAAACCCCTAAATCTTTAGGGTGTCACACACAGGTGATCCTGTGTATATACTTTGGGGTGTTACAATGTGTCAAACTTTGTTTCAAAAAGTATATGCTCTGGTTTTGGCAATGTATCCAATCATGTGTTCCGGTTGTCAGTGAGGGTACATTTAAATATGGACCACACTTCCAAATAATATTTAGAAATCTCTTTTTCTTGTTTTTTTGTGGCCAAAAAATTATTAGTTACTAATGAAACTCTACCTTTTATTGCAATCTCCATAGGGCTTTAAAAAGCTACGTCAGATGAGCCTAGAAATCCAACACCTTCAACAATACCCCCTGAACCACATGATGGAGAGGAACGTGAAGTTGTGGAAGTGGAAAGTGGCACCACAAGAGGTCAGTGTCAAACCAGACAGATGCAGGTTAATAGATGTAGGCCTACATATTCTATACTACATGATTTGTTTTTGTTTAGGTGCAGTTCTGGCCGGAGACCCCGAAAAGTTTACACATCACAGTGCCCAGATCCTGATCCAATACCTCATGGTCTGCTGTCGTGACCTTGAAAAAATACAGGGAGACTTGATAGAGATCAGGCAAAATACCAAGCGGGTTGAGGAAAAGCTACAAAATAATAATGGCTGTGCTTGGGCGTGTATAATGTTTGAACACAAAAGAACGTTGAACTTGCTGTGTTTTGGCAGGTTTGTTTTTGTTTTAAGCTTGATAATGAATAGTACATGTTTACATTTTCACGTTTTTTTATTTGTTAATTTTTTTAGGCATGGCTGTTCATGCGTTTTAACCCCCAAAATATTTTAATAACATCTACACTTCAAAGGAAGTTTCCTCAAAAATAATTAAAAAAGGTATTTTCTTAAGCAGAATTTGTGGCTTCATTATGTAAATGTTGTGCAAAGTGAACTAAACAATGTTTTGTGTTTACACTGACAATGAAGGCTAATTAAGAATGCAAAATACACATGGCAATACAAGTGCATTAGGTAAACTGACGAGAAACCTAAAAGAATATTAAATGAAAACACCTAAACAATATTTTCTCAAAAAAAGGTTTTATTTTTAAAAATAACAAGGTTAAGATTCATCAGGCATGTCAATGGCCCCCCTACCCACAAAATAATCGACATATTGTTGACGGACCTCACATCCGGTTTGGGGGGCCAAGCCTGGACGGCCAGCTTCCAGGGCCACAAGATTTTCCACTTCAAATAATGAGGCCTCAGGCCCAGTCAAAGTCAGATAATTGCTTGAATGCACCCTGAGATAATTATGGAGCACACAACAAGCCATTACAACATGGTTCCATTTGTAAGGGGCAAGGTGAATGGAGGTGAGGAACAGGTGGAATCGGCTGGCCATGATGCCAAAGGCATTTTCCACCACCCTTCTTGCTCTGGCCAGCAGATAGTTGAACACCCTCCTCTCAGGGGTGAGGGTGCGTTGCGGGAATGGCCTCATCAAATGGGGACCCAGGCCAAACGCCTCATCCGCCACAAAGACAAATGGGAGTCCCTCCACCGTCTGCTCCGCTGGTGGCAAGGCCAGCTGATCCAAAAGGAGCCGTTCCCCAAACTCCGTCTGTGCAAAGACTCCTCCATCAGACATCCTGCCATTCTTGCCAACGTCCACATAGAGGAATTCGTAGGTGGCCAACACCACTGCCATCATGACGATGCTGTGGAACCCCTTATAGTTATAATAAAAAGATCCCGAATGGGGTGGTGGGACGACCCGAACATGTTTGCCGTCGATGGCCCCTCCACAGTTTGGAAAGTTCCATCGTTGGGCAAACTCAGATGCCACATTCTGCCATTCATGTGGCGTAGAAGGGAACTGTGGAATTAAATAAAAAAATTAATACTATGAGACAGAAACATTGAAAGCAGATTTAAGAAAACCATTCATGGCCATTCATGGGAGAAACCGAAAAATTAAAACATTATTAGTAAGCAACAACAAACCAAAAACAAACCCAAAAAAAAAAATGGGGGGGGGTTGAAGATGAGTTGGGGAGATCACAAATGTAGGCTGTAGCACTCTGTATGAATTATTGAAAAATGTTACATTCCTAGGCAATCTTTAGGGGGCGTTTAGGGTAAAGCACTACGATGGAGCATAGATTAAAATACATGGAAATGACTAGGCAAGGTGGGTATGGACCCAGGATAGCATGCTGGAGAGGTTAGGTAAGGCAAATTTAAATGTAGGCCTAATAAAAACATTCCCAAAAATAACCATGTGGAGAAAGGGGACATTCCCTGCAGCTAAGAATCATGGGAATTAGGGACGGCTAATGTAATGGATTAATTCTGGTCCAATCCCAGAAACTATTCTCTTCTGCCGCTGCTTCAAATCTATGTTAAAATATACATGTAGGCCTCTTTGAGGGATTGCACACTGAAATAAAACTAATCAGTACAGATTCCTTCTCATGCATAGCTTCCGAAGAGAGCTCCTTTATTCAAACGCGGCTTATATAGACATTTTTTACACAGGGCCTCATCCTTGCAAATATGTACATATGATTGGCTGGGTTCACATATGGTCGTCTTCCTCTGTGACGTCCTCTCTCTTCACGTGTCTGCATTCCATTCTCTCTTCGCCATATTGCTTCTTTCGATGGGTTGGGCCGGATGGAAGGACTTAGGGCAATGAGTCCAGTAGTGAGGGGGTGGGGTGGAGAACTCCACTCTGAGCTCAATATCTCTGTCATATGGTTACTCAAGGAACATAATACTGTCGTAATAAGATTTAACAAAACACACACAACATACTAACCTATATTTTCTAGCTAACATACATTTAACCTATACTAAATTTCTGATATGAACACCAACAAGCTTATTATTGTACAAATATATCTTAATGTGTATTTCTGTCCCTTGGCAGACACATTCCCATAGAAGGATGCTATTTTACTCCAAATTCCTGAGGTGTGGGGGGCAGCACACTTTCCCTTCACAGATCGAAGAAAAGAACATTTAACCCCTGCTAAGCTTCTCAAACTATATTTAAGTAGATACCAGAAAGAGAAGTCATATATAAAAATATTTATTTTATATACTCCATCACACTAATAAACCCCCCAAAAAAATATTAAACAAAGAAATACATACAATGTGATGTTTGAAATAAGAACATTTACCTTAATATAGTCCTCCTGCAAAACTTGAAGGATGGCAGAACACGTCTCTGGTATAATGATACCCAGAGCCTGGGGGGATATGCCTGTGGAGAACTTTAGGTCCTGCAGGCTTCTCCCAGTCGCCAGGTATCGCAACGTGGCAATGAGCCTCTGCTCAGCACTGATAGCTTCACGCATAACGGTGTCCTGCCTGGTAATGTAGGGGGACACCAAAGCCAACAGATGCTGAAATACGGGGTCAGACATCCTGAGAAAATTCCTGTAGTCCTCAGGAATATTCTCCCTGATCTCCCGCAACAAAGGCATATGACAGAACTGGTGCCGCTGGAGCAACCAATTCTTTGTCCATGAACTCCTCCTCACCCTGTTCATGGCCTGGAGTCGGGATACAGCATGAACCCCTGCACCAACTACAGCACGAACTCTACGACGAGTACGTAGCCGCAACATGGCTAGATAACGGTCGGCAGCTCAGAACGAACTAGAAGAACGAACAGAAGAACAGCAAGGCCTATGAAGAACAAGCTGAAAAACAGGAACGAGCAGACAAGAACGCACTGAATAAACAGATACAAACTGACTACAAGCACTGCAAGACAGATACGAACCCACAGGCACAAACTGAACTCCACAAAACGATCTTCAAAGCACGAAGACTGAAAAGCGCGAATCGTCTCTCACCAAACTTTTACTAACACGCGGTAACACGAAATTAGCAAAAGCGTCCCAAAGGGTGGCGTGATTAGAATGGAACTTCCCCTTTATAGTGCCGTCGTACGTGGTGTACATCACTGCGCTTTGCTTGAACGGTTTTTAAAATGATCGTGTGTACGCAAGACAGGCTTGAGAGGAAACATGAAAAAAAGACGTGAAAAACGTCGGTAACAAAAATGGCATGAAAAACGATCGTGTGTACGCCGCATTAGGGTACTCAACTTCCCCAGAAGAAAAAGACCAGAATTGTCTACTACTTCTGCTGTTAGAAAAGGATCTATTCATCCCACCCAGTCTTTTAATACTTTCACAGGAAAACATGAGCCTTCTAGTGCCAGAACATTCCAGGTGTCTGGGTCCAGAGTATTGTTTCCAGAGGCTACATAGTTTTGCACTCTACCTCTTCCCTGCTTGATGTTCTCCAACTTGTCCCCTTCCCCATGATGGCAAACAGCAAACAGATCTGCTTTCTGCTGTCCAACAGCTAATGAGCTAGGGAAATGATACGTGTACCATCAGAAGAACTTTCAAGGGTTCGACTCAAATCTTTTTACAGTTCCAAACCTAAATGGAGGTGTTGGCCCATTCTGAATCTGAAGATTCTAAACTTATTTCTACATGTGCAGAACTTTTTCATGGAAAACACCAGGTCAGTCATTGCCTTCCTCCTTCTAGGGATTTTATGGCCTCAGTAGATACTGTACTCTATTAAATACCTATCTGAACATTCCCATATTTCCCCCATCAAAGCTATGTGCATTTTGCAGTGGACAATCAGCATTAAGGATTTGTCTCCTTTTCATATGGCCTCTCCATGGCCTCCCCAGATTTTCACCAAGGTGTCTGTCCCAATTTTGTCTCAGTTCCATTCTCAGGGGATCCACATTGTGGGGTACCTGGATGGTCTGCTTTTAAAGGATCAGTCCACCCTGTCTATTAGCCAACTTTCAATGGGTGGCACAGGTTTAGCAGAGCTTTGGTTGGATCCTCAACCTAGAGAAGTTGTACCCATCTCACAGGTTAGAGTCAGCTCTACTCTGCCATGTGGATGGATAAATCAATATCAAAGTTTATAAAGTCCACAAAGGGTTGATAAATATACAGAAGTGGAATGGCTGGACTTTCAGCTGGGGCTAGGTCAGTTTGCCTGATGAAGGGGGTGGGGCTTCGGAAACAAGTTGCAGCCTGCTCCATCTGTTTGCTTGTGGTTTCCAGTTAGCGGCGTATGTGACAGCCAGAGATGCCACTGGCTTCCATCCACCACAGTGGGTACTGGCTTCAAAATCAGCGGTCCTCTGCACCACAGTCCATTCCATCCTGTGCTGCTAGCTTACCACGCTCCTTATACACAGAACCTCCTGATTCAATATGTAAGTGTCTATTTTAATAAACTTGTTGGCTTTTATCTCATGCCTGGCGCCCTTATGACTTTCTTCACATGTTCTTGAGAGATCCCATACTCCTTTGAGGAGCTGCCGATGATTGCATCCTTTCTGACCTCCACCCAGCTGAACGTCCAGCCATTCCACTTCTGTACATCCATCAACCCTTCATAGACTTTATGAACTTTGATATTGATTTATCCATCCTCAATACAGAGTACTGTTGATTACTCACTATCCATAGCTTGTTCTGTCTATGTGTTGTTACACAACACAAGCATATCGGGTGCTAAAAGACTGTCTCCCCATCATAGTCTCATAATTACAGATGAAGCACAAGAGTTAGTAATGGGCACAAAAAAAGCAGGGCAGCCACAGGAATGATGGGGGGAAAGATTATACACAACCAAACCACCACCAGGCACTCATGCTATAGTGCACCAGAATGTAAACTGTCATTGTACCATATGCGTGGGGCCAGTAACATAAGTAACCAGAAGTCAGATAAAACACAGTTTATTCCAACAATGAAGCAGCAATAAAACAGTAAAAAGCCAGAGCTGAATGTGGAACAGCATTACTAGAGGTGGAGCCGATACCGACCTGCAGCAGTAGAGGTTTGCCGGTCCTGATGATGAGAACCTGTGTGAGAAAACCGCCCACCACGGTCAAACAGTGGGGAAGCACAGGTCATCGAAACAGTGTGGCTAAAACACACAGTGTTGCCAAGACTACATGATACGGGGCAAAAGGACAAAGGATTTGACAAAGGTGTGCCCCAAAACATGTAGTCCTGGCAACCGACTTCACTTCCTGTTTGTTCAGCTTCCAGTCAGTTGATCAGCTGATCCTTGTGTTCCAGCCACGCACTCAGATCTCCTGGTATACACAGGCTAATGCTAGGGCCATTTGGCACCAGAGGCCCAGAGGAAGTTTGCAGCTTGTGGATACATGAGGGTCTTGGGTTTAATGATAGCTTCCCTCAAGGCAGTGCTGAATTCCAAATTTTACTCAAGAACATTACAACTTAACATTCTGGCTGCATGGGACAAACAGATTCAGTCTTTGAACCACCTGAAGAGTCTGAACATCAAAGAAAGATTCTCCCGGATTTGGTGGATTTCCAGTACAGTCATGGACAGTTCTCATGATGGATGGCATTCTGCCAAGCTAAGTAGCACTCCTGAATGCCCTCTCGTGAAAGGGACTTGGTGCTCATTCTGGAACTCAGGGTAATTTGGTAGTCACTTCAGGGATGGGCTCCTCTATTTTGAGAAAACCTCACAAGGATACAGTCAGATAATACTACATCTGTGGCTTATGTAAACCAACAAGGAGGCACCATAAGTCACGCCACTCTAAGGCTACTTTCACACTGGGGCAGTTTCCAGGCGCTTTAGCGCTAGAAATAGCCTCTGTTAAGCGCCTGGAAGTAGAACAAATAATGTTCACACAACATCAACAAAAGCCTATTTTACTCATTTTTATAGTCCTATATAAATGCAGCGACTGGATTAAATTTATTTTACTTCACACACCTGCAGTCCTTAGCAAAAATGTAAAAAAAAAAAAAACACAGCAGGTCTGTAGCAACTACTGTATTATGAAGACATGGAGATTTCACATTATTGTGACAAACAACCACAGACTAGAAGATGATTACTGTATGTTGTAAAATACATGAAAACCACAAAACTGCAAGGAAAGTACCACATAATACATCAAATCCTCACTGTAATATAATAGAGTACAGCTCCCTGTCTCCTTTACCCTCAGTTTCTGGGTTTATAGCTACTTGCCAGATACTGTATAGCCCTGTACACACGATCGGATAACCTATGGATTTTCGTCCGATGGATTTGACCAGTCTTGGCCACACACCATCAGTTAAAAAACCGACGGCAAGAAAACGACGGCATGTACAAAACGTACAACGCGCTATAAAAGGGCCGAACAAATCTAATGGCGCCACCCCTTGGGCTGCTTTTGCTGATTTTGTGTTACCGCGTGTTAGTAAAAGTTTGGTGAAAGCCGATTCGCGCTTTTCAGTCTCCGTGCTTTGCAGATCGTTTCCTGGTGTTCAGTTTGTGCTTGTGGGTTTGTATTTGTGATTCAGTGCGTGCAGTCAGGTCGTTACTGCCTTGCAGTGCCTTCTTGGCCGTTCGTTTACTGTTTTTCAGGTCGTTCTTCTCAGGCCTTGCTGTTCCACGGTGCGTTCTGTTTGAGTGCGTTCTGACCAGCCGACCGGTTTAAAACCATGTTAGAAGTGCATTCTCGTTCTCGAGCTTGTGCTGGCTTTGGACTTGGTGTTGCAGTTAACACTGTAACCCGAGTTCAGTCTGTGAACAGGGTGAGGAGGAGTTCATGGACTAAGAATTGGTTGCTCCAGCGGGACCAATTCTCTCATATGCCTCTGCTGCGGGAAATCCATGAGAATAACCCTGATGATTTCAGGAATTATCTCAGGATGACGGACCCCGTATTTCACCGTCTGTTGGATTTGCTGTCCCCCTATATCATGAGGCAGGACACTGTGATGCGCCAGGCCATCACTGCTGAGCAGAGGCTTATTGCCACGTTGAGATACCTGGCGACTGGGAGAAGCTTGCAGGACCTCAAGTTCTCAACAGGCATCTCCCCCCAGGCTCTCAGGATCATTATCCCTGAGACGTGTTTGGCCATCATTCAGGTCCTGCAGAAGGACTATATGAAGGTAATTTTGCTCCTTTAACCTCACATTATATGTTTTTATTGTTTTAGAATCTTCTTATTTTTTCCCTCCTAACCCAAATTTGCCTGTTTGTAATATCCTGGTAATGTCCCCATTTTCCCCATGCCTGTTTTTACCTGTAAAGCCCTTTTTGGGCCCTACATGCCTATTTCCCTTCACTAACCTCTCCAGCATGCTATTGTGGGCGCAAACCCAGCTAGCCTTCTATTTTCTTTTTAATTTTTTTGGGGTCATTGCGTAGTTTGACAATCCTCCCTCCCCCCCTAAAGATGTTAAATTTTTTTTAGTTCTCAATCAAGCTCAGCAGAGTGGTTGAGCCTTTTTTTGGATCCCCCACAATCACCTTAGCCCCCCCCCCCTTAGATTATTTTAGAATGTCCACTCAGCGGGGGTGAGGCATCTGCTAAGTGGGCCTTTGTTTATTGGTAGGAAAAACTCCCTTATATAATAATGTTAGAATGATGTTGGTCAACAATGTTTTTGCGTGTAATCTGCTTGCACTGTAAACATAAACCGTACTAATGTCTTCTTTTTGTTTGACTCCACAGTTCCCTAGCACACCACAGGAATGGCTGACTGTGGCCTCCCAATTTGCCCAGTGGTGGGATTTCCCCAACTGCGGAGGGGCAATTGATGGGAAGCACGTCCACATAGTGCCGCCACCCCGTTCGGGGTCATACTATTTTAACTATAAAGGTTTCAATAGTATTGTGTTAATGGCGGTGGTGTCGGCACGGTACGAGTTCCTATATGTGGACGTGGGGAAGAACAGCCGGATGTCCGATGGCGGAGCATTCGCAGAGACGGAGTTCGCTCACCGTCTGCAGGCTGGGGGTCTTGCACTGCCTCCAGATGCAGAGAACGTGGAAGGGCTACCGTTCGTTTTCATTGCGGATGAAGCTTTTGGACTAGGACCACACCTCATGCGGCCGTTTCCCCAACACACCCTCACCCCGGAGAGGAGGGTTTTTCATTACCGGCTGGCTAGAGCCCGGAGAGTTGTGGAGAATGCCTTCGGGATAATTGCCAGCCGGTTCCGCCTGTTCCAGACAGCTATACATTTGGCGGATTATAAACTCAACAACATTGTCTACTGCTGCTGCTTGTTGCACAATTTTTTACGCAAATTCTCGACAAATTATGTGTCATCAGTTGGGCCTGAGGCCGGTCCCTCTGAACTGATAAATCTGACCGGCCTCAGCACTGCCCGTACTGGCTTGGCCCCCCAAAGTGCCCGTGAAGTACGTCAGAAATACGTAGAGTACTTCACGGGTAGGGGGGCCATCGCAATGCCAGACCACATCTGACCTTTGATTGTCCCTTTTTAAAATAAAAAAAAATATTTGATTTACTACAAACTTGTGTTGTCATTCTTGTATTTGTGGTTTATGTGTCTCCCAGGTTCTAGTAGTGCCAAGTGTATTTGTCCTTAGTAAATAGCCTCAAATCTCAGAGGTAAAAACACTCTTTTTGCATCTTCAGAACTGCTATTGAGCATAGAAAGAAAAAGGCACACCTTTTTTAGACTTCCCGAAGGTTTTTATTGATTGCACCACAGTTTTGGTTGTTTTTTGGGGTTTTTTGTGCGGCTCTTTTTGCAGAAACATGCATGGGCCAAAAGCCAAAAGTTTTTTTTGAAAAAGTAATAAAATAACACAGTGAAAAACACAAACAGGAGATGGGGTGATGTTACCCCTGATCCATCCCAAATGTGAAGAACCACACTTTATTTTTGGGGCTCAAATGGGTATCTTCAACATGATCCCATGGCTAAGGTAAACATGTGCTATCTGCCATCATGGGGGGATCAATGGACGTGCTTTGGGGGTGAAAACCCTTCCTCTCCCCTACTTGAGGAGGGAGGAAGAGGTTGCACCCCCAAAACAGGGACATAGATATCCTGTGACGGCAGATAGCACATGTTGAGTCTTCAGTGTGTGCATCTTCACATTTGGGCTTGTGGAAATCCCATAGAAAATTTAGGACGCATAACAAAACACACAAAAAGGGGGGTGGTTCACACTATTCTACCCAAAATATCTATCATGTTTTTATATTTTTGCTCAATCACAATCATTCTCTTTCTCATAATGTCCATTTCGCTACTGCATTCCATGATTTCCTGAATGATTATTTTGGCGCTGGCACTCGAGAATGGAGGATTTGGACTTCCTGACACACCCCCACGTTCAGTCCCTAAAAAAAACAAATATTTTAAAACTATGCAGGCCTACATCTGTATTTACCTTGAAGTTGTGGTGACAGACACTGACCTGTTGTGCTGATAAGCTCCACCTCTCCTTCCTCCACCTCCCCTTCCTCCACCTCCGCTTTCTCCCCCTCCGCTTCCTGAACCTGCTGAACTTGGTCTGCTTTGGGATCTTCGGGGAGTTTCTGTGGTGTGGGGTTCCTCGTCTCCTGAGCATGGTGTCCTCCCAGTCTCCTCTCCCCTATGGGAATTGAAAAAATAATGTATCCTTTAGCACACAGACTTTTTAGGCCTGAAAATGGATTCTCAATGTTTTAAAGTGGGGTCCAATTGATATTTGGCCCTGAGTTTCAAGATGAACATATGAGATCTTGCAAACTCAACAAAGCAACATGTTATTTTTGAGGACACTCACAAATACACTTGGATAACCACCAAGGTATCCACTGGACCACCTGTGTGTTACACCGTTAAGAAATTTGGTCATGTGGCCCAGAGTATAGTATCTTGATACAGAAAAAAAAGCTGAGTACACAACTGCTGGAGTGTCATCTCCTTTACCCAGAATACAGTTTAGCCTTTCCTTCACATTCTAGTTTTACTTACAACACATCATCTAGCCAACAATGTGTAGATAAACATTGTTGAAGTAAATTGAGGCATGCCCACATGTAGTTTACGTGGATATGTGCCAAACATGTTTGGGGGAAGGGCAGCAATTTTTTTTTCAACACATTTAGCAAATAAGTCGACTCTCCACTTCACATAAAAGTTGAGATTTTAAAATGTGAAACCAGTCAAGCCAAGCACATGGTGCAAAACATGGAAGAATACATATTACAATGTGAAAGAACACAGTAAAATAAACTTACTTTTTTCAATGCTTTTTATAAGCTTCCTATACTGCTCCGGCTCCCTGAGCTTCAGGTCTGACCACCTTTTACGGAGTTGTTCCTTGGATCTCCTGACCCCATATTTTTTATAGAGAGTCTTCGCAACTTTGTCCATAATTTGTGACTTCCGGAGATTAGGGGTGTCGTATGGGCCATGCTTGCCGTCGTAATCCTTCCTCCGCAGAATGTTTACCATCTCCGCCATCTCAGAAAAAGACATATTAGTCGCCTTGTATCTTTTTTTACTGGATCGCGACGTTTCCGCCTCCGGGCTTTCCTCGTCGGTAATTTCTACTAAAGAAGCCACCTGTGTCTGCAACATGTCGCCGTCTCACACTGTGCGCCGATCGTTAAGGGGCGGGGAAATGCTGAAAAAGTCCATCATGGGCGGGCGACGAGGGCGGAGTTACACGCATGCGCAGGGTATAAAAAGGGGAAAGAAGTTATTAGGGATGCGCGGAGTAAGGACGACCGGAAGTGAACCAACGAAGTGAACTAAGGTAAGAAGGGAACTCGGGCCTGCAGTGGCCTATAATGGTTAATGATTGTAAAGGGCAATATTGTGATAAGTTGAGGAGAATCAATTCTGATCCTTTTCTTTTTTTTCTTTTTTTTTTACTTGCTGATCCAAAAAGATGCATAAACTACGAGAGCCGGAGGTGATGCTGATTTTTATAGAACAATTAAAGGAACAGCGCAACCTGTGGGAACTGAAACACCCTGCGTACCACAAGAGTGATGTACATCGGGCAACTTATACCAAATTAGCAGAGGATATGAAGCCATGGATCCCAGATGCAGACTACACTATGATCAATAATAAAATCAACAACCTGCGTAATTCCTATAAAAAAAATACAAGGAAGTGCGCCAGTCAAAGAGATCAGGAGCAGCAGCCGACGATGTAGTAAAGCCCAAGCTGTGGTACTACAGACATCTTCAATTTCTGGATGACCAAATCGAGGCCAGGGAATCTATTTCCAGCCTTCCCTCAACCCTTCCTTCCACCCTTCCCTCCAGCGTTCCTTCCACCCTTCCCTCCACCCCTGCAGAGGCGGAGGAGGAGCCTCCCGAGCTAGAAGAGCCAGATCTTCACATCTTCAGCCAGGTATAGTATTTTTGATCATAATTATTGTCCACTAAGTAATATTGTGTTGAACTGTTTGGATTAGCCATAAATGATATCATCCCCCCCAAAAAAAACAAAACAGTAATGAGATCAAAATTGTGTGTGATAGATTCCCCAAATAATCCAATTTTTCATTTTATTTTAAAAACAGGATGAGGCAAGCCAGGAGGAAGAGGGTCAGGAGTGTGGCAGGCAGGAGGAGGCAGGGCCAAGTGGGACTCAGCAGGTCCCCAGGCCTAGTGGCAGCACCGTCTCCCAAGTGGCTTCCCTCCACGTCAGACCGCCAAAACAACGGCGGATGACACAAGTGGAGGAGGAGTCACTAAAGATGATTCAGGAGGCTGCTGCCATTATGAGGGCCCCCCTCAACCCTACGGAGGGCTTTAGCACCTATCTGGCGGATAAATTGCTCAGAATGGAGGCGGGACAACGGGCCCTTTGTGAGCACCTCATACATATGGCCGTACACATGGGGGCGAGGGGGCTGCTGACTGAGGCCACCCATATCTCGCAGCAGGCCAATCCCTCTCCTCCTTCTCCTCCTCCTCCTGCCAAATCACCACCTACAGTGGCCCAGCCTGCAAGGGTGCGTGGACGGGGCTGTGGAGAGAACGCTGCAGAGAGGCGTGGAAGGAAGGCTACAGGGAAGAGCAGGAGGTGATTCCCTGGCCTCGAGCTGCTCATCCAGAAATTGAAGGTTGATGGAGTACCACAGCTTGGGATGATGTATGTCTTTGGCTGCTGCTTCTGATTTCATGCTGTTGTTGATTTTATTATTCATCATAGTCAGGTCTGCATTTGGGATCTAATGACTTGATATTCTCTGCTAATTTCTGAATAGTTGCCCTTCGGTTTTTGTTAGTTTTTTTTCCAAAATAAAGGGAAATTTGATTTCAGCCAACATACATGCCTGATGTGTTTTTTTTGGAAGTAGCAATAAGATTTCATAAATACAATGTGTAATTAATAACAAGGGACACCAACCTCCATGAGTAAAAAAAAAAAAAAATATGTTGTTCGGAGAAATTGACACCAAAAAATGCACAACAAATTTAAAGACAAAAACAAAAAAAAGGTGTAATTTGTGAGGTCGGCCTTGAAGAATTAAACTAATTATTCCTAAGATCACAAGAAAGAAGAAAGACATACGTTTGTCAGAACTCATGAGAAAGATCTGCTGCCAAAATGACATTTTAAAGACCGTTCTAAAGCAAAAAAACATGCGCTGCATTAAACGAAGCAATAACTTGCAGAATGACGAATGTGCTCTCTCCATTAGGAACGCTAGTTTTACCAGAACGAGCGCTCCCATCTCCTAATTCAGTCTGAGCATGCGTGGGTTTTTTAACCGATGGACTTGCCCATAGACGATCGGAAATTACCATCGATTTTTTATCCATCGGAAATTTTTAAAACAAGTTCTATTTTTTCCAACCGATGGAAAAAAAGACCGATGGGTACCATACACGATCGGTTGGTCTGATGAAAACCATCCATCGGACGGTTTTCATCAGTCAAACCGATCGTGTGTACGGGGCTTGAGTGTTTGCAACTGTTATGTGTCTTTTCACACTGGGACGGTGCGCTTGGGGAACGTTACAAAATGTCCCGCAAGCAGCATCTTTAGGGTGGGTTGGGAGCGCTGTAATTAGCGTTTCCAAAACACCCTGCCCGTTGCAATAAAAATTGCTTTGACAGTGCTGCAAAAACTGCGGGCAAAAAAAGGCACAAAAGTCCTGCTAAAACAGCGCTAAAGCACCGAAAAAATGAGCGGCACATTAGCGCTAATGGTCGGCGCTACCAGTGTGAAAGTACTCTAAGGGTAGCAGACATGATCCACTCTTAGGCCTGATTCACGCCTATGCAGGTGGCAGTTTGCATATTCCAGGTGCATTTTGCATTTTTAAATACACATTTTTGATCCATTGAGGCTGGGTTCAAACTATTGCGAATTGGATGCTGGTTCGCCGCATCTAATTTGCAATAGCAGGAGAATTTGAACGGCTCTCTCTGGAGCCGGTTTACATATCTCCACTGCGGCTCCAGTGCAAATTTTCACAGGAGCCCTGTGCCCCTTTTGGTCCGCTTCAGGTCCGAATTCAGACAAAAATGTAGGTTGAAATCAGACCTGAAACTGTGAACGGGGACACACTGAACCCCTGCTGTGAGCCGCATGCGAAGATAGTGTGAACCAAGCCTGAGGTATATGGAACCAAAAACCATAAAAAAATCCCTGACCCTTTCCATAAAATGCACAGTTGTGAACTACATTCATAGGAAACCATGTTAAATGTAGTGTGTTTCTGCAAATCTTTTTACAATCTTTTCGCCCTGTCCTTTGTTCAAGCCTCTTCCGATGCCAATATCAGGTGTAAGCTGCCACTAGCTTCTTTCTAAATCTCTTGAGCCCTTCTTGACCTGTTTGTTTTGTGTGCCTGTTAGCATTGTTTGTTGTTTTGTTCACCACCAGTTGGACTCTTTTTGGACCGTTTTTGAATATTCCAGTCATAATAATTTAAAGAAGCCTGTGTTCTGTACTGTACTATAAAAGAAAAAATGTATTTTAATGGTAAGTCACAATCAGGAAAATAGGATTTTCGACTTACCAGTAAAATCTGTTTCTTGGGGTTCAGTGTAGGAAACAGGATCCTCTCCTCCATTCTTCTGATCTCCCTATTGCTTGCTAAAAAACTGAGGCCAGCTGATTGGGGGGCGAAGGTATTTTATATGTGAAAGTCCCTGAACCTACCATTTTTTCCAGTGTTCAATCACATGAAGGTAGTTCCATATAACCCAGTTGAAATAATTAAAAAGATGCTCATGCTCATTACTGTACTCCAAGAAATTGATTTTACTGGTCAGTCAAACATCCTATTCACCCCATCTTACCACAAATTTATCAGTGCATACTTTTTTTGCACCAGGGAAAAATTCTAGCCCAAATTGTGAACCCCATTGAAGTCTAAGGCAGGAAAAATAAAAAGTGCCCACTTTGAAGGCTTATATGCAAGTAATTGACCATAAAAGGGGTATGGGGGTCTGGGTACTGCCCTGGGGGACATGTATTAATGCAAATAGTTTTTTTTTAAAACAATCATTTTTTTCAGGAGCAGTGATGCTTAGAGTGCAAAAATAAAAATGAAAAACTCCTTTAAATATAGTGCCTGGGGGTCCCCTTAGTCTGTCTGTAAAGTGGCACATCTGTAGCAGGCATAGAACATGCTGAAGCATAAATGAACATTACTAAAGATTACTAAAAGTTTACTAAAATCACATTTAAATTGACTCGCAATTTCTGGCACCCGGCTATTGAAAAAAATAAAGAAAAAAAACATTCGGGTCTAGTATGGGTTTTAAGGGAAACCCCCCCGCCAAAATTGGACCATGTCAGGCCACATGTCCTCAACATATTGTCCCCATGTTGATTGGGACAAGGGTCTCTTCCCCAAATTATTCTGTAAATTGATTGTGCTATATAAGTAGCTGTAATAAATGAAGTATTTTCGTTTTCTGTCTTTGACCTTAAAAAATACTTTAAAAAAAATTGCCTGATTGGAAGTTCTGTTTGTATTACCACATTAGGGTTTGCTTCTCTCACCTTATAATCAACTTCCAGATCCTTGTCCCACTGCTATTTGCAGTGCTTTAGCAAATATTATTTTATTGTCTATTGTGTCTTTCAGTAACATTTCATAAAATAAACATATTAATTAATGAAATCTTAAAAATTGTTTTCTAATGTTTTTTTCTAATAACACATTTCTCAATAACTAATAAATAGTAAACACAATTGCTGCAAGCCCCTTATCTGATGTCAAGCTGCCCTGTCTCTTGAACTGGAACAGGCAACAGTTTCATAATATGCATATTTATTATGCTATGTGCCTTAGGGAAGAGTAAATTAGAAGCATACATATTCTTTCTTCATGCTTTCAACATACTGATAGCCGAATCAGAAATTCCAGTCTAACAATGCTCTTTCTATACTTTTCTCTTCTTATCCGATTGTACAACAAATTCAATATTTTAATATTGCAGGAGCACCAGAAATATCTTCTGCCATTACGACTATACATTTTGCTTTTAAAATACGGAGCCCTATTGTCTACCTGTGCTTGGCCAGAATAATAAAGGAAAAAAATAATAATAATAATGTGTAAATTCACAGACCAAAAAGCTGAAACTGCATTTTTGTACAAGTTACTTTATTGAAGATAACTTGTGCAATGTTGGACTTTGTCCTTTAATAAAAAATAAATAAAAAAAGAAGAGAACTGCAGCTGTAAATAAAAAGAAAAGTGTAATATCTGTCCACATTGTTTGTGGAGCAATTATAAGAGACAGAGAAACTATATGAGTCATTTCTGCAATATTAGTTATAGCAGTAAATATACATTAAGCTCAGAATGGAGGCAGGTAAAGTCATTAGAGTTCTAAAAACAAAGTCTATTGTTCCATAAACCACCAAAACTAACAACCATCAGAGAAAAAAATATATATACTACACAATATAGCTTGATGGTGACAGTAAAGGTCATGTAGCAGTGAATGTGACTATCACCAAGCATTATAAAACTTATAAAAAACACAATCAAATCCCTGGGTAGGATAATGAAAGTTTTCTATAGCAGCGCTCAGGTGGTCAATACACTCCCTTGTCCACTCACTCTTATTTACAGTTCATAAGAGTACATATAGAACTTATGAAAAAAATGTTGTTGTAAACGACATATAGCTCCAGATGTCTTCTTAATATGATCCACTTTAAATCATCAGTTGTATCCCCTTTCGGGTGGGTACTCACCACACACAGGATTTAAACAGGCATCTCACAGATCCCATCCGATGGTCATCCGATCATCCTAATCCTGGTTCTGATTACTCCTTCTAAAGCCTCCAGAGATCACCCGATAATCACCAGCAGATGTTCAAAGTGAAAAGAAAGAGAAGCCACCAAATAGTGTAATCCCGTAGAGTATCTTTTAATCAGTCTATAAAAATTGTTTCCACAACATATCTTCCATATGGTAAAAATCAAGCAGTAAAATAGCAGCAGTGTAATTCAAAACCGCCGTGCTGTTCCCCCAGGCTCCTAACAGGTGCAGTGTATCAGATGGTACAGCTTGTGTTTAACCAGACTTACTGCCGCTTCCTGTGTTTGGAGCGCACCTGGAACGCACTGACGTCACACCCTGACGTTTCGTCTTCTCGACTTCCTCTGAGGACGTGACTCTGCAGCACGGCTCACAGGAATATATACACACACAAGTGATTGAGAGACAAGTTTAACCCCTCCTATATGCTAATCAATGCCATTTAATTGCTCAAATCGGCAGAACACATTGTAGTCACAGGGGTCTCGTCATTTTAAATCACTTAACACATTAAATCAACAATAACCTCTTATACATTGATCTTGAAAAGCGTTATTAAGATAATAATAACATAATCGAATAGTTAAAATAATCCAATAAAAGCTGAGTCTCCATAATATAATTCATTATCACAGATAAGCACCCAGCACTAGCGCCATCTTGAGTATGAATTCCAAACAGCAGTCTAAATTTCTACAAAAATAGGAAAAAATATATATATATATATATATCTCAACACTCAACGTTAAAATACAATATTAAAATTAAATATATAAAATTTACTTCTAAAAATTCTAAAAAATACTACATAAAATGCTAATCGTCAAAATTGTTTCATAATTATGTTATTAATACCTAAAGGTTTATAAATAAATTCCACATATATATAATATAAACCTACTAAACGGTAAAACGAATAATAATAACACTAACAGTCACTAATGAAACAATTTATATCTAACTCGACGTTTAACCCTTTGGGGGTGAGGGTATCCAAGGAATAAATCCAAAAAGTTTCTTGTTTGGATAATTCCCTTACCAAATTATTTCCTCTCCATGTAGGTTTAATATGGTCCACCCCCCAAAATTTCAAACCTATAGGGTTTTGATCATGATGTAGCTTAAAATGGAGAGACACATTATGGTCTTTAACCACTTAATGACCGCTCACTGTATATATACGTCGGCAGAATGGCACCGACAGGCACAATCACGTAGAGTGTACGTGATCGCCTTTGTACAGTTGGGGGGTCCGATCGGACCCCCCTCCTATACAGTGAGCGGCCGTTTATCGTTGGGGAGCGATCAGAGATGAGGGGGTGACCATTCGATTTCGGCCACCCCCTCGCGATCGCTCCCGGCCAATGAAAATGCTTCCTCCGCCATGTGATGTAAACACAGGCAGGAGGAAGTGATGTCATCTCCCTCGCGGCGGTCTTTTCGATTCCGGCGCCGAGGAGAGAGGAAGCAGGTTAGTGCACCAACAGTCCACTGACACATAGGTACACATAGGCACACATTTCACCCCCCAGTCACCCCCAGATCACCCCCCAGGTCACCCCCCAGCCCCCAATCACAGTGTCACTGATTGCAGTGATCATTTATTTTACTGATCACTGCATTTAGTGTCATCTGTGATAGTAAAAAGTTGCAGGGCAGTTAGGTTTAGGCCCCTTTAGGTCCAGGGTAGCCCCCTAACCCCCCCTAATAAAGGTTTAACCCCTTGATCACCCCCCAGGTAACCCTTTCACCCACTAATGCCAGCGTCACTAAGCGATCGTATTTTCGATCGCTGTATTTAGTGCCGGTGGTGCCCTAGATAGCCAGTTATTTATTTTTAGTTTCGCCGCAGGTTTTTAGAGCGTCAGGTACCCCCATATATTATTTTAACCCCCTGATTGCCCCTAGAGTTAACCCTTTCACCAGTGATCACCGTATAAGCGTCACTGGTGACACTGGTTACCCAGTTAGTTATTTCGTTATTTAGGTAACCCGTCAGGTTTTTATTTTTTGTTTACAAAATTTTTATTTGGAAGACAAGAAAATATGACATACTTCGTTTTAAAGCAATGTGTAAAATACAGTAATGCTAGAATCCATAGAGTGTATACGTGAAAATGGCAATATAAGTAAAAGCAAAGGTTTACAGTACCAATAGAGAAAGTAAGATAACCGTTGGGCAGTGAAGAAAAGTAGTGTGGATATGTATGTTATCAGGGAAATCTCAGTGATAGGTTTAAATAGTATGAGTCTATGTTTAAATAGAGAGTGGGAGGTGAACTTCTATTTGAGTTGATTTATAGGTGTTTTTCTTATTGATTTGGAGGCCAAAACATCCATTTTCCATTAAAGGTGTGCATACTGTCAAAGAGGGTATGGTGAATTCTCTCAGATATTCTGAGGGCCTCCATTCTGGATAAGACCTGGGACCAGGGTAGGTTGTTTGATTTCCAGTTTAGGGCAATCATCCATTGGACGGAGCTTATGAGTGAGTGGAGCAGTCTGTTACATGGTGAGGGGATATCTGGGATGTCTGCATAAAGGATGCAGATTAGTGGGGAGAGGGAGATTTTTTTTTTGAGTGAGGGTTCTAGAGTCATTATTACTGCCTGCCATATGGGTTCCAGGAGTTTGCAGCTCCAGAAGATGTGGAGATAATTTCCCTCTTCGGGGCAACCTCTAAAGCAGGTGTGAGAGACTGAGGGATAGAAGGAATGAATTTTAGCGGGGGTCATATACCATCTAACGAACAGTTTAAGAGGAGATTCCCTAAAAGCTGCTGCTCGGTTGCTCTTGCGAAGGTTGTCTATCCTCTTTAACCAAGTTTCGATAGGAAAGGTGCAATTCAGGTCCGTTTCCCAACGTATCATAGAGCTCATTTTTTCAGGTTGGTATAAGTTGTTTAAATAGTTGTAAAGTTGAGAGATAATTCCTTTGTCTCTACAAGAGGATGTGCATATACGCTCAAAAATGGTCCCTGGGGAGTCAATGGAGAGGGAAAAGTAAGTGGCAAAAAATGTTTTAATTAGTTGATATTGGGGGAGTTCTGAGTCAGGGAGTTTGTGACGGGATTGGAGGGATGTGAAAGGTGGAAATTTTAGGTTAATCACCAATGATTTAAGGGTGGTCAGATTGAGTTGAATCCAATTTTGGAATAGTGTATAGTTTGGGAACGCTGGGGTAAATCTGGGGCCGCCATGGAAGTTTGCCAAGGGAGGGGTGGGAGAGGACAAGATATAATATTCTTTAATTTTATTCCATAGTTGTAAAGAGTGAGCAACTATAATGTTTTTTTTAAGAAGAGAGCGGTGTGGTGTTATAGCCGACCATAATATGCTCTTTAAAGATAAAGGGGATATGGATGAAGATTCAAAAATCAGCCATGGGATTTGTGCATTGGAGGAATGCCATTGGGCCATGTGTGAGAGTCTAGCTGCTAAATAGTAGTGCCAAAGGTGTGGAAGGCCCAAACCTCCTTTATTTTGTGAGCCATGCATAAGAATATAGCTACATCTGGGTTTTTTATTGTCCCAGATAAATTTGTTGATTTCCCTTTGTAGGGCCATTATTCTAGTCTTGGGTATGTTAATGGGGAGAGCTCTGAAATAATAAAGGAGTTTGGGAAGGATAGACATTTTGAAAGCACAGATTCTGCCTAAAAAGGAAATGTGATGATCGGACCATGATTTAAGTAATGAGCTTATGAGGGAGAATAGGGGGATATAGTTGGCTTTATACATAGATACGTGGGTTGGGGTAATATTGACACCTAAATATTTGATTGAGCTAGGAGGCCAGATAAAACTGAAATTATTTTGCAGGGTGGTCTGCATGTTTGGGGGATAATTTATTGGTAGGGCGGAGCTTTTGTTGGTATTTATGTATAGGCCTGAGAGTGCATGGAAGGAGTTGAGTTCGGAATAAAGGATGGGAATGGAGATGATTGGGTCTGTCAGGAATAATAGAGCGTCGTCAGCGTATAGGCTAATTTTAAATTGTGAGGCATTTTTTTGATAACCTTTAATGTTGGTATTATGCCTGATAGCAATGGCGAGGGGCTCTATTGCAAGGGCAAACAATAGGGGGGAAAGTGGGCAGCCCTGTCTAGTGCCTTTACTTAAAGGGAAGAATTCAGAGTTAGTGCCAGGAATTTTGATCCTAGTCTGTGGAGAGTGGTAAAGGGCATTAAAGCCGTGAATACATTTTTCTGAGATACCGAATTTGGGAAGGAGGTGATTAAGGTATGACCAGCTAACACTATCGAATGCCTTGTGTATATCAAGGCTTAAAAGACAGACTGGGCGGGAATGGAGGTTAGCATCTTGAATAATATTGGAGACCAGTCTAATATTGTCTGTAATCTGACGTCCTGGGATAAAGCCAGACTGGTCAGTGTGTACAAGGGAGGTAACTACCGAAGCAAGGCTATTGGCTAGCAATTTACCAAAAAGCTTAATGTCATTATTGAGGACAGATATGGGACGATAGTTTTGTGGAAGGGAGTGATCTTTATGGGGCTTTGGAATTAGGGAGAGGTTAGCCAGCAGCATTTCATCCGGGAATTGACCTCCATTTAGGATGTGATTAAACAGTCTAGTGAGATTAGGTACTAATAGAGGGGCAAATTTTTTATAGTAAGAGGACGAAAACCCGTCCGGACCTGGGGCTGTGGATGTTTTAAGAGACTTGATTATGTTCAGGATTTCATCATCTGTGCAGGGTATGTTAAGGGAAGAGGTCTGTTGGTCATTAAGTTTAGGGATTGAGAGGTTGTCTAGCCACAATAAAGAGGAGGAATTAGGAGTTGTTTGGGGGCCTGAGAGTAAGTTTTTATAGAAGTTTGTGAACATTTGGAGTACATCCTGGGGGTGGGTCACAAGGTTGCCTTTTTGGTTTCGTAATTTGTAGACATGTGTAGGATTTGAGTTTTGTTTGAGTTTCTTTGCAAACATCGCTGAGGCAGTATTGCTGAATAGCAAGAATCTGGCTTTAGAAAAGCGTAATGATTTTTCAGTGTCACCAGATAAGAGTGTGTTCAATGCTTGACGTTTGGATTGAATTAAGTTAGTTAATTCCGGGGAGACTGAGTGATTCAATTTAATATATAAATCATTCAATTCTTTAGTAAGGCATTTAATGTCTGCAATTCTAGCCTTACTCTTTGCCACGGCAATGTTGATGAGGTGACCTCTAAGAACCGCCTTGTGAGCGGCCCATATGGACGTGGGAGGAGTCTCATTATTTATATTTTCTTTGAAGAAATTGTCTATGTGGGAATGTATTTGTTGAATAATGGCAGGGTCTGTAAGTAATGAATCATGTAGGCGCCAGTTAAAGGTAGTTGGGGCCATTCCTATGTGTGAGGTATCAAAGGCAACCATGTCGTGATCTGACCAAGGGCAGGGGTGGATTTGAGCTGAGGAGGAGTTTGCTAAGAGTATTGGGGTACTAAAGATATAGTCGAGGCGGGCATAACAATCATGTGGATGGGAGTAGTGTGTAAATGCTTTAACTCCTATATTATGGGATCTCCATGTGTCAATTAACTGGGATTTGATTAGAGATTGGTTAATGGTTTTGGAGAAGGCTTTAGAGGAGGGGGTCGTGTTACTTCTGTCTAATGAGGGGTGAGCAGCTAGATTAAAATCGCCTCCCACTATCATGTGGGGCGAAGTGTATTGATCTAATATAGAGAAAAAATTGTTAAAAAAAGTTGAGTGTAAATCATTAGGGGCGTAAACTGATGCTATAGTGATAGAACGTCTGTTTATAGTACCCTTAAGAATAATGAAGCGGCTATCTTTGTCTTTGTAAATATTCTGGATTTCGAAGATTGTTGAGTTTTTGACAAAGATGGCGACCCCTCTGGTTTTGTTTGTAAAGGTGGTATAATGGAATTGATTGAATGATTTGTCAAAATATTGTGGGTGATTGTTTTGGGCGAAGTGTGTTTCTTGTAGTAAAATAATGTCGGCACCTAGTCTTTTGTAATGTTTAAATGCTTTCTTACGTTTATTTGGAGAGTTGAAACCTTGAACGTTGTGGGAAATTATTCTGATACCCATTGTTTTAGGAGGGGGAGGGTCCTGTTATGTGAGATATGGGTGTAGTGAAAAGATAACCCGGGAATCACCAACCAGTAATGATTCCGAAAGTGTCCAAACAACGTTGTGAAAGGTACATTTTGTAGAAAAGTTGTGTGGTGCCAGGTATGTATTTTAGTGGTATGTAGAAGTATATATGTCATTATATAATTTAAGGCGATTAATAAGGTAATCATCTTAGTGAACATACAGAGAGAGGTCATCTGTGGTCTTCCATAAACATTTTTAATTTTTTTTAGGGCCAAAAGGGCAAAAGCAACTAAAAAATAAACAAGAAAAAAGAGGGGGTCAGGGGACCGGGAGTCACCCTGACCAGAAATAGTGTGTTGAGGACAAAAAAGTCCTGGATCTGCCAACGAGGTCGGCCACATCATCTCAAAGGGATGAGGGGCAAACCGCGGGGGCAGATTGGGGAACAATCCAGCGACGGCGGACAACCAGGCAATTGAAAGCATAAAAATATAACATTCAAAGGTACATAGTAATAATGAAAACTGCAGTGTAATGAACAATATATAAAAGATTAAGAGGTGGTGGTAACCCATGAAGGGTCCTAAATTTAGGATCCGTCAGGTTTTTATATAGCGTCGGGTACCCCCATATTTAACCTAAAAAAGGTTTTAACCCCCTGATTGCCCCTAGTTAACCCTTTCACCAGTGATCACCATATAAAGATTACGGGTGACACTGGTTGGTTAGTTTGCTTTTTATAGCATCAGGGCACCCGCCGTATATAACCCAATAAAGGTTTAACCCCCTGATCGCCCGGCGGGTGAGATCAATTAGGTTTTAGCGCCAGAGAGGGTCTGCGTCGCCCCAGGCAGCGTTAGGTTAGTGCCAGTAACGCTAACACCCACGCGCAAAGCATACACCTCCCTTAGTGGTATAGTATCTGATCAGATCTATACTAGCGTCCCCAGCGGTTTAGGGTTCCCAAAAATGCAGTGTTAGCATGATCAGCCCAGATACCTGCTAGCACCTGCGTTTAGCCCCTCCGCCCAGCCCAGCCCAGCCCAGCCCACCCAAGTGCAGTATCGATCGATCACTGTCACTTACCAAACACAAAACACATAACTGCAGCGTTCGCAGAGACAGTCCTGATCCCTGCGACCGCTAACAGTTTTTTTGTAGCGTTTGATATATTTGCTGACGACAGTCGGGTGCTTTTTTTCCTGTGAATCTTACTAGTGTACCCCTAAATTTAGAGCCCAAAATGGCAAGTCGAAGGTACACTAGTAAAGAGGCCTACAAGATTCTGAGCATGACAGATAGTGAAGAGGAGGTCACGTATCTGTCAGATTCAGGCTCAGAATATCTTCCCGTAGAAGACAGTGACGTCAGCGGCCCCACGTCAGATAGCTCTGACGACGAAGTTGAGGTCCCTGCTAAGGTCAGGCGTACCCGATCCCGATCTTCTGAGGTTGTTGAGGAGCAAGAACCGCAGGGCTCTCGTATCATGGAGCAGAGGAGTACTAGCGCCGCTATTCCTTCTGGTGAATTGGCAAGCACCAGCGGCCTAGTACAGCCTGGGTGTACATCCAGCACTGCAGTATCACGTGGTGACGTGGCGAGTCCCATAATTGCAGTTCAAGCTGGCGAGGTGGCAAGCACAAGTAGTGTCCCGCTGCCACCAATAAGAAGACAAAGGCAGGCCCGTCGTACCCATAGTGCTCTTCCTGCAGAATTCGCCTATCCTGATTGGGTCCCCACCACTTCTGCAGAACCCGTACTTCCCCCATTCACTGCCCAACCCGGTATTCAGGTGGAAACAGCTGATTTTATGCCAATCGATTATTATTCGCTGTTTTTCACGGAAGATCTCTATAGATCTATTGTGGACCAGAGTAATTTATATGCTGGTCAATTCATTGCCGCTAATCCCCAGTTGCCTTCCATTGCCAAAGATTGGAAACCAATTACGGTTTCCGAATTTAAGACCTTTCTGGGCCTTTCCCTCAACATGGGCACACATAAATTCCCGTCATTGCGTGCTTATTGGTCCACGCACCCAATTGACCACATGCCCGTGTTCTCTGCCTCCATGCCCAGGAAACAATACGAGCAGATTTTGCGGTTCATGCACTTCAACGACAATGAACTTTGTCGTCCACGTGGGGACCCTGAATACGACCGGCTCTATAAAATTCGGCCCCTCATAAACCACTTCAACGAACGTTTTGCAGCCTTGTTTATTCCCGATCAAGCTGTCTGCGTTGATGAGTCCCTGATTAAATTTTCTGGCCGCTTGGCTTTCAAGCAGTACCTTCCCAGCAAGCGTGCCAGATACGGGGTCAAGCTCTATAAGTGCTGTGACAGGGCAACAGGCTATGTATGGAGCTTTATGGTTTATGAGGGAAAAGATAGTCAGGTTGAGCCGGTCAACTGCCCGGATTACATAGGGAGCGCTGGCAAGATAGTGTGGAACTTGGTGTCACCCTTATTCGGAAAGGGGTACCACTTGTATGTGGACAATTATTACACGAGCGTGCCACTGTTTAGTCACTTGTTTGATCATCAGATTGGAGCATGTGGCACCGTACGACCTAATCGCCGGGGCTTTCCCCAGCGGCTTGTAGATGCCCGTCTTAGGCTGGGGGAGAGAGCCTGCGTAAAGTGTAATAACTTGCTCGCTATGAAGTGGAGGGACAATAAGAATGTTTTCCTTCTTACCTCCCTTCATGCAGACACGACAGTCCAAATTCGTACGGCGACTGGTGTTGTGGAGAAACCCCTCTGTGTCCACGAATATAACAAAAATATGGGAGGGGTGGACCTCAACGACCAGTTGATGGCGCCGTATCTTATTGACCGTAAGGCGAGACGCTGGTACAAAAAAGTGTCTCTATCCTTATTCCAATTGGCTTTGCTGAACGCTCATGTGCTATACAGAGCTTCAGGCGGGACTTTATCTCTTCTAAAATTCCAGAATGAGATAGTCACAGAACTCCTGTATCCAGGCGGTTCTGCACCTCACCATCCCCTACCAAATGCAGTAAGCCGGCTGCATGAGAGGCATTATATGCATCTCCTCCCGAGTACCCCTACCCAACGAGCCCCCCAAAAAAGATGTCGTGTCTGTAGCAAGCGCGGATTTAGGCGTGACACACGTTATTATTGTCCACTCTGTCCTGACAAACCTGGTCTTTGCCTTGGTGAATGTTTTGAATGCTACCACTCAAAAGTGAAGTTTTAGCGTAGGGTACAGCATTTCACAGACTAGGACACACTTACACAGGGTCTCCCAAGATGCCATTACATTTTGAGAGACCCGAACCATTACAGTTGTTAAAGTTTAAAAAAAAAAGTGTAAAAAATAAAATAAAAAACGTAAAAAACAAAAACACAAAAAAAATATAAAATAAAAAAAAACAAAAATTGTTGTTGTTTTATTGTTCTCTCTCGCTCTCTCTATTTTCTCTCTATTGTTCTGCTCTTTTTTACTGTATTCCATTCTGCAATGTTTTATCATGCTTGCTTTTCAGGTATGTAATTTTTTGTTTTCAGGTGCGCCATTCAACTGCAGCGCGGAATTATTTATCTTGACAGCAACAGCGTTTACTCCCACGATACATAAAGCCGTGACTCCAGTGCTGTAGGAGGTGATTTCACCACCACAGTTTAAAAAAAAGAGCATATATGCCGAAGCATGGGGGCAGCAGGGGCGGAGGAGCGATTTTGCTCCTAATGCCGCGTATATACGGTCGAAATTCCGACGGAGGCTTGCCCGTGGAAAAGTTTGACCGTGTGTACGCGGCATAACCTTTTATGCCGCGTACATACGGTCGAAATTTCGACAAAGGCTTCCCCGTGGAAAAGTCCGACCGTGTGTACGCGGCATAACTTTTTTGCGAGAGGATGCCCCCATGCTTCGGCATATATATATTTTAGGCACAGGTTGCGTTAAAAAAATGTTTCATTTTTTACTAGGTTTTGTTTTGGTATTTGCTTTGCAGGTATGGTATGGTAAGGTCTTACTGTTGTACTGTAATGTTACTTTGTTTTAATGTTAACCATCATTTGCTTAGCAGGTACGCCATTCAGTTGCATCGCGGATTTATTTATCTTGACAGCAACAGCGTTTGCTCCCACGATACATAAAGCCGTGACTCCAACGCTGTAGGAGGTGATTTCACCACCACAGTTAAAAAAAGAGCATATATGCCGAAGCATGGGGGCAGCAGGGGCGGAGGAGCGATTTTGCTCCTAATGCCGCGTATATACGGTCGAAATTCCGACGGAGGCTTGCCCGTGGAAAAGTTTGACCGTGTGTACGCGGCATAACCTTTTATGCCGCGTACATGCGGTCGAAATTCCGACGAAGGCTTGCCCGTGGAAAAGTCTGACCGTGTGTACGCGGCATAACTTTTTTGCGGGAGGATGCCCCCATGCTTCGGCATATATGCCCATCATTAAAAGTGGGTGGATGAAGGGAGGTATTCTAATGGTGGGCATACCCACCGATCAATCTCTTTTTTTCGTTCAGCCAACAGGCTGCATGAAAAAAAAGATTACAATACATGTCCAACAAGGACCAGCAACGTACTGGTATGTTGCTGGACTTTGAATGTTTATACCAGAATGATGCCTGCAGGTTTAGGTATCATCTTGGTATCATTCTTTTCAGCCAGTGGCCGGCTTTCATGTAAAAGCAATTCTAGCAGATAATTAGCCTCTAGACTGCTTTTACAAGCAGTGGGAGGGAATGCCCCCCCGGATATAAACAGCGCCATTGGGAAATTGGGAAAGCATTTTATCACACCGATCTTGGTGTGGTCAGATGCTTTGAGGGCAGAGGAAAGATCTAGGGTCTAACCCCCCATTTTCTTTCAAAAAAAGAGTACCTGTCACTACTTATTGCTATCATAGGGGATATTTACATTCCCTGAGATAACAATAAAAATGATAAAAAAAAAAAAAAATATGGAAGGAACAGTTTAAAAATAGAATAAAAAAGCAAAATAAATAATAAAAAAAAAATAAGCACCGCTGTCCCCCCTGCTCTTGCGCAAAGGCGAACGCAAGCGTCGGTCTAGCGTCATATGTAAACAGCAATTGCATCATGCATGTGAGGTATCACCGCGAAGGTCAGATCGAGGGCAGTAATTTTAGCAGTAGACCTCCTCTGTAAATCTAACGTGGTAACCTGTAAAGGCTTTTAAATGCTTTTAAAAATGAATGTAGTTTCTCGCCGCTGCGCGTTTGTGCGCAATTTTAAAGCATGTCGTGTTTGGTATCCATGTACTTGGCCTAAGATCATCTTTTTTATTTCATCAAACATTTGGGCAATATAGTGTTTTTTAGTGCATTAAAAATAAAAAAAGTGTGTTTTTCCCCCAAAAAATGCGTTTGAAAAATCGCTGCGCAAATACTGCGTGGAAAAAAAAATGCAACACCCACTATTTTAATCTGTAGGGCCTTTGCTTTAAAAAAATATATAATGTTTGGGGGTTTAACATAATTTTCTTGCAAAAAAAAATGTTTTCATGTAAACAAAAAGTGTCAGAAAGGGCTTTGTCTTCAAGTGGTTAGAAGAGTGGATGATGTGTGACATAAGCTTCCTAATATTGTGCATAAAATGCCAGGACAGTTCAAAACCCCCCCAAATGACCCCATTTTGGAAAGTAGACACCTCAAGCTATTTGCTGAGAGGCATGTTGAGCCCATTGAATATATTTTTTTTTTGTCCCAAGTGATTGAATAATGACAAAAAAAATTAAAAATAAAAAAAAATTTACAAAAAGTTGTCACTAAATTATATATTGCTCAAACATGCCATGGTTATATGTGGAATTTCACCCCAAAATACATTCTGTTGCTTCTCCTGAGTATGGGGATACCACATGTGTGAGACATTTTGGGAGCCTAGCCGCGTACAGGACCCCGAAAACCAAGCACCGCCTTCAGGATTTCTATGGGTGTAAATTTTTGATTTCACTCCTCACTGCCTATCACAGTTTCGGAGGCCATGGAATGCCCAGATGGCACAAACCCCCCCAAATGACCCCATTTTGGAAAGTAGACATGCCAAGCTATTTGCTAAGAGGTATGTTGAGTATTTTGCAGATCTTGCTTTTTGTCACAAAGTTTTAAAAATTGAAAAAAGAAAAAAAAAATATATGTCTTTCTTCATTTTCAAAAACAAATGAGAGCTGTAAAATACTCACCATGCCTCTCGGCAAATAGCTTGGGGTGTCTACTTTCCAAAATGGGGTCATTTGTGGGGGTTTTGGGCTATCTTGGCATTTTATGGCCTTCAAAACTGTGATAGGTAGTGAGGAGTGAAATCAAAAACTTGTGCCCTTAGAAATCCTGAAGGCGGTGCTTGGTTTTCGGGGGCTCGTACGCGGCTAGGCTCTCAAAAAGTCCCACACATGTGGTATCCCCGTACTCAGGAGAAGCAGCCAAATGTATTTTGGGGTGCAATTCCGCATATAACCATGGCATGTTTGAGCAATATATCATTTAGTGACAACTTTTTGTAATTTTTTTTTTCTTTTTGTCATTATTCAATCACTTGGGACAAAAAAAATATTCAATGGGCTCAACATGCCTCACAGCAATTTCCTTGGGGTGTCTACTTTCCAAAATGGGGTCATTTTGGGGGGTTTTGTGCTATCTTGGCATTTTATGGCCTTCAAAACTGTGATAGGTAGTGAGGAGTGAAATCAAAAATGTATGCCCTTAGAAACCTTGAAGGCGGTGCTTGATTTTTGGGGTCCCGTACGCGGCTAGGCTCCCAAAAAGTCCCACACATGTGGTATCCCCGTACTCAGGAGAAGCAGCAGAATGTATTTTGGGGTGTAATTTCACATATGCCCATGGCATGTGTGAGCAATATATCATTTAGTGACAACTTTGTGCAAAAAAAACAAAGTTTGTCATATTCCCGCAACTTGAGGCAAAATATAAAATATTCCATGGACTGAACATGCCTCTCAGTAAATAGCTTGGGGTGTCTACTTTCCAAAATGGGGTCATTTGGGGGGGTTTTGTGCTATTTTGGCATTTTATGGCCTTCGAAACTGTGATAGGTAGTGAGGAGTGAAATCAAAAATTTACGCCCTTAGAAATCCTGAAGGCGGTGCTTGGTTTTTGGGGCCCCGTACCCGGCTAGGCTCCCAAAAAGTCCCACACATGTGGTATCCCCGTACTCAGGAGAAGCAGCAGAATGTATTTTGGGGTGCAATTCCACATAAAACCATGGCATGTGTGAGCAATATATCATTTAGTGAGAACTTTTTGTACATTTTTTCTTTTTTTTTTCTTTTTATCATTATTCAATCATTTGGGACAAAAAAAAATATTCAATGGGCTCAACATGCCTCTCAGCAAATAGCTTGGGGTGTCTACTTTCCAAAATGGGGTCATTTGGGGGGGTTTTGTGCCATCTTGGCATTTTATGGCCTTCAAAACTGTGATAGGTAGTGATAGGTAGTGAGGAATGAAATCAAAAATGTATGCCCTTAGAAACCTTGAAGGCGGTGCTTGGTTTTTGGGGTCCCGTATGCGACTAGGCTCCCAAAAAGTCCCACACATGTGGTATCCCCGTACTCAGGAGAAGCAGCAGAATGTATTTTGGGGTGTAATTTCACATATGCCCATGGCATGTGTGAGCAATATATCATTTAGTGACAACTTTGTGCAAAAAAAACTAAGTTTGTCATATTCCCGCAACTTGTGGCAAAATATAAAATATTCCATGGACTGAACATGCCTCTCAGTAAATAGCTTGGGGTGTCTACTTTCCAAAATGGGGTCATTTGGGGGGGTTTTGTGCTATTTTGGCATTTTATGGCCTTCGAAACTGTGATAGGTAGTGAGGAGTGAAATCAAAAATTTACGCCCCTAGAAATCCTGAAGGCGGTGCTTGGTTTTTGGGCCCCGTACCCGGCTAGGCTCCCAAAAAGTCCCACACATGTGGTATCCCCGTACTCAGGAGAAGCAGCAGAATGTATTTTGGGGTGCAATTCCACATAAAACCATGGCATGTGTGAGCAATATATCATTTAGTGACAACTTTTTGTACATTTTTTCTTTTTTTTTCTTTTTATCATTATTCAATCATTTGGGACAAAAAAAATATTCAATGGGCTCAACATGCCTCTCAGCAAATAGCTTGGGGTGTCTACTTTCCAAAATGGGGTCATTTGGGGGGGTTTTGTGCCATCTTGGCATTTTATGACCTTCAAAACTGTGATAGGTAGTGATAGGTAGTGAGGAATGAAATCAAAAATGTATGCCCTTAGAAACCTTGAAGGCGGTGCTTGGTTTTTGGGGTCCCGTATGCGACTAGGCTCCCAAAAAGTCCCACACATGTGGTATCCCCGTACTCAGGAGAAGCAGCAGAATGTATTTTGGGGTGTAATTTCACATATGCCCATGGCATGTGTGAGCAATATATCATTTAGTGACAACTTTGTGCAAAAAAAATAAAGTTTGTCATATTCCCGCAACTTGTGGCAAAATATAAAATATTCCATGGACTAATCATGCCTCTCAGTAAATAGCTTGGGGTGTCTACTTTCCAAAATGGGGTCATTTGGGGGGGGGGGGTTTGTGCTATTTTGGCATTTTATGGCCTTTGAAACTGTGATAGGTTGTGAGTGAAATCAAAAATTTGCGCCCTTAGAAATCCTGAAGGCGGTGCTTGGTTTCCGGGGTCCCGTACGTGGCTAGGCTCCTAAAAAGTCCCACACATGTGGTATCCCCGTACTCAGGAGAAGCAGCAGAATGTATTTTGGGGTGCAATTCCACATATAACCATGGCATGTGTGAGCAATATATCATTTAGTGACAACTTTTTGTATTTTTTTTTTTTGTCATTATTCAATCACTTGGGACAAAAAAAAATATTCAATGGGCTCAACATGCCTCTCAGAAATTTCCTTGGGGTGTCTACTTTCCAAAATGGGGTCATTTGGGGGGGTTTTGTACTGCCCTGCCATTTTAGCACCTCAAGAAATTAAATTAGGCAGTCATAAATTAAAAGCTGTGTAAATTCCAGAAAATGTACCCTAGTTTGTAGACGCTATAACTTTTGCGCAAACCAATAAATATACGCTTATTGACTTTTTTTTACTAAAGACATGTGGCTGAATACATTTTGGCCTAAATGTATGACTACAATTGAGTTTATTCGATTTTTCTTATAACAAAAAGTAGAAAATATCATTTTTTTTCAAAATTTTCGGTCTTTTTCCGTTTATATCGCAAAAAATAAAAATCGCAGAGGCAATCAAATACCATTAAAAGAAAGCTCTATTTGTGGGAAGAAAAGGATGCAAATTTCGTTTGGGTACAACATTGCATGTCCACACAATTTACAGTTAAAGCAGCGCAGTGCAAAATTCTGAATTCACCTCTGGTCCGTTAGCTACCAAATGGTCCGGGGCTTAAGTGGTTAAACCCCAATTTAATATTCTTAATGTGTTCTCCAATCCTTTCTTTAAGGCATCTTTTTGTCCGTCCCACATACATTAACCCACATGGGCATAATAACACATATGTAAAAAATAACGGTGCAGCGCAACCAATGTCCATAAACGGATGAACTAAAGATGCATAATAAGGAAATCTTCATGCAATAGATGACTTGTCCACCCAAAGTAAGGATAATCTGCTTACCAGAAATGTTGGACCTATTGAGTGAACAAAAGGTCAAAAGTGCTTGTTTCCACCATGAGGGGAAGAAGATTTCCAATGAAGAGGATCCACAGATGTATTAGGCTCAGCATCAGATGCAGATATGATGAAGAAAAAAGAGGAATCTAAGTGTAGACTGCTTTTTATTGCTCCAAAAACATAATACAAAAGTTGAATAAATAAAAATAAAAACGAAGATGCAGTAACACTGACTGCTGGAAAACTATGACAAGTTCAGGTAAGATGATAAAGCAGCTGCTGATCCAAACAAGAGGTGTAGCTGAGTGGCGTACACAGCTCTCCCTGGAGAGTGTGTGTAAAGTACAGCCTGCTCAGACACTGGCAGTCCTGCTAGGTGATGATATGCAGAGGCTGGCACAAATTGAAAGCAGATAAATGCAGCCCAAAATATATGTTATAATGGTCCAGGTAGTGAGAGGACAGCGGTAGTAGACCGCAATTCAGGCATGAGAAACAGACGCGGGTGACGTCACGGCAAGCTCCTCCCCCGTACGTACGTTGCGTCCAATGGGACTTCGTCAGCGGTGGGTCGACCCACTGCTGACGAAGTCCCATTGGACGCAACGTACGTACGGGGGAGGAGCTTGCCGTGACGTCACCCGCGTCTGTTTCTCATGCCTGAATTGCGGTCTACTACCGCTGTCCTCTCACTACCTGGACCTTTATAACATATATTTTGGGCTGCATTTATCTGCTTTCAATTTGTGCCAGCCTCTGCATATCATCACCTAGCAGGACTGCCAGTGTCTGAGCAGGCTGTACTTTACACACACTCTCCAGGGAGAGCTGTGTACGCCACTCAGCTACACCTCTTGTTTGGATCAGCAGCTGCTTTATCATCTTACCTGAACTTGTCATAGTTTTCCAGCAGTCAGTGTTACTGCATCTTCGTTTTTATTTTTATTTATTCAACTTTTGTATTATGTTTTTGGAGCAATAAAAAGCAGTCTACACTTAGATTCCTCTTTTTTCTTCATCATATCTGCATCTGATGCTGAGCCTAATACATCTGTGGATCCTCTTCATTGGAAATCTTCTTCCCCTCATGGTGGAAACAAGCACTTTTGACCTTTTGTTCACTCAATAGGTCCAACATTTCTGGTAAGCAGATTATCCTTACTTTGGGTGGACAAGTCATCTATTGCATGAAGATTTCCTTATTATGCATCTTTAGTTCATCCGTTTATGGACATTGGTTGCGCTGCACCGTTATTTTTTACATTTCTTCCTTGGTTATTGTGTGATTTACCTTTTGGTGTTCAGCTGCATTGTTTTTTATTTTAGTCATATGTGCGCTGATTGTATCCCATATATTATAATAACACATATACCACATGTGTGATATTACAAGTTATGAACTCTTTGATGGCGAATTCTTTTTTATTTACTGTGGATGTAAAGCAGTCAATACCTCTTATGGGTTCAGCTATTTCTCTACATGCCTTACACTTACGGCAAGCGAAAAACCCTTTTTTGTCCCAAAAGGACAATGGTCTTCTTGGTTGGTCCAGCACCTTTTTTTACCACCTTGTCTCCTACATTAGGTGCCTTTCTATAAATAAATTTAGGAGCTTCTGGCAACACTGGTTTCAAACTTTTATCTAGACAGAGTACATGCCAATGATTTTTTAACACTGTCTCAACCTCTCTATATTGTGCATGGAATGATGAAATAAAACTCCACTCATGGCAGGTTGAAGTTCGAATCCTCACACCTTCTCCTACTACTTGTTCTCGTGGTATCGCTCTAATCTCCTCTGAGATACATTCCAATTCTTGGGGTTTATACCCCTTCTCTCTGAATCTGTTTTTCAATATTACAGACTGAGACAGATAATTCTCTTCTGTAGAGCAATTTCGTTTCACCCGCATAAATTGTCCTTTTGGTATATTTTTTAACCAAACCGGGTGGTGGCCACTTTGTATAGGTAGGAAACTATTCCGGTCTGTTGGTTTGAAAAAGACTTTCGTGTCTAATTTATCACCATTTCTATAGATGCTGACATCCAAAAAATCAATTTGATCTTTACTCCATGTACTCGTCAATTTAATATTGTTGGAGTTATTATTGAGATATGTTAAAAAATTATTAAGAGATATTTCAGATCCTTCCCATATAAAAATAATATCATCAATGAATCGTCTGTAAAACAGGAGTTCCCGTCTTTTATTCACAAAAATATACTTATCCTCCCACTCCCCCATAAATATATTTGCAATACTAGGTGCAAATTTCGCGCCCATTGCCACGCCTCTCTTTTGGATAAAAAACTAATTGTTGAACCAAAAATAGTTATGTGACAAACAAAAATCTAAAACCTCTTTTAAAATAACTTTTTGATGATGGGGAAGATCATCTCTTTGGCTCAAAGCCCAATTGAGGGCGAGTAGGGCGTCGTCATGCTGTATTATTGTATACAGGGAGGATACGTCAGACGTCACAAAAAATACTTCTCCTCGGTCTTCTAAATGTATATTCTGCAGGGATTGTAATAAATACAAATTGAAGTGGATCCAGTTCCTAGTCAAAATGGAACATCCATGCCTAGTACTCCTAGACAAACACAAAGGATGAATAACCCCAGTAGGACTAATACCACTGCCCCACCCTTCAATCACCTCACCCCCAGGAGAGATAATCAAGGGAGAGGGAGAGGAGGAAGGGGTCGTGGGAACACAAGTGTGAACCAACAGTATATGGCTCACAATGAAACCTACAATGTCCCGGTGGCTAATAGATATGAGACCTTGGGGGATGGAGTAGATAGGAATGAGGCCTATCATCCACGTCCTTTTCAGTGGAGAGGAAGGGAAAACAGGAGGAGAGGAAGGGGTCAACCACCCCAAAGGGGGAGACCACCAACCCAATACTCACAGTATTACCCTCAACAAGTACCCACGCATTATCAAGTACCCTCACATCAACAATATGCACCCGAGTACAGAGACCAACAGTGGAGGGACCAACAGAACTGGGATCATACTCAACAACAAAGTTTAAGGAGAACAGAAAACGAGGATGTAGAGCAGGAGCACAAATCCAGCAAAAAAAGGAGGCTGGAAAAAGACTAACTGGTATCTATAACCTCAGTGGGGTTGATTTGACACACAAAGAGACCAATATCCTACAATTAGGCAATGGGCGCGAAATTTGCACCTAGTATTGCAAATATATTTATGGGGGAGTGGGAGGATAAGTATATTTTTGTGAATAAAAGATGGGAACTCCTGTTTTACAGACGATTCATTGATGATATTATTTTTATATGGGAAGGATCTGAAATATCTCTTAATAATTTTTTAACATATCTCAATAATAACTCCAACAATATTAAATTGACGAGTACATGGAGTAAAGATCAAATTGATTTTTTGGATGTCAGCATCTATAGAAATGGTGATAAATTAGACACAAAAGTCTTTTTCAAACCAACAGACCGGAATAGTTTCCTACCTATACAAAGTGGCCACCACCCGGTTTGGTTAAAAAATATACCAAAAGGACAATTTATGCGGGTGAAACGAAATTGCTCTACAGAAGAGAATTATCTGTCTCAGTCTGTAATATTGAAAAACAGATTCAGAGAGAAGGGGTATAAACCCCAAGAATTGGATAGAATCTCAGAGGAGATTAGAGCGATACCACGAGAACAAGTAGTAGGAGAAGGTGTGAGGATTCGAACTTCAACCTGCCATGAGTGGAGTTTTATTTCATCATTCCATGCACAATATAGAGAGGTTGAGACAGTGTTAAAAAATCATTGGCATGTACTCTGTCTAGATAAAAGTTTGAAACCAGTGTTGCCAGAAGCTCCTAAATTTATTTATAGAAAGGCACCTAATGTACTGTAGGAGACAAGGTGGTAAAAAAGGTGCTGGACCAACCAAGAAGACCATTGTCCTTTTGGGACAAAAAGGGTTTTTTCGCTTGCCGTAAGTGTAAGGCGTGTAGAGAAATAGCTGAACCCATAAGAGGTATTGACTGCTTTACATCCACAGTAAATAAAAAAGAATTCGCCATCAAAGAGTTCATAACTTGTAATATCACACATGTGGTATATGTGTTATTATGCCCATGTGGGTTAATGTATGTGGGACGGACAAAAAGATGCCTTAAAGTAAGGATTGGAGAACACATTAAGAATATTAAATTGGGGTTTAAAGACCATAATGTGTCTCTCCATTTTAAGCTACATCATGATCAAAACCCTATAGGTTTGAAATTTTGGGGGGTGGACCATATTAAACCTACATGGAGAGGAAGTAATTTGGTAAGGGAATTATCCAAACGAGAAACTTTTTGGATTTATTCCTTGGATACCCTCACCCCCAAAGGGTTAAACGTCGAGTTAGATATAAATTGTTTCATTAGTGACTTTTAGTGTTATTATTTGTTTTACCGTTTAGTAGGTTTATATTATATATATGTGGAATTTATTTATAAACCTTTAGGTATTAATAACATAATTATGAAACAATTTTGACGATTAGCATTTTATGTAGTATTTTTTAGAATTTTTAGAAGTAAATTTTATATATTTAATATTGTATTTTAACGTTGAGTGTTGAGATATATATACATATATATATATATATATATATATATATATATATATATATATATTTCCTATTTTTGTAGAAATTTAGACTGCTGTTTGGTATTCATACTCAAGATGGCGCTAGTGCTGGGCGCTTATCTGTGATAATGAATCATATTATGGAGACTCAGCTTTTATTGGATTATTTTAACTATTCGATTATGTTATTATTATCTTAATAACGCTTTTCAAGATCAATGTATAAGAGGTTATTGTTGATTTAATGTGTTAAGTGATTTAAAATGACGAGACCCCTGTGACTAAAATGCGTTCTGCCGATTTGAGTAATTAAATGGCATTGATTAGCATATAGGAGGGGTTAAACTTGTCTCTCAATCACTTGCGTGTGTATATATTCCTGTGAGCCGTGCTGCAGAGTCACGCCCTCAGAGGAAGTCGAGAAGACGAAACGTCAGGGTGTGACTTTGCGGCTGGAAGGAAGTGACGTCGGTGCGTTCCAGGTGCGCTCCAAACACAGGAAGCGGCAGTAAGTCTGGTTAAACACAAGCTGTACCATCTGATATACTGCACCTGTTAGGAGCCTGGGGGAACAGCACGGCGGTTTTGAATTACACTGCTGCTATTTTACTGCTTGATTTTTACCATATGGAAGATATGTTGTGGAAACAATTTTTATAGACTGATTAAAAAATACTCTACGGGATTACACTATTGGTGGCTTCTCTTTCTTTTCACTTTGAACATCTGCTGGTGATTATCGGGTGATCTCTGGAGGCTTTAGAAGGAGTAATCAGAACCAGGATTAGGATGATCGGATGACCATCGGATGGGATCTGTTAGATGCCTGTTTAAATCCTGTGTGTGGTGAGTACCCACCCGAAAGGGGATACAACTGATGATTTAAAGTGGATCATATTAAGAAGACATCTGGAGCTATATGTCGTTTACAACAACATTTTTTTCATAAGTTCTATATGTACTCTTATGAACTGTAAATAAGAGTGAGTGGACAAGGGAGTGTATTGACCACCTGAGCGCTGCTATAGAAAACTTTCATTATCCTACCCAGGGATTTGATTGTGTTTTTTATAAGTTTTATAGTTTTATGTTCTGCAAAAATATTTGTTGTGTTTAAGCGGCTGCTGATATAGATACATATAGTGAACATTTGGGTTAATGAATACGGTCACGTATTCATTGTAGTCTGTTATAAGTCACCTGTGAGCTTCTTTAGCGCTGGGATAGTGAAAGAAGGCCAGGGGAACTTCACTTTAATTTTTGTATCACCAAGCATTAACTGGCAACAAATCAATAAATTGACATTTAATACACATGCACTAGGAAGATTCACCTGCAGTGGATGTTTGATGAATGTCAGATTCACTTGTTCATAAATATACCATATAGTAACAATATCTTTGAATCTAAAACAATAGTGCAGTTTATAGCAATCTGCTTTGTACTATCTCAAATAAAGGGCTCTATAACGTTATTGCCATATTAACAATCTATCCATATCTACCTCTATCATCACTCTTTATTGGTTCAACACCAGTAAAGCTTTATGATCAAAGTTTTCAAAATGCACTTTTAATAACATCAGAGAAACTGAATAAAATCTTTTAGTAATGATACAGATAATTTGTGAATCTCCAGCTCAGAGCTAATACGCCTCCCGTGATGAGGTGTATTTGTAAGAGCTAAATGACAACAAGCGCAGTCAGGGGTGAAACACTGCTGTGTGGCTGTATACTTAGACTCACATAGTATAATGCAGTCATTAAATTGAATGAGAATTCCAGTCATGATAAAAAATGCCAATACATTTATTTCACTGGAGGTTTTGCTCACCTGCAATACCTTTTTTTTTTCAAACCTGTCTTCAAACTAAAATTGAAAAGTAATTTAGCACGTACATACATTATATCAGAGTTTTATCAAAAGTAGAGTTTTTCTTTGCACTGAAGTCTAATAGTTCTTAATGTAAAATGTACATGGTTGGGTATTTAGATTTTAAACTTTGCAAGACTAATCCAAGCTTTACTGGTATAGAATCCACATTAATCCTAATTTTAGCATTTGACAGTATTACAATGCAATTCTTGCCTCAGGCTACAATTATCCATCCAGTTACTGGACTGGTGAGATAACTGGAAAAGGTGAAAAATCTAATTATCTAGGCAGAAAATTACTGTGTGGTCAACTGGGAGTCAATTAGAGCTGGTTAAATTGGCAAAATATTTGATGTTCTTCCATAGGCCATGTGTCTTTGTTCTAAGAATACGTTTTCTTGTCCTTGATCATACAACTATGTTTCTTACTAATCCTAAGGAACATGTGCACATTACCAATATGTGTATTATGTGTTTGGCAACTAAACATCACAATAACATTAACCACTTGCCTACTGGGCACTTTCCTACCCAGCACTGTCAAACTGTGAATGACAATTGCGCGGTCATGCAACACTACCGAAAATAACATTTTTATCATTTTTTTTTCACATAAGTAGAGCTTTCTTCTGGTGGCATTCTATCACCACAGGGTTTTTTTATTTTTTGCTAAACAAATGAAAAAGGGCAGAACATTTTTTCATAGTTTGTAATAAAATTTTGCAAACAGGTAATTTTTTCCTTCACTGATTTGCACTGATGAGGCTGCTTTGATGGGCACTGATAGGCTGCCCTGATAAGGCAGCACCGATGGGTGCTGATAAGTGGCACTAATAGGTGGCACTAATGGGGACTGATGAGGCGGCACTGGTGGGCACTAATGAGAAGGCACTGATGAAGCTGCACTGATAAACAGCAATGATGGGCATGGATAGGTGGCACTGATGGGCACTGATAGGTGGCACTGATGGGCACTGATAGGAGGAACTGAAGGGAACTGACAGGTGACACTGATATGCAGCACTGATAGGTGGCACTGATGGGCACTGATGAGCACTGATAGGTGGCACTGATAGGCAGCACTGATAGGTGACACTGATGAGGAGGCACTGATGGGCACTGATTGGCAGCACTGATTGGTAGCACTGATTGGCATCACTGGTGAGAACTGATTGGCAGCACTGGTGGGCACTGTTGGGACGGCACTGATAGTGCCCTGATTTTAGTGCCAATAACTCGGTTATCGTCTTTCTTCTTTTTTCAGCGTGAGGAGAAAAAAGATGATAACCAGCTTGTGTTGACATCCCTGATCCGCTGTCATTGGACACAGCTGATCACATGGTAAAGAGCCGCTGTGATTGGCCCTTAACCCCAATCTGTGATCAGCTGAGTCTTTTGAACTCAGCGATCACAGAACAATCCGCCTGCGCGCCGTAGGGGGCGCGCGGGAAGCGGGATCACGGGAGGATGTTCAAAGATGCCCTCCCAGCAACAGGTTAACATTTTCGTAAGATTTTGGTATAGCAATAGTAGTTCAAGGCAAATGTTTGGGGGCATATCTGGCCTTAGCTATTTGCAACGGATGCCACTGCATTCTGTAGGAGGCACTCACAGCTTTACTGTCTATTCAGTAGTAGCACACCTGCTGGGCAAACCGGGCCAAGGGTTGATTGTAACATGCAGTGCACATTGCCATTTGAGAATACCACTTTATCCCACAGGAGGTAAACTCAGTTTTTCATTTGTTCAAAGAAAAGTGAGATGCCTTTTTTTAAATCTCAACTCTATAGGTTAAGGGAAAAGATAAGAAGGAAGCAGGTGCCAGTCGAACATCACGACCCCAAATTTTTCTCTTCTGCATAAAATTATAGCTACATGGTTGCACTTTTTATGCCATCATTACACTTTTCTGGTTATAATTGTAAATTTATATGAATAGAAAACAGGCCAGCAAGGACTGCCATGCACAAGATCACCTTTCTTGATGTATACCTAATTAGAAATGATTACAAGAAGAGTCAGCAATATTCTCTCTTTTGCTTAAGGAAAGGCATCATAATAAATGTTTTAATATGATGCCCTAAACCTAGTGCCAGCCCCGCATACAGAAGTAACTTGTGACTTCAAAACACATGCTGCATTTCAATAAAAGCAATAATATTTTCAGCAGTAGCACATTTCTTAACTAGCATAAAGTATTTTACATGCATGTTGTCCAAACAAAAATAGCAAAAATCCTTTGACTAAACAGTAGCCTGGATCAAGAGTGTAACTAAAGTAGGTTAAGTGTCTGCCAATGCTTGGGCTTCTAAAAGTAAATTATTCATGGCTAAAGGGACCACTTGTGGTTCATGGAAATACATTGAGGATAATTTACTAAAGGCAGATAGGCTGTTCACTTTACAAGAGAAGTTCCCCTTAGCTTAGTAAATATAGGGAAAATTCACTTTGCATACTATCCAATCACATGCAGGGGAAAATAAAAAACAGTATTTTGTTTTGTACAAGATTGAATGGAAGTCAGAATGGAAGTCAGCAAAGCTTCACCTGAAGGGAAATTTCCTTGCAAAATCAACCCCTTTGGGTTTGTCTTCAAATAATTTTTGTGTTTCTGTTGAGCCCTGTTGGATTTTAGGGCTAGAATGTACTTAAAGATTCAACTTAAGCCCAAATGAAGATTAAGTCCATTCCCTTCATGGTACTAATTATCACCCACTGTCATTCAATTGTCAAGTATCAAAACCAAGATGGACAGTAGAGGCACACACATTTGACAGTTGAATGATGCATTCGGGGCTCAGTGACAGGAGGATTTGTGCATTAGTTGAGGACCCCTGTACAGCCTAGGATCATGTTACAAAGGGGTTTGACAGGAACAGCTTGAAAGACTGATGAGTGTGCTTTCAGAAGGCATAAAGAGACACTGACCCTAATTTAGCAAAGGATTAGTATACTGTATGTTCATTTTCAAAGTCAACTTTTGTGTTCCACAAAGGCCTTCACTTCTTCACTTCATGCTGTTGGGCCCAAAGCCTCCTATACATCTACAGGAGCCAATGTACACCTTTCTGACTCTCCCCTTCCCCCGTGAAAGATTAATGACAATGCCTTATTGCTTTAGGTAGATACATGTTTGTTGCTTTAAAGTATAAGTTCACCTTCAGCAAGATTTAAAAAAAATCCCCCTATGAAATACTATATCCTGTAAATAGTACATACCAGTGCTCCTCCTGTTTTAAGTGGTGTACATCTTCCCATTACAGATGCAAATGTTGGATTGCCTATCTTGTCCGCTCTGGGTAAACTGCATGTGATTGCAGTGTACTCTCTCCTTCTCTAGCTGAGCAAATAACATGATGGAGGAGGACAAGTGGCCGGAGGAGGCCCCTCAACATTTGCATTTGTAATCGGAGGACAAGTGCCATTTAAAACAGGAGAATTGCTGATACTGTATGTAATCAGGGCCAGGGCAAAAGGGGGGCAGTAGGAGGGGTGGCTGACACAGAGGCTGGTATCATGTAAAGTAGGTGGGCACCGCGTGAAGAATTTCAGTCACTGCAAGGTGACAGGAGTAGTTATCGCAGCAGCCTTACATCTGTCAGCTTAGCACTGGAATGGACAAATCAGATTTCAAAAGCAGGAGAGAGATGGAATTAGGTGTGGGCTGTGAGTAAGCACTAACATTTGTAGTGTGAAACGTGTCAGTTATCCCTGCTATGCTGTGACCTGTGGTGCATGTGCTTTATCCATTTTTACAATAAAAGCAACCGTAAAGGTTTTTTGGAGTGCGGCTGTCCATCCCTTTTTCTCTGCTGTTCCTGTCTGCCTTGTGCATTGCCAGCACCCACGGCTTCCTGATTGCTGTTAGATTAACAGAGCTCACTCACCTGGAGCGGTAATTTTCTCTTTACATCTGTCAGCTTAGCGCTGGAACAGACAAATCAGATTTGAAAAGGAGGAGAGAGATGGAATTAGGTGTGGGCTGTGCTCTCTCCCACCTCCAGATCCACACTCCTGCCACTGCAGCACTCCTGGATTGGGACTATCAGATCGGGACTGTGCAGGGTTTGCTTACCTGCCACCATTTTCTCCCAGAAAAGAATGTGAGTAGAGACGGGTAAGCAAACCCTATAAAATCCCAATCTGACAACCAGTAGTGTTCCTAAGCCACAATCCAATAACCCTGCAGCATTGGCATCTCTCCTGCCGGCTGCCTGGCAAAAGGGTTAAAAGTCAGCTTCCCCTAGGCTCCTTTTCCTTTGGGGTCAGATGTTAAGATTTGTTCTAGGAGGGTAAATTTGGGGGACATGTGCCCTGAGGGGATGGAGGGGAAACAAATTTGTGCTAGGAGGGGGGATTTATGGTGGAGGGAAAGGGGATTGGGGGGAGACAATTTTGTGCTAGAAGGAGTGATTTAGGGGGTGCTAGATCGGGTGATTTGGGAGAGGAGGAATTTGTGTTAGAAGGGGAATTTGTTGGGGGGATTTGTGTTAAGAAGGGGAATTTAGGAGGAGGATTTGTGCTAGTAGGGATGATTAAAGGGTATTTGTGCTAGGAGTGGTAATTTGTAGGGGGGAGGGGGGTGTTGGGATGAGAAAGAATTTGATCTGGGGGGGAAACAATTTGTGGTGGGAGGGGGTATTGCAGAAGTGGAAGATTTGTAATGAGAGGAGGGGAAATTTTTGTTTGGGGAGAATTTTGACTTGTAAAAGGATTTCATGCTTTTGAAGTAAGAGTGCAGATTAGTGCTCAATTTCTTTTAAGGGGGATGAAAGTAATTTTGCTGACACATAATGCTCATACATCTTGAGGTGGACACAGTTTGGCATCTTCTCCCTGGGTGCTAGGTGACCTTGTCCCAGCACTATTCACAAAATATGAATTGCATAGGGAGTTTGGGGAAAATCTTGCTGAAATTGAACATACACTTTAAGTTCTCTTGAAGTAGGTAAGAGGTATCCTTTGTTTGTGCTTACTATTTTCAGCCCATGCTGAGAAGAAATATTGTCTAATATGTGTTTTTATTCTTCTACATGCACTTGCTTTTAGCAAGGTTTCTGTTTGTTTGTTTTACTTTTAACAACCTCCTTCAGAGGGAGCTTTATTGCTTTATACTAGGGTGGCCCTAGCTTCTTATGCACTGGAGTGCTGAATAGGATAACCACTCCAATACGAAGACCAGCAGAGGCAGTGCAAACGGGTTAAGGTGAATTGAATTGTGCCAGAATATCAGATTATGGATCGCTGGGGTCAGGCTAATCTGCTTGGATATGGTGCAATGAGTTAAACAGTAGCATAGTTAAGGTAAAGCCAGGGGCAATGCCAAAAAATAAATAAAGTATAAGTGTTAGAGCAAAGGTCCATAGAATTTACAGCAATCTAGACAAGATCAGTAATTGAGAAGTCAGAAAATTACACAATGAAAGTACACCCAACAGAAAGACTTTATAACAAGAAACCTGCAGCAGGAATATGACTGATTTTAAATAAAGTGTCCACCCAATGACCTGTTACTATTACTATTACTACTTACTATTTTTTTTTTTTTTTCATATACACTAACAAATAATGACAATACCTCAATGAAAGCAATAATACTCTTTCAAATGTAGCTATGGATGTTTGTTTCTAGTACTGACATCATAATACATGATTTCTTTGATTTTATGCATTTGCTATCTATGCATCCCTCAGCGTGAGAGGAGATTTTAAACAGTGCCAAAGTTCAGCAAAGTCAGTGACAGCTCTAAATCTGGATTAGCTTTGAAAGATTAGTTGGCAGGTTTTCTGGATATCTGTCATTTCACCAGATGTGTCACATGTCACCTTTGTGACTGTCTAACCTCCAACAACTGTGTGAATATAGGGGACTTTATATTAAAATCTGAGCAAAAGATTTTAAATGTTTCCCTAGAACACGCTTGGCATCTCATTTACGTCTAATTTCTTACAATATCAGGACATTAATATTTAAGTAGTACTAGACAAATAGGAGAAATCATGTTGAGATAAAAACATTATTAGTGCTTTCCTTTTTATTTTTACTTGAAATGCCACTTAGTATGCTATTACCTCAAACCCTTAAAAAAGCTTTTATCTACCACCCATGCATTTTATAACAGCACTGTGTTTTGTACTCCAGGTGGATTATTAATATATTATTTCAGGATTTAAAATGTCAGTCAAGTTATTTTTCCTACCTTATTATGTACTCAATTTTATATGCATTGTTTACCTTTCATAAAAAATATTAGCAAAACATAGCCAACAGCAACTACTCAATAGTGTGATTTTACAAGCCTAACTACATTAACCACTTAACGACCGCCCCATGTATATATACGTTGGCAAAATGGCACGGACAGGCACAATCACGTACCTGTACGTGACTGCCTTCGTATGGGTGGGGGGTCCGATTGGACCCCCCTCCGGTACATGGAGCGGTCGGTATCGGTTCGGGAACGATCCGTGATGAGGGGGCGGCCATTGGTTTCTGGCCACCCCCTCGCGATCGCTCCCGGCGAATGAAATGCTTCCCCTGCCTGTGTAATGTATACACAGGCAGAGAAAGTGATGTCATCTCTCCATGTGGCGCTCTATTCGTCCAGAGCGTCGGGGAGAGAAGACATCAGGTTAGTGCACCAACAGCCCACTGACACGTAGGTACACATAGGCACACAATCCCCCCCTCAGTCACCCCCAGATCACCCCCCAGATCACCCCTCAGCCCCCAATCACAGTGTCACCGATTGCAGTGATCATTTATTTACTGATCACTGCAATCAGTGACATTTGTGATAGTAAGGCCTCATGCCCACGGACGTTTTTACAGCTGCATTTTTGAGCGTTTTTTACAGCTTAAAAACGCCTGTCCATGTTAGTCTATAGCTTCATGCCCACCTAGACATTTTTGAGCTGCAAATAGCATAGACGTTTTTAAGCTGTAAAAAAAACCCAGGATCAGTGCATTCCTCAGCGTCAGAATTAGGCAGAAAAAAACGCGAGCATCAAAAAACGCGCAAAAACGCGTGAAAGCGCCGCGATTGCGTTTTTCAGCTCCGCGTTTTTTTTTTTTTTTCAAAAAAAAATATATACAATAACATGCACAGGCGTTTTTAAGCTGTAAAAAACGCAGCTGTAAAAACGTCCGTGGGCATGAGGCCTTAGGTGTCAGGGCAGTTAGTAATAGGTCCCTTTAGGTCCAGGGTAGCCCCCTAACCCCCCTAATAAAGGTTTAACCCCTTTATCGCTTCCCAGGTAACCCTTTCACCCCCTATCACCACTGTCACTAAGCGATCGTTTATCTGATCGCTGTATTAGTTTTGGTGGTGCCGCTAGGTAGCCAGTTATTTTTTTAGGTTCGCCGCCAGGTTTTTATAGCATCAGGTACCCCCATATATTATCTAATAAAGGCTTAACCCCTTGATCGCCCCCCACGTAACCCTTTCACCCCCTATCACCAGTGTCGCTAAGCAATCGTTTTTCTGATCGCTGTATTAGTTATGCTGGTGCCGCTAGGTAGGCAGTTATTTTTTTAGGTCCGCCACCAGGTTTTTATAGCGTAAGGTACCTCCATATATTACCTAATAAAGGTTTAACCCCTTGATCGCCCCCCAGGTAACCCTTTCACCCCCTATCACCAGTGTCACTAAGCGATCGTTTTTCTGATCGCTGTATTAGTTATGCTGGTGCCGCTAGGTAGCCAGTTATTTTTTTAGGTTCGCCGCCAGGTTTTTATAGCGTCAGGTACCCCCATATATTACCTAATAAAGGTTTAACCCCTTGATCGCCCCCTAGGTAACCCTTTCACCCCCTATCACCAGTGTCACTAAGCGATAATTTTTCTGATCGCTGTATTAGTTATGCTGGTGCCGCTAGGTAGCCAGTTATTTTTTTAGGTTCGCCGCCAGGTTTTTATAGCGTGAGGTACCCCCATGTATTACCTAATAAATGTTTAACCCCTTGATCGCCCCCCAGATAACCCTTTCACCCCCTATCACAAGTGTCACTAAGCGATCGTTTTTCTGATCGCTGTATTAGTTATGCTGGTGCCGCTAGGTAGCCAGTTATTTTTTTAGGTTTGCCGCCAGGTTTTTATAGCGTCAGGTACCCCCATATATTACCTAATAAAGGTTTAACCCCTTGATCGCCCCCCCCAGCTAGCCCTTTCACCCCCTATCACCAGTGTCACTAAGTGATCAGTTTTCTGATCACTGTATTTGTTATGCTGATGCCGCTAGGTAGCCAGTTATTTGTTTAGGTTCACCGCCAGCGTCAGGTACCCCCATATATTATCTAATAAAGGTTATAGCGTCAGGTACCCCCATATATTATCTAATAAAGGTTTTAACCCCCTGATTGGCCCTAGAGTTAACCCTTTCACCAGTGATCACAGTATAAGTGTCACTGGTGACACTGGTTAGCCAGTTAGTTATTTCATTATTTAGGTTCCCCGTCAGGTTTTTATATAGCGTCAGGTACCCCCATATATTACCTAATAAAGGTTTTAACCCCCTGATTGCCCCTAGTTAACCCTTTAACCAGTGATCACTGTATAAGTGTTACGGGCAGGGATGAGCCGAACACCCCCATGTTCGGTTCGCACCAGAACCTGCGAACAGACAAAATGTTCGTGTGAACTTTAGAACCCTATTAAATACAATGGACTCGAACGTTCGAAATCTAAAGTGCTAATTATAAAGGCTTATATGCAAGTTATTGTCCTAAAAAGTGTTTGGGGACCCGGGTCCTGCCCCAGGGGACATGTATCAATGCAAAACGAAGTTTTAAAAACGGCCGTTTTTTCGGGAGCGGTCATTTTAATAATGCTTAAAGTGAAACAATAAAAGTGAAATATTCCTTTAAATTTAGTACCTGGGGGGTGTGTATGATATGCATGTAAAGTGGCGCAAGTTTCCCGTGCTTGGAACTGTCCCTGCAAAAAATGTCATTTTTGAAGGAAAAAAGTCATTTAAAACTCACTTGCGGCTATAATGAATTGTCGGCTCCCGGCAATACATACAAAAGTCATTGATAAAAAAAATTAAAAAAAAGCGTGGGGGTCCCCCAGAATTCAATTACCAGGCCCTTTAGTTCTGGAATGGATATTAAGGGGAACCCCGCCGAAATTTTTTAAAAAAATGGCGTGGGGTTCCCCCAAATATCCATACCAGGCCCTTCAGATCTGGCATGGATTTTAAGGGGAACTCCACCCCAAATTTAAAAAAAAATGGCGTGGAGTCCCCCCAAAAATCCATACCAGACCCTTATCCAAGCACGTAACCTGGCCGGCCGCAGGGGAAGAGGGGGGACGAGAGAGTGGCCCCCCTCCCTCCTGAACCGTACCAGGCCTATATAGACTCTATACATGTATTACGCAGTGAAGGAAGTTCCCCATCAGGTCCGCCCCCTCGGTATGTCGGACCCCGACTACGTCATTGGCCTGAGCGGGGAACTTCCTTCACTGTGTAAATTTAAATTACACAGTGAAGAAAGTTCCCCGCTCAAGCCAATGATGTAGGCGGGTCCGACATACCCAGGGGGCGGACCTGATGGGGAACTTCTCTCACTTTGGTAATACATGTATAGACCCGCCCCTTCTCATGTTCCGCATCTGGTCCGCTGAGCGGACCTGATGGGGAACTTTAGAAGGGGCGGGTCTATACATTTAAAACACTGAGGAGGAAGTTCCCCATCAGGTCCGCTCAGGCAAAACCAATGACGGACGGCGCTGGACATCGGGATCACCGCGGGACACTGGATTTCATCGCTGGAATGTTTTTTTTTTTTTAATAAAGGACTTTTTCAAGGTGTTTGTGTGGTTTTTTTTTTACATTTTTTTACGCTTTCTTTGTGAAATGGTAGGGGTACAATGTACCCCTTACCAATTCACATAGGGGGGGGCCGGGATCTGGGGGTCCCCTTTGTTAAAGGGGTCTTCCAGATTCCGATAAGCCCCCCGCCCGCAGACCCCCACAACCACCGGGCTAGGGTTGTGGGGATGAGGCCCTTGTCCCCATCAACATGGGGACATCCTCCCCATGTTGAGGGCATGTGGCCTGGTACGGTTCAGGAGGGAGGGGGGGCGCTCTCTCGTCCCCCCCTCTTCCCCTGCGGCCGGCCAGGTTGCGTGCTCGGATAAGGGTCTGGTATGGATTTTTGGGGGGACTCCACGCCATTTTTTTAAAAAATTTGGGGTGGAGTTCCCCTTAAAATCCATGCCAGATCTCAAGGGCCTGGTATGGATATTTAGGGGGAACCCCACGCCATTTTTTTTTTTAATTTGCGGCGGGGTTCCCCTTAATATCCATTCCAGACCTAAAGGGCCTGGTAATTGAATTTGGGGGAACCCCCAAGCTTTTTTTTTTTTTTTTATCAATGACTTTTCTATGTATTGCCGGGAGCCGAAAATTCATTATAGCCGCGAGTGAGTTTTAAATGACTTTTTTTTCCTTCAAAAATGACACTTTGTGCAGGGACAGTTCTAAGCACGGGAAACATGCGCCACTTTACATGCATATCATACACACCCCCCAGGTACGAAATTTAAAGGAATATTTCACTTTTATTGTTTCACTTTAAGCATTATTAAAATCACTGCTCCCGAAAAAACGGCCGTTTTTAAAAAATGTTTTTGCATTGATACATGTCCCCTGGGCCAGGACCCAGGTCCCCAAACACTTTTTAGGACAATAACTTGCATATTAGGCTTTATAATTAGCACTTTAGATTTCTCCCATAGACTTTTCGAATTTGCCGCGAACACCCCAATTTTTTCGCTGTTCGGCGAACAGGCGAACAGGCAATGTTCGTGTCGAACATGAGTTTGACTCGAACTCGAAGCTCATCCCTAGTTACGGGTGACGCTGGTTAGTTAGTTTGCTTTTTATAGTGTCAGGGCACCCTCCGTATATAACCCAATAAAGGTTTAACCCCCTGATCACCCGGCGGGTGATATCAATTAGGTTTTAGTGTCAGTTAGGGTCTGCGTCTCCCCAGGCAGCGTCATGTTAATGCCAGTAGTGCTAACACCCACGCATGAAGCATACACCTCCCTTAGTGGTATAGTATCTGAACAGATCAATATCTGATCTGATCAGATCTATACTAGCGTCCCCAGCAGTTTAGGGTTCCCAAAAATGCAGCGTTAGCGGAATCAGCCCAGATACCTGCTAGCACCTGCGTTTTGCCCCTCCGTCCAGCCCAGCCCAGCCCACCCAAGTGCAGTATCGATCGATCACTGTCACTTACAAAACACAACACACATAACTGCAGTGTTCGCAGAGACAGGCCTGATCCCTGCGACTCCAGTGCTGTAGGAGGTGATTTCACCACCACAGTTAAAAAAAGAGCATATTTGCCGAAGCATGGTGGCAGCAGGGGCAGAGGAGCGATTTTGCTCCTAATGCCGCGTACATACGGTCGAAATTCCGACGGATGCTTGCCCGGCATATATAAATGGTGCATGTATGCCCATCATTAGAGGTGGGTGAATGAAGGGAGGTATTCTAATGGTGGGCATACCCACCGATCAATCTCTTTTTTTCGTTCAGCCAACAGGCTGCATGAAAAAAAAGATTACAATACATGTCCAACAAGGACCAACAACGTACTGGTATGTTGCTGGACTTTGAATGGTTATACCAGAATGATGCCTGCGGGTTTAGGTATCATCTTGGTATCATTCTTTTCAGCCAGTGGCCAGCTTTCATGTAAAAGCAATCCTAGTGGCTAATTAGCCTCTGGACTGCTTTTACAAGCAGTGGGAGGGAATGTCCCCCCCGGATATAAAAAGCACCATTAGGAAATTGGGAAAGCATTTTATCACACCGATCTTGGTGTGGTCAGATGCCTTGAGGGCAGAGGAAAGATCTAGGGTCTGATAGACCCCAGTTTTTTCAAAAAAAGAGTACCTGTCACTACCTATTGCTATCATAGGGGATATTTACGTTCCCTGACATAACAATAAAAATGATAAAAAAATATGGAAGGAACAGTTTAAAAACAAAATAAAAAAGCAAAATAAATAATAAAAAAAAAAGAACCCCTGTCCCACCCTGCTCTTGCGCAAAGGCGAATGCAAGCGTCGGTCTGGCGTCATATGTAAACAGCAATTGCACCATACAAGAGGTATCAACGCGAAGGTCAGATCGAGGGCCGTCATTTTAGCAGTAGACCTCCTCTGTAAATCTAATGTGGTAACCTGTAAAGGCTTTTAAAGGCTTTTAAAAATGTATGTAGTTTGTCGCCACTGCGCGTTTGTGCGAAATTTTAAAGCATGTCGTGTTTGGTATCCATGTACTCGGCCTAAGATCATCTTTTTTATTTTATCAAACATTTGGGCAATATAGTGTGTTTTAGTGCATTAAAAGAAAAAAAAGTGTATTTTTTCCCAAACAAATGCGTTTGAAAAATCGCTGCGCAAACACTGTGTGGAAAAAAAATGCAACACCCACCATTTTATTCTGTAGGGCCTTTGCTTTAAAAAAATATATAATGTTTGGGGGTTCAACGTAATTTTCTTGCAAAAAAAAAATAATGTTTCCATGTAAACAAAAAGTGTCAGAAAGGGCTTTGTCTTCAAGTGGTTAGAAGAGTGGATGATGTGTGACATAAGCTTCCTAATGTTGTGCATAAAATGCCAGGGCAGTTCAAAACCCCCCCTAAATGACCCAATTTTGTAAAGTAGACACCCCAAGCTATTTCAGGCATGTTGAGTCCATGGAATATTTTATATGTTGACACAAGTTGCGGAAAAAATACAATTATTTTATTTATTTTTGCACAAAGTTGTCACTAAATGATATATTGCTGAAACATGCTATGGGCATATGTGGAATTACACCCCAAAATACATTCTGTTGCTTCTCCTGAGTACGGGGATACCACATGTGTGAGACTTTTTGGGAGCCTAGCCGCGTACGGGACCCCAAAAACCAAGCACCGCCTTCAGGCTTTCTAAGGGTGTAAATTTTTGATTTCAGTCCTCACTGCCTATCACAGTTTCGGAGGCCATGGAATGTCCAGATGGCACAAACCACCCCCCCCCAAAATGACCCCATTTTGGAAAGTAGACACCCCAAGCTATTTGCTGAGAGGTATGGTCAGTATTTTGCAGATCTCGCTTTTTGTCACAAAGTTTTGAAAATTTAAAAAAGAAAAAAATATATATATATTTACTTTCTTCATTTTCAATAACAAATGAGAGCTGTAAAATACTCACCATGCCTCTCAGCAAATAGCTTGGGGTGTCTACTTTCCAAAATGGGGTCATTTGGGGGGGTTTTGTGCTATTTTGGCATTTTATGGAACTGTGATAGGTAGTGAGGAGTGAAATCAAAAATTGGCGCCCTTAGAAATCCTGAAGGCGGTGCTTGGTTTTCGGGGTCCCGTACGCGGCTAGGCTCCCAAAAAGTCCCACACATGTGGTATCCCCGTACTCAGGAAAAGCAGCAAAATGTATTTTGGGGTACAATCCCACATATAACCATGGCATGTGTGAGCAATATATCATTTAGTGACAACTTTTTGTAATTTTTTTTTTGTTTGTCATTATTCAATCACTTGGGACAAAAAAAATATTTAATGGGCTCAACATGCCTTTCAGCAATTTCCTTGGGGTGTCTAATTTCCAAAATGGGGTCATTTGGGGGGGGGGGGTTTGTACTGCCCTGCCATTTTAGCACCTCAAGAAATGAGATAGGTAGTCATAAATTAAAAGCTGTGTAAATTCCAGAAAATGTACCCTAGTTTGTAGACGCTATAACTTTTGCGCAAACCAATAAATATACGCTTATTGACATTTTTTTTAATAAAGACATGTGGCTTAATATATTTTGGCCTAAATGTATGACTAAAATTTAGTTTATTTGATTTTTCTTATAACAAAAAGTAGAAAATATATATTTTTTTCAAAATTTTTGGTCTTTTTCCATTTATATCGCAAAAAAAATCGCAGAGGCAATCAAATACCATTGTAAAAGGGGGGGTTTTTCCGCGCTACCTCCCTGTACTAAAAACAAAACATATCCTGAGTGTGAATACACTAAGTGCAGGTTATATTGTAAAAACTAAAACAAAGGAAAAAAGTGTGTGCATAAGTAATATTAACAAAAAACTAGCACAAAAAAATTGAATAAGAATATGACTGGTGCTGCAAATAAACCTTTGGCTGGAATACTCAGCCAAAAAACACATATGCATAAAAATAAAATATATTGCGCAACCCTGTAAAAGGCATGGGATGTCTACTTTCCAAAATGGGGTCATTTGGGGGGGTTTTGTACTGCCCTGCCATTTTAGCACCTCAAGAAATGAGATAGGCAGTCATAAACTAAAAGCTGTGTAAATTTCAGAAAATGTACCCTAGTTTGTAGACGCTATAACTTTTGCGCAAACCAATAAATATACGCTTATTGACATTTTACTAAAGACATGTGGCTGAATACATTTTGGCCTAAATGTATGACTAAAATTGAGTTTATTCGATTTTTCTTATAACAAAAAGTAGAAAATATCATTTTTTTTCAAAATTTTCGGTCTATTTCCGTTTATATCACAAAAAATAAAAATCGCAGAGGCAATCAAATACCATTAAAAGAAAGCTCTATTTGTGGGAAGAAAAGGACGCAAATTTTGTTTGGGTACAACATTGCATGACCGCGCAATTACCAGTTAAAACAGCGCAGTGCCAAATTGTAAAAACACCTTTGGTATTGGTCCTGGGCTTAAGTGGTTAAGGTACATCTAGTTTCAGATACTGGTATATTTATTTATATTTATTTATGTTGAAGCCCAACTCCAGGTCCTAAATGACTATATTGTCCATTAGAGCTAAATCAAGAATACGAGAAGAAACTTTTTCAACAGTTTCTGTCTGTAGGACTTGCCCTCAACTATCTAGAGAGGTTGTAACAACATGAAGGTTGTAAAGTATTGTAGCAACATAATGTGTTCAAGAAAATAATGCACTAAGCTAGTTATAATATTAGCTACAGTAAAATTGTACATTAGATATTTTCTTGCAGATGGCATAAAATCTAACCTTACAGAAATACATAACTACAGAGAGCTTCTATCACTACGGTAGTTTTAAATTTAATCAGCCGCTAACTGAATTTAGCTTCTAATTTACCCTTTTTTTGCTAACAAAATTGCCATAATATCATCTATCTACCTGCTGTAGCACTGAAACTACCGTATTTGCTTGAATTCCAAAATGTCAGTCTGTTGGGTAAGATAGGATATGAAAAAAAATTACCTTTTTTTTTTTTACCTTATTAAAAAAAAAAAAACAATATCATAAATTGTTTTGTAAGTTTATAAACTGTTTTTAGTACATTTTTATTATGGAAACAAATGTTTTGGTAATGTTTAAAAAATCATGTACCATTGACCATAATTTGCTGATGCAATTTAACTTCTATAAAAAAATGCTTAGCACTTGCTTACTGTCTTATTCTAAAGATGTATTCATACCTGAACATCAGGGATTCAGAAGGTTTTTTGCCATCATTTTTGTGCATTTACACATAGATGTTTTTTAAACGTTTCAACTATTTTGCAAATGTTTTGTAGTTTAACCAATTTAATACTGGGCACCTTTACCCCTTTCTTGCCCAGACCAATTTTCAGCTTTCAGTGCTCTTACACTTTGAATGACAATCACTCAGTCAAGCTACACTGTACACAAACACAATTTTTATAATATTTCACACAAATAGACCTTCCTTTTGGTGGTATTTAATCACCACTGGGGTTTGTTTTTTTTGTGATAAAAACAAAAAAAAGAACAAAGATTTAGAAAAAGACCCCCATTTTTTTAGTTTCTAATATATAATGTTGCAAGTAATTTTTCTTCATAAATGTAGGGCAAAATGTATACTTCTACATATCTTTGGTAGAGATGTGCTGAACACCCCCCAGTTCGGTTTGCGCCAGAACTCTCGAACATCGGAAAAGTTCAGACACGACCTGCAAACCCTATTAAAGTCTATGGGACCCGAAGTTGAAAAATCAAAAGTCCCCATTTTGAAGACTTATATGCAACTTATTGGCCATAAAAAGGGAATGGGGGCACGGGTACTGCCCTGGGAGACATGTACCACTGCAAAAAAAAAACTTTTAAAAAAGATTGTTTTTAAAGAAGCAGTAATTTTAACCTTCTCCCACCCGCGCTATAGCTGAATGATGGCTACAGCGCGGGTCTTAATTGCCGGGAGGCTGTCAATAGATGTCCTCCCGAGCATGCGCTGTTTGCGAGTCCCTGCGAGGGCACGCACGGTGTGCGCTGTGATCACCTCTCAGACTCGGATGATCACAGATCGGAGTAAGTGGCCAATCCCGGCCCCTTACCACGTGATCAGCTGTCAGCCAAAGACATCATCAAGATTGGTAGTCGTTTTTTTTTTCCCTCACGCTGACGGCGTGAGGGGGGAAAAAGCCGATCACTGGCTTCTGCAGAGGGACATCAGTCCTTCACACAGAGAACCGCGGCTGCCTCATCTGTGCCCACCAGTTCCACCTGCCAGTGCCACCTATCAGTACCCACCAGTGCCACCTACCAGTGCCCACAGTGCCACCTACCTTTGCCCCCCAGTGCCACCTATCACTGCCCATCAGTGCCTCATCATCAGTGCCACCCATGGGCATAGCATAAGGGGTTGCAAGGGTCACAATCGCAACCCCGCCCCTAGCTCCAGGGGGCCCCTGAAGCCTCCCTGTCATATTATCATATCCTCCACAAAGTCCAGCTCCGATCTGCCCTAGGGCCCCACAGCCAGGCTCCAGTACTGGGCTTCCATGTTGCCTTCCATAGTCCACACCCCTCCGTTCTCTTTGGCTGGGGAGAAGCTGAGACATTTCCTGAATGAAGAGGAGCACGGGGTGAGAACAGCCCAGGATGGGAAAGTGTTTGTGCTGTGTGCATGGAATGGTAACCGAGCTCAGCGAGTTAAGAGGAGGAGAGTGCCGCCCTGTAGCCACGATGGGACCAATGTCACTGGTGAGGAAAGACACCACTCAGTGTCTCCTAGTCATTAGCTGGGATTCTCTGTACCCCCCACCCAGGGATGTCTGCTTACCCCACTGGGGACAACTGGGGAAAATACACAAACCTCCGGGAGGTGACTTTCCCCCAACACTTGCCAACACTGACAGAAAAACCTTCAGAAATTGCTAAAACAAATCCCCTAACACCTCCTGAGGGGCCCATGAGGGGGCTGCAGGCTCCAGATTTTTTGTCACATGGCTTTGCCCCCCCCCAGATCTAAGTTGCGCCCCCGCCACAAACCCCCCTGACCACCCCCTCCGCCCTGGATGCTATACCTGGCTGATGAGCTCCTTTCCCCTTACAGCACTCTATACTGCTCCTCCTTCCACAGGTCAAAACAGCAACATAAAATCCAGATACACCTTGTGAAGGCTGACAGACTGTGTGTAAAGAAATTTGATTTCAGTCCTGTGCAGCGTGGGGGAGAGGAGTTGTATACAGTGCTGGGATGGGAAAGGAGCTCTGCCAAGTGACCTGCAGGGGTCCCTGTCCTCTGATTCTCCAGTGGTGATCCCTGTCCTCTGATGTAATGAGGAACTCTGGGAACTCAAAACTCTCAAGCCACTTTGAGTATTTTGGCATGCGGTGGGTGTATCTGCACGCACTGTGAAAGTGGTGGAAGGTAGTGCGGGGGGCCCAGGTCAACTTTTGCATCGGGCCCACAAGCTTCAAGCTCAACCAATCAGTGCTGCCTAGCAGTGTCACCTACCAGTGCCTATTTGTACCAACCATCAGTGCCACCCATCAGTGCCACCTCGCAGTGTCCATCAGTGCTGCCTCATCAGTGCCAAATATCAGTCACCGCCAGTGCAGCCTATCAGTGCCCATCAGTGCTCATCAGTGCAGCCTCATCAGCGCACATCAATGAAGGAGAAAAACTACTGATTTTCAACATTTTATAACAAACTATTTATTTATTTTCAATATTTTTTTAGCAAAAAATAAAAAATCCAACAGTGATTAAATACCACCAAAAGAAAGCTCTATTTGTGTGAATTTTTGTGTACAGTGTTGCATGACCACGCAATTGTCATTCAAAGTGTGACAGCGCTGAAACCTAAAAATTGGGCTGGGCAGGAAGGGGGTTTATGTGCCTAGTAAGCAAGTGATTAATGATGCTTAAAGTGAAACAATAAAAATGAAACATGCCTTTAAATATAGTGCCTGGGGGGTCCACTTAGTCTGCCTGTAAAGTGGTGCATCTGTACCGTGTATAGAACCTGCTGCAGCAGAATTCACATTTATAAAGAAAAAAAAAGACTTTTAAATTGATTTTCCTTGCAAGCTTTATTTATTTGGACAAGCTGGAATTTAGATGCTGGACATGTGGGTGGCAGGGAGTGTATTTTTTTAAATGCAGCAGCTGGGACAGAAAATGTTGCCTTCTATGCTCTACAGCTGGTGGTGTGCTACTGGGAGACATGTTGCAAGGACCCCCTTTGCTATACCATGATCCCTGTCAGTGGACGCGGCTGAGAGCGCATTATATATAGCGGGGGTAGACATGAAAGGTAAGGAGTGAGGAGGAGAAGAATTGTGTCCCTTGTGTGTGGCTTTCAGGTGCTCTTGCCAACGGTCTGAGTAGTGGGAGGTTAAATTTCTTGTCAAGCATGCGGTACCCAAATGGCTGGTGTTTTTGCCATGCTTGATCTGCTTGGGGCAGAGATTGCAAATTGCAACAGTGTGATCGGCTGCACATGTGCTAAAACATGCCCACACAGCTGAGCTGTGGGAATTGGGCCGGGAGAAAACAGCCCCACAATCTGATGAAATTGGGTGGCTGCTCTCTACTCTTGCATGATGGCTGCCTCTGGAGGATCTCCTGCCTTGTTGAGGTTGTGCCTCCCCCTCACTTTCCTCCTCTATCCGGCACCCAAGTCGCATCAGTGACTTCATCATTACCATCCCCTCCATCCTCATCATCACTGGAGTTGACTTAGCAATATGCTGCGGCTGGGGGAATATGACTGTGAATTTGTTGTTTATCAGTGTTCTCCCCTTCTCTGTAGGCTCATGTTACTCCCTTCCTCTATCTCAGAACTAACATCACAATCAAGTAATGTCCGTGCATCCTCAAGAAGCAAGTGGCTGACGCTGTGTTCAAATAATTCAGCTGACTGCTCCATGCATGATGCATATGGCTGGAGTAGCTGTGGGCAAGGAGGCATAATAATCCACTCTGGCAGCTGCGGTGGACTGTGCACTAGTTTCAGCTTGGGTCATAGAGGGTGAGGAGGATGAGGAGGATTTAGTATGCTCTGGGTGGATAGCACAGGCAACATCACTAAACAGAGACAAATGTGCCTTGCCTTAGGACGGATCACGTTCACCTTTGCCTGTTGACACAGACGCTGCTGGCCCCCTCATAGTGGCATGGGAACATCTGCCTCTCCTTGTTGGCCTCCCAGACATGATGGGGGTGCTTATTATCCAAATTGAATAGAAACTGGGAAATGTGTTATTGGATACACTTTATTGAATGAAAAGTGGTGTTTGGTGCACTTTAAATTGAGGACTGTCAAGCGCATCCCCTCCCCTTACAATAGATGTTAAGATATAAATGCGCAACCTTAAATGCAAAGCAATCACAGTGCTAATAAATTCATATATATATACACACACACGTGTAAAAAAACTTAAACAAAGTTCTGTGCTTAAAAAATTAATAATAATGTCCTGTGTGCAAGTGCCACTGGTGAAAAAAAACTTTTTTAAAAAGCAAAATGAGTATATGTAAAGAAAGTTCCCATAGGATTAGTTCATAAGCCAAACGAACAACCAAATCTTTTGGTCTAAGGGTAGTAAAAATCTTCAAGACAGCTGTAGGCAGAAATCCACATCCCACTTGTTCAGGTAAAGAATGGAAGAAATAGCAGCTTACCGGATCAGATGGATCTCTGTCACGGAGATCTATGGGGGCTCAAGCTCGTAATCCTACAGGCAATCCGCAAAGGAACACCAGAATCAGATGGTGTCTCACTCCTCACTGATTCTTCCCAAGAGTAAACTCCCTCCAGGTGTCGGCTGGTGCAAAGTGGCTCATACAACACGATAAATGATTAAATGAAAGAAGAAGAAAAATAAAAACCTCATGGTGCAGTACTTTTTTTAAAAAGGTAAGATACCCTTTATTGATCCTGGGTAAAAAATGACATCAAATGGGTTTCATAAAAGTGAGCGGCAAACTCAAAAACGAAACAGTACTTCAGCTCCGGTCTGTACCGATCAGCTGTAGCGTAGTGACGTCACAATCAACAGCTCCACCCTGGATTAAATACTCGCCACAGAGAGCAGAATTAAGTGAGAATAATAGTTTGTTCACCGTGGCCACTCTTCTGCCCTATATGAGTTTCACATATTTTTTTGGTCGGGAGTCCACTGGACTGTATTTGCAGTAACATTAACTGACCCTTACTGTCAGCATTTGTTAGTTTTCAAATTAATTTATAGAACATCTTGGCTCATAGAGGTATAGGATTTTCCTGTACCTTCCCCATAATCACAAATCACAACACAGTGGACAGAGGCCATCTCACCCACGGCTTCTAGACAACTCCACACAAACAAACAGATTATCTTATATTTATTACGCAGCAGGAAGGACAGCGACAGAGGTCTGAGTTTTTTCCTCACCCAGAGTTTTTACTACTACTTCTTAGAACAGTTAAACTGTGGAGGTCTAACAAAAATTACAGAATCTACATAAAACGGATCGGTCATTTAGCATTCCAAAATTCTCAGACCCGCCTCATGAGTCCAGACATTTTTTTTTTTTTAAATCAAACGGTTTTTATTGCTCACAAAAAAAAATACGAGGTACAAAAATATGCAGCATATTATATCTTTTACAAGTAGCAATATAGGTTTTTGACATTCCTTGGTCACATCTAAAATCACATACATTAAACAATCCGCTCAGAATTTCAAATAGCATAGGGTGAACTGTACATATCCCCTCAGACTATCCCCCCTCCCACCCGCCCACCTGTTGCCGGTGGGAGCATGCTACACACCTCCCAACAGCCTCATCCTCACCAATTCCATGGGACTTAAACCCGGTACAGCAAGCCATGCATCCCAGAGCCTATTAAACTTTCCCGCGTTGCCCCTGTGCTGGTATATGTATTTCTCCATCAAAAGCGTGTTACCCATCTGCTGTATCCACAGCTGGACCGTAGGCGGTTCCGCAGACTTCCACAGTAGTAGAATAGTTTTTCTCGCCTGGAACAATGCCCTAGTAATTGCCATTCGAGTCACCTCCTCCGGGATCTCCCCCTCCAGTATTCCTAACAAGCAACATAAGGGGTCAGAAGGAACGTTGGTCTGGAACACCAAATTAAGCGTAGCCAGTACCTCCGTCCAATATCTATGGAGTTTGGGGCAACGCCAGAGGAGGTGAATCAGATCTCCAGGCACCGCCCTACATCTACCACATAGCGGATCGGGCAGTCTTCCCATCTTGAATAGCTTTACCGGTGTAAAATGTACTCTCAGTAGTATATATAGTTGGGATACCTTTTGTGCCACATTAAGCGAGCAGGCGTTTACCGCCTGCATTGCCTCCTCCCAGAGCTCCCCCTCTATAGGACCAACATCCGCCTCCCATTGGCTCATCACTTTCATGGGGTGTCCCTCCAAAAACGAGGACAGCAGCATGTTATAGCACTGAGAGATGACACCCCTGGTCTCACAAGCGTCCTGCAGCATGTGAAAGACAGGGGTGGGGGACTGAACCCACTCCACTGCATCCCCCTGAGCCCTGACAGCATGTCGCAGCTGCAGGTAGTAAAACAGCATATTGGACGGGAGCGCAAATCTCGATTGAAGTACATGAAAAGGAAGTAAGGCCCCATTATGAAACACTTGTCTCAGGTGGGTTATACCTAGTGATCTCCACTTAGGGCCCTGCTGAAGTTTGGCCAGTTCAGTGTAATTGCCGTACCCCCATAGCGGGCTGTACCTAGTGAACCCTGTGACATTCTGGAGTTGTTTGGCCTTATTCCACACCTTCTGAAGGAGCGAATAAGTGGGCATCTTTTTAATTGATTTCTGAAACCGCTGAGCCTCCAGCCCCTCCGGCACCGTGTCGGCCCCCGAGCCAAGCAGCATCAGCCTAGCCAAGGAGCCCACAGGAGCCGGTACCATGGTACCTATCAGGTGCTGTAGTTGCGCTGCCAGATAGTATATCCAAGGGTTGGGGAGGGCAAGGCCCCCCCCTCCTTTGGTCGTTGTAGTTGTTCCAATTTGATCCGGGCAGGTTTGTTGTGCCACAACAATTGTCTAAAGAGGGAGTTGACGACCCTGAAGATTTTAAGCGTGATAACAACAGGAGCATTGTGTAGCAGGTACAGCAGCTGGGGCATTAGTATCATTTTAATAAGGTTCGTCTTGCCGGCCAGGGACATCCGCAGTCTGTTCCATATCTGTATTTTATCCCTGAATCTAGTCAATAAGGGGTATATATTCAGCTGACAGAATTCTGTGATCACCTGGGAGATGAATACACCCAAGTACTTAAATGAGGATACTATGGGGACCGGGCAGGAGGGCCCCTCACCTAGCGCGGGGGCCCCACCCAGGAACATCAGAGCCGACTTGGACCAGTTAATTGTAAGGCCCGAGAAACGGCCAAACTCTGTGATAAGGGCCATGACCTGAGCCAGTGATTCATCCACATCTTCCAGAAAGAGGAGCATGTCATCGGCGTATAGCATAATTTTCTCGTGTATATTGCCATAGCGGAAGCCCCTGACCGACCCGCAGTCTCTCACCAGAGCCGCCAGGGGCTCAATGGCCAGAGCGAAGAGCAGGGGGTACAGGGGGCAGCCCTGCCTGGTCCCCCTGCCCAACGCAAAGGCGTGAGATATCCTGTCAGACATTCGTATGGCCGCCTGCGGCGAGCCGTACAGCAGCCTCACCCACCCTAGGAACCGGGGTCCGAACCCGAACTTGGCCAGTACAGCCCAGAGATACCGCCAGCCAACACTGTCGAATGCCTTATTGGCGTCAAGAGACAACAGTGCCCTGTGGCCGACGGATTCCGAGGGGGTCTGCATGTTTAAGTATAGCCGCCTAAGATTAGTTGCGGTGGAGCTGCGAGGCATGAACCCTGCCTGATCTGGATGAATAATGGACAAGATAATTTTGTTAACCCTCATAGCCAATACCTTAGCCAGAATTTTAACGTCGCTCTGCAGCAGTGAAATGGGCCTATACGCGGCCGGGATCCAAGGGATCCTTGCCTGCCTTTAACAACAGTATAATATTAGCTCTATTCATGGAAGGGGGCAATGCTCCGGACTTGAAGGAGGTGTTGAACACCGCAAGCAGCCTGGGCAGAATCACCTCGCCATATTGGACATAGGCCTCCATGGGGATCCCATCATCTCCCGGGGCCTTGCATGTGGGGAAAGATGCAACCGCCTCTCTCAGTTCCTCCAGAGTGAGCGGGGCCTCCATCTCCGCGCGGGCCTGCCCGCCCAGGAGTGGAAGCTCCACCGTTTCCAGATATTGTGATAGGTCCTCATCTGTATAATCATCACATGGCCTGTAGAGATCGCTGTAGAAGGACGCCAATTCCGCTATAATCCGCTCAGGGTCATTCACCAGTCGTCCCCGGGAGTCTCGGATCGCTCCAATCGCCGGGGAGGCCTGCTGTGACCTGGCAATCCTAGCCAGAAGCCTGCCCGTCTTCTCCCCCTCCTCATAGAAGGCCTGACTAGTAAAGAACCTCTGTTTTTCCGCAGCGGAGGTTCTCAACCGGTCCAGGGAATCCTGGGCCAATATCCAAGCCTCCCTCGCGGAATCATTTGGATCCACTACAAATGCAAGCTCCAATTGTTTCACCTGGTCTTCGACCTGCGTCAGAAGCGCAGACGAGTTGCGTTTGATGGCCGTGATTTCAGCGATAAAGGAACCCCTCAAACAGGCCTTAAAGGCATCCCAGCCCACCGCTGAGTTCTCCCCAAGGTGGTTGTCTAAAAAGAACTGATCAATCTGGCAAGTGACCCGGTCATGGGATGTGAAAAGTTTTAGCCAGTAGGCATTCAATTTCCACGGTGCCCTGGGCAGGGAGGAAGCGGGACGGGTAACCAAGTGAGCCGCCAGCGGGGAGTGGTCGGACACCCCCCTAGGGAAGTATCCTATCTTAGGGACCATATGCACAACCTGTTGGGACCCCACACATAGATCAATGCGAGATAATGAACCGTGGGTTTTGGAAAAACATGAAAATTGTCTGGTAGTCGGGTATCTGGCCCTCCACACATCCACCCAGCCCACCTCCGCCAGCAGGCGGCTCAAAACAGTGCCCCTACCCCCCAGCGGTGGCTGAACCGGTGGATGTCTATCCAACCTGGGGTCAAGGCATCCATTGAAATCCCCCATAATCATAACGGGGACATCGGGTTTGTTAACTAGATAAGACAGTAGTAATTGCAAAACCTCCCTAGAAAAGGGAGGGGGTATATACACAAAGGCAAGAATTATCATCACAGTAAACACTTTGCAATGCACAAAAACATATCTCCCATAGGGGTCTACCTCCACATCCAGTTCCTGGAAAGCCAGGGACTTGTGTACCAGTACACTCACCCCCCTAGAGTATGAGGTGTGAGTGGAGTGGTATGACGTGCCCACCCAAACAAATCCCAAACAGCCAACCGTATCTTTTGTGAGGTTGGTCTCCTGGAGGCCCACAATAGCAGGGTGGAACATTTTTAAACACGAGTTAAGCATTGTGCGTTTCAACGGATCATGAACCCCTCGAACGTTCCAAGTCACTACCAGGGTGGTGGCCATGGTGAGTGGAAAAAGTGGTCATCGCCGGGGGCCAAAGGCTCCGGCACAAGAGTTCTGGGCATCCAGGCACTAGAGTCAGATAGGAGAGGGGTCATCACCAGTTGGCAGATCTTCAACGGATGCGGGGAAGGGGTCAGAGCAGGAAAGTTCAGCAAGCACTGCGACATTGTAAGCAAGAGATAACTTTTAAACAGTCCTGAGCAGCCTCTTCGAGCACGGATAACGTACCCGCTCGGGGAGGGGGCAGGCCATCCCCACTCATCCCCGGCTCCAAGGACTGTCAGGGAACCCGTGCCAACCGGGCACTGATAAACATGTCCCCACAACTGGGACTTCAGATAGTCAAACGTGGCAGATGGGGCATGCACCCCCCTCTGTGGCGCAATAGCCAGGGTAAACAAAGTGTAGTCTTCCAAACGCTCTCATTAATCGCTAACATTTGAGAAAAGGGTGAAATGTCCCGCTATGGGTAAGGCAGACTCACCTGGCCTGCAGGTAACATACTGACTTCACATGTGTTGATCCAGGGCCTCAGTCGCCCACATCAGCATCCCGGCGTCCCCGGAGGTCCTGTTCATTGCGATCCAGCCACTCCGCCGCCTCCGCAGCGGATTCAAAAAAGGAAGCCTGACCCCGGACTGTGATATGCAGCTTGGCAGGATACAGCATGGCATATGTAAGTTGTAGCCTCTGCAGACGTTTCTTTACATCAGCGAATTTAGCCCTCTTACGCTGCACTTCAGCAGAGAAATCCGGGTAAAACGAGATCCTAGCTCCATTGTAATGCACCGCTCCCCTTTCCCGTGCCAGTCTAAGTATAATTTCTCTGTCCTTATAGTTCAGGAGCCTGGCAAGCATTGATCTGGGTGGGTTGCCCGGGCGGAGGGGTCTGGGTGGTGTGCGGTGCGCTCTCTCCACCGCAAACAGCGTGGTGAATGCCTCTTTACCAAAGATTTCTTGGAGCCATGTTTCTGTAAAGGCCGTGGGGTCCCTGCCCTCCACCTTCTCAGGGAGTCCCACTATACGGACATTGTTTCTCCTTAGACGGTTCTCAATATCGTCGGTCTTTGCGTTCGCCTGCGCCGATTGCTGCAGCGCAGATCTGGCATCTCTGGTGAGGGGTGGGAGCTGGTCCTCCACTTCACTAATCCTACCCTCCACCGCCGTGGTCCTCTCTCTAATTTTCTGGAGGTCATGTCTAATAAGGGATACCGTCTCAGTAAGTGCCCCAAACTGTACCTTTAAACTGTCCACAGAGGCTGTCACTGAGGTGGTGCAGCGGTGTACAGCTCGCAGGATCTCACTCAGTGTAGGCTGGGGTGCATCCTCCTGTAGTTCATCAAAGATGTCATTGATGTGGTCAGACGGGTCTTCTAGGGGCACAGTGTCATCCAGGGCAGAAGCGCCAATTTGCTCTAAGGCTCCCTGCACAGGCATCAGCGGTGGTGGGGGAAGAGAGCAGCTAGGGCCCTGTAATTTTTGGGCATAGTAGAGCATGTCTCTGGGCTGCTCCCTCCCCTGCTGTTTGTTCGCCTTGGGCGGCTTACCGCTCGGGTCCTGTGGCTTATCCCCCGCTCCACGCGTCGCTCTCTGAGGGAGCCGGCGCCATCTTGGACGTCCATGGCCGCCGCTGCTGCAGCGCTCTTTGTCCCTTTGCGGGTCATGCAGGGCTCCGCCAGAGCCGGTTCGACCTCCGCCGAGGACAGTGCTGCGATGCCTTGTCCCTGGATCGAATGCCGGGAAGAGGATCAATAGAGGATCGTCAGCGGGAGCTCCGTGCTGTGCGACCGCTCACATGCCTGTCCAGGCCACGCCCCCAGTCCAGACATTTTTGAACCGTGCCCAGTTTCCCCTGTTTTCTATCTGCAGGCTATGGAGAAGGAAAATATATTTTTGGGAAAAAAAAAACAGTACTGTTTTATTTCCTCGACTCTCCAAGAGTCTCTTTATTATTTTATGTGCTTCCAAAGCACCATATATACTATATATATGAGGTTTCTTAGAACCTTAGACTCCTAGAGTCTTCTACATGTGCTTCTAAAGCACCATATATATATGTATATATATATATATATATATATATATGTATATATATATATATATATATATATATATATATATATATATATATGACACATAGACTTGTCTCTGCCCCGACCAGGTTGACCCTTAACTCATCTTTTACCATGTGATTTATTCAAAATGTATGTCTTCTACTTCCTTCGTGAAGTCTGTTTATAAAAAGCGCGTGTCCGTAAATACTATGTGTGTGCATGAGGCGTAGAAGCAATACATGATGGTTAATGTCATGCGTGTTAACAAGGATCTACCATTCCTATCTATAATTAGCCTCATATCCTCTTGTGTAAAATTTCTGCCCCTACATGCCTTTTTTAGGTAAGTGAGGGTCCCTCCCGGTGCAACAGTGGGTTTGGGACAGTTCCGGACAATATCATTGATTTCATGTAACTCTAATACTTTTTTTTTTTTTTTATTGGTATTTTTTTTTTTTATTCTTTATTTTGTTTTATCAAGATTTCAATTGTGTTACATCAATACATTTCCATTGATCCAGCCAAGATAATAAACATACAAAAATAATACTGCGTACTAAGAGATTCCTGGCTCTTCTCCTTATACTCACATTTCTAAAATCTCGATTTCATCCCCCCCCTTTCCCCTTTATATCCCCCTCCCCCCCTTCTACCTCTTATTTTCTACCATTTCTCTACTACTTTCTCAGATTTTCTAAATAGCTCCATGTTTTCTTAAAATCTTTCCAACATTCCCACTTGTTTTTAAATCCTTTTTTTTCCTCCTCTACGCCGTACTTCAGTCCCTCCATACTGTATGTTTCTTCCACGGAATCTACCCACTCCCATATAGATGGACTTTCCACTTTTCGCCATTTTTTGGGGATCAACCTTTTGGCCGCGTTTAATAAATGTGGGATCAGTGACTCTTTATACTGTTTCATTCCTCCATCCCCTCCATGGAATAAAACTATCCAAGGATCTTTTTTAATCTCCTTCTCTGTAATTATTTTTATCATTTCCAGTATCTTTTCCCAGTAAGTTTGAATTTTAGGGCATTGCCACCATATGTGGGCCATTGTTCCCCTCCCCCCACATTCTCTCCAGCATTCTGCCTTCTGTTCTACTTGAAATTTACTCAATTTATCTGGTGTGGCATACCAGCCTGTAATACATTTATAGTTCATCTCTGCGGTCCTGCTGTCCATGGCAGACGAGTGGGCCAATTTTATTATTTTCTCTATAGTCCTTTTATCCCTACATGTTCCCAATTCTCTTTCCCATTTCTTTATAAATGGGGGCATCGCCAGTTCATCCACTGTCATCAGTAATTTGTAGAGTTTTGATATAGTTCCTGTTAAGTTATCGGCCATACAAAGCCGTTCCAACGTCGTAAGTTCCTCCCCAGACCTAATTGGCTGGGGAAGGCTTTGTACAAAGTGGGTCAACTGGCGGTACCTCCATTCATCTACTATCATTAATTCCCTATTGTGTCTCAATTCTTGAAGTGGTATAATTTTCCCTTTTTTTATTATATCTCTTAACTGTGCTCTCTCTTTTTTAATCCAATTTCCTCCCACTATTTTTTTTCCCGGTGCAAAATATTCGTTTTCTTTTAATTCTATAAGGGGAGAGTTATATTCCCTATCTATTTGTTTATGTAATCTATCCCAAATTTTCAGTGCTATTCGTGTCATGACATGAGTGTTTTCTCCTAGTGCTCTAAACTGGGGGGGGGGGGGTTCCATATTACACCTCCTAATTGTGTTTTTGCCATTGCCTTTTCAATATTTACCCACCTTTTTTCGTGCCTATCTTTGGCCCACTCCACTACCCGGGACAACACCACCGCATCATAATATTTTTTAATGTCTGGCACTGCCAGCCCTCCATGCTTTTTTTCCTGTTTTAATACAGAGAAGGAGATTCTATGTTTTTTATTATTCCATACAAAGTTCATTAGCATCTTTTTTAACACTCTGAAGTACGGTTGAGGTATTGGAACTGGTAGCATCTGGAATTTATACAAGATTTTCGGCAACAGAACCATCTTTAAGATGTTAATTCTTCCTATCCATGATATCGGGCGGTTTATCATTTTTCTAATTTCGCTTTTTATTTCATTTAACAGAGGGATATAATTTATCTTGTATATTTTTTTATTGAGTTGGCCAGTTTTACCCCTAAGTACTTAAGTTCCTTCTGCCAAGGGAAGTTGTACTCTTTTCTTAAGCTCTGTTCTTCTGCCTTTCCAATATTGACAGTTTTAGCTATATTGATTTTAAAATTTGATATTTCTCCATATTGTTTAAGTGTTTTGAGTAAGTTTGGTAATGTGGTCCTGGGATTGTTAATAAAGAACAAGACATCGTCCGCAAAAGCTGCGAGTTTGTGTTCATCTTCCTCCAATCTAATCCCTTTAATGTCTGGATTATTCCGTACCGTCGCAAGTAAGGGTTCTAGGGACAGGACAAATAAGAGGGGGGACAGGGGGCATCCCTGCCTTGTCCCATTTTTCATCTCAAAAGCTTGAGACAGTGTGCCATTTATTTTAACCCTACCCATAGGATGTTGGTACAATGTTTTAATCCACTGTATCATCCTGGCTCCTAGGCCCATAGTTTCCAGGGTTTGTATCATGAGTCCCTAGTCTACCCTGTCGAATGCCTTCTCTGCATCTACCGACAGGAGTAGACTTGGGGACTCATTCTCTTTTATTTTCTGGAGAAGGAACAATGCTCTCACACTATTGTCCCTCCCCTCCCTACCTGGGATGAATCCCACCTGATCCGGATGTACCAGTGATGGCATCCATCCCTTCATTCTTTCTGCCAAGACTTTTGCATATAATTTTACATCCGCATTTAATAGCGAGATTGGTCTATATCCGGAACATAAGCTTTCATCTTTCCCCTCTTTTGGTATGACCGTTATTATGGCCACTAAGGCTTCCCTTCCCATTTCATACTCCGTCCCTAATCCATTCATGTAGTTGCATATCCTGGGTACCAGTATCTCCTTACATTTTTTGAAGTATAGAGCTGTAAACCCATCAGGGCCGGGACTTTTCCCTAGGGCTGAGTCTTTTAGTGCCTTACTTATTTCTTCTTCCATTATGGATTTGTCTAATGCTGTTCTTTCCTCTTCATTAATCCTATGCAATCCTGCCTTGTTTAAAAATTCTTTAATTTTCAGTTGTTTCTCTCCTACTCCCCATCTATTCTGCTCCACTGAATACAGCCCCTCATAGTAGTTTTTAAATGCATCTGCTATATCCTTAGTTCTATATACTTCCTCTCCGTTCTTTTTTTTAATCTTTTCTATGAAATTTCTAGTCTTTTTATTTTGTACCATTCTTGCAAGGTGTTTACTAGACTTATTCCCCCACTTATATCTTTCTTTTGCTATGCAATGTAGTTTTATTTTCGTCTCTTGTTCCATTAGTTCTTTAAGTTCATCCCTTTTCATCACTAGTTCATGGTATAACTCTTGTTGTTGTCCCTGTTGTTTTTTGTGTTCTTGCTCAATTTTGAATATTTCTTCTATTAACACATTAAATTTTCTGTTTCTCTCTTTTTTTTTCCTTGCCCCTTCCGAGACCAAAATCCCCCTGATATAGGCTTTATGTGCCTTCCATAGAGTTGTCCCCGATATCCCTTCTGTATCGTTTACCTGGAAGTAGTGCTCTAATTCCTCTTTCACCCTCTTTAATCCTCCCTCATCCCGGAGCAGTTCCTCGTTTAAACGCCAAGTGTAGGGTTGTCTATGATATTCGGGTACTTTAAGTTTCATGCTTACTGGGGCATGGTCAGAGAGTGAGGCAATTCCTATATTTGATTCCATGACCATATCTAGCATTCTATGTTCGACCATTATGTGGTCTATCCTTGAGTACGTCCCGTGCACAGGGGAGAAAAACATATAATCCTTTGATTTTGGATGCATAATCCTCCATATATCAACCATCTGACTGCTATGCATTTTTTATTTTATCCTTGTTAATTGTACGTTATTTGTCCCCTGTGTCCGGGACGTACTATCCATGGCCGGATCCAAACAAAAGTTCATATCTCCCATCAATATTGTATATCCCTCCCCAAAATCCTTCAGTTTCCCCAGAGTCTCAATAAGGTAATTAATGGGGTTCACATTAGGGGCGTATATATTTGCCAGGGTACATTTCATTTCCCCCAACTTCCCTTTTAGAAAAATATATCTACCATCTTTATCCATCATTCTTTCCTCCAATGTGAACCTCATTTCCCTTGAAAACCCTATTGCGACCCCCCTTGCCCTTCTTGAGATAGTATCTCCATAGAACCAATTCGGAAAATTGGGTGAGTGTAGTCTAATATTTAATTCTAGGGTCAGATGGGTCTCCTGTAGGAAAACTACATCTGCTCTATGATATTTAAGCTCTCTTAAGACCTTATGTCTTTTGGTAGGTATATTGAGCCCTCTCACATTATAGGACAGGAAATTTATTGCTGTCATATCTGTCTTTCATCCCCTTTTCCCTTTCTTTTTTGTAGAGTCAAAAAGGTAGAATCCCCTCCTTTCTCCCCATTACAAAACCCCTCTCCCTCCCCCCCTAATCCCTCCCTCCCCCCGCCTTTCCCATTGCTAATCCCTTCCCTCCTCCCCCCATTTCCCTTTTGGCCCATTATTGGCCTTAGAACCATCAATGATCTTTTCTCCTGGTTCTCCCATTTTAGAGGTGCCACTCTAACCCTGCCGCTCAGCCCCCCTCCTCCTCCCTTTAAATTTAGGGAGGATGAGGGAGGTCCGGAGGCGCTGCATGGTGGGCCGGTCTACCCTTTCCCACCTCCTACACCTCTACCACCCCCCGCCCCCTCCAAAGGACCCCCCATATCCCCCCCTTCCTGAGCCTCTTATGATGTTAATTTTAATTATCTTTCTCTATCCATCCAGGTAAGTCTGGGACCTGCAAGTCAAATTTATTACAGAATCCCACAAGTTCCTCGGGGAACCTTAATCTTGCTGATTTTCCTTCTTTCTGGCCTATAAGACAGGCCGGGAATCCCCAGTTATATTTGATATTCTGTGTCTTCATTTGCTCCAGGAGTGGCTTCAATAATCGCCTCCTTGCCAATGTCTCGGGTGCTAGATCTGTGAAGATCTGGAGCTCCTTTCCTTGGAATTGAATAGGGGGTTTTCCTCTTGCTTTCATTAAGATTTCTGCTTTTTCTTCATAATACCGGAACCTTACAATAATGTCTCTTGGCCAGTCGTTTTCTCCATTTCTTGGTTTACCGATACGATGCACTCGCTCTATATTAAGGGGGTCTTCTACTCCCATATCTAATATGGGCTTGAATATTATGTTCATAATTTTCTTCAGATCTTCTCCTTTTTCCTCTGGTAAAGAGTGAATTCTTATATTCTGTCTTCTGTTTCTGTTCTCTTGGTCTTCTAATCGATAAAGGATCATTTTCTGATTATATTGTAGTATTTTATTCTGTTCCCTTAATTTACTTAGTTCCTGGTCCTGTTTATCCGCTCTTTCTTCCGTCTCCTCCACTCTTGACAAGAGATGTCCGAAGTCTGTTCTTAAAGTATTGATTTCTACTTTTATTGCGTTTTCCAGTTTCATCAGCATCTCAGTCATTTCTCCTTTTGTAGGGATTTGTGCATCTGCCCATTGTTCTTCCACTCTACTTGTTTCACTTTCTGTTGTTTGATCTCCTTTAGATCGGTCTGTTGTTCCTCCTCCCTTCTTCTCCGTACTCCTTGACCCCCTTTCTGTTTTTTTATCACCTTTATCCTGTTTTTGTGCTCCTATTACTGGGCTCTTTGAGCTTGCCTCCTGGGTCATGTACTGTTTGATTGTACTATTTGCTGTGCTATTCCTAGGAGTCTTGGGGGCCGTCCCCCTTGTGTTTCTGCTCATCTTGTTTTTAGTAGCCGGCCTTATTCGTTTTCCCAGTTTTACTTTTTAATTAAATGTTATACCCTTCTTCTTTTCGGGGTAGATCTGTTGTACTCACCCCTAGGGTTACAACCTTACCCAAAAAGGGCCTGTGTACATCAGGTTTTATTCCAGACCCCAGGGTTCCTTTTTAAGAAAAGGGAGCAGGAAAGAAGTTTAGGCAAGAGGGGGTGTAGTAAAGGTCTTCAGTATATATATGTATATTCCCGTTTAAAGGAGGGAGAGAGGAGAAGATGGAAAAGAGAGCAACTTACTAACATAGACCCGAAAAAAGAGAGAAAAAAAAAATCAAGGTCAATCCCCTCTGTGCAGGTGTTTAATCGAATTGGTATAAGGTCTATTCTTTATTTGACCCAGAGTCTCTAGACATTCATGCGCACCTTCCAGTGCTTTTGGGTTCATTCAGAGTCCTTTTCAGAGTCCCTTCAAATATTTCATTTGTTATTCAATGTATGTGCCAGATACTTTCTGAGTTATTTGATCTCCCGTCTCTTCCCCTCTCTGGGTGGTTTAGATATTTTCTACCAACAGTATCAGACAATGTCAGACCTCGAGTTAATCCATAAGCGCTAAACTGCGTTTAGATATTCTTTATTTCCAAGCGGAGGCTTACTTCACTTTCTTTTTAATCCTATATAGCTGGATATCCAAATGTATCGCCTCTTTCACCTCCCCCTCTGTGTGTGTTTTTCAATACATGCCTATTTATTTCATATGTAGTCCATTAGTTTTATCTACTTCCATGTGTCTCAGGCAAACATTTATCATATTAACGGAAGAAAACCAGTGGATATGGACAGATCTCTCAGTACAATGTTCACATTTCACATTTCCTGTTATACACACATTTCTGGTTTCACCTGATTCCCTTCATCTATACCATAGATAGAAATCAATTGTTCATTATTGACACTGAAATTGGCTTATAGCGTAAGCCCTGGAAATATGTAAATGTAAATAGGTGTTACTTTGTTCCTTTAGCATTGACATACATTGGCAGGTCCACTTGTTCCCTTTTACTTCAGTCTTCTATTAAACAGAGGCACAGGTCTATTTATTTTTAAATGATTTTACCTTGTCTTCTCTGTAAAATCTGGGAGGATTTCTCACCTATCCCCGTGCACTGTCCTGTGGTTCCTGTGTTTCTGTGTTTCTGCCTATTATCAGGCTTCGGACAGCTGTATGCAATGCTTGAGGGGAGGAGGTGAAGGCGATGAAGGCAATAAAGATAGGGGAAGGGGTACTGTAGGGGGGTCCATGAAGTACGACGGCGTTGGATCCAAGCTACTGCTGTGCCTGCTTATGTTCGAGAGGGAGAGGGAGGGGGGCGGGAGATCAGAGCTCAGAATTTCATCCACGCAGCGGCAGCCTCTCACACTGCATGCTGCAAGATCTCCACGATTCCATCCGAGCTCTTCCTGCACGTCTCAACCAGCTGCAAGGTCAGGCCACTCCCTAATACTTTTAATACTAACATCACCCACCATTAAGAAAGGGTATTGTCTGGGTCCGGGGGAGGCAGACCTTTGGAAAGTTGGATTCCCATTATTTAAAGATATCAGAAGGATCTAAATAATACAGTGACCGTGGACAAATAGTAAAGGAGTTTCCCTGTCTATGTATCTGACTCCTGAGTCCCTTAACCATTAATCCTTCCTGGAAAATCACTGGCACATGTAAATTAAATCTTAACACTTGAACTCGGGGTTTACCGTCGGGAAACAATGGACCCTTACCGATCCTTGAATGATACCCACCTGGTACACTTGATACTAAGTATGTGTGACTGCCCGTTTAGCAAAACAGTAAACCCACAACACATTCAGAACATCTATTAGACATTAATAATATTCTTATACTTCTATACAAGATTATTCTTATACTTCTATGCAATAGAAAAGATAAGCAAAAGTGATCTGAGATATCGGAACCCAACCTGTCAGTCTATTTTGTGTATACACCTTTAAATTTCCTTTAATAGCCACCGGGACTATTAGATCCATCCAGGATCTATCTATACGTGTTACCAAAACACTTTGTGTTACCAAAACACTTTAGGTCTCGCAGGACCTTTAATAGCCACTTAGGACTATTGGACCCATCCAGGGTCTAATTATATGTGTTACCAAAACACTTTGTGTTACCAAATCACTTTAAAGTCTATCCCCTACACAGATCTTAAAATAAGGATAGTCGCGAACACAGGTCACGGTAAGCTAAAAATTAATTCAACACTTACCGGACAGATGCCTTGACTATCCTGCCGAGACTACGCCAGTTGATGGGGTGAACCTCCTTGGTTCAATAGACTGCGCGAGATCTGACCAGGTTGTTTCCTCCATCTCTACGAGCTCGGAGATTACCCTGAACACATTTTAACACATAGTGTATAGTTGCTCAGAGTGATCTGCTATGTACTTTAATTCTTACAGCTTATATGGTAAAACACAATAACAAAAAGATGTGCATAAACCAGCCTACACAATATTACATCTTATGTTGAGCGTGAGACTTCTAACAGAATGTACTATAAACAAGGTTGTTTATGAGACTCTACGCAGAATGTACCAAAACAATATCTAAGCAGAAATAAGATTAGAAGCGTATTAATGTCACTTCGAGGAATTGCATATTATGTGAGAACTAGAACCTACTGGGACAATATCTGTGCAAAGGACAAGTTATATGTAGCGACCTCACCCCATCTCTTTCTTCTAGGGGTATCACACACGATAGGGTGAGATGCGCCACGGCCCATGTCCTCCCCATAACTATGGATGAGGTGAAGGCCAGTACCAGATATTTCCTCGGGCCTGTGTGCTTCTGTAAAGGATTAAGTCCTGCTGTGCCAACACTTCCCTTTGCTCCCATTAACCAGAGTTCCACACACCGATCACAGTCCAACTCTTGTTTTATTGCATATCTCACAATAAACAGTGCTTCAGTAGCCAACTGGTTGAGATTTGATAACATATTGATACAGGGGATGAGCAGGTCGAGGCACTGTCCTAATTATCAGCTAAACCACTGCGATCTCGCCAGCGGTTACTATAGCCATAGCTAGAAAGGACTTAGAACTTAAGAGTCTCTACCAGCGACTCAAGAGAACATAGATAGGAGTACCTTCGCTGCGTTGCGGCCCCTGTCAGGGGAAGATGTCCCTCCAAGGGAGTTACCAGAGGCCCATCCGTCACTGAGTTGATGCTGCTCCAGACTCTCCGAATGGGTAACCTCCCCGGCCTCCTCACCTCAGACATGGGCCCCATCCACCTCAGGGACCCTCGGACTTCTCCACCCTCGTGGGACCCAGTCGAAGTCACTGGGCCCCAGGCCTCCTGGCTTAGTACCTCACCCCAAGCTGAAGGTGCCTGGGATGGACTCCAACTCCATTTCGGTCAGGCCTAGGGCACCTGAGCCGGAATCCGGACCCGCCCGCACCCAGGCCTAAGGTGCCTGAGTGCGTGAAGAAGAACCTCCAGACTAACAAGACCTCGTGACCAGGGCGTCTCCCCCTTTTATCCCCTCCAATGACGACACGGCAGGTTCCCCGCCCTCGCCGTACCATCTCCAAGAAGGGACAAAAAGGACAGCACTGTGGCGGCAAATCTACCTCGAGTCTGCGGGCACCTGCCACCCTCAGGCCAAGGAGATTATTACACCGCCCAATCCTCCACAAATACAAATGGTCATTACTCCCATACTTACACACCTGAACTTCCACCCAAGTGTACCCCACCTAAATTTAAAGACCCCGCTACATATACAAAGTAAGCTATTTTATCTTAAGATGGATGCTGACAAGTCACATTGGTTCATATTCCTTCACCACCAATCACCATTCTGTGCACCCCTGAGGGCACACTTGCACGGAAAGAATGGGAGGATGTCATATCACGTCCTCCCAGAATGAGGGTGTTCCCGTCCGACCATCATTTCACTATGCCGTGGGTGGGAACCAGTTAAGGGGGTTTTGTATTTTTTGAATGAGCTAATGGAAAACAGTTTAATTTGTTCTACCAATTGTCAGTGTCAGTTTGTGCTTCCTAGATATTCACTCTGTTTGCTATTTTTTTGTGTGTGGTGTGGTGTATTGCACTCTTCAGCCATGTCCACATGGGGTGTTTAATTGCAACAGCTGCAGCATTGACTGCATTGTTATTAATGGAATAAGAGAGCAAGAAGAGTGGGCAAAGATACTGGGTTCATCCAGTCATTGCTAATAGAGAGGCAGGTTCTGGACCGTGATGTCACAATGACCTCTATGCACATGAGGAGAAATGCTTTGAATATGCACAGACGTTGGTGAAAAGGTCAGTTCTGCTGATCAGCTTGATGTTCTTGTCGTGGCAGTTCTCTTGAAAAAATCATGTCCACTAATCCCACTTTTTCTTTTAATGTGACGTTGGGTTTACTTATCTAGTCAGGTGGTGGTCCTAGTGATTGATGATGGATTTACAACAAGCTACGTGTTTGTGGATTTTTATTTTTTTTAATAAAGGACTTCTTAAATGTTTGGGTATCTTTTCAATGGTTACCCCATACACAAGTGGAGGGGATGCTGTATCTGGGGGTCCCCTTATTATTAGACGGGGCTTCCAGATTACAATAAGCCCCCAGTCCACAGACCCCACAACCACTGAGCAGCGGTTGTGGGGAAGAGGCCCTTGTTCTCATCAACGTGGGAACAAGGTGCTTTGCAAGGGAGATCCCCCCTGGCAAGGCATCTCCCATGTTGAGGTCATGTGGCCTGGTTCAGAAGGGGACAGCACATTCATCACCTGGTGTAGATTTTTGGAGACCTCACACATTTTTTTTGTGTGTGAGGTACCCCCTAAAATCCATACCAGACTCAAAGATCTCAGGAAGGTCAAATCCATTTGCACACACCATCTACAGTATCTAAATGAAAGTGCCCAAAAAAGACTAAAGTCTGAGCTGCTCCCAAATGAGCCTATGTCAATGTACCTAAATCTTTTGTATGAGCTCCTGAAAACAGAAAAATATTTTATTAGAATGAAAGTACTTGCTGCCATTCCCTACTTGATTTATGATCTGGGTGTGTTTTCCTTCAATTGTTTAGACCAAACTGAGGAAAGTGAAGAAAAGATGGAATATATTTTACCATTTTTCCCTTATAGATTTTTTCATAACCACATGATCCTCAAAATCTTTCCATTGCTGAGAACAACAGCTCCATCTCTACCAAATGTAATTTTGGATGAGGCCTTGGTGAACACCTGATAAGGCCCTATTCTAATCGTTCTCTGAATTTACCCTGCACAAAATGACATTTCTAAAGGAAAAAATGTAATTTAAAACTACTTGCGGCTATAATGAATTGTCAGGTCCCAGCAATACAGATAAAAGTCATTGGAAAAAAACTACATGGCCCCCCCCCCCAGTCCATTACCAGGCCCTTTGGGTCTGGTATGAATATTAAGGGGAACCCGAACCAAAAAAAAAATGCCTGGGGGTCCCCCCAAATTCCATTACCAGATTTAACAAAGGGGACCCCCATATCCCGGCTCCCCTATGTGAATTGGTAACGGGGTACATTGTACCCCTACCATTTCACAAAAAAGTGTCAAAAATGGTAAAAAACACAGGAGACAGCTTGGAACAAGTCCTTTATTAAAAAAGAAAAGAAAAATTCCAGCGATGTACATTCATTCTCGAGCAGAGGATACAGAGAAAAAAAATGCTGACATGATCCGCCTCCATGGGAGGTTCCCATCGAATGACACTACACCTGCCGTGACAGCTCCTAAATAGCTGAGGGCAGGGCCCCCCGTCACTTGCGCGCGTGACCCCGCCATCCTCTGACGCAAAACACTGGTTTCCTGTGGTTTTCCCGTGGCATCCAGAGTGACCCCGTCCCCCTCTGATGCCATGGGAAACCCCCGTTGCATCAGAGAAAGGGCGGGGTCACCCATGCACGGGACGGGTGGCCCTGCCCTTACCTATTTAAGAGCTGTCACGGCGGGTGTAGTGTCATTCGACGGGAACCTCCTATGGAGGCGGATCGTGTCAGCGTTTTTTTTTTCTTTGTATCCTCCGCTCAAGAATGAATGTACATCGCTGGAATTTTTATTTTATTTTTTAATAAAGGACTTGTTCCAAGCTGTCTCCTGTGTTTTTTACAATTTTTGACACTTTTTTGTGAAATGGTAGGGGTACAATGTACCCCGTTACCAATTTACATAGGGGGGGGAGCCGGGATCTGGGGGTCCATGGGCGTCCGCTCCATAGGGCAAGGGGGGTCAATTGCCCCCCCTGGAAGTCAGAGTGAAGACACACACTTGCCCCCTGTGTTGCAATGGCCGCCTCCGCGGCAGACGTGGACTTTTTTTTCTAAGTCTGCAGACTGCTGCTGGCGTGGGGGCTGGGGCTGCTCTCAGTCTTTTCCGACTATCCATCCCACCCTCCTCACCCCCGGCCCGAGCATCGGATTGGCTCTGCCGCTAGGGCCTCTGCTTAACATCACCGTGACCCTGTCCTGGCTGTTCCGTGATTGGCTGCTGCCTCAGCCTGCCTTTGCCTGTGTAAATGAGCCTATGCTGATCCGGCCGGCACGGCGCTGGCTCCTCCCACAGGTGCGTGGCGTGCAGTGGCCAAGACAAGAGACTGAATACGCTGCCAGTGCCTGCCCTATCGCTGAAAAACTACAGGTATCAGACAATGGCAGTTTGATCCTTCTATTAATCTTTTGCATCAGGTTTCTCAAACCTTTGCATGCCTGCGCTTTATGTCATAATGACTAAGCCCCTCCCCTTCATGACATTGTCAAAAAGGGACCGAGCATGGATGACCTTAAAATGATGCCCCCCCCTGAACAAAGTTCAGCGGATGCCCATGTGGGGGTCCCCTTTGTTAAAGAGGGCTTCCAGATTCTGATAAGACCCCCACAACCACCGGGCAGGGGTTGTGGGATGAGGCCCTTGTCTTCATCAACATGTGGCCTGGTATGGGGCATGTGGCCTGGTATGGTTCAGGGGGGGGGCGCTCTCTCGTCCCCCCCTCTTTTCCTGCGGCCTGCCAGGTTGCGTGCTCGGATAAGGGTCTGGTATGGATTTTTGGGGGGACCCCCACGCAATTTTATTTTAAAATTTTGGTTCGGGGTTTCCCTTAACCACTTAACGACCGCTCACTGTATATGTACGTCGGCAGAATGGCACCGACAGGCACAATCACGTACAGTGTACGTGATTGCCTTTGTACAGTTGGGGGGTCCGATCGGACCCCCCTCCTATACAGTGAGCGGTCAGTATTCATTGGGGAGCGTTCCGAGATAAGGGGGCGGCCATTCGATTCCGGCCACCCCCCCGCGATCGCTCCCGGCGAATGGAAATGCTCCCTCTGCTGTGTAATATTTACACAGGCAGAGGAAGCAGGAGGAAGTGATGTCATCTCTCATGCGGCGCTCACGTATACCGAGCGCTGTACAAGAGAAGACACACAGGTTAGTGCACTAACACTACACTGACACCAGGACACATAGGCACACAAATCGCCCCCCCAGGCCCCCCAGATCACCCCCCAGCCCCCAGTCACAGTGTCACTGATTGCAGTGACCATTTATTTACTGATCACTGCAATCAGTGACATTTGTGACTGTAAAAGTGTCACTACATTTAGTTTTAGGTCCAGTGTAGCCCCCTAACCCCCCCTAATAAAGGTTTAACCCCCTGATCACCCCCCAGATAACCCTTTCACCCCCTAGCACCCCCGTCGCTAAGCGATCATTTTTCTGATCGCTGTCTTAGCGTCGGTGATGCAGATCGGTAGCCAGTAATTATTTTTAGGTTCGCCGCAGGTTTTTATAGCGTCGGGTACCCCCATAAATTATCTAATAAAGGTTTAACCCCCTTGATCGCCCCCCAGGTAACCCTTTCACCCCCTATCACCACTGTCGCTAAGCGATCATTTTTCTGATCGCTGTCTTAGCGTCGGTGATGCAGATCGGTAGCCAGTTATTTTTTTAGGTTCGCCGCAGGTTTTTATAGCGTCGGGTACCCCCATAAATTATCTAATAAAGGTTTAACCCCCTTGATCGCCCCCCAGGTAACCCTTTCAACCCCTATCACGACTGTCGCTAAGCGATCGTTTTTCTGATCGCTGTCTTAGCGTCGGTGATGCAGATCGGTAGCCAGTAATTTTTTTTAGGTTCGCCGCAGGTTTTTATAGCGTCAGGTACCCCCATAAATTATCTAATAAAGGTTTAACCCCCTTGATGGCCCCCCAGGTAACCCTTTCACCCCCTATCACCACTGTCGCTAAGCGATCGTTTTTCTGATCGCTGTCTTAGTGTCGGTGATGCAGATCGGTAGCCAGTAATTTTTTTTAGGTTCGCCGCCGGTTTTTATAGCGTCAGGTACCCCCATAAATTATCTAATAAAGGTTTAACCCCCTTGATCGCCCCCCAGGTAACCCTTTCACCCCCTTTCACCATTGTCGCTAAGCGATCGTTTTTCTGATCGCTGTCTTAGTGTCGGTGATTCAGATCGGTAGCCAGTAAATTTTTTTAGGTTCGCCGCAGGTTTTTATAGCGTCAGGTACCCCCATAAATTATCTAATAAAGGTTTAACCCCCTTGATCGCCCCCCAGGTAACCCTTTCACCCCCTATAACCACTGTCGCTAAGCGATCATTTTTCTGATCGCTGTCTTAGTGTCGGTGATGCAGATCGGTAGTCAGTAATTTTTTTTAGGTTCGCCGCAGGTTTTTAGAGCGTCAGGTACCCCCATATATTATCTTATAAAGGTTTTAACCCCCTAATTGCCCCTAGTTAACCCTTTCACCAGTGATCACCATAAAAGTGTTACGGGTGACGCTGGTTAGTTAGTTTGCTTTTTATAGTGTCAGGGCACCCGCCGTATATATAACCCAATAAAGGTTTAACCCCCTGATCGCCCGGCGGGTGACATCAATTAGGTCTCCCGTCAGAGAGGGTCTGCGTCACACCCCAGGCAGCGTCAGGTTAGTGCCAGTAACGCTAACACCCACGCGTGAAGCATACACCTCCCTTAGTGGTATAGTATCTGAACAGATCAATATCTGATCTGATCAGATCTATACTAGCGTCCCCAGCAGTTTAGGGTTCCCAAAAACGCAGTGTTAGCGGGATCAGCCCAGATACCTGCTAGCACCTGCGTTTTGCCCCTCCGTCCAGCCCAGGCCACCCAAGTGCAGTATCGATTGATCACTGTCACTTACAAAACACAACACACATAACTGCAGCGTTCGCAGAGACAGGCCTGATCCCTGCGACTCCAGTGCTGTAGGAGGTGATTTCACCACCACAGTTTAAAAAAAAAGCATATATACCGAAACATTGGGGCAGCAGGGGCGGAGGAGCGATTTTGCTCCTAATGCCGCGTACATACGGTCGAAATTCCGACGGAGGCTTGCCCGTGGAAATGTCCGACCATGTGTGTGCGGCATAACTTTTTGCGGGAGGATGCCCCCATGCTTCAGCATATATAAATGGTGCATGTATGCCCATCATTAGAAGTGGGTGGATGAAGGGCGGTATTCTAATGGTGGGCATACCCACCGATCAATCTCTTTTTTCGTTCAGCCAACTGGCTGCATGAAAAAAAAAGATTACAATACATGTCCAACAAGGACCAGCAACGTACTGGTATGTTGCTGGACTTTGAATGTTTATACCAGAATGATGCCTGCGGGTTTAGGTATCATCTTGGTATCATTCTTTTCAGCCAGCGGCCGTCTTTCATGTAAAAGCAATCCTAGTGGCTAATTAGCCTCTGGACTGCTTTTACAAGCAGTGGGAGGGATTGTCCCCCCCCGGATATAAAAAGCGCCATTGGGAAATTGGGAAAGCATTTTATCACACCGATCTTGGTGTGGTCAGATGCTTTGAGGGCAGAGGAAAGATCTAGGGTCTAGAAGACCCCAGTTTTTTCAAAAAAAGAGTACCTGTCACTACCTATTGCTATCATAGGGGATATTTACATTCCCTGAGATAACAATAAAAATGATAAAAATAAATAAATATGGAAGGAACAATTTAAAAATATAATAAAAATGGCGAACACAAGCGTCGGTCTGGCGTCATATGTAAACAGCAATTGCACCATGCATGTGAGGTATCACCGCGAAGGTCAGATCGAGGGCAGTAATTTTAGCAGTAGACCTCCTCTGTAAATCTAACGGGGTAACCTGTAAAGGCTTTTAAAGGCTTTTAAAAATGTATGTAGTTTGTCGCCAATGCGCGTTTGTGCGAAATTTTAAAGCATGTCATGTTTGGTATCTATGTACTCGGCCTAAGATCCTCTTTTTTATTTCATCAAACATTTGGGCAATATAGTGTGTTTTAGTGCATTAAAATTAAAAAAAAAGTGTATTTTTTCCCCAAAAAATGCGTTTGAAAAATCGCTGCGCAAATACTGTGTAGAAAAAAAAAATGCAACACCCACCATTTTAATCTGTAGGACCTTTGATTTAAAAATATATATAATGTTTGGGGGTTCAACATAATCTTCTTGCAAAAAAAAAAATGTTTTCATGTAAACAAAAAGTGTCAAAAAGGGCTTTGTCTTCAAGTGGTTAGAAGAGTGGATGTAAGCTTCCTAATGTTGTGTATAAAATGCCAGAACAGTTCAAACCCCCCCCAAATGACCCCATTTTGGAAAGTAGACACCCCAAGCTATATACTGAGAGGCATGTCGAGTCCATGGAATATTTTATATGTTGACACAAGTTGCAGAAAAAAGTAAACTTTTTTTTTTTTTTTTGCACAAAGTTGTCACTAAATGATATATTGCTTAAACATGCCATGGGCATATGTGGAATTACACCCCAAAATACATTCTGTTGCTTCTCCTGAGTACGGGGATACCACATGTGTGAGACTTTTTGGGAGCCTAGCCGCGTACGGGACCCCAAAAACCAAGCACCGCCTTCAGGCTTTCTAAGGGTGTAAATTTTTGATTTCACTTCTCACTGCCTACACAGTTTCGGAGGCCATGGAATGCCCAGATGGCACAAAACCCCCCCAAATGACCCCATTTTGGAAAGTAGACACCCCAAGCTATTTGCTGAGAGGTATTGTGAGTATTTTGCAGATCTTGCTTTTGTCACAAAGTTTTGAAAATTGAAAAAAAAAAAAAAAAAAAACAATTTTCTTTCTTCATTTTCAAAAACAAAATGAGAGCTGTAAAATACTCACCATGCCTCTCAGCAAATAGCTTGGGGTGTCTATTTTCCAAAATGGGGTCATTTGGGGGGGTTTTGTGCTATTTTGGCATTTTATGGCCTTCGAAACTGTGATAGGTAGTGAGGAGTGAAATCAAAAATTTGTGCCTAGAAATCCTGAAGGCGGTGCTTGGTTTTCGGGGTCCCGTACGCGGCTAGGCTCCTAAAAAGTCCCACACATGTGGTATTCCCGTACTCAGGAGAAGCAGCAAAATGTATTTTGGGGTGTAATTCCACATATAACCATGGCATGTGTGAGCAATATATCATTTAGTGACAACTTTTTGTATTTTTTTTTTTTTTGTCATTATTCAATCACTTGGGACAAAAAAAAAATATATTCAATGGGCTCAACATGCCTCTCAGCAATTTCCTTGGGATGTCTACTTTCCAAAATGGGGTCATTTGGGGGGGTTTTGTACTGCCCTGCCATTTTAGCACCTCAAGAAATGAGATAGGCAGTCATAAACTAAAAGCTGTGTAAATTCCAGAAAATGTACCCTAGTTTGTAGACGCTATAACTTTTGCGCAAACCAATAAATATACGCTTATTGACATTTTACTAAAGACATGTGGCTGAATACATTTTGGCCTAAATGTATGACTAAAATTGAGTTTATTCGATTTTTCTTATAACAAAAAGTAGAAAATATCATTTTTTTTCAAAATTTTCGGTCTATTTCCGTTTATATCACAAAAAATAAGAATCGCAGAGGCAATCAAATACCATTAAAAGAAAGCTCTATTTGTGGGAAGAAAAGGACGCAAATTTCGTTTGGGTACAACATTGCATGTCCGCACAATTTACAGTTAAAGCAGCGCAGTGCAAAATTCTGAAATCACCTCTGGTCCTTTAGCTACAAAATGGTCCGGGGCTTAAGTGGTTAATATTCATACCAGACCCAAAGGGCCTGGTAATGGACTGGGGGGGGAACCTATGCCGTTTTTTTCAATGACTTTTATCTTTATTGCCGGGACCCAACAATTCATTATAGCCGCGAGTAGTTTTAAATTACTTTTTTTCCTTTAGAAATTTAATTTTGCGCAGGGACTGTTCTAAACACGGGGAAAACGTTCCACTTTACAGGCATACTATAGACATCCCCCAGGTACGAAATTTAAAGGAATATTTCACTTTTATTGTGTCACTTTAAGCATTATTAAAATCACTGCTCCAGAAAAAACGGCCATTTTTAAAACTTTTTATGACAATAACTTGCATATTAATCTTTAAAATTAGCACTTTTGATTTTTCACGCTCATGTCCCATAGACTTTAACGGTTTTCGAACACATTTTTTACCTGTTCGCATGTTCTGCTGCGAACCGGGGTGTTCGGTTCATCCCTAGTGGCTGCGTTAGTTTCATTTTTTAGGCTTTATTTATTTTATTTTCACCTGGTGATCCTGCTATTAAAGTGGCTGTAAACTAGATTCATGAAATTTGAGCTGGGCACATATATCTGCAGTGTCTTCTTATCTCTATTCAAAGCCCTATGTCTCATGGCTTTCTCCTGCTCTGTTCTTCTGTTATCAGCATAATAACTTCTGACAAGTTCACTGACGTGTGATAAAACCAGGCTGAAATTTGTGTCAGGGAGGGTGCTATAAAAAGATTAGTAGAAAGCTGCTTTACTCACAGGACATCGCTAAAAGTCTCTGCCTATCTGGAAGGGGGAGGGGGTGTGCCTTTCCTCCAAACAGCGGTCTCCCAGTGTAATTCGAGACTTCACTAGAAATGTGCAATTCGTTTAGTTTCTAATTCGTTTTTCACGAATTTTCGGATTTTCGGATTTCCGAAATTCCGAATTTCCGAATTTTTCAATTTCCGAATTTTCGGATTTCCGAATTTTTCAATTTCCGAATTTTCGGATTTTCGGATTTCCGAAATTTCGAATTTCAGAATTTCGGATTTTCGAAATTCCGAATTTCGAAAAATTTGAAAATCTAAAATTCGAAAATGGGAAATTTGGAAAGTTGAATTTCCGAATTCCGAATTTTTAGAATTTCAGAATTTCCGAAAATTGGAAATTCTTTTTTTTTCGTTTTTTTGCTTTTGTCGTAAATTCAAAAAAAAAAATTTGTTTTTGTTTTGTTTTTTTGGAAATTCGGAATTCGGAATTCCGAATTTCCCGAATTTCCGAAAAAAGCAAAAAAATGAAAAAAACGAAAACAAAAAAATGACATTTTCGGCAGTGCATGTCTAGACTTCACTCAGTGCAGAATGAGAAAGTGAAAATTCTAACACGATGTGCACTTTCTAAACAGTATATAAAGCTGAAGGCAGCAGATATACATGTAAAACATATGTAGGGAGATTTGTTTCATCTCTATGTATCATCTGAGGCTGGGTATATGTGAGGGATAACATCCACTTTAAGTCTCTAGCTTTTCAACAGAGCAAGCTGTCTTGCAGATGTAGCGGTTAGCGGGTTGGGCAAATGTGTCCCTACGGGGTGCTTGCTAACTGTGGGTGGGGGTGTGCTTTAACTGTGGGAAGACAAAGATCTGTGTTCCTGCTTAGCATTAAAAACAGGATCTCTGTCTTCCCTACTAACAGAACTGTGATCTACCTTGTTTACATAGGCAGACCGCCATTCTGCCTCTGTCGGCAAAGATCGATGAATCCCTGTGGACATTGGGTCCACTGGACCCACTGATTGGCTCTCGCTGTGTCCAATCACAGCAGGAGCAGGTCGACAGCGGTGTGCACACGTCGCAGACTTGGAAGTGCAGGATCATGTACCTGTACGTGATTCTGCGCACAGGAGCTGCTGCCCCACAGTAAATATACGTGGTGCGGTCAGCAAGAAGTTAAATGCACTCCAAGTGAGGCAAACACTCCAAAAACTGCAGTGACTCACCATGCTCCACTTCAAAAAATTCTGGAGCTTCTCTGTGGTTGCGTGTAGGGCAGCCTATTCAAGTGAATGGGCTGCCCTATGCGTGACGAGTGAAAATGCTCCAAAACACCCAAAACAAACGTAGTGATGAGAACAGGCCTGACAACTGAATGTCTCTGTCCCCTCTCTTCTATGTACTTGTATAAAGATGATCATACACTATGCAATCTGATTGTGCAATCTCTGTACAATTTCCTTTAGATTTACTAGGACTATGGAGTAGGAGGTCACACCTCAATAATTCATTAAATTTGTATCAAATCAGACCGACCCTTGTACTACATAGCTGATGGGAGATCTAAAGGAGATTGTACAATCAGATTGGATAGAAAGTGGGTGGAAGGTGGTATTGTAGTGAGGGAGGTGTGGTCCAGAGTGATGAACACACCCTATCACACCCTCTTCTGTGATGCAACAAGAAAGTGAAGGCTTCTGGGAGAGGACTTAACAGGAAGTGAATGCTGAGAGACAATATACAGGAAGTGATGGAATCTGAAAATCCTTTTAAAAAATACAAATAGACTGACACTATTTAAACCTCCTGTAGATAAGGTAATTGAGAGAAAAGCACATTGGGATAGCTGGGCCAAAAATGGCATTGGAAAACGCTTCTATTTATCTATTTATTATGAAAAGGGAAATTCTGCCCGAAAAAGGTGAACTTATCCTTTAATATTGCCATCCTCTCCTGCATCCTCAGCTTAACTCTGAGGCCTCGTACACACGGCCGAGATTCTCGTTGAAAAAAACATGTCGTTTTTTTCGACGAGATTCTTGGACAAGAAACTTGTCCCGGCCGAGTGTACACACGCTCGTTTCAAAGAACCCGCGGTTCTTTGAAAGGAGTGTACGCGGTGACGTCATCGACTACGTCGAGCATGCGCTCGTCACATTCGATGCCGTCGCCGCCATCTTGGTATACCCTACGTATGCCTAGGAAGCTACCGCGCATGCGTCAAATTCATTTCGAACATGCGCGGGCTTCCGGGAGGACAGGTAAGTGTACACACACTCACTTTTCTCGTCGAGAAACATGCCGAGGAGAATCTCGACGAGAAAATAGAGAGCAGCGTACACACGACCGAAAATCGGACGTGTGTACGAGGCCTCAGAGTTTGATGATATTTCTGGACCTGTGGGTTGTCAATAGGGATGAGCCGAACACCCCCCGGTTCGGTTCGCACCAGAACCTGCGAACGGACCGAAATTTTGCGCAAACTTTAGAACCCCGTTAAAGTCTATGGGACTCGAACGTTCGGAATCAAAAGTGCTAATTTTAAAGGCTAATATGCAAGTTATTGTCCTAAAAAGGGTTTGGGGACCCGGGTCCTGCCCCAGGGGACATGTATCAATGCAAAAAAAAGTTTTAAAAACTGCAGTTTTTTCGGGAGCAGTGATTTTAATAATGCTTAAAGTGAAACAATAAAAGTGAAATATTTCTTTAAATTTCGTACCTGGGGGTGTCTATATTATGCCTGTAAAGTAGCGCATGTTTCCCGTGATTAGAAAAGTCCCTGCAGAAAATGACATTTCTAAAGGAAAAAAAGTAATTTAAAACTACTTGCAGCTATAATGAATTGTCGGGTCCCGGCAATACAGATAAAAGTCATTGAAAAAAACGACATGGGTTCTGCCCCCCCAGTCCATTAGCAGGCCCTTTGGGTCTGGTATGAATATTAAGGGGAACCCCGAACCAAAAAAAAATGCCTGGGGGTCCCCCCAAATTCCATTACCAGGCCCTTCAGGTCTGGTATGGATATTAAGGGGAACCCTGTGCCAAATTAAAAAAAATGGCGTAGGGGTTCCCTTCAAAATCCATACCCGACCCTTCAGGTCGGGTATGGATTTTAAGGGGGAACACCGTGTCAAAATTTTAAAAAAATGTCATGGGGTTCCCCCAAAAATTCTTACCAGACCCTTATCCGAGCACGCAAGCTGGCAGGCCGCAGGAAAAGAGGGGGGATGAGAGAGCGCCCCCCCTCCTGAACCGTACCAGACCTCATGGGGAGGATGCTTTGGGGAGCAGTGATTTTAACCAGCCTGGCGGTATTCCCGAGTGTGGCTCGGGGTGAGATTTTAGTGCCATTATCGGTAACCCCGAGCCACACTCGGGGTTGCATCGCTGGATCCTGGGAGAGGTTACTTACCTTGTCCCCTGGATCCCGCAATGTATTTCCACAGTGTGCGGCGGCCGGATCTTCCGCCCGATGCACTGTGTGCCCTGGATTTCCTTCCCTGCGAGCGTTGCGACGTAGGAGAGCGGAACCGGCGGCAAATTCAAATGTATAAAAGCACAAACACACTGATACAATGTAATTCTATTGGATTACAATAGTGCTTTCTCCAGTGCCCTTGTCTGCAGTTTTACTGTACTTTGTGTCTGTAAACTGCACAGCGACCATGGCATCAAAAAAGCGTGCCTCCACCTCAAAATCGCTATATGACCTGCTAGATAACAGCGACAGAGACACAGAATGGGTTGCAGAGGAGTTGAGTGACAGCGACTCATGGGTAAGGTCGTCATCAGACGCAGAAATCGATTTTAGCGATGATCCTGCGACTGTGCCCAGCGGTGTGCGGACATGGTGCTCGATTGATTGCGGTACGAAGCACGTAGCACCCCCAAGATTTCCGTTTACAGGAGCACCTGAAATCAAAGTGGATGTTGAGGATGACAACCACTTGGCATACCTCAAGCTCTTTTTGACTGATGAGGTTATTGCCAAAATTGTTATGGAGACGAATCGCTACCAGGAGCAACAAGCTGCTACCCATCAGCGGTTTTCAAGGACCAGAAAATGGGAACCGGTAACCAGAGAGGACATCTGGAAGTTTCTGGGCCTTATAATACTTCAGGGAGTGGTGGGGAAACCCCTGCAGAAATGGTACTGGACAACCAACAAATTGCTGGCCACTCCTTTTTTTGGCACCGTTATGTAGGAATACAAATTTTCGCTCATAATGAAATATTTGCATTTTGCAAATAATGAAGACTTTGATGAGAGTTCTCATCCAGCTCCAAAAATGAAAAAAATGTGGGATATTTATCAACTTATTCTGAAGAATTTCCAGCAGACCTATGTGCCGGACAGAGACATAAGTGTTGATGAAAGTCTTATGGCCTACAAAGGTAGACTTAGCTGGATACAGTTTATCGCATCAAAGTGAGCTCGTTTTGGTATAAAGTAATTTATGCTGTGTGAATCCAGCTCTGGGTACATCTGGAATTCAGTCCTGTACACCGGGAAAGGGACCAAATTCAGCGATCGATTCAGCAGTTTTAGAATGGCAACCGCTTTGGTTCTTTCTTTGATTGAGCCACTGCTGAACCAGGGCTACTGTGTCACCACAGACAATTTTTATACGTTCCCAGAACTCTATGGGGCTGATTTAAGAAAATGTTGGCGCATTTGCGTGGGCAGGAATAATTATTGCGACATGGCGCATGCTGTCGACTTGCGCAGGATTCGCATAATCGTTGCGCGTACGGGCGCATACACATTCTTAAATATGAAACAGACATCAGGCACTTGTTCATTGTAATGCTAATCATGTTAATGAACTTTTCCTTATCACATGAAGAATATTGCTTCCACTTTTATTCCTTACATTTATTTCTTTTTGAAACAACTCAATATTCATTCTAGAGATCTTCCTCCTATCAACAACTGTGCAGATGTTTACTAGACTTGTAATTGTGCATTTTATGGTGATAGTCTATAATCATTGGTGGACCCAAAACTTCCATGAAAACATCTTCTCAACGCATGTCTGTGTATTGTGCATTCTGGACAATTCTTTCCCCATACACTGTCCAATCTGATTTAATGACATTTACATCCACTAATTTCTCTGAGCAATTCATTTCCCCATACACTGTGCAATCAGATTGCACAGTGTATGGGGAAAGAATTGTCCAGAATGCACAATGAAAGAAGAGTGTAAAAAGGCTTGATTAGTTGTAAGACAGATCTACAGGTTCTGGACAGAATTTGTGCATTTAAACAATATTATATACTGTACATACTTTTTAGCCTGGTAACAGAAGATGGTAAACTAGTAAAGTTATCTACAGTATTCAGACAAAAATGTTGAAGATTACATTGGCTGTGCTTGCTAATGGTAGGCGTGAAAGTTTTTTCCTATGTAAATATGGTTTGGTGCATATAAGTGCACCATAATTTTTGATAAATATTTTGAGTCTCGTTTTTTGTGCAATTGCTCCAATTTCTCCACTGCACCACAGGCGCAGGTCATTAGTAAATTACCCCCTATGAGTTCCTCCTTCTGAACAAGACAGATGCCAATGGGACCCTTAGGCCTAACCGGCGTGACATGCCGCCAACCTTTGCCAATAAAAAACTTAAGGCAGGAGAAACAGTTGCCTGGCAGAAAGGAAAAATGATGGCAATGAGATGGCGGGACAAAAGAGACGTGTGCCTTCTGAGTACCATTCACAACACCTCTACTGTCATGGTATATACCAGTAGTGGAAAAGATGTAATGAAGCCACAGGTCGTGTTGGATTACAACAATACCATGGGAGGTGTGGACAGGGCTGACCAGGCCATGACCTTTTATCCAGCCATGAGGAAGCAACAAAAAAAATATTATAAAAAAATATTCAGGCATCTTCTGGAACAGCGCCTGTGGAATGCATTCATTCTTCTGAAAAAAAAGAGTGACAGGCCTATGATTCATGCGGACTTTGTGTGGAAGGTTGCCAAACTCATATTTCTGAAGCACCAGACGCCAACGGCTGTAAACAGATCTGGACGTCGGGCTGCTGGCGTTGTGAACCCAGAACGCCTGACTGGTCGTCACTTTATGGACCACATTCCACCAACTGAAAAGAAGACAGCACCCACAAGGATGTTTGTGGTTTGCTGCTCCAAGCGCGACAACTCCGGAAGGAAAATCCGAAAAGAAACCCGTTTCTATTGTCCCGATTGTGACGTTGGACTTTGTGCTGTACCTTGTTTTAAAATTTTCCATACCCGAGACGTTTACTGACGCAATATGACTTCTAATATTGCACCCTTGTTTGAGCAAAAAAAATGTCAGTGTTTTTGATTATATTATTTACTAAAATGTATTGAATAAAAAGTAGTATTATTATAAAATTATTATTTGTTATTATTTATTATATTATAATTTATGATTTTGTGTTTCAAACTTTATCATACCCGGGATGTCTACTAGACTCTTGTTTGGACAGATTTAAGTGAGTTATTCCTAAGAATTACAGGCCTACAATATAAAACGCCACATTTCCATGCAAAATAATGGTACCGCTTTCAGCACCTAAAATCTAAAATAATCATATCCGCCAGGAGGGTTAATGATGCTTAAAGTGAAAAAAAAAGTGAAATATTCCTTTAAATATCGTACCTGGGGGGTGTCTAAAGTAAAGCCTGTGAAGTGACACGTGTTTCCCGAATCCCGTGTTTAAAACTGTCCATGCACAAAATGACATTTCTAAAGGGAAAAAAGTAATTTAAAACTGCTTGCGGCAATCTGTGCCCGGCAATATGGATGAAAATCATTGAGAAAAATGGCATGGGTACCCCCCCCAGCCCATTACCAGCCCCTTTGGGTCTTGTATGGATATTAAGGGGAACCCTGCACCCAAATTAAAAAAAGGAAAGGCGTGGGGCCCCCAGGCCCTATATACTCTGAACAGCAGTATACAGGCGGTGCAAACAAGACAGTGACTGTAGGTTTGTTGTTAAGTAGAATCTGTTTGTAATTTTGAACTGGTACATTTTTAAAGTGTAGCTCCAGCCAAAAAATCTATTTTTAAGCTTTTTGGAAAACATAGGGAAGGGTTATCACCCCTGTAACATTTGTTTTGCTGTCTGTGCACCTCTTCAGAAGATTACACCTCACTTTCTGTCCCAATGACAAATGTTTTTTGACAATTTGGGGTTTTTAGTGAAACAAGTATTGGCGATAAAGCATAAGTGGAGAGGAGACACGTTTTTCCCATATTAACTCTTACAGGAGAGAATTTCCCTTCCTAGGGGTAGATTTCCTCTCACTTTCTGTTGTCTCCTTCCGTTTGCAAGTAGGAGTCGTTTGTAAGTTGGATGTTTGAAAGTAGGGGCCTGCCCTATATACTTTGCAGATATTTGGGCCTTAGGTGTTGGTGTTGTCACAACACTGTAAGCCCTCACAGTTACTCTTGGTGGGCGCTGGAACGCCCTGCTGTGAACTATTATATCAAGAATTGTAATTACATGCCATTGTTGAACAGTGGTAGAAAAATTGGGACTTTGGTGGTGTTGGTGCCACAACACTGTAAGTCCTCACAGTTATTCTTGGTGGGCGCTGGAACGGGCCCTGCTGTGAAATATTATATCAAGAATTGTAATTACATGCACCTGTTGAACAGGGGCAGACAAATTGGGCCTTTGGTGGTGGTTGTGGTGTTGCCACAACACTGTAAGCCCTCACAGTTACTCTTGGTGGGCGCAGGAATGGGCCCTGCTGTGAACTATTAGATCAAGAATTGTAATTACATGTCCCTGTTGAACAGGGGCAGAAAAATTGGGCCTTAGGCACTGGTGCCACAACACTGCAACCCCTCAAAGATACTCTAGTTGGAGCGCAGGAATGAGCCCTGCTGCAAAGTATTGTATCAAAAATTGTAATTACACACCCCTGTGAAACAGGGGCTGAAAAATTGGGCCTTAGGCACTGATGCTGGTGCCACAATACTGCAACCCCTCACAGATACTCTAGTTGGAGCGCAGGAATGAGCCCTGCTGCAAAGTATTGCATCAAAAATTGTAATTACATGCCCCTGTTAAACAGGGGCTGAAAAATTGGGCCTTAGCCACTGGTGCCGGTCCCACAACACTGCAACCCCTCACAGATACTCTAGTTGGAGCGCAGGAATGAGCCCTGCTGCAAAGTATTGCATCAAAAATTGTAATTACATGCCCATGTTAGCCACTTCCTGCCCGGTCAATAGCAGATTGACGTCCGGGAAGTGGTTGTGTTATCCTGACTGGACGTCATATGACATCCAGCAGGATAACAGCCGCCGCGGCGATCAGTGGTGCGGTGTGTCAATCTGAAACACCGCTACACCGATCTCGGTAAAGAGCCTCCGTCGGAGGCTCTTTACCACGTGATCAGCCGTGTCCAATCACGGCTGATCACGATGTAAACAGGAAGAGCCGTTGATCAGCTTTTCCTCACTCGCGTCTGACAGACGTGAGTAGAGGAGAGCCGATCAGCGGCTCTCCTGACAGGAGGGTTTGCGCTGATTGTTCCGATTGATTGATCTGATCAGCGCAGCCCCCCCTCGGATCCCCGCCCAGCACCACCATTATGCCGCCCAGGACCACCAGGGTATGGCCAGGTATGTATACCATGGCCACCCACATATGAAAAAATAAGCAAAATAGATGCCAATCAGTGCCCACAAATGGGCACTGACTGGTAACATTATGGTCAAATTAAAACAAGTGATACCCAGCAATGCCACCCATCAGTATCATCAGTGCCATCCATCAGTGTCCATCAGTGCCACCTCTCAGTGCCAATCCATGCCCATCAGTGCCCACCTATCAGTGTCCATCAGTGCCCGTCTGTGCCACCTATCAGTGCCACCCATAAGTACCCATCAGTGCCACCAATAAGTACCCATCAGTGCTGCCTATGAGTGCCCATCAGTGCCACCTATGAGTGCCCATCAGTGCCGCCTATGAGTGCCCATCAGTGCCGCATACCAGTGTCATTTATCAGTGCCCATCAGTGCCGCCTATCTGTGACCATCAGTGCCGCCTATCAGTGACCATCATCAGTGCCCATCAGTGCCACCTCATCAGTGCCACCTCATCTGTGCCCATCGGTGCCGTCTTATCAGTGCCCATCAGTATAGCCATATCAGTGCCCATCATTGAAGAAGAAAACGTACTTATTTACAAAAAAAATAACACAAACATAGAAAAACTTTATTTTTTTCAAAATTTTCGGTCTTTTTTTATTTGTTGCGCAAAAAATAAAAATTGCAGAGGTGATCAAATACCACCAAAAGAAAGCTCTATTTGTGGGAACAAAATTATAAAAAAAAATTTGGGTACAATGTAGCATGACCGCGCAATTATCATTCAAATTGCAAAAGCGATGAAAGCTGAAAATTGGCTTGGGCAGGAAGGTGTGTAAGTGCGTGGTATTGAAGTGGTTAAACAGGGGCTGAAAATTTGGGCCTTAGGCACTGGTGCTGGTGCGACAACACTGCAACCCCTCACAGATACTCTAGTTGGAGCGCAGGAATGAGCCCTGCTGCAAATTATTGCATCAAAAATTGTAATTACACGCCCCTGTTAAACAGGGGCTGAAAAATTGGGCCTTAGCCACTGGTGGCGGCGCCCAGAACCAAAAAATTTCTTACAAGCTATCAGCATGATCATTGAGGAGGAAGAGGATAGTCACTCAGCATAACAGGATAGTCACTCAGGATCAGCATAGGCAGCCTTGAAGGGATCTGACATTTAAAAAAAAAAAATCGGTTACATCAGTATCAGGTGCTTGGTAGCTGGTGGTGATCCAAGACTGATTCATTTTTATGAAGGTCAGTCGATCGACCAAGTCGGTGGACAGGTGCACCCTGTGATCGGTTACAAAGCCTACAGCAGCACTGAATGTGCGTTCCAAAAAAAAGCTGGATGCAGGACAGGCCAGTAGCTCAATTGCATACTGTGCAAGCTCTGGCCAGTGATCCATCCTCAAGACCCAGTAACCCAGAGGATTTTCGGTGGGAAAGGTGTCCAAGTCTGATCTTGCCACTAGGTATTCCTGCACCATGTAAACCAGATGCTGTCGATGGTTTCTGGAACCGATCATACCTTGGGGCTGCGGACTAAAAAATTGTCTGAACGCATCGGTCAGACGGCCACCTTCTCCACCGCTCCTTCTTTGACTGACCGAAGCCTCAGCAACACGTTGTCCAGGACCAGGAATTTGTAACCTCCCAGTCTCTGGGAACGCATTGCACAGACCTTCCTGCAAGGCCTCCTGAAGATGTTTCATCCTCTGCTCCCTCTGTGAAGGCAAGATAAGGTCCACAACCTTACCCTTGTAACGTGAATCAAGGAGGGTTGCCAGCCAGTAATGATCCCTCTCCTTGATAGCACAATTACGAGGATCCTTCCGCAGGCTTTGCAGGATCAGGGAGGCCATGCAGCGTATGTTTGCTGAGGCATTCGGTCCGGAGTCCTCTGGGTCACTCAGGACGACATGATCCGCAGCCACCTCCTCCCAGCCACGTACAAGTCCATGTGTTTCTTGGGACTGTAATTGATCCCTTAAAGACTGCTGCTGATGCTGAGTGCTAGGCTCCACCTCCATGCTGACACAATCCTCCTCCTCCTCCTCCTCGTCCTCTTCCTGTGTGATAGGCTGGCCAGCAGGAACACTGTCTGGATAAAGGGGCCTTGAGAGGTAAGGAATTCCTCCTAATCCTCCCTCTGTTCTGCCTCAAGTACCCTGTCCATTATTCCATTATTCCACGCAGCGTGTGCTCCAACAGGTGGACAAGAGGGACATTGTCACTGATGCATGCACTGTCACTGCTCACCATCCTTGTGACAGAGCATGCATCCCTGATCATGACCCACTGGCGTGGCAAAAAAAAACCAAGCTCCCCTGACCCTGTCCTGCTGCATGTGCAGCCGCTGCAGCATGGCCAACATTGAGTTCCACCTGATGGGCATGTCACAGATTAGGCGGTTCTTGAGCAGGTTGTATTCCTTTTGGAGGTCAGCCAGCCGAGCACTGGCATTATATGACCAGTGGAAATGCACACAGAGTTTCCTGGCCTGCCTCAGGACCTCCTGTAAGCCCAGGTACCTGCCCAAGAACTGCTGCACCACCAAGTTAAGGACGTGAGCCAAACAGGGCACATGGGTCAGGTGTCCCTGTCGGAGGGCGGAGATGAGGTTGGTGCCATTGTCGCAAACCACCATTCCTGGCTTAAGCTGGCATGGCGTCAACCACCTCTGAGCCTGCCCCTGTAGAGCTGACAGAATATCTGCCCCAGTGTGGCTCCTGTCCCCCAAGCACACCAGCTCAAGCACCGCATGGTATTTTTGCCTGCGTACTTGCATAGCCCCTTGAATGCCTACGGAGCACCGCTGGTTCCGAGGACAAAGCACAGGAAGAGGCCATGGAGGAAGAAGAAGAGGAGGGGGTGGAGGAGAGAGGTGTGTCAGAATCACCAGTATTTTGGAGGCGTGGTGGCGGAACAACCTCCAACACTACTGCACCTTGTCCTGCATCCTTCCCAGCTGCCAGCAGAGTCACACAATGCTTTGTGAAAGATAGGTAACATCCCTGTCCATGCCTGCTGGACCATGAGTCAGCTGTAATATGCACCTTACCGCTTACCGCCCTGTCCAGCGTGGTCAAGACATTGCCTTCCACATGCCAGTAGGAAGCCAGAATTGCCTTCCGTGAGAAAAAGTGGCGTTTGGGAACCTGCCATCGAGGAACCGCACATTCCACAAACTCACGGAAGGGGGCAGAGTCTACCAACTGAAAAGGCAACGGTTGAAGTGCTAGCAATTTAGCCAAGCTAGCATTCAACCGCTGGGCATGTGGATGGCTGGGAGCGAACTTCTTTCAGCGGTGCAGCAGCTGGGGCAGGGAAATTTGCCTGGTACAATCTGACATTGGTGTACCGATAGCAGATTGTCCGCAAGAACTTGGCTGTGACACACTTAATTCTACACCTTCATTCCTCTCAGTGCAAAAAAAATCCAAGCTCCCCTGACCCTGTCCTGGTGCCATATTGGCACAGATACTCATTTATGGCCCTCTGCTGCGTGTGCAGCTGCTGCAGCATGGCCAACGTTGAGTTCCACCTGGTGGGCATGTCACAGATTAGGCGGTTCTTGGGCAGGTTGTATTCCTTTTGGAGGTCAGCCAGCCGAGCACTGGCATTATATGACTGGCGGAAATACACACAGAGTTTCCTGGCCTGCCTCAGGACCTCCTGTAAGCCCGTGTACCTGCCCAAGAACCGCTGCACCACCAAGTTAAGGACGTGAGCCAAACAGGGCACATGGGTCAGTTGTCCCTGTCAGAGGGCGGAGAGAAGGTTGGTGCCATTGTCGCAAACCACCATTCTTGGCTTAAGCTGGTGTGGCATCAACCACCTCTGAGCTTGCCCATGCAGAGCTGACAGAATCTCTGCCCCAGTGTGGCTCCTGTCCCCCAAGCACACCAGCTCAAACATTGCATGGCATCTTTTTGCCTGCTTACTTGCATAGCCCCTTGAACGCCTACGGAGCACCGCTGGTTCCGAGGACAAAGCACAGGAAGAGGCCATGGAGGAAGAAGAAGAGGAGGGGATGGAGGAGAGAGGTGTGTCAGAATCACCAGTAGTAGCATTTTGGAGGCGTGGTGGCGGAACAACCTCCAACACTACTGCACCTTGTCCTACATTCTTCCCAGCTGCCAGCAGAGTCACCCAATGCACCGTGAAAGATAGGTAAAGTCCCTGTCCATGACTGCTGGACCATGAGTCAGCAGTAATATGCACCTTACCGCTGACTGCCCGGTCCAGTGAGGCCAAGACATTGCCTTCCACATGCCAGAAGAGAGCCAGAATCGCCTTCCGTGAGAAAAAGTGGCGTTTGGGAACCTGCCACTGAGGAACCGCACATTCCACAAACCCACGGAAGGGGGCAGAGTCTACCGACTGAAAAGGCAGCAGTTGAAGTGCTAGAAATTTAGCCACGCTAGCATTCAACCACTGGGCATGTGGATGGCTGGGAGCGAACTTCTTTTGGCGGTGCAGCAGCTGCGACAGGGAAATTTGCCTGGTACAATCTGGCGTTGGCGTACCGATAGTAGATTGCCCGCAAGTACTTGGCTGTGACACACCTAATTCTACACCTTCATTCCTCTTAGTGCAGGTTTCAGAGAGGACTGAAGGTATAGTGGGGTTTGAGATCCCAGCTGATGAGGAGCAAGGAGAGGTCCGCTTTGTTCTTTGGTGTTGGTCTTTTAGGTATGCTTGCCAACGAACTGCATGGCAGGTTGACATATGTCTGGTCAAGCATCTGGTGCCCAAGCGTGCAATGTTTTGGCCACGTGAGATACGCTTGAGACATATGTTGCAAATAGCAGCGGTGCGATCTGATGCACTCGTCTCAAAAAAGGCCCACACCAAAGAACTTTTGGAATAACGCGCAGAGACAGCAGCGCACATGCGGATCTCTGCGGTGTGATGCAGTCGGTGTGCTGCCCTTAAGCTGGCCCCTGGAGGGCATCCTGCCTCGTTGGAGATGTGCCTCCTCCTCCTCCTCTCTCCTATCAGGCACCCACGTGGAGTCAGTGACCTCATCATCCCCTCCCTCCTCATCACTGGAGCAAACCTGGCAGTTTGCTGCAGCTGGGGGAACATAACTGCCAGATTGCTGTCCTTGTTGGGCACCCCCTCTCTCTGGGCTCACGTTACTGCCTTCCTCTAGCTGGGTACCATCATCGGAGCCTTCAAAACGTTGGGCATCCTCCCAGAGTATGTACCCAACACTGTGGACAAACAGTTCGGGGGACTCCTCAGGAGGACATGGTGGGGCTAGGGAAGGAGTGACTGATGCCATTGAGCCGAGGGAAGAGGCCCCGTTGGCAGCTGCTTTGCCAGACAAGGTACCCTGAGCCTGGGTGAGAGAGGATGAGGAGGCTTGGTCATCCACTCTACCAAGTCTTCGGCATGTTGCTGCTCAACGCGGCCAGCTGCCAAAAAAAAGGACAAGCGTGTCCCACGGCCACGTGCTGATGAGGATGCACCGTGTCCACGACCAGCACTGTTGCCTTTAGACACAGAGCCTGCTTGCCCTCTTTTATTGGCTTGTGACTGTCTGCCTCTCCTTGTTGGCCTTCCAGACATACTAATGGCCTGCAGTGAGATTTAGCTGCACAAAGCTGGGATGTATATATATACTGATTATACTGCAGCTAGCAGAATCAACTGCCTGCCTGTAGTATTATTAGTATGAGAACACCAGCAATTGTCTTCAGGGAGCTTTAGGTGCACACTGTGCAAAGGACACAGTACACTAACTGTAAAGGCCAGAAGAACTGAACTATATCAAAAAATGATGTGACCATGTGATATAGCACAAACAAAAAGGGGGGAGGCTGGGCAATAAACACCCGGCAAAATAAATTGTGTGAATCAACCCACAAAGTCTCTACTATATAAACAAAATTTCAATGTGATGTAGTGTCCCAATACAAAAAGAAGGTATCATCAAGTGGATGAAGAACTCCCGACACTAGTCTTCAAGGAAACGATGACATGCATATGCGCTTACCGGAAACGTTGGACCCGAATGTCATACGACACGGATCAATCGAGCTTAAAGGTATCCCAAACGACTGCTACATGAAGGTGTCACCAGGAATCTGGAAGATGTTGTAGTTCCCTTCCTTGGCAGTCAGATGTCAACAGTCCTGGTAGGACGGATAGGCCCGAGATTCGTCAGCCACCAATAGCATTCAACACACAGTGTTCCGGATCATAGAGAGAGAACCGCCAGCAAGACAGGCTCAGACAGCGGCTTTACTTCCGGGTGTTACTGGAGGAGTTTGTCCAAGAGTTGTCATCTTCAGCCGGCCGGACACAGAGTGTAGGAGGTCGGGCAGAGCGGTGTATAGAACTGTCATTAGCAGACAAGGCTTTTTTCAGTTTTCTCCAGCTGGTTCTTCCAACACCCTGGTTAGGGTTACCATTCTCTCAAGCCTGATTCACCTGAATGTCTGGTGGATTACCATGATCCACATATCAACTTCCCAGAAGGATCTTCAGTGTTGAATGCTATTGGTGTCTGATGAATCTCGGGCCTATCCGTCCTACCAGGACTGTTGACATCTGACTGCCAAGGAAGGGAACTACAACATCTTCCAGATTCCTGGTGACACCTTCATGTAGCAGTCGTTTGGGATACCTTTAAGCTCGATTGATCCGGTGTCGTATGACATTCGGGTCCAACGTTTCCGGTAAGCGCATATGCATGTCATCGTTTACTTGAAGACTAGTGTCGGGAATTCTTCATCCACTTGATGATACCTTCTTTTTGTATTGGGACACTACATCACATTGAAATTTTGTTTATATAGTAGACACTTTGTGGGTTGATTCACACAATTTATTTTGCCGGGTGTTTATTGCCCAGCCTCCCCCTTTTTTGTTTGTGCTATATCACATGGTCACATCATTTTTTGATATAGTTCAGTTCTTCTGGCCTATATGTAGCACTGCATATATCACCCCCTATTTTGTTTTGAATTTGTCACATTCTTGTGCAGCTACTTCACCTCCTCCTTTTTTGGGTCATTATCTGTATTTTTACATGTTTTTGGGTAGCGCATTTATTTTTTCTTTCTTCTACACTAACTGTAAACACTGAAGCTGCCTGCCTGTGGTATTAATATGATCATAACTAGGGATGAGCTCGGTGTTCGAGTCGAACATACGTTCGACTCGAACATCGGCTGTTCGATCGTTCGACGAAGATCGAACGATTTGGGCCGTTCGCGCCTAATTCGAGTGACGCGAACGGCCCACAATGCACTACGCCATCGCAGTGTCATCCAGGCGCTGTGATTGGCCAAGCATGCACTGTGACCCCGCATGCTTGGCCAATCACAGCGCCGGCAGCGAGGAGAGCAATGATTGGCCACAGGCAGGATGCCTGTGGCCAATTATTGCTGAGGGTGTTTAGTACACGCCCCACACTATAAAAGGCCGCCAGCACGGCGGCCTAGTGTAGTGTGTTCCGGAGCAGGGAAAGAGAAGCATAGGCAGGGACAGTGACATTTTTTTTTCTTGCTTAACCTGGATTCCTTTAGTTTAGGGAAAGAGAAGGATAGGTAGGGAGAGTGTCAGTGTGTTTTACTGTGCGAATCCTTGTTTCTAGGGACAGGGAAGGACAGTGAGGGAAATTCTCCTTGTGCTATAGTGTGCTAAAGCATTGATCATCAACCATCTTTAAAAAATCATTTTTTCTAGGGACAGAAAACTATAGGTAGGGAGAGTGTCAGTGTGTTTTACTGTGATAATCCTTGTTTCTAGGGACAGGGAAGGACAGTGAGGGAAATTCTCCTTGTGCTATAGTGTGCTAAAGCACTGATCATCAACCATCTTTCAAAAAACATTTTTTCTAGGGACAGAAAACTATAGGTAGGAAGAGTGTCAGTTTCTTTCACTGTGATAATCCTTGTTTCTAGGACAGGGAAGGACAGTGAGGGAAATTCTCCTTGTGCTATAGTGTGCTAAAGCATTGATCATCAATCAGCTTTAAAAAAACATTTTTTCTAGGGACAGAAAACTATAGGTAGGAAGAGTGTCAGTTTCTTTCACTGTGATAATCCTTGTTTCTAGGGACAGGGAAGGACAGTGAGGGAAATTCTCCTTGTGCTATAGTGTGCTAAAGCATTGATCATCAACCGTCTTTAAAAAAACTTTTTTTCTAGGGACAGAAAACTATAGGTAGGAAGAGTGTCAGTTTCTTTCACTGTGATAATCCTTGTTTCTAGGGACAGGGAAGGACAGTGAGGGAAATTCTCCTTGTGCTATAGTGTGCTAAAGCATTGATCATCAACCGTCTTTAAAAAAACATTTTTTCTAGGGACAGAAAACTATAGGTAGGAAGAGTGTCAGTTTCTTTCACTGTGATAATCCTTGTTTCTAGGGACAGGGAAGGACAGTGAGGGAAATTCTCCTTGTGCTATAGTGTGCTAAAGCATTGATCATCAACCATCTTTAAAAAAACATTTTTTCTAGGGACAGAAAACTATAGGTAGGAAGAGTGTCAGTTTCTTTCACTGTGATAATCCTTGTTTCTAGGGACAGGGAAGGACAGTGAGGGAAATTCTACTTGTGCTATAGTGTGCTAAAGCATTGATCATCAATCAGCTTTAAAAAAACATTTTTTCTAGGGACAGAAAACTATAGGTAGGAAGAGTGTCAGTTTCTTTCACTGTGATAATCCTTGTTTCTAGGGACAGGGAAGGACAGTGAGGGAAATTCTCCTTGTGCTATAGTGTGCTAAAGCATTGATCATCAACCGTCTTTAAAAAAACATTTTTTCTAGGGACAGAAAACTATAGGTAGGAAGAGTGTCAGTTTCTTTCACTGTGATAATCCTTGTTTCTAGGGACAGGGAAGGACAGTGAGGGAAATTCTCCTTGTGCTATAGTGTGCTAAAGCATTGATCATCAACCATCTTTAAAAAAACATTTTTTCTAGGGACAGAAAACTATAGGTAGGAAGAGTGTCAGTTTCTTTCACTGTGATCATCCTTGTTTCTAGGGACAGGGAAGGACAGTGAGGGAAATTCTCCTTGTGCTATAGTGTGCTAAAGCATTGATCATCAATCAGCTTTAAAAAAACATTTTTTCTAGGGACAGAAAACTATAGGTAGGAAGAGTGTCAGTTTCTTTCACTGTGATAATCCTTGTTTCTAGGGACAGGGAAGGACAGTGAGGGAAATTCTCCTTGTGCTATAGTGTGCTAAAGCATTGATCATCAACCGTCTTTAAAAAAACATTTTTTCTAGGGACAGAAAACTATAGGTAGGAAGAGTGTCAGTTTCTTTCACTGTGATAATCCTTGTTTCTAGGGACAGGGAAGGACAGTGAGGGAAATTCTCCTTGCGCTATAGTGTGCTAAAGCATTGATCATCAACCATCTTTAAAAAAACATTTTTTCTAGGGACAGAAAACTATAGGTAGGAAGAGTGTCAGTTTCTTTCACTGTGATAATCCTTGTTTCTAGGGACAGGGAAGGACAGTGAGGGAAATTCTACTTGTGCTATAGTGTGCTAAAGCATTGATCATCAACCGTCTTTAAAAAAACATTTTTTCTAGGGACAGAAAACTATAGGTAGGAAGAGTGTCAGTTTCTTTCACTGTGATAATCCTTGTTTCTAGGGACAGGGAAGGACAGTGAGGGAAATTCTCCTTGTGCTATAGTGTGCTAAAGCATTGATCATCAACCGTCTTTAAAAAAACATTTTTTCTAGGGACAGAAAACTATAGGTAGGAAGAGTGTCAGTGTGTTTTACTGTGATAATCCTTGTTTCTAGGGACAGGGAAGGACAGTGAGGGAAATTCTCCTTGTGCTATAGTGTGCTAAAGCATTGATCATCAACCATCTTTAAAAAAACATTTTTTCTAGGGACAGAAAACTATAGGTAGGAAGAGTGTCAGTTTCTTTCACTGTGATAATCCTTGTTTCTAGGGACAGGGAAGGACAGTGAGGGAAATTCTACTTGTGCTATAGTGTGCTAAAGCATTGATCATCAATCAGCTTTAAAAAAACATTTTTTCTAGGGACAGAAAACTATAGGTAGGAAGAGTGTCAGTTTCTTTCACTGTGATAATCCTTGTTTCTAGGGACAGGGAAGGACAGTGAGGGAAATTCTCCTTGTGCTATACTGTGCTAAAGCATTCCTCATCAACCATCTTTGAAATCCTTGTTTTTTGGACAGTCAGGGAAATTGTCGTTGTGCTATTCTGTGCGTAAGCAATCATCCTCAACCATATTTAGAAATCCTTAAGTAAAGGGACAGAGAAGGACACCTGAAGGTAGCCCTTATTGCTTTTTTCCCATCTCCCTGCAGGCCATCTATTAGAATGTCTGGAAGGCAAACAAGGAGAGGCAGACAGTCAGGAGGCAATAAAAGAGGGCAAGCAGGCTCTGTGTCTGGGGGCAACAGTGCTGGTCGTGGACGCGGTGCATTGTCATCAGCACATGGCCATGGGACACGCTTGTCCTTCTTTTCGGCAGCTGGACATGTTGAGCCACATCATGCCGAAGACTTGGTAGAGTGGATGACCAAGCCCTCCTCCTCCTCCTCATCCTCTCTCACCCAGGCTCAGGGTACTGGCAAAGCAGCTGCCAAAGCGTCCTCTTCCCTGGTATCAATGTCAGACTCATCATCAGTCACTCCTTCCCTAGACCCACCATGTCCTCCTCCTGAGGAGTCCCCCGAACTGTTTGAGCACAGTGTTGGGTACATGCTCCAGGAGGATGCCCAGCGTTTCGAAGGGTCTGATGATGAAACCCAGCTACAGGAAGGCAGTAGCGTGAGAGCAGACAGAGGGGATGCTCAAGAAGGACACCAATCTGGCAGTCATGTTCCAGCAGCTGCAGCATACTGCCAGATTGGCTCCAGTGATGAGGAGGGAGGGGATGATGAGGTCACTGACTCCACGTGGGTGCCTAATAGGAGAGAGGAGGAGGAGGAGGATGAGGAGGAGGCACATCTCCAATGAGGCAGGATGCCCTTTGGTGGCCAGCGTAAGGGCAGTACACCGACGGAATCACACCGCAGAGCTCCGCCTGTGCAGGGCGCTGCCTCTGCCCGTCATTCAAAAAGTTCTTTGGTGTGGGCCTTTTTTGAGGCTAGTGCATCAGATCGCACAGCTGCTGTTTGCAACATATGTCTCAAGCGTATATCGCGTGGCCAAAACATCAGCCACTTGGGTACCACATGCCTGACCAGACATATGTTGACCTGCCATGCAGCTCGTTGGCAAGCCTACCTCAAAGACCCACACCAAAGAACAAAGCGGACCTCTCCTTGCACCGCATCAGCTGGGATCTCCAACCCCACTATAACTTCAGTCCTGTCTGAAACATGCACTGAGAGGAATGAAGGTGTAGAATTAGGTGTGTCACAGCCAAGTAGTTGCGGCCACTCTGCTAGCAGTACACCGACGTCCGATTCTAGCAGGCAAATTTCCCTGCCCCAGCTGCTGGACCGTCGAAAGAAGTTCACTCCCAGCCATCCACATGCCCAGCGGTTGAATGCTAGCTTGGCTAAATTGCTAGCGCTTCAACTGCTGCCTTTTCAGTTGGTAGACTCGGCCCCCTTCCGTGAGTTTGTGCAATGTGCGGTTCCTCAGTGGCAGGTTCCCAAACGCCACTTTTTCTCACGGAAGGCTATTCCGGCTCTCTACCGGCATGTGGAAGGCAATGTCTTGGCCTCGCTGGACAGGGCGGTCAGCGGTAAGGTGCATATTACCGCTGACTCATGGTCCAGCAGGCATGGACAGGGACGTTACCTTTCTTTCACGGCCCATTGGGTCACTCTTTTGGCAGCTTGGAAGGATGCAGGACAAGGTGCAGTAGTGTTGGAGGTTGTTCCACCGCCACGCCTCCAAAATGCTACTACTGGTTGTGACACACCTCTCTCCTCCACCCCCTCCTCTTCTTCTTCCTCCATGGCCTCTTCCTGTGGTTTGTCCTCTGAACCAGCGGTGCTCCGTAGCCGTTCAAGGGGCTACGCAAGTACGCAGGCAAAAAGATGCCATGCCGTGCTTGCGCTGGTTTGTTTGGGGGACAGAAGCCACACTGGGGCTTCTGTCCCACCCATCGCACAGGAAGAGGAGGAGGAGGAGGAGGAGGAGGAGGATTGTGTCAGCATGGAGGTGGAGGCTGGCACTCAGCATCATCAGCAGCAGTCTTTTAGGGATGATTTACAGTCCCAAGAAACCAGTGGACTTGTAGGTGGCTGGGAGGAGGTGGCTGCGGATCATGTCGTCCTTAGTGACCCAGAGGACTCCGGACCGAATGCCTCAGCAAACCTACGCTGCATGGCCTCCCTGATCCTGCAAAGTCTGCGGAAGGATCCTCGTATTCTTCGGATCAAGGAGAGGGACCATTACTGGCTGGCCACTCTACTTGATCCACGGTACAAGGGTAAGGTTGCGGACCTTATGTTACCGTCGCAGAGGGAGCAGAGGATGAGACAACTCCGGGAGGCCTTGCAGAAAGGTCTGTGCAACGCGTTCCCAGAGACTGTGAGGTTACAAACTCCTGGTCCTGGACAACGAGTTGCTGAGGCTTCGGCCAGTCAAAGAAGGAGCGGTGGGGAAGGTGGCCGTCTGACCGATGCATTCAGACAATTCTTTAGTCCGCAGCCCCAAAGTATGATCGGTTCCAGCAACCATCGCCAGCGTCTGATAAACATGGTGCAGGAATATCTAGGGGCAAGGTCAGACTTGGACACCTTCCCCACCGAAAATCCTCTGGCTTACTGGGTCTTGAGGATGGATCACTGGCCAGAGCTTGCACAGTATGCAATTGAGCTACTGGCCTGTCCTGCATCCAGCGTTCTTTCGGAACGCACATTCAGTGCTGCTGGAGGATTTGTCACGGATCACAGGGTGCGCCTGTCCACCGACTCGGTTGATCGACTGACTTTCATCAAGATGAACCAGTCTTGGATCACCACCAGCTACCACACACCTGATGCTGATATAACAGACTGATTTTAACATGTCACATCCCTTCAAGACTGATGCTGATGCTGAGTGCCTGTGCTGTTATGTTGACTGGCTATCCTCCTCCTCCGAGTCCTCAATGATACGATTGATGATGATAGCTTGGAAGATCATTTTTGTTTATGGGTGCCGCCACCAGTGGCTAAGGCCCAATTTTTCAGCCCGTTTTACAGGGGCGTGTAATTACAATTTTTTTAGCAATAATTTGCCATAGGGCTCATTGCTGTGCTCCAAGTACAGTATCTGTGAGGGGTTGGAGTGTTGTGCCACCAGTGCCTAAGGCCCAATTTTTCAGCCCCTGTTTAACAGGGGCGTGTCATTACAATTTTTGAAGCAATACTTTGCAACAGGGCTCATTGCTGTGCTCCAAGTACAGTATCTGTGAGGGGTTGTAGTGTTGTGCCACCAGTGCCTAAGGCCCAATTTTTCAGCCCCTGTTCAACAGGGGCATGTAATTACAATTCTTGATCTAATAATTCACAGCAGGGCCCATTGCTGCACCCACCAAAAGTAACTCTGAGGGCTTACAGTGTTGTGGCAACGCCACCACCACCACCACCACCACGAAAGGCCCAATTTTTCAGCCCCTGTTCAAAAGGGGCATGTAATTACAATTCTTGATCTAATAATTCACAGCAGGGCCCATTCCTGCACCCACCAAGAGTAACTCTGAGGGCTTACAGTGTTGTGGCAACACCACCACCACCACCACCACCATGAAAGGCCCAATTTTTCAGCCCCTGTTCAACAGGGGCATGCAATTACAATTCTTGATCTAATAATTCACAGCAGGGCCCATTGCTGCACCCACCAAGAGTAACTGTCAGGGCTTACAGTGTTGTGGCACCAGCACCACCATCAAAGGCCCAATTTTTACTACCACTGTTCAACAATTATATGTAATTAAAATTCCTGATATAATAGTTGACAGCAGGGCGTTCCAGCACCAACCAAGAGTAACTGTGAGTGCTTACAGTGTTGTGCCAACACCAACAACTAAGGGGCCTATTTCTGCAGAGTATATACGGCAGGTCCCTACTTTCAAACATCCAACTTACAAACGACTCCTACTTGCAAACGCAAGAAGACAACAGGAAGTGAGAGGAAATCTACCCCTTGGAAGGAAAATTCTCTCCTGTAAGAATTAATATGGGAGAAAGGTGTCTCCTCTGTACTGATGCTTTATCAGCAATCCTTGTTTCAAGAAAAACACCACATTTCAAAAACAGTTGTCATTGGGACGGAAAGTGAGGTGAAATGTTCTGAACAGGGGCACAGACAGCAAAACAAATGTTACAGGGGTGATAACCCTTACCTATGTTTTCCAAAAAGTTTAAAAATAGATTTTTGGGCTGGAGCTACACTTAAACAATGTACCTGTTCAAAATTACAAACAGATTCTACATAAGAACAAACCTACAGTCCCTGTCTTGTATGCACCGCCTGTATACGGCTGTTCAGAGTATATAGGGCCTTTTTTATTTTATGTGCGGGGTTCCCCCTTAATATCCATACAAGACCCAAAGGGGCTGGTAATGGGCTGGGGTAGGGGGGGGGGGGTCATGGGGTAGCTATGCCATTTTTCTTAAAGATTTTCATCCATATTACCGGGACCAGACATTACATTAAAGCCGCAAGCAGTTTTAAATGGCTTTTTTTTCCTTTAGAAGTGTCATTTTGTGCAGGGACAGTTCTAAACACGGGAAACACGTGGCACTTCACAGGCATACTTTAGACACCCCCCAGGTACGATATTTAAAGGAATATTTGACTTTTTTTTTTTCACTTTATGCATCATTAAAATGACTGCTCCCGAAAAACGACCGTTTTTAAAACTTCTTTTTGCATTGATACATGTCCCCTGGTGCAGAACCCGGGTTCCCAAACCCTTTTTAGGACAATAACATGCATAATAGTCGTTATAATTAGCACTTTAGAATTCGAACGTTCGCATCCATTGTATTTAATAGGGTTCTAATGTTCGTACGAACTTTCGGTCCGTTCACGGGTTCTGGTGCGAACCGAACCCGGGGGTGTTCGGCTCATCACTAATCATAACACCAGCAAATGTCTTCAGGTAGCTTTAGGTGCACACTGTGTAAAGGACACAGTACACTAACTGTAAATACTGCAGCTGCCTGCCTGTGGTATTAATAGGATCAGAAGAACACCAGCAATTGTCTTCAGGTAGCTTTAGGTGCACACTGTGCAAAGGACACAGTACACTAACTGTAAATACTGCAGCTGCCTGCCTGTGATATTAATAGGATCAGAAGAACACCAGCAATTGTCTTCAGGTACCTTTAGGTGCACACTGTGCAAAGGACACTAAATCAAAATACTGCAGCTCCCTGCCTATATTAGTATGAGAACACCAGCAATTGTATTCATGTAAGCTTTAGGTGCACACTGTGCAAAGGACACTAAATCAAAATACTGCAGCTCCCTACCTGTTTTAGTATGAGAACACCAGAAATTGTATTCAGGTAAGCTTTAGGTGCACACTGTGCAAAGGACACTAAATCAAAATACTGCAGCTACCTGACTGTATTAGTATGAGAATACCAACAATTGTATTCAGGTAAGTTTTAGGTGCACACTGTGCAAAGGACACTAAATCAAAATACTGCAGCTCCCTGCCTGTATTAGTACGAGAACACCAGCAATTGTATTCAGGTAAGCTTTAGGTGCACACTGTGCAAAAGACACTAAATCAAAATTCTGCAGCTCCCTGCCTGTATTAGTATGAGAAGACCAGCAATTGTATTCAGGTAAGCTTTAGTTGCACACTGTGCAAAGGACACTAATTCAAAATACTGCAGCTCCCTGCCTGTATTAGTATGAGAACACCAGCAATTGTATTCAGGTAAGCTTTAGGTGCACATTGTGCAAAGGACACTAAATCAAAATACTGCATCTCCCTGCCTGTATTAGTATGAGAACACCAGCAATTGTATTCAGGTAAGCTTTAGGTGCACACTGTGCAAATACTGCAGCTAGCACAATCACCTGCCTGCCTATCAGTATATTATGAAGAGAATAACAGGAACGGATCTAGCTAAACTGAATACAGTGTATAAATATATATACAAGACCTAGGATGCATATATATCCTCTACACACTGTAACTGCAGCTAACTGACTCACCTGCCTAACTGTAAATACTGCAGCTGCCTGCCTGTGGTATTAATAGGATCAGAAGAACACCAGCAATTGTCTTCAGGTAGCTTTAGGTGCACACTGTGCAAAGGACACAGTGCACTAACTGTAAATACTGCAGCTGCCTGCCTGTGATATTAATAGGATCAGAAGAACACCAGCAATTGTCTTCAGGTACCTTTAGGTGCACACTGTGCAAAGGACACTAAATCAAAATACTGCAGCTCCCTGCCTATATTAGTATGAGAACACCAGCAATTGTATTCATGTAAGCTTTAGGTGCACACTGTGCAAAGGACACTAAATCAAAATACTGCAGCTCCCTACCTGTTTTAGTATGAGAACACCAGAAATTGTATTCAGGTAAGCTTTAGGTGCACACTGTGCAAAGGACACTAAATCAAAATACTGCAGCTACCTGACTGTATTAGTATGAGAATACAAACAATTGTATTCAGGTAAGTTTTAGGTGCACACTGTGCAAAGGACACTAAATCAAAATACTGCAGCTCCCTGCCTGTATTAGTACGAGAACACCAGCAATTGTATTCAGGTAAGCTTTAGGTGCACACTGTGCAAAAGACACTAAATCAAAATGCTGCAGCTCCCTGCCTGTATTAGTATGAGAAGACCAGCAATTGTATTCAGGTAAGCTTTAGTTGCACACTGTGCAAAGGACACTAAATCAAAATACTGCAGCTCCCTGCCTGTATTAGTACGAGAACACCAGCAATTGTATTCAGGTGTGCTTTAGGTGCACACTGTGCAAAGGAAACAGTACACTAAGTGAAAATACTGCAGCTAGCACAATCACCTGCCTGCCTATCAGTATATTATGAAGAGAATAACAGGAACGGATCTAGCTAAACTGAATACAGTGTATAAATATATATACAAGACCTAGGATGCATATATATCCTCTACACACTGTAACTGCAGCTAACTGACTCACCTGCCTGCTCTATCTAACTCAAATTAAATGACACTGTCTCTCTCTGTCTTTAACCACCGCCACAACACACTACACAAGGCCACCACGCAGGCGGCCTTATATAGTGTGGGGCGTGTACTAAACCCCCTGAGACATAATTGGCCAAAGCCACCCTGGCTTTGGCCAATTATGGCTCTCCGTTTTTTCCGCGCTGTGATTGGCCAAAGCATGCGGGTCATAGTGCATGCTTGGCCAATCATCAGCCAGCAATGCACTGCGATGCCGCAGTGAATTTTGGGCCGCGACGCCACTCGAATTTGGCGTGAACGGCCCATAATGTTCAATATTCGGCGAACGGCCAAACAGACAATGTTCGAGTCGAACATGGGTTTGACTCGAACTCGAAGCTCATCCCTAGTTGTCAAATATAGAATTCTGATCTTTTTATCATTCAAGAAATGTTTAAAGCTGAAAAAGCACCATTTGTAGCAAATAATATAAAAAAAATTACAGAAAATATGGACTTATAAAAGATAGTGTAAATAGTTTTCTTGATGGCATTAAGACATTCTGTAATGCCTAATCAGACAGAGTGAAAGGCATACAAGCTAATGTTGAAGACAGTCCTCAAAAATTATGCTCTGCAAGAACAGACCTTAAAAAAAAAAAAAAAAAAAAACAATTCTCATCTCTTTTTTTTTTTACAGGTCGGCTAATTTTTTTTTTTAATTGACTGAGGTTATAAAGCACCAATCAGATCATTAGATCCTGAACCTTCAGGAGATGTTGTTAATAAAATTGCATTAGCCCTGGTTCACACTGGTGCGATTTGACATGTCAAATCGCATGTCAAATCGGCGAAATTTGCCGCAAATTGCGGGCAGTGGCACCGTCCTAATCGGTGCGATGCCGCATCTGCGCCGCTGCACTGATTACAAAAAGTAGTTTCTGTACTACTTTTTGCGATTTCAGCCGTGATTTACATTGACATCTGTTTCAGATGTCTTTGAAATCGTGGCTGAAATCGGGACTGCCAGCGGGAGTGAAATCATGCGAGTTCAGTTAAACTCGCAGGCTTCACTCCCGCAGCCCCAGTGTGAACGTGGGCTTATGCGGAGATCCAAGATCCAATACCAGCTGTGTCAAATAACATACCTCAATTTCCTGAGATTGTCAAATCAGTTCAGATTTTCAATTATCTTGAGCCCCTTGGCTAAGCAAAGAAAACACAATCACAAAGATCCTGCTAATTACAGTATGGATTGGTATTTCTGCTCTACAAATCCTTCCAGCACAGTAAACACACATTTTTCATCTGGAACCTGGAAAGAATTAAAGCAGGAAGAGAGAGAAAAGAATGCTCCTGAATTACCTGAATTGGTATGTTGCACTCAATAAAATTATATCATTACAAGAAATACTGTATTATATTATAGCACCTACCAATATGAAACTCTAATATGATCTTTCTACAAATACAATTTTAATTTCTTTGGAGTATTTCTTAAAGTGGAACATCACCCAAAAGGGGAAGTTCCACTTGTTTGCTTCCCCACGCTCCCACTTCCACCCGGATCTCTGCGGTGATCTGAGTAATAGTTCACCCCCCTTTGCCCGCAGCCTTCTGGGACACATCACAGGTCCTAGAAGACTGCAGGACCATTCATAAAACGCAGCAAGGCTCACACTTATGCAGTGTGCAAGAGACACAGAAGTTTGTCTCTATGATTTGGCAATAATCATTTTGGCACCCAACTAGATGAAGAAAATCAAACATTGCAGACTATAAGGTATACGTTCAACCAGAACATTAAGAAGGGAAATTTGAGATGTTTGTGGAACCGACACGCCTGTGACTCTACACAACATAGCAAAGATACTGTATCATTCCAAAAGCTATGAATCATAAGACACTCCCACTTTACATGGTACATAGATCCCAATAGATTACACTCTTGAAAACACAATGGAGATGCGGAGGGATACATTCTTGCCAGTCGTGTTGGGACTAAATACCAGCGGGTAAGAACATTCACATTAGCTTCCGTTAAGGCAACATTCATAATTCCAGTAAACAAATGTAAAAAACATTTATGCCATAGTTCAAAATCATTATCGTCCACAAGATTCTCTGCCAATCTAACATATAAGAAAATTTGGGAGGAGTGCCCAGTAGTAGCCCATAAATAAGAAATATACCTCGCCGCTGACCGTAGTCCTGTGTGCACCATTTCTCATATGGGGTAAAATTGTGATTGATCTGCCCATCTGGCCAGATAAATCTCATAAAGAAGGAAATCTGGAAAAATAAAAAAGCATTCTATAGGAGGCATCTCAAGGATTTCCTCCCAAAATTATAGAGTAAAAGACCCCCTATAGAAAAAGTAGTGTCCAATTCTATAAAGCCCTTTATCGAGCCACCGTTGAAATGCCTTAATGTACTGTCCGACTTCAAATTTTTTGGGGGAGTCTGAAGCTCCTCTTTAATGTAATTTCAAATATTATTAAATCTGCTTTTTTTCCAGTCCCCTAGACTTTAAATGAATATTTAATCCATAGGTGTGCACAGCCTATTGCATTAGGGTGTGCACCCCAAAACTCAAATACACAGGAATGCCACCTGCTGTCACAGGAAGGGGGGCTGGTGGTGGGAGCCAGTTGATTGGGAGCATATTATTATACACCCTAAATACGGGTGTAATGTGTTCCTAAAGACAAATCTAGATTTTAATATAATGGGGGCATTTACAATGGCACCCCAACCACCCACCTGGTGCGGCTCCTGGATAATGCTAATGCACATGGGTGATTAGGGTGTGCCTAGGCACACCCGGCACACCCTGTGCACATCCCTATGATATAATCCTTGTAGTGTGAGGGGCAGCCCCTCTACCAGGCAGGATTTTTACTTTCCCTGAAGTTCAGCTTTTAGGAATTGCAAAGCCACACAAACTGCACAATTGGATTAAGTGAATGTAGCTGAAAAGGACCTCTCTTGTTAACATATGTATATTTGGAATACACTTTGTTTGACCATTAGATCAGACCCGAATGTGACGCACCTCCAGATTACCTTAACCACTTCCCGCCCAGTCAATAGCAAATTGACGTCCGGGAAGTGGTTGCATTATCCACACTGGACGTCTATTGTCGTCCTGCAGGATAATGCCTTGCGCGCGCCCGCGGGGACGCGCAGCGCGGTGATCGGGGACGGCATGTGTCCCTCGGACACAGCGCTTCCCCGATCACGGTAAACAGCCAATTTCATTGGCTGTTTACCATGTGATCGGCTGTGTCAAAGTCACAGCCGATCACATGTCACAACAGACTCGGCGGCGCGCTCCGTGCGTGCCGCCAGAGGCTTGCAGAGCGGGGATCGGGGAAGGCGAGTGTCCCTTGGACACAGCGCATCCCCGATCAGGGTAAACAGCCAATGAAATTGGCTGTTTACCACGTGACCGGCTGTGTCCAATCACAGCTGGTCACAAATGTAAACAAACCGCAGGAGTTACTACCTGATCCCTGCTCTCTCCTCACACACCGATCTGTGAGGAGAGAGCAGAGATCAGTAAGTTAGCTCAGTGTAGTTTGTCTAGTAGTTTACTGTGCACAACACGCCCCCCCCCATAAAGAGGACCTGTCACACAGCCCAGCACATCAATCAGCCCAGCCAATCAGCTCATCTGTCAATCAATCAATCAGCCCATCTGTCAATCAATCAGCCCATCTGTCAATCAATCAATCAGCCCATCTGTCAATCAATCAGCCCACCTGTCAATCAATCAGCCCATCTGTCAATCAATCAATCAATCAGCCCATCTGTCAATCAATCAATCAGCCCATCTGTCAATCAATCAATCAGCCCATCTGTCAATCATCTGTCACAGGCCCACCTCCATCGGTACCGCCATTGGTACCGCCACACAGGCTACCAGTACCGCCATCGGTACCACTACCAGTACCGCCACCAGTACCACCACTAGTACCGCCATCAGGCCCAGCATCTATACTGCCACACAGGCCCGCTACCAGAATCACCACTAGTGCCGCCATCGGTACCACCACCAGTACCACCACCCGTACCACCGTCGGGAGTGCCACCACCACCTGTACCACCACCTGTACCGCCATTGGTACCATCACCACCCGTACCACTATCGGTACCACCACTACCTGTACCGCCATTGGTACCACCACCACCTGTACCGCCACCTGTACCGCCATCGGTACCGCCACCACCACCACCCGTACCGCCATCGGTACCACCACCACCTGTACCGCCATTGGTACCACCGCCACCCATACCGCCATCGCTACCACCACCACCCGTACCGCCACCTGTACCGCCATTGATACCGCCACCACCACCACCCGTACCGCCATCGGTACCACCACCACCTGTACCGCCATTGGTACCACCACCACCCATACCGCCATCGGTACCACCACACAGGCCCACCACTAATACCTCCATCGGTACTACCACACAGACCGCCACCACTACCACCAGCAGTACCATTACACAGGCCCACCAATAAGCACTGCCATAATGTCCCAAAGGGTTTACACACCTGAGGAGGCATATGCCATTCTTGCCATGTCGGATGATGAGAGCAGCGGGGAGCTCCCATTATCCGATTCTTGTTCGGAATACGAGCCAGTGGAGGATAGTGGCTCAGAGTCCGAGTCCCCGGAGGAAACCGTCCCTCCCAAAAGAAAGCGATCAGCACCAAGATCAGGACCAAGATCAGGAGAACTGCCCACCACCAGCAGCGCCATACCCCAGGAAGAGGAGCCCAGTACAAGTAATGGAAATACACGCCCAACCCAAAGAATCCAGCCCCAGTCCTACCTCCCCGATGCCCTGGCAAACCCCTTATGGTTGCCTGCCAACTCAGGATCGGCTATCATCCCCCCTTTCACCGCACAGCCAGGTGTGCAGCCCGACACTACAAATTTTTCTAAATTTGATTATTTTTGTTTATTTTTCCCACAAGATTTGCTGCAGAATATAGTGGATCAAACGAATCTGTATGCATCCCAATTTATTGCTGCCAACCCCGATTCTTCCTACGCCCGCATGTTCCAGTGGCGGCGTCTAACATTGGACAAATTTAAATTGTTTTTGGGCCTTATGTTCAATATGGGGCTTACAAAAAAGAACGAAGTCCATGCATATTGGTCCAAACGCCCCATCCAACACATGCCCATATATTCCGCTGTCATGTCCTGGAAAAGATACGACATGATTATGCGCTTTCTCCACTTCAATGACAATTCACAGTACCCTCCCCGAGATCATCCCAACTACGACAAATTATACAAGATACGCCCCCTAATCAATGCCTTTTCCCAGCGATTTCAAGAAGTTTTCATCCCAGACCAAAAAATTTGTGTGGACGAGTCCCTCGTACATTTCACCGGCCAGCTGCAGTTCAAGCAGTACATACCAAGCAGATATGGGTTAAAATTAAATATATTATGTGATCGAGCCACTGGATACGTCTTCAAATTCAGGATCTACGAAGGCAAAGACTCCCAGCTCCAGCCCCGTGATTGCCCCACATATATTGGAACCAGTGGGAAAATTGTCTGGGAGTTGGCATACCCCCTGTTCGGAAAAGGTTACCATTTATATGTTGACAATTACTATACCAGCCTGCGCCTTTTTCGCCACCTTTACAGTAAGCAAACCCCGGCCTGCGGTACCTTAAAAAAAAAACGGAAGGGATTCCCACAAAATTTATTGACCAAAAAATTGCGACCTGGAGAATCGGCATTCATGAGGAATGAGGAGGTGTTGGCCATGAAGTGGAGGGACAAGAAAGATGTCCACATCCTCTCTACGATCCACAATGACACCGTGGTGGAGATCCAAAGAAGACGCGGCCCCATTGTAAAGCCCGAATGTGTCCACGACTACAATTTGTACATGGGGGGGGGGGGTGGATTTAAACAACCAGATGCTACAGCCCTACTTATCAACCAGAAAGTCCCATTATTGGCACAAAAAAGTTGCGTTTCACCTGTTTCACATGGCCCTTTTTAATTCGTTTGTCTGCTACCAAAAAGCAACTCAAAATCAACAACTCCACTACCTCAAATATATCGAAGATATCATTGATGCCCTCATTTACCAACAAGATTCCGCCCCAGGAAGCATTCGCTCTGATAGTGTGAGTCGGCTTCACGAGTGACACTATCCCTTTAGCATCCCCCCCACAGAATCTGGAAGAAGACGCCAAAAGAAATGCTGTGTATGCAGCAGAGGAGGAGTAAGAAGAGACACCAGCTGTTATTGTCCCGACTGTCCCTCCCAACCTGGCCTGTGCATCGGAAATTGCTTCAAAAATTATCATACATCCATTAGTTCCCCTTATTATTAACAGACTGCCATTTCCCCATTTGCCTGCTACCATGTTACTACCTTCCATGTTAATTAACTGACCCTGGCCTGTTTACCGACGATGTCTTTGCTTGCCGATTTAAACCACGTTTATGACCTCCACGTGCACCAACCTCAGCCTGTTTACCGACAATGCCTCTGCCTGCCGATTTAAACCACGTTTCTGACTTCCACGTGTACCGACCTTGGCCTGTTAATCGACCATGTTTTTGCCTGCCACTTGGACTGATCTTTTGGCCATCTACTTTTAGTATACAGGGGTCTCACATATGTGAGGGGCTTCAGAATAGCGTTCTGAGTAGAGAAAACCAGTTTTTCGTTTTCTGTGCTCCAAGAACAGGGTCTGGTTGCCCGGAGGCTTCAAAGCGATTTGGGTAGGAGAAGCCTCTACCCCTGTCCCCCTGGCCCTAAGCTTGATGGTCCTTCCTGCTGCCTGGACCAATACTTTGGCTGTGCTGACCATATTACTGCCTGTAATGACCCATGACATTATGGACCATGTTTCTTCCTGCTGCTTGGACCAATACTTTGGCTGTGTTGACCATATATCTGCCTGCTGCCTCTACTGACTTTGGACAGCATTTCTGCCGGCACACCTCTGCCTGCTACCTGGACCTGTGCTTTGGCTGTGCTCTGGGTGTGCTGACAGTATCTCTGCCTGTGCGAACTATGGACAGTATTCCTGCCTGCTGCCTGGATGATTGCTTTTGCTGTCGCTGACCTCATCCCTGCCTGCTGCCTGGACCGATGCTCTCCTCTGTGGACCACTTGTCAGGGCCCGGACTGGTGGCTAGTGAGGACACAGGAGGTGGATCCTCTGTGCCAGAGAGGCGAGAGGGTAAATTCTGACACGGGGTGGTGTAGTACCTGGGAGAAAGTCAATGGGGCAGTCGTAGGGTCTATGTGGTGGTAAGACCTCCGCCTGTTTTTTGCAAAAGACATCAGAAAAGTCCTGATAGGCCTTTGGAAGGCCAGGCAAAGGAGTAGTGATGGGGACTTGACAGATCGGTACAGACTTAAGGCAATGCTTGTGACAGGAGTCACCCCAGGATTTGATGTCCCCAGTGGTCCAGTCGAGGGTAGGAGTGTGACGCTGGAGCCAGGGTAGGCCAAGAAGGATGTCAGAAGTACAGTTCGGCAAAACAAAGAATTCAATCTTTTCGTGGTGAAGAACACCAACGGACATGAGCAGGGGTTCGGTGCGGTAACGCACGGTACAATCCAAATTCTCTCCATTTACAGAGGAAATGAAGAAGGGTTTGATGAGACGGGTAACAGGAATGTTGAACCTGTTGATAAAAGAGGCTTCAATAAAGTTTCCTGCAGAACCAGAGTCCAGGAAGGCCACCGCAGGGAAGAGGGAGCCAGCAGAAGGAGAAATCCACACAGGAATAGTCAGACGTGGAGAGGAAGAATTCACACTTAGTAACGCCTCTCCCACGTTCACTAGGTGCGAGCGTTTCCCTGATGCGGAGGACGAATAGGGCAGTCTTTTAGGAAGTGTTCAGAGCTCGCACAATAAAGGCATAAGTTCTCGTTCCTACGGCGAGACCTCTCTTGTAGGGTCAGGCGAGACCGGTCCACTTGCATGGCCTCCTCGGCGGGAGGCACGGTAACAGGATGCATTGGATTCAGAAAGAGATGAGCCAGGCGCGGATAACACCTGGTGTGAACGACATCTTTCTCCTGGCGAAGCTCTTGGCGTCTTTCGACGTAGCGCATATCGATGCGGGTAGCTAAATGGATGAGTTCCGTCAAGGAAGAGGGTATCTCTCGTGCGGCCAGACAATCCTTGATGTGGCCGGATAAACCCTTCTTGAAGGTCGCGCAGAGAGCCTCATCATTCCAGGCTAACTCTGAGGCCAGTGTGCGGAACTGTATGGCATATTCGCCCACAGAGGAGTTTCCTTGGACAAGGTTAAGCAGGGCGGTTTTAGCGGATGAGGCTCGGGCTGGTTCCTCAAAAACACTGCGAACCTCAGCAAAGAAGGACTGAACGGTGGCTGTAGCAGGGTCGTTGCGGTCCCAGAGTGGCGTGGCCCAGGCCAAGGCCTTTCCAGACAACAGAGAGACCATGAATGCCACTTTAGACCGTTCTGTGGAAAACTGGTCAGACATCATCTCAAGATGCAGGGAACATTGGGACAAGAAATCCCCGGCACATCCTAGAATCCCCGTCAAATTTCTCCGGAAGAGACAGGCGAATTCTCAAGGTAGTAGCGGCAGCTCGGAGAGGGGAAGATGCTGGAGGCTGTGGCGGCAGAAGCTGCTGGACCATGGCGGTCAACTGCGACAGCTGCTATCCTTGTTGGACGATCTGTTGCGACTGCTGGGCAACCACGGTAGTGAGGTCAGCGAGATTTGGCAGCGGTACCTCAGCGGGATCCATGGCCGGATCTACTGTCAGGGCCCGGACTGGTGGCTAGTGAGGACACAGGAGGTGGATCCTCTGTGCCAGAGAGGCGAAGGCACGGGTCGCACTGGAGGACCGGTTCTAAGCAGCTACCGGTTTTCACCAGAGCCCGCCGCAAAGCGGGATGGACTTGCTGCGGCGGTAGCAACCAGGTCGTGTCCCCCAGTAGCGGCTCGACTTCTCTGGCAGCTGAGATAGGCACGGTACACAGGGACTAGGCAGAGGCAAGGTCAGACGTAGCGGAAGGTCAGGGCAGGCGGCAATGGTTCGTAGTCAGGGGCAACGGCAGAAGGTCAGATACACTGGCAAGGCAACTACAAAACGCTTTCTCAGGGCACTAAGGCAACAAGATCCGGCAAGGACAGGAAGGGGGAGTGGGTTTTTAAGTGTTTTGGGTGTGTACACAGTAATTGGACCAGGCACCAATCAATGGTGCACTGGCCCTTTAAATGTAAGAAGACCGGCGCGCGCGCGCCCTGGAGAGCAGCAGGACCGCGCGCGCCGGGACAGAGCAGGAGGAGGAGGCCGGTGAGCAGGATGGGATGCGATCCGCGGGCGGACAGGTGCCGCCGCATGGATCGCATCCCCGCCAGCATCAGAGCAGCGCTCACGGTCAGAGGGGCCGACCGGAGCGCTGCAGGGGGACAGACGCCGCGGGCGCTCCGGGATGGATGGGACACCCGGAGCGCTCGGCGTTACAGTACCCCCCCTTAGGTCTCCCCCTCTTCTTGGAACCCAAGAATCTACGGATGAGCTCTTTATCTAAAATGTTGGCCTCAGGTTCCCAGGATCTTTCCTCAGGACCACAGTTCTCCCAATCAACTAAAAAACATATTTTACCCCGGATGACCTTGGAGGCGAGGATCTCTTTCACCTAGAAGACATCAGAAGAACCAGAGACAGGAGCAGGAGCAGTGACCTTAGGGGAAAATCGGTTAAGAATGAGGGGTTTAAGAAGAGACACATGAAAAGAGTTGGGAATACGAAGAGAAGGAGGAAGGTGGAGCTTGTAAGAAACAGAATTGATTTGGTTTTTGATTTTAAATGGCCCGAGGTAACGAGGGCCCAGCTTGTAGCTAGGTACCCAAAACCGAACATATTTGGAGGAGAGCCACACTTTGTCACCAGGGGCATAGACAGGAGGGATTCTTCTTTTTTTATCTGCATGTCTCTTCATGCGGGCAGAGGCCAGTGAGAGCGACTTTTGAGTCTCTTTCCAGATAGAGACAAAGTCCTGAGTTAATTCATCCACGGCCGGAACTCCAGAAGACGTGGGAATGGGGAGGGGGGGCAATGGGTGACGGCCGTAGACCACAAAGAAAGGCGACTTGGAGGAAGATTCAGAGTTCTTGAAATTGTATGAGAATTCTGCCCAGGGCAATAGGTCGACCCAATCGTCTTGACGGGCGGAGACAAAATGTCGTAGGTAGTCGCCAAGGACCTGGTTAACTCTCTCCACCTGTCCATTGGACTGCAGGTGATAAGCGGAAGAAAAATTCAACTTAATCTTTAGTTGAGTACAGAGAGCTCTCCAAAATTTTGAGATGAATTGAACGCCTCTATCCGAGACGATATGTGAGGGCAGCCCATGGAGGCGGAAAATTTGAAGAAAAAATGCTTCGCCAACTGAGGTGCAGTAGGCAGACCAGGGAGCGGGACAAAATGAGCCATTTTAGAAAAGCGGTCAACGACCACCCAGATGACAGTGTTACTACGAGACAAAGGGAGGTCCGTGATGAAATCCATGGCGATGTGGGACCATGGTTGTTCAGGCACAGGTAAGGGAAGGAGAAGACCTGCAGGCTTCTGGCGAGGAGTCTTGTCACGTGCACAGGTAGTGCAGGCCCGTACAAAGTCAGTCACATCTTTCTCCTGGGTAGGCCACCAATAGTGTCTAGCAATCAATTGTATGGATTTTTTGATCCCAGCGTGACCGGCTAGATGGGAGGAATGGCCCCACTTGAGTATCTGAAGCCGAAGGCGTGGAGGAACGAAAGTCTTTCCTGGAGGAATTGGCACGAGAGAAGCGGGAGCAGAGGAAATCAGACACTCAGGGGGTACGATGTGTTAGAGGAGGAGTCTCGGTTTCAGAGGTATCGGAGAAACGGGACAAGGCATCAGCCCTGACATTTTTGTCTGCGGGCCGAAAATGGATCTGGAAGTTGAAGCGGGCAAAGAACAATGACCACCTGGCCTGGTGAGGATTTAGGCGCTGAGCGGACTGAAGGTAGGACAAATTTTTATGGTCAGTGTAGATGGAGATAGGGTGAAGGGATCCTTCCAGGAGATGTCTCCACTCTTCTAATGCCAACTTGATGGCCAACAGTTCACGGTCACCTATGGAATCGTTTTTTTCCGGAGGGGAGAAAGTTTTAGAGAAAAAACCACAAGTGACGTTTTTCCCTTTAGCGTTTTTTTGAAGAAGCACAGCTCCGGCTCCTACCGAGGAGGCGTCAACTTCAAGGAAGAACGGCTTTAGAGGATCTGGCCGAGACAGGACAGGTGCAGAGGGCAAGGCGGTCTTAAGGCGAGTAAAGGCTTCCTCCGCTTGAGGCGGCCAGGACCTAGGATTCGCGTCTTTTTTGGTCAGTGCCCCTATAGGAGCAACGATGGTGGAGAAGTGAGGTATGAACTGACGATAGTAGTTGGCGAATCCAAGGAAGCGTTGGATAGAACGAAGTCCAGAGGGGCGTGGCCAACCCAAGACTGTGGAGAGTTTGTCAGGGTCCATTTGAAGACCTTGTCCAGAGACCAGATAACCTAGGAAAGGAAGACTGCTGCGCTCAAAAAGGCATTTTTCTAATTTAGCGTAAAGATGATTTACGCGGAGGCGCTGGAGCACTTGACGGACATGGAGCCGATGTTCCTCAAGGTTGGCAGAGAAGATTAGGATGTCGTCAAGATAGACAACCACACAGGTATACAGTAGGTCCCGGAAGATTTCGTTGACAAAATCTTGAAAGACTGCAGGGGCGTTGCAAAGTCCGAACGGCATGACGAGATATTCAAAGTGACCATCTCTGGTGTTAAATGCGGTTTTCCATTCATCTCCTTTACGGATTCTGATGAGGTTATAAGCGCCCCTGAGGTCCAATTTAGAAAAAACTTTTGCTCCGCGCAGACGGTCAAAGAGCTCCGAGATGAGAGGCAGAGGGTAGCGGTTTTTAATAGTGATTTTATTGAGACCATGATAGTCTATGCAAGGGCGTAGAGATCCGTCCTTCTTGGCCACGAAGAAGAACCCCGCTGGAGAAGATGATTTCCTAATAAAACCTCTCTTGAGGTTCTCCTGAATGTATTCAGTCATGGCCTTGGTTTCAGGAGAGGAGAGAGGGTAAATTCTGCCACGGGGTGGTGTAGTACCTGGGAGCAAGTCAATGGGGCAGTCGTAGGGTCTATGTGGTGGTAAGACCTCCGCCTGTTTTTTGCAAAAGACATCAGAAAAGTCCTGATAGGCCTTTGGAAGGCCAGGCAAAGGAGTAGTGATGGGGACACGACAGGTCGGTACAGACTTAAGGCAATGCTTGTGACAGGAGTCACCCCAGGATTTGATGTCCCCAGTGGTCCAGTCGAGGGTAGGAGTGTGACGCTGGAGCCAGGGTAGGCCAAGAAGGATGTCAGAAGTACAGTTCGGCAAAACAAAGAATTCAATCTTTTCGTGGTGAAGAACACCAACGGACATGAGCAGGGGTTCAGTGCGGTAACGCACGGTACAATCCAAATTCTCTCCATTTACAGAGGAAATGAAGAAGGGTTTGATGAGACGGGTAACAGGAATGTTGAACCTGTTGATAAAAGAGGTTTCAATAAAGTTTCCTGCAGAACCAGAGTCCAGGAAGGCCACCGCAGGGAAGAGGGAGCCAGCAGAAGGAGAAATCCGCACAGGAATAGTCAGACGTGGAGAGTAAGAATTCACACCTAGTAACGCCTCTCCCACGTTCACTAGGTGCGAGCGTTTCCCTGATGCGGAGGACGAATAGGGCAGTCTTTTAGGAAGTGTTCAGAGCTCGCACAATAAAGGCATAAGTTCTCGTTCCTACGGCGAGACCTCTCTTGTAGGGTCAGGCGAGACCGGTCCACTAGCATGGCCTCCTCGGCGGGAGGCACGGTAACAGGATGCATTGGATTCAGAAAGACAGGAGCCAGGCGCGGATAACGCCTGGCTGCGAACGAGATCTTTCTCCTGGCGAAGCTCTTGGCGTCTTTCGACGTAGCGCATATCGATGCGGGTAGCTAAATGGATGAGTTCCGTCAAGGAAGAGGGTATCTCTCGTGCGGCCAGACAATCCTTGATGTGGCCGGATAAACCCTTCTTGAAGGTCGCGCAGAGAGCCTCATCATTCCAGGCTAACTCTGAGGCCAGTGTGCGGAACTGTATGGCATATTCGCCCACAGAGGAGTTTCCTTGGACAAGGTTAAGCAGGGCGGTTTCAGCGGATGAGGCTCGGGCTGGTTCCTCAAAAACACTGCGAACCTCAGCAAAGAAGGACTGAACGGTGGCTGTAGCAGGGTCGTTGCGGTCCCAGAGTGGCGTGGCCCAGGCCAAGGCCTTTCCAGACAACAGAGAGACCACGAATGCCACTTTAGAACATTCTGTGGAAAACTGGTCAGACATCATCTCAAGATGCAGGGAACATTGGGACAAGAATCCCCGGCACATCCTAGAATCCCCGTCAAATTTCTCCGGAAGAGACAGGCGAATTCTCGAGGTAGTAGCGGCAGCTCGGAGAGGGGAAGATGCTGGAGGCTGTGGCGGCAGAAGCTGCTGGACCATGGCGGTCAACTGCGACAGCTGCTGTCCTTGTTGGACGATCTGTTGCGACTGCTGGGCAACCACGGTAGTGAGGTCAGCGAGATTTGGCAGCGGTACCTCAGCGGGATCCATGGCCGGATCTACTGTCAGGGCCCGGACTGGTGGCTAGTGAGGACACAGGAGGTGGATCCTCTGTGCCAGAGAGGCGAAGGCACGGGTCGCACTGGAGGACCGGTTCTAAGCAGCTACCGGTTTTCACCAGAGCCCGCCGCAAAGCGGGATGGACTTGCTGCGGCGGTAGCAACCAGGTCGTGTCCCCCAGTAGCGGCTCGACTTCTCTGGCAGCTGAGATAGGCACGGTACACAGGGACTAGGCAGAGGCAAGGTCAGACGTAGCAGAAGGTCAGGGCAGGCGGCAATGGTTCGTAGTCAGGGGCAACGGCAGAAGGTCAGATACACTGGCAAGGCAACTACAAAACGCTTTCTCAGGGCACTAAGGCAACAAGATCCGGCAAGGACAGGAAGGGGGAGTGGATTTTTAAGTGTTTTGGGTGTGTACACAGTAATTGGACCAGGCACCAATCAATGGTGCACTGGCCCTTTAAATTTAAGAAGACCGGCGCGCGCGCGCCCTGGAGAGCAGCGGGACCGCGCGCGCCGGGACGGAGCAGGAGGAGGAGGCCGGTGAGCAGGATGGGATGTGATCCGGCGGGTGGACAGGTGCCGCCGCATGGATCGCATCCCCGCCAGCATCAGAGTAGCGCTCACGGTCAGAGGGACCGACCGGAGCGCTGCAGGGGGACAGACGCTGCGGGCGCTCCGGGATGGATGGGACACCCGGAGCGCTCGGCGTTACACCACTGCACTTCTAAAACCACAGGTAATCTTTTGTTATTGGGTATGTACCTGCTATGTGTTAGATATATGAAGGGCCTTCAAAAATGTGATCGGTAGTCAGAAAATGATATGTGCAATTAATGCTGCTAGAATGCCTGGAGGTGCTACTTGGATGTTGGGCCTCTGTATGTGGCCAGGCTGTGTAAAAGTCTCAAACATGTGGTATCACCATACTCAGGAGGAGTAGCAGAATGCATTTTGGGGTGTCATTTTTGCTATGTATATGCTATGTGTTAGAAATATCTTATAAATGGACAACTTTGTGTAAAAAAAATGCATTTACATTTTTTCTCCACATTTTCCAAAACTTTCTGGAAAAAAATGAACCGTTCAAAAGACTCATAATGCTTCATAGATTATACGTTGGGGTGTGTGCTTTCCAAAATGGGGTCATTTTGTGGAAAATTCTATTGTCCTGGTGCTCCAGGGCCTTCAAAATTGTAATCAATAGCAAATGCAAGCGCTTGGGAAGCCTGCACAGACAAACACTATTAATCCTAAATGTGTAAAGGATATTATACAAAGGTTGAAAATCAAAAAACAAAAAAAGTATTCCAATCGGGTGGACATAAAGTTATTATTGTTACCAAGGGATGGCAGGTAGCATAAGGTTTTGAAAAACTCTATAGTAACAATTGTGGATAGGAAGTCTTTAATAAAAACTCAGTTGCCCAGGGCAGCTCTTCTCCAAGTTGAAGCCGACTCAAGGAAAATGACATGAAAGGAAAAATAGAAAAGCGCCTCTTAGCAAAACAGATTTATTATGTAGCAGACAATTTGTATCAAACACTTACATCATGGTAAGTATCAGGTGTCATCCAGTAGGATCAATGTTTATATTGCGTCCAGGATCTCTGACGCTAGTCCACGGATTTCCCAGGTCCCGGTTATGGCTGCCGCAAGTAGCCGGGATGCAGGCTGGCTTGTCCGTGATAGGAGACAGCAGCGAAAGATGGCAACGGTCGGTCCGGAGAGGAGCGTCTGACGTCAACTGGATGGTGCAGGGAACCACAACGCGTTTCAGAGCATGCGCAGCTCTCGTACAGGGCATGCGCGCTCCTTTCTCAAGTGTACAAGGAGACAGGAAGGACGGATGTTTTAAAAGTAATTCTGCCCGTCAGCGCAGCAGAATTCAATAATTGCTATGACAAGTGTGTTGCATGGAACAAAACTGAAGTTTTAACCCCACTAACTTGGGATAGCTTAAATAGCAGAAAAATAATAATAATAAAATAGAAAATAATAAAATTAATTAAAAAAATATATATATAATAAAAATAATAATGATAATAAAGGTAATGAATAGTAATGAAATAATATTGTTCATAATAAAATAATTAAAGAAGTAATGAAATAATATTGCTCATAATAAAATAATTATGAAGTAATTAAGGCATAACGTTTATAATAGCAAAAAATTATTATTGTATGATAAAAGCTTTTTAAGGGAATGTCTATATAGACATTTTAGTGTTAAATTTTTTTAAAAAAAATTATTAATATATGACAGGGATATGATGCCTGCCAACAAAATGTTTGGGTGCAAGCTCTTAAATGTTACGATAAATACAATCAAAGTAATAAAATATAATGAGTATGATATAGGCACAGTGAATAATCATCAATCACTAGTCATTATAGAGGATTATCAGCGTAGCTGTATACAAAACAGAAGGAAATAATAAGAATAAAATATATATATATATATATATATATATATATACACATATATATATATATATATATGCTCGTGTGCCTATGTGTGCCCACGTGCACACACACGTATAAAGGGACACACATACACATATATGCTAGTGCACACAAGCGCTCGCCCACACATGCGTGGAGGCTTGCGCTGTGTAACAGAAGAGCTAAAATTAAAAAATGATAATGGTAATAATAGTATTGTATAATTATAATAAATGATAATAAATGAAGGGATTATATATATGTAAATATGTAAAAAGAAGAAGCCATAAGATTCCTTAATGGAAAAGCACACACATATAGGTGCTAACACTACAATATGTACATGCACACTTGCAACCGTGCATCATAGGGAGAGGGCAAATAAGAAAAGGGGAACATTTTTTAGAGGATCGTGTTAACCTCTAGTTCCTCGTTTAACCCATTCGGCACAAGGGTATCCAGAGTAAAAATCCAATAAGTTTTGCGCTCACACAGTCTGGAAAAACGCTCGGCCTCAGATAGGCCTTTAGGTATGGCTTCTATCACCCAAACCTGTAGGCCCTCCGTGGACTGGCCATGAAATTCCAAGAAGTGCCGTGGTACACTGTGTTCATCACAACCAGTTTCCACAAAGCGACGATGTTTGCCAAAACGCTGTCTTAGTGGGTTAATAGTGCGACCCACATATAGCATTTTGCATGGGCATGTTAGGCAATAAACAACATAATCACTTGAACAGTTGAAAAAATTGTCAAGTTGATAAGTCTTATCCCTATGAGAGAAGTTTTTTTGTCCATGTTGGACAAAATTGCAAGTTTTGCACAGGGCTTTATTGCATCTATACATCCCTTTAAGGGGGGCCGGACAAATAGCACTAATTGGTTTAGTGTGTTTTAACTTGCTAGGCGCTATTTTGTTTTTTAGAGTCGGTGCCCTTCTGTAGGTAACTTTAGGTTTATCACAAGCAATTGTAGCTAGGTGGGGGTCTTGCTTCAAGATGTTCCAGTGTTTATGAATGATATGTTCCATTTTTCTATACTGTCCATGGAACCCAGTGACAAATCGAACAACCGGTTATTCTGGCGATTTTATTCTCTTGGGTTTCTTGCCAGAAAGATAGATGGTATGGGCATGGTCTATAATTTTTTCTGGGTATCCTTTATCCAAAAATTTTTGTTTCAAGTGTGCACTTTGTAGTATGTAGTCGCTGTCCCTGGTGAAGTTCTGTCTTAATCTACAGTATTGACCCTTAGGTATATTTTTTACCCAGAGGGGATGGTGACAGCTATCGTAATGGAGGTAAGAGTTACCTGCAGTGGGTTTAGTATAATTACGAGTAAAGATCTTATCTAGCTCATGATTGAGTTCTAAATCAAGGAAGGCCAAACTGTCCTTATTCCAGACAGCGGAAAAGGAGAGTCCCATGTCATTGGTATTGCAGTATGTGACAAAGTCATCAACCTGGGAGGAGGAGCCATCCCAGATGATGACAATATCGTCGATATACCTGCCATAGAATACTATGTATCTAGCAAAGGGGTTATTTTTCCATATGAGTAGATTCTCCCACAGTCCCATGGTCAGGTTGGCATAGGAGGGGGCAAAATTAGCCCCCATCGCTGTACCATGGGTCTGTAGGTAGAAATCTCCCTCGAAATGGAAATAATTATGCGTAAGGTAAAACAGAGTAGCGTCCAGAATAAATTCAGCTTGTTTATTGTTGAGCATAGGGTTGGAGGATAGATAATGTTGTACGGCCAAAAGGCCTATATTATGGGGGATGGAGGTATATAGGGAGTTAACATCTAATGACAGCCAAGAATAGCTGTCAAGCCAAGTATATGGAGACAGAAGTTCCATGAGATGTATAGAGTCCCGTATATATGATGGGAGATCCTGAGCGAGCGGTTGTAGAAAAGAATCAATGTATTGTGAGAAGCCACCAGTTACGCTGTTCATAGAGGCAACGATCGGCCTACCGGGAGGGTTCTTTAGATCTTTGTGTACTTTAGGTAAATGATAAAAGTACGGCGTACTGTAGTAGTTTTTTCGTAAAAAGGCTGCTTCTTTTTTGTCGATGACTTGATCTACTAGAGCTTTCTTAACCAATGTCTCTGCTTCTATACGAAACAGAGGTAAAGGATCAGATGGAAGTTTTCTATAAGTGTTTTGATCGGACAGCAGCCTCATGGCCTCAGCCACATAATCTGTTCGATCTTGGATAATGATCCCACCCCCCTTATCTGCAGGCTTAATGATAAGATTGGGGTTGTCAAGGAAGCATTTAAGTGAAGCTCTCTCACCGGGTTTAAGATTATAATGGCGATGTTTGCCGGCATTTTCTGTAGCTTGGCATAATTTTTGGAGGTCAGCAAACACAACTCTATAGTAAGATTCTAGATAGGGTCCCCTGGATTTGGTAGGGTAAAAAATGGACTTAGGCTGTAAAGGTGTATGTGTAACCGGGGGTGATGTTTGAAAATGTTGAGTGAATAATTCAAGATCAACGTCTAGATCCAGCTCGCCAGGTTCTAGATCATACATGTTAAATTGGCTATCAGGACTATAGGAAGAAGCTTCTGTAATTGCCTCAGCAACAGTGGCAGGAGAAAGTGTGCTGTCAGGATCAGCTAATTTGCCTTTGGTAGATTGTATATTATAAAATCTTTTAAGAGTAAGGTTTCTTATGAATTTGTTAAGATCCTTAAATAATTGGAAGGAATTGGGTTGTATGGTGGGAGAAAAAGTGAGGCCTCTACCCAAAAGGGAGACATCATCAGGTGACAATACATGGGAGGAAAGATTGAACAACTTTATAGTTTCTGTTGTTTTGCATTGATTTTTGGATTTTCTGCGTCCTCCCCTACATCCTCGTCTGTGTGCTTTCTTTTTAATCTGTGTTTTGGGTGTGAGCCCTTTTCTAAAAAAGGCGAGAAGGACAGGGAGGCAGAATAAGTTGGTATGTCATGGATGTTAAAATCACCGAGGAGAAGATCAAAGGTGGTAGATGCTTGGGGAGTGGTAGGGATTAAAGAGTCATCTTGGCTCACAATTTGAGCTGCAATACCAAGACTGGTAATAGAAGATTGTGTTGGTATATCAATGGAATTGGAATCAGAGGTAGTGCCAGAGGGGATATCATCTATAGATACAAGCGGCATATTACCATCAGGAACTATGCCAAATGTGTTTTCATCTAGGACTTTGTCACATACTGCAATACCATTGACATGGGACTCTCCTTTTCCGCTGTCTGGAATAAGGACAGTTTGGCCTTCCTTGATTTAGAACTCAATCATGAGCTAGATAAGATCTTTACTCGTAATTATACTAAACCCACTGCAGGTAACTCTTACCTCCATTACGATAGCTGTCACCATCCCCTCTGGGTAAAAAATATACCTAAGGGTCAATACTGTAGATTAAGACAGAACTTCACCAGGGACAGCGACTACATACTACAAAGTGCACACTTGAAACAAAAATTTTTGGATAAAGGATACCCAGAAAAAATTATAGACCATGCCCATACCATCTATCTTTCTGGCAAGAAACCCAAGAGAATAAAATCGCCAGAATAACCGGTTGTTCGATTTGTCACTTGGTTCCATGGACAGTATAGAAAAATGGAACATATCATTCATAAACACTGGAACATCTTGAAGCAAGACCCCCACCTAGCTACAATTGCTTGTGATAAACCTAAAGTTACCTACAGAAGGGCACCGACTCTAAAAAACAAAATAGCGCCTAGCAAGTTAAAACACACTAAACCAATTAGTGCTATTTGTCCGGCCCCCCCTTAAAGGGATGTATAGATGCAATAAAGCCCTGTGCAAAACTTGCAATTTTGTCCAACATGGACAAAAAAACTTCTCTCATAGGGATAAGACTTATCAACTTGACAATTTTTTCAACTGTTCAAGTGATTATGTCGTTTATTGCCTAACATGCCCATGCAAAATGCTATATGTGGGTCGCACTATTAACCCACTAAGACAGCGTTTTGGCAAACATCGTCGCTTTGTGGAAACTGGTTGTGATGAACACAGTGTACCACGGCACTTCTTGGAATTTCATGGCCAGTCCACGGAGGGCCTACAGGTTTGGGTGATAGAAGCCATACCTAAAGGCCTATCTGAGGCCGAGCGTTTTTCCAGACTGTGTGAGCGCGAAACTTATTGGATTTTTACTCTGGATACCCTTGTGCCGAATGGGTTAAACGAGGAACTAGAGGTTAACACGATCCTCTAAAAAATGTTCCCCTTTTCTTATTTGCCCTCTCCCTATGATGCACGGTTGCAAGTGTGCATGTACATATTGTAGTGTTAGCACCTATATGTGTGTGCTTTTCCATTAAGGAATCTTATGGCTTCTTCTTTTTACATATTTACATATATATAATCCCTTCATTTATTATCATTTATTATAATTATACAATACTATTATTACCATTATCATTTTTTAATTTTAGCTCTTCTGTTACACAGCGCAAGCCTCCACGCATGTGTGGGCGAGCGCTTGTGTGCACTAGCATATATGTGTATGTGTGTCCCTTTATACGTGTGTGTGCACGTGGGCACACATAGGCACACGAGCATATATATATATATATGTGTATATATATATATATATATTTTATTCTTATTATTTCCTTCTGTTTTGTATACAGCTACGCTGATAATCCTCTATAATGACTAGTGATTGATGATTATTCACTGTGCCTATATCATACTCATTATATTTTATTACTTTGATTGTATTTATCGTAACATTTAAGAGCTTGCACCCAAACATTTTGTTGGCAGGCATCATATCCCTGTCATATATTAATAATTTTTTTTTAAAAAAATTTAACACTAAAATGTCTATATAGACATTCCCTTAAAAAGCTTTTATCATACAATAATAATTTTTTGCTATTATAAACGTTATGCCTTAATTACTTCATAATTATTTTATTATGAGCAATATTATTTCATTACTTCTTTAATTATTTTATTATGAGCAATATTATTTCATTACTATTCATTACCTTTATTATCATTATTATTTTTATTATATATATATATTTTTTTAATTAATTTTATTATTTTCTATTTTATTATTATTATTTTTCTGCTATTTAAGCTATCCCAAGTTAGTGGGGTTAAAACTCCCGTTTTGTTCCATGCAACACACTTGTCATAGCAATTATTGAATTCTGCTGCGCTGACGGGCAGAATTACTTTTAAAACATCCGTCCTTCCTGTCTCCTTGTACACTTGAGAAAGGAGCGCACATGCCCTGTACGAGAGCTGCGCATGCTCTGAAACGCGTTGTGGTTCCCTGCACCATCCAGCTGACGTCAGACGCTCCTCTCCGGACCGACCGTTGCCATCTTTCGCTGCTGTCTCCTATCACGGACAAGCCAGCCTGCATCCCGGCTACTTGCAGCCGCCATAACCGGGACCTGGGAAATCCGTGGACTAGCGTCAGAGATCCTGGACGCAATATAAACATTGATCCTACTGGATGACACCTGATACTTACCATGATGTAAGTGTTTGATACAAATTGTCTGCTACATAATAAATCTGTTTTGCTAAGAGGCGCTTTTCTATTTTCCCTTCAAAATTGTAATAGGTGGTTGAGAAAGGATATGTGCGATTTATGCTTGTAGAACGCCTGAAAGTGCTACTTCAATGTTGGGCCTCTGTATATGGCCAGGCTGTGTAAAAGTCTCACACATGTGGTATCGCTATACTCAGGAGGAGTAGCAGAATGCATTTTGGGGTGTCATTTTTGCTATATATATGCTATGCATTAGAAATATCTTATAAATGGACAACTTTGTGTAAAAAAAATGCATTTTCATTTTTTATCCACATTTTCCAAAACCTTCTGGAAAAAAATGAACCGTTCAAAAGACTCATAATGCTTCATAGATTATACGTTGGGGTGTGTGCTTTCCAAAATGGGGTCATTTTGTGGAAAATTCTATTGTCCTGGTGCTCCAGGGCCTTCAAAATTGTAATAGGTGGTTGAGAAAGGATATGTGCGATTTATGCTTGTAGAACGCCTGAAAGTGCTACTTCAATGTTGGGCCTCTGTATATGGCCAGGCTGTGTAAAAGTCTCACACATGTGGTATCGCTATACTCAGAAGGAGTAGCAGAATGCATTTTGGGGTGTCATTTTTGCTATATATATGCTATGCATTAGAAATATCTTATAAATGGACAACTTTGTGTAAAAAAAATGCATTTTCATTTTTTCTCCACATTTTCCAAAACCTTCTGGAAAAAAATGAACTGTTCAAAAGACTCATAATGCTTCATAGATTATACGTTTGGGGTGTGTGCTTTCCAAAATGGTGTCATTTTGTGGAAAATTCTATTGTCCTGGTGCTCCAGGGCCTTCAAAAGTGTAATAGGTGGTTGAGAAAGGATATGTGCAATTTATTCTTGTAGAACACCTGAAAGTGCTACTTCAATGTTGGGCCTCTGTATATGGCCAGGCTGTGTAAAAGTCTCACACATGTGGTATCGCTACACTCAGGAGGAGTATCAGAATGTATTTTGGGGTGTAGTTGCAATTATGCATATGCTGTGTGAGAGAAAAAAACTGTTAATATGACCAGTTTGTGTAAAAAAAAAAAATCCAAATTTTCCCAAGAATTGTGGGAAAAAAATACAACTTCAAAAAACTCACCATGCCTCTTAGTAAATACCTTGGACTGTCTACTTTCCAAAAAGGGGTAATTTTGGGGTATTTGTACTTCCCTGGCTTGTTAGTGTCTCAAGAAATTTGATATGCCTTCAGTACATCAGGCGTGATCAGATGTGATAAATTTTCAGTGATTGCCACCATAGTTTGTAGACTCTATAACTTTCACAAAGACCAAATAATATACACAAATTTGGGTTATTTTTACCAAAGATATGTAGCAGTATACATTTTGGCACAAATTTATGAAGAAAAATTTACTCATTTGCAAAATTTTACAATAGAAACAAAAAAAAGTATATATTTTTTTAAATTCGCAGTTTTTTTGCTTATATTGCAAAAAATTAAAAACCCAGTGGCGATTAAATACCACCAAAAGAAATCTCTATTTGTGAGAGGAAAATTATAAAAATTTTGTTTGGATAAAGCTGAAAATTGGTCTGGGCGGGAAGGTGCATAAGTGCCTGGTATAGAAGTGGTTAAAGCTTAAATTCTGAATATTATTTTTATTATTATACAGGATTTATATAGCACTAACAGTTTGCACAGCGCTTTACAACATGAGGGCAGACAGTACTGTTACAAGTACAATTCAATACAGGAGGCATCAGAGGGCCCTGCTCGTTAGAGCTTACAATCTAGAAAGGAGGGCCAAGTGATACAAAAGATAATAACTGTGGGGGTGAGCTGATGGAGAAAATTAGACATTAGACTTGTGCACAATGGAAAAATTTGTTTAGTTTCGGTTTGTTTCTTGTGCACAACGGAAAAATTTGTTTAGTTTTGGTTTGTTTCTTTTCGGTCCTGTTGATTCGTAATCGTTTGTAATTTTGCTAGACGGGATTTTTCATGTTCGGACTAATTCGTACTTTCGGTAGAGTACATTGTTTTTCATTGATTCTGGACACAACTCCTACTTTCATAACTTTTTTTGGGTTTGTTGATTCGTAATTTTCCGTGTCTCTCTCACAACGACGCTGCCTATTATGCCTAATGTGCTTCGAATGGATTTGTACTTTTCTAAATACATAGCGGTTATTTGTAATGATTCGAAATCTTTTATTTTACTTTTGTTTTTTACATGCGGCTATAGCCTCCGCCCCTGTACACCATTTTGAGAGGGAGTTCAGCACGGTGAGGGAGAAGCAGAGAGCAGAGCAGAGTGTTATTGTGCTTCGAATGGATTCGTACATTCGTAACTTTTTTCATAACGAATTATGCCGAAGACATTCGGGCATTCGCTATTTGCGATATCATTTATTTCGGATTCGGTTTTATTTGTAATTGCTTTGTTCGGAAATTCGAATGCTTCCGAATGTCCGAAAGTTGCTAAATTCGGACGAATTTCGATTCGTTATGAAACGAATTGCACGAGCCTATTAGACATGCAGTTGTTAGGTGTGGGTAGGATAGGCTTCTCTGAAGAGGAGGGTTTTCAGGGATCATCTAAAAGCTAATCGAGTTGGAGATAATTGGACAGATTGTTGTAATGAGTTCCATAGGATTGGAGAGGCTCTGGAAAAGTCCTGAAGGTGAGCATGGGAGGAGGTGACGAGGGAGCGAGAGAACAGGAGGTCTTGAGAGGAATGAAGAGAACTAATAGGTTGGTATTTTGAGACTAGGCTAGTGATGAAGCTGGGGGCTAAGTTGAGGATGGCTTTGTAAGTAGTTGTCTGTATTTTAAATAAAAATTTTATGTTTGTAATATGTGTGTAAAATTTTTGCCTGTTGACTTTCGCTGGGCAAATTCAACAATCCCTAACATTTGATCCTATGAGAAAAAAGCCCTAAGAACATTCGAACATGAGAGTTAACATTCACTAATAGAGAAAATAGCCCAGCAATATAGTTTAAGAACATTCAACCAGCAGGGGGAATATTATGAAGGAGACCTCAGCACTGTGTTTGTCTATAGCGATTCCTGTGCAAACTGCCAAATCAACTGGTGTTTGACCTAGTAAACCTCCTGCTGCGGTGTGAAGCAAAACATGTATTAGTGTTAATATTATCACTGCTAAATGTGACAACTTCCTTTTGGTTGTTAGGGAGCCAGCACCCATCAGCATCCTAACAACCATCCCAGCATGGCGCAGGGATAGCTTAAAAGATAACCTTAGCAAATAGCCAAGTAACCTACATGTAACCTCTTTGGCTTCCATACTGAACATATGTGGTCCTAGAGGATATCCAAAATTTAGACCCTGAATACACTTTAGCATGCTTCAGAAGAGTCAGCCCTCGTACACACGGCCGAGATTCTCGTTGAAAAAAACATGTCGTTTTTTTCGACGAGATTCTTGGACAAGAAACTTGTCCCGGCCGAGTGTACACACGCTCGTTTCAAAGAACCCGCGGTTCTTTGAATGGAGCGTACGCGGTGACGTCATCGACTACGACGAGCATGCGCTCGTCACATTCGATGCCGTCGCCGCCATCTTGGTATACCCTACGTATGCCTAGGAAGCTACCGCGCATGCGTCGAATTTATTTCGAACATGCGCGGGCTTCCGGGAGGACAGGTAAGTGTACACACACACTCACTTTTCTCGTCGAGAAACATGCCGACGAGAATCTCGACGAGAAAATAGAGAGCAGGTTCTCTATTTTCTCGTCGAGGTTTCTTGTCGGGTTTCTCGACGAGAAACCCGATAGCCGCGTACACACGACCGATTTACTCGGCAAGACCTCTCTGCCAGCAAGTTTCTTGCTGGTTCTTGCCGAGAAAATCGGCCGTGTGTACGAGGCCATACACAAATCACTAAACTTCTGCTTTACTATGTTGATGGTGCTAATGCAAAACATTTCTGTCCTGTCATAGTTTCACTTGGGTATCTTTCTCTATATATGTCCAGACTAAAAAAATGAGAGGTGTCTAAGGACAGAAGAGTGATCTTATCTTTTTATGCTTATGAAGAATAAAAAAGGTACAGTATCTTTTAATGTAAAAGTGTTAAAAATCAAGATTCAAGTGCAATTTTTTACTCCACAATGCAGATTCAATGAATCATCAGCAAATCCTTATTTTCATGAATTATTTGCTCATCTGTAGTATGCAGGGTCAAGTTGTTAACATGTCACATATGAAAATGTTATTACCATTAGGCCACCTATAAAAGTATGCAGCCCACAAAAGTGAAATACCTTTCTGTTATAACCTGACCTTATTCACCTTTACTTTAACAGTTTCTTCATAAAGAACTGCATTGAATTGTACAATTGCTAAAATATGGTAACCTTATAGTTTTGCATAATGTGTCAGCTGCCAACCTTAAGCAAGCTAAAATGAGTTCAGATTTTCATATCCATCTAATATTACAGATAAGAACAGAATGTACAGAGTGCCTTTATAGTGCTTTTTTTTTTTTTTTAAACAAGAAACTGAAGCTGAAATCACAGAAAATGAGATACAATATTAACCATTTAGACTTCAAAACCATTTAATATCTGACTTTAAAAGAACAAATAACGGCACAAAAAAGTATCAGTCCATTGAAAAGTAAGGAATAAGCAATTAGCTAGGAAATAAAAGTACTAGTCACTCAGGTCAGGACAGAAGGATGATGTATGAACTTTGAAATGGCTCTTGTACTTAGATTCCAGTGCTGAAGATGGTTAGTCAGCATTAACAGAACAAAGTGATAGAACAGTAGAATTTACAATACAGTTCATCGCTTTTTCTATTCTTAATGTCAATGTCTTTTTGTGGAAAGCATTTTGTAGGATTTAAGATAAAGTTGAATACTTTTTAGATTCCAGCTATCAGTATAACCGTTTTTATTTGTAACAATAGAGAAATAACTTTTTAGTGTATATTTGGGCTATACCCGTATATTGCTATGAACTAGCAAAATAAAATAAAAATGTATAAACCATATGCCAAAATTGTATGTTTATAATATGTTTACTATAACAACAAAGCTATAAAAAAGGCTAATACAGCAGCCATGCTATTATTCTTGTTATAGAAATAGTTGCATACATTTATATACATTTATATACATTTATATAACAAAATAATACAATAGCAATATTTTTGTAACGAAAAAATACTGTATAACAAATGTCAAATAAATACTTAACATTATGTTGCATTAAGGTCAGCCACTGTCTCTACATTCATGGACCTTGTTGCGCTTTATGTGCTTTACGTGTTTTATTTTGAATAATTCAGGCTTTTTGAAACAAAACAGAGTCAAGGACAGCCAAAGTAGACTGGGTTAGCATCAGATGTACAAACACAATCTCAGAGGGCTAGGTAGATTTGGGGGAAGGGGTCAACAATGGTCATGCAAGTCAGAAAACAAGAGAAGTCAGATCAAGTCAGTCAGGCAAGAATTTGAAGAGGGGAAACAGTGTTGAGATGGCAGCAAACTCGGGCCAGATGAAGTTACCTCAGAGGTCAGCTCATAAAAGGTCAGCCAAATAGTATCCCAAAAGTAAGAGCTGATGATATTGAAGTCTACTGTAGGCAAGAAGAATCTGGCATCTGGTCTCATAATGGGTTCAACCAATTAACACATGTCCTAGTATGCCTGAAGGAGTTAAAATAGATAAATGTGTGTATGTCCATGCCTTTGAAGTGAGAATACTTGAGGAGGAGGAGCTGAGACGTATCTGGGGAGCTAAGTAACAGAAGATGGAGCAACAGACGACTGACCAGCAGATGACTAGACTAAAGCCCAATCAATCAGAGAACAACCAGCAAACCACTGATTAGCAAATGACCATCTAGCAGGTGATTGTCTTACAGAAACATGCTGGGTCAAATATTGTGCAGTATAAATATAGAAAGTACTATCAGAAATCATTGTAAATTATATCTCAATTTACAATGTAATTGAAACAGATAAAAATTATGCCAAGTCCCTTCACAGAGGAGTTTTGTCAGTCTCTGTTGCTACACCTACACACTTACATACCTATGCACTGTTTATTGTGTGTATTTCAAACTGAGCGTAAGCTGTGAATAAATTGCTTGGCTCTTTTCTACAGTGTCAGTATGAGGCCCCTCATTCTGCCAATATTATAATGATTAACTGTTTACCTGGCAAGTGCTAGGAGGGGGTAGTCGCTATGCATAGATTTTCAAGCATGCAGCCTTCCTTGCTAACCAGCAGCCTGGAAATTGCACTGTAAAAAGTTAAAGCGTAGCCACTGTAACATAAACCTATCAATCCTGAGTCACGTTTAAAAGCTGAAGGAAGAGTTTGTTACTGGAAATCTTTCCTATAATATAATTTCACTCCCCTTCCACAACAATGAAAAAAACTTGAACTTTAAGCTTAAGCTTTGCTTGATGTGTAAATTTCCATTATGATCCCCACTTGTATTGATTTGGTTGACTTGATTGATTCTTGTAAATATATACAGTATATATACTGAGTTTTTATAAGCGAATCCTAAAGAGGAATTAAACTCCACTACGTATTTTCTTCTTTAACCACTTAAGGACCGCAGCACGATGATGTACGTCGACAGAATGGCACGGCTGGGCACAAGGGCATACAGGTACGTCCCCTTTAAGATGCGCACTCAAGACCCGGTCCTGAGCTCTGTGACCGCGCCCACGGGACCCGCGGACCCGATTGCCGCCGGGTCCTGCGATCGGTTCACAGAGCTGAAGAACGGGGAGAGGTAAGTGTAAACAAACCTTTCCCCGTTCTTCCTAGTGGCAGTGTCAGTGATCGTCTGTTCCCTGTCATAGGGAATGACAATCAGTGACGTCACACGCCAAGCCACGCCCCCCCACAGTAAGAATCACTCATTAGGTCACACTTAAAGTGGAGTCCCACCCTCTTTTACAACTTGTTTGCATCCAATGTATTTATGTCCCCTAAAAACTAATTGGCATATCATTTTTTTTTTAAACTCACTGTTTTATATTGGTATGTTTATATCTCGCGCCGCGGCCGCAGCAGGTCTTCTAGCGTCATCCACTGACCGCTATGCCTCCTGTTTGATGTTTTTCTTCAATCCCAGGAGGCCCTGTGCCCTCTCATCTCATTTACATTGTAACTAAGGCACGCCCTCCCTTCCCTCGGTCCGCCTGGAGCTGGAGCTCCTCCCTCCCTACTCAGCGAGCTGATTTGCTAATGACGTGAAGTGCTGACGTCCTGTCCCCCTCATCTCGAGATTCGTAACAAGAGGTACGGGCGCGGGTGGGGAAGAAAATGTGTAAAAAAGCCGTCCGGCGGCAGCAGCGTCCACCCCCCCCCCCCCCTCTCAACAACTATGTAAAAAAAAAAAAACGTCCCGCGAAAGCACCACCCCCCCCCGCACAACAAATGTATAAAAAGCCGTCCGGCGGCAGCAGCGTCCCCCCCCCCTCCGGGCTCAACAACTGTGTCGGAGAACAAAACAGTGGTAGCCAGTGTTATGGAGAAAAAAAAACTGTCCCGCGCCAGAACCCCCCCCCTCATAAGCAACTCTACACTACAGTGTAAAAAAACTTCCCCCAGCCCCCACCCCCCCTCATCTACTGTACAGTGAAAAAAATAAAAAACAAAAAAAAGCAGTCCCGCGTCAGCACCTCCCCCAGGCCACACCCCCACGCTCATCAACTGTACAGTGAAAAAAAAAAGACCCGTCCCACGGCAGTACCCACCCCTACTGTCAAAAAAAAACAACCCCCGCGGCGGCGCAGCCCCCCCGCACCCAACAAGGGTACAGTGTGATAAAAAAAAACTCCCGCGCATCTCTAACACCCCCCGCTCTAGAACTTTACAGTGGGCCATGCGATTCGATGTGCTGGGGGTTATGCAATGTTCTGTGGGCCCTGCAATTCAATGTGCTGGGGGTTATGCAATGTTCTGTGGGCCCTGCGATTCAATGTGCTGGGGGTTATGCAATGTTCTGTGAGTGATGCGATTCAATGTGCTGGGGGTGATGCAATGTTCTGTAAATGATGCAATTCGATGTGCTGGGGGTGATGCAATGTTCTGTGGGCCCTGGGATTCGATGTGATGGGGTGATGCAATGTTCTGTGAGTGATGCGATTCGATGTGTTGGGGGTTATGCAATGTTCTGTGGGCCCTGCGATTCGATGTGCTGGGGTCAGGGCCGTTTGAAGGAATTTGGGGGCCCCAAGCAAAATGGACATGGAGGCCCCCCCCCTGCACTCACGCAAAGCCTACAGGAACCACAGCATAGCGATACAGTTTATCCTGGCAGGAGAGGACACACAAACACATCCTAGCAGGGCAGGGAGGGTTCATGCTGGGATTGGAAATCATGTGACCCCCCCAGAAGTGAAGAACTACAGGTCCCAGCATGAACCCCTCAGAGCTGACTACTGCTCCAGTCCTGCCCAGTGCCCACATAAGGGTGGTCACTGGGCAGGACTGGAGCAGGAGTCAGCTCTGAGGGGTTCATGCTGGGACCTGTAGTTCTTCACTTTTGGGGGGCCGGGGGGGGTCACATGATTTTAAGTCCCAGCATGAACCCTCCCTGCTCTGCTAGGATGTGTTTGTGTGTCCTGAGGGGTTCATGCTGGGACCTGTAGTTCTTAACTTTTGTGGGGGGGTCACATGATTTCAAGTCCCAGCATGTACCCTCCGTGCCCTGCTAGGATGTGTTTGTGTGTCCTATCCTGGCAGGAGAGGACACACAAACACATCCTAGCAGGGCAGGGAGGGTTCATGCTGGGACTGGAAATCATGTGACCCCCCCAAAAGTGAAGAACTACAGGTCCCAGCATGAACCCCTCAGAGCTTACTACTACTCCAGTCCTGCCCAGTGCAGTGCCCACCCCTTATGATGTGTTGGTCAGTGGTGTGCTGACAATGGTGAGTGAGCAATGCTTACTTGCCTGCTTAGTTTCTACAGCTGGCTGAAATCTGTCTCACTCTGTCACGTCTTTCTGTGTTCTTCAGACTTCAGCACAGCAGCATGCCGCTGCCTGAGTGCCTGGCTGAGTGGCTGGACAGTGTGCCTCGAGGACAGAGTGGGAGGAGGAGGAGGGTGGACTCGGAGGCGGAGCTAGCTAGAAGATCTTTCCTCCGCTGCCTGTGATAGGCACAACTCTGCCTCTCTCCTGCTCTGCTAGTGACGTCACTGGTTGCTACAAGCCAAGCGGGCGTCACGTAGCAACCAGCAGAGACCGTGCCAGCTAGCTAGGCTGATCGATCATGCATTTGATTTAGATTGACCCAGGGCGGAATTTGGAAATCCAGGACAGTGACAGGCAGCAGGCAGGCATCCTAGGCTGGGGCCCCAGGTCAGCTCGGGGCCCCAGGCAATTGCTTGTTTTGCCTGTCCTGTTCCGACGGCCCTGGCTGGGGTGATGCAATGTTCTGTGGGCCCTGCGATTCGATGTGCTGGGGTGATGCAATGTTCTGTGGGCCCTGCGATTCGATGTGTTGGGGGTTATGCAATGTTCTGTGAGTGATGCGATTCGATGTGCTGGGGGTTATGCAATGTTCTGTGGGCCCTGCGATTCGATGTGTTGGGGGTTATGCAATGTTCTGTGAGTGATGCGATTCGATGTGCTGGGGGTTATGCAATGTTCTGTGGGCCCTGCAATTCGATGTGCTGGGGTGATGCAATGTTCTGTGGGCCCTGCGATTCGATGTGCTGGGGTGATGCAATGTTCTGTGGGCCCTGTGATTCAATGTGCTGGGGGTGTTGCAATGTTCTGTGAGTGATGTGATTCGATGTGCTGGGGGTTATGCAATGTTCTGTGAGTGATGCGATTCAATGTGCTGGGGTGATGCAATGTTCTGTGGGCCCTGCGATTTGATGTGTTGGGGGTTATGCAATGTTCTGTGAGTGATGTGATTCGATGTGCTGGGGGTTATGCAATGTTCTGTGGGCCCTGCGATTCGATGTGCTGGGGTGATGCAATGTTCTGTGGGCCCTGCGATTCGATGTGCTGGGGGTTATGCAATGTTCTGTGAGTGATGCGATTCGATGTGTTGGGGGTTATGCAATGTTCTGTGAGTGATGCAATTCGATGTGTTGGGGGTGTTGCAATGTTCTGTGGGCCCTGCGATTCGATGTGCTGGGGTGATGCAATGTTCTGTGGGCCCTGCGATTCGATGTGGTGGGGGTGTTGCAATGTTCTGTGGGCCCTGCGATTCGATGTGCTGGGGGTGATGCAATGTTCTGTGGGCCCTGCGATTCGATGTGTTGGGGGTGTTGCAATGTTCTGTGAGTGATGCGATTCGATGTGCTGGGGTGATGCAATGTTCTGTGGGCCCTGCGATTCGATGTGTTGGGGGTTATGCAATGTTCTGTGAGTGATGCGATTCAATGTGCTGGGTGTTATGCAATGTTCTGTGGGCCCTGCGATTCGATGTGTTGGGGGTTATGCAATGTTCTGTGGGCCCTGTGATTCGATGTGTTGGGGGTTATGCAATGTTCTGTGAGTGATGCGATTCGATGTGCTGGGGGTGATGCAATGTTCTGTGGGCCCTGCGATTCGATGTGTTGGGGGTTATGCAATGTTCTGTGAGTGATGCGATTCGATGTGCTGGGGTGTTGCAATGTTCTGTGGGCCCTGCGATTCGATGTGCTGGGGTGATGCAATGTTCTGTGAGTGATGCGATTCGATGTGCTGGGGTGATGCAATGTTCTGTGGGCCCTGCGATTCGATGTGTTGGGGTGATGCAATGTTCTGTGAGTGATGCAATTCGATGTGTTGGGGTGATGCAATGTTCTGTGATTGATACACACACATACCCCTCATCCCTCAACTTCGGGCCTTCTCGTCCCTCATCTTCAAATACAGAAATCTGCTGATAAAGGTAAGAGCTTTAAAAATATCCTAATTGTAAACTAAATTATTTGTTTCTGTGCAGATATATATATTGTAGATATATCTCTTATTATGTAGATATATCTGCACAGAAACAAATGATTTCATTTACAATTAGGATATTTTTAAAGCTCTTACCTTTAGCAACAGATTTCTGTGTTTCTAGAATATTATTGCTTGTACATACTGGAGGGGAGGAGATGTTTACATAAATAGGGGGCGGCAACTTGCTATGAAACTGGAGAGAAAATATAACATGAAAGTGAAACCGATTACACTGCTTGTGATATCCAGGAAGACATATGCTGTCTGGCTTCAGATGCCCACACTTAAAATGGCCACGGCCTATTTCTAGTTTATATACTATCTAAATGCTGTAATAACCTAACAAAACGGACCTTAGTTTACAGACTAACTTTACTAGAATACATTAAAATTGTGTATTCTAGGGGTATTTTTTTTTTAAAAAAGTGTAATTTCGGCCGGAACACCACTTTAACCCCTTCAGCGCCCCCTACAGGTTAACCCCTTCACTGCCAGTGTCATTTTTACAGTAACCAGTGCATATTTATAGCACTGAACGCTGTAAAAATGACAATGGTCCCAAAATGGTGTCAAAAGTGTCCGATGTGTCCTCCATAATGTTGCAGTCATGATAAGAATCGCTGATCGCCGCCATTACTAGTAAAAAATATTAATAAAAATGCCATAAAACTATTCCCTATTTTGTAGATAGATAGATATAACTTTTGCGCAAACCAATCAATAAACGCTTATTGCATTTTTTTTTACCAAAAATATGTAGAAGGATACATATCGGCCTAAACTGAGGAAAAAAAATGTTTTTTTATATATTTCTGGGGGATATTTATTATAGCAAAAAGTTAAACATATTGCATTTTTTTCAAAATTGACGCTCTACGTTAGTTTATAGCGCAAAAAATAAAAACTACATTTACATTACATTAAACTTAATTGATTTTATTATATATATATATATATATATATATATATATATATAGATTTTATATATTTTTAAATATCTGCTTATATAGGAAATAGAGGGACTTTTTTTGGATTTTTTTTAATTAAGTAGATAAATAAATGAATTTAACTATAGTCAGCCACTTATAATCAGTGTTAGTAACCACAAGTAAAGCAATAGCATCTAGGCTTGTGCACAACAGAAAAATTGGGTTAGTTTCGGTTCGTTTCTTTTCGGTCCTGTTGATTCGTAATCATTCATAATTTTGCTAGACGGGATTTTTCGTGTTCGGACTAATTCGTATTTTCGCAAGCGACATTTTTCGTTGAATTTTTAGTTGATTTATAATTCGTACTTTCAGTAGAGTACATTGTTTTTCGTTGATTCTGGACACAACTCCTACTTTCGTAACTTTTTTTGGGTTCGTTGATTCGTAATTTTCTGTGTCTCTCTCACGACGACGCTGCCTATTATGCCTAATGTGCTTCGAATGGATTTGTACTTTTCTAAATACATAGCGGTTATTTGTAACGATTCGAAATCTCGTATTTTACTTTCGTTTTTTACATGCGGCTATAGCCTCCGCCCCTGTACACCATTTTGAGAGGGTTCAGCACGGTGAGGGAGAAGCAGAGAGCAGAGCAGAGTGTTATTGTGCTTCGAATGGATTCGAAATCTCGTATTTTACTTTCGTTTTTTACATGCGGCTATAGCCTCCGCCCCTGTACACCATTTTGAGAGGGAGTTCAGCACGGTGTGGGAGAAGCAGAGAGCAGAGCAGAGTGAGTGTTATTGTGCTTTGTATGGATTCGTACATTCGTAACTTTTTCATAACGAATTATGCCGAAGACATTCGGGCATTCGCTATTTGCGGTATAATTTATTTCGGATTCGGTCTTATTCGTAATTGCTTTGTTCGGAAATTCGAATGCTTCTGAATGTCCGAAAGTTGCTAAATTCGGACGAATTTCGATTCGTTACGAAACGAATTGCACAAGCCTAATAGCATCCACTATCTAACATTGGGAGTCTAGCTTGGGCAATTATCATAGAAAAGTGATTGCTTCAATTTCAGGCTGTCAGTGAAAAGAAGTACAATTAATTCTTACCTATGGGTTGAGTTATGACCTCTTGATCCAGCATCCAATAACTCTATGAGGTCGATGTCAAGATGAGCGGCCATACAGGTATAAATATTCCTCCCCTCCCAATCAGCAAACATCAGCACAGCTGATCCTGCTAAAGAGGAATGGGAGGAGAAATAGGGCTGATCCCTGAGGCCCCCTGAGCCGTGCGCACGACGCTCCACCCCTAGCGCGCACACGTGACCGCCGCGCGCCAGAATGAGGCCACGCCCACACCACCCGCCGACACACAGAGCTTCACCGGTGGACTGCGCATGTCCGCTGGGGGAGCAAGATGGAGGTCAGACGTATATAAAATCTATTTATTAAATTAATATACGTAATTCCTTTAAAATTACATAATTTTACTTCATATTCACAGGGTCCTTTTTCCAGCCCCAGTGGGTCTTCAGGGTCGTCCTCCTCGGTGTGTGTGTGTGTTGGGGGAGTTGGCTCAGTGTCTGGGCTCCTCCTTTTTGAGGCCTGACACCGACATTTTCCCAAAAGAACGCTACTACTGTTGGATTTCTGGGTTGAGAAATTGAGAGCTCATTCTGTCCTCACATGTTTTTAAGTATAATATATTGGAAGGTTTGCTATACCATCATAATGTATGTAAGTGAAGTTTTATGAACTCTACCTGATTCTATGCATATTCATAGACATTGTCAGAATATTGTATATTTATTATTTTTTCAACATTTTATTTTAGAAGACAATCTCTTCTTGCTAACATATACCCCAGAAGAATGAGATACACCTGTACTCTGAAACACATTGGGTGCAAGAATTATAGATTGTATTAAAATGTAATGATGGTAACCAAAATTGTACATATGTTAAGCAATTCATGTTTTTATATGTTTTCTACCTATCATGTTTAATTAATACTCTAAAACTTTAAACATATTTTCACATATTTTGTTCCTTTAAAGTCCATCACAAGGGGTATTTTTTATTTCTATTTTCTTCTTAACTACTGGATGTGGCACTAAAAAATGATTAGTATTGCCGGCTTACAAATTGTATTCAATATTTGGTAGTATATACCGTTCCCCGCTTTAGTCGGCATCTGAAGCATATAAATAGTTTGAAATAGACTAACAATAAGAATAACTCTTTTTAACATAACTGAATAACCAATTAAATATTTTTTTTTTCTTAAACTGAGAGACAATGACAGGATTTACAGGAAGCGACTGGGAATCCCTCATGGAGGGGTACCTAAAGAAATTTGGCAACAAAGAACAAATTGACTCAGAGATATCGTCACTTTTTTACAGACTATCAAGGAAAAAATCTATGCTATTTTAGCACACTAGGTACTTTGAGGACTATACAAGGGAGGATATTAATCCTTTGGGACTCAGGGTCCAGATATTCCCCACCTTGGAGGGCCTGGATTTTGAGTTCAAAACCAAATGGGAGGAAGTGCTACGGGCCTGTTCACAAGGTCTGATGAAAATTCTAATAGATGGAAGTTACAACAACTAAAAATCCACAAACCTATAACAAATAAGGAGGAAAAACTAAAGGCGCACTTAGAGGCATTCAATAGGGACATACTGATCAAAAAGGGACAAAAGTTCACCAGAGATAAAAATGCATTTAACCACTTAAGCCCCAGAATATTTTGTAGCTAAAGGACCAGGCCACTTTTTGCGATTTGACACTGTGTTGCTTTAACTGACAATTGCGCGGTCGTGCAACGTGGCTCCCAAACAAAATTGGTGTCCTTTTTTCCAACAAATAAAGCTTTATTTTGGTGGTAATTGATCACCTCTGCAGTTTTTATTTTTTGCGCTATAAACAAAAATAGAGCGACAATTTTGAAAAAAATTCAATATTTTTTACTTTTTGCTATAATAAATATCCCCAAAAAATATATAAAAAAACATATTTTTTCCTCAGTTTAGGCCAATACGTATTCTTCTACATATTTTTGGTAAAAAAAATCACAATAAGCGTTTATTGGTTGGTTTGCGCAAAAGTTATAGCGTCTACAAAATAGGGGATAGTTTTATGGCATTTTTATTAATATATATTTTTTTACTAGTAATGGTGGCGATCAGCGATTTTTTTTATCATGACTGTAACATTATGGCGGACACATCGGACAATTTTGACACCATTTTGGGACCATTGTAATTTTTACAGCGATCAGTGCTATAAATATGCACTGATTACTGTAAAAATGACACTGGCAGTGAAGGGGTTAACCTGTAGGGGGCGCTGAAGGGGTTAAGTGTGACCTAATGAGTGATTCTTACTGTGTGGGGGCGTGGCCTGGCGTGACACGTCACTGATCGTCGTTCCCGATGACAGGGAAGAGACGATCACTGACAATGCCACTAGGAAGAACGGGGAAAGGTTTGTATACACTTACCTCTCCCCGTTCTTCAGCTCTGTGACACAATCGCAGGACACCGGCGGCGATCGGGTCCGCTTATCCCACAGGCACGGTCACGGGGCTCAGGACCGGGTCACGAGAGCGCCGGTGCCATTCTGTCAACGTACATCGTTGTGCGGTGGTCCTTAAGTGGTTAAAGATGGCAGAGCTTATAAATGGACACAAAACAAGTATACACACAACAAGGACAACTTTAATCAAGGACAACATTCCACTACTTCACAACAGGTACTATCAACCACCTTTTCCTTCTCAATTTCCTTACAAACCTAAAAACACACAGAGGACCAAGCACCAATACTATGGTGACCCTTCTGAGGGTCAGCTAGCAAAGAAACTAACACTAGATACACCCTTACACGTTTCACCTTTGACCAATTGCACTACACAAGGCCATACACCAACATCACAAAAAATGTATCTCGCTGTAAAAAATATCACAATGAGAGAACCTGTCTCTCAATCCAAAACAGCAACTATTGATTCTTTTGACACTATCTCCAGTGATCCTTCTAGACATACACACAAGTGGCAAATTGGCTCCTTTAGACAGTACTGACACGCACAGTGATAATAATTTGAATATAATGAATTTATCCTCATATAATTTATCTGAGGATGAAACAGCTGTTATTAAGAACGGGTTAAACTTTTGTCCCAACCAAGATCTGGATAGATTTGAAATATACAAGGACCTCCAACTATTTGTCTGTAAATTGATTCTAAAAAAACTCTACCATAAGCAAGAAACAGTCACAGATCGAACCCCACAGGAGAGTCAGGCGCTCGATCAGCTTACCGTATCTCCCTTCTAGAGGAGAACGATCCGACCGATCTTATCGACCAAATCGATCTCCCAAAAATTCTGGAAATGGTAGAAAAATTAGGCGAAACCCCCAAAAATAAGTAGGTCCACACTAAAGAAAAAGTCGGATTTCTGCCCAGCGCCCAGCACTACTTTAAACGCAGCTGCATTCCTTAACTTAGTAAACAGGGAGTTAGAGAAACTTAAGATTTGTACTAAAAATCCCACAAATGTAAGTGAGAAAGAAATGTCTGCACTAAATCAATTGTCTAACAACCAAATCACCATTAAAGCCTCAGACAAGGGTGGTAATATCGTTTTGTTAGACAATGAAAAATACATTGATATATGTAACCAGATACTAAAAAATCCAAACTGGTATCGTCGGATGCCAGCTAGTATTGTTGAAAAATTTAATAGGGAATTTTATAGGTTGATTGACACCGCCTTCTCCAATAATACAATAACTAAATAACTTCAGAGTTTTATTAGAAATAATTTTCCCCGAGTGCCCACGTTTTACATACTCCCAAAAATCCACAAGGATAAGAAAAACCCTCCCAGTAGACCCATTATTTCTGGGGTAGGTGCGATTAGTGAGAACCCCAGTAGACTAATTGATGACTGTCTAAAACCCTTGGTTATGGCTTTGCCCTCCTATGTAAAGGATACGTCGCATTTTCTGCAAATCATAGACAATTTACATGTTCCCGAACACAATCAGGTGCTTGGTAGCTGGTGGTGATCCAAGACTGATTCATTTTTATGAAGGTCAGTCGATCGACCGAGTCGGTGGACAGGCGCACCCTGTGTTACAAAGCCTCCAGCAGCACTGAATGTGCGTTCCGAAAGAACGCTGGATGCAGGACAGGCCAGTAGCTCAATTGCATACTGTGCAAGCTCTGGCCAGTGATCCATCCTCAAGACCCAGTAACCCAGAGGATTTTCGGTGGGAAAGGTGTCCAAGTCTGATCTTGCCCCTAGGTATTCCTGCACCATGTAAACCAGATGCTGGCGAGGGTTGCTGGAACCGATCATACCTTGGGGCTGCGTACTAAAAAATTGTCTGAACGCATCGGCCAGATGGCCACCTTCTCCACCGCTCCTTCTTTGACTGACCAAAGCCTCAGTGACACGTTGTCCAGGACCAGGAATTTGTAACCTCCCAGTCTCTGGGAACGCGTTGCACAGACCTTTCTGCAAGGCCTCACGAAGATGCTTCATCCTCTGCTCCCTCTGCGATGGCAAGATAAGGTCCGCAACTTTACCCTTGTAACGTGGATCAAGGACGGTTGCCAGCCAGTAATGATCCCTCTCCTTAATTGCACAAATACGAGGATCCTTCCGCAGGCTTTGCAGGATCAGGGAGGCCATGCAGCGTAGGTTTGCTGAGGCATTTGGTCCGGAGTCCTCTGGGTCACTCAGGACGACATGATCCACAGCCACCTCCTCCCAGCCATGTACAAGTCCATGGGTGTCTTGGGACTGTAATTGATTCCTTGAAGACTGCTGCTGATGCTGAGTGCTAAGCTCCACCTCCATGCTGACACAATCCTCCTCCTCTTCCTGTGTAATAGGCGGGCCAGCAGGAACTCTGTCTGGATAAAGGGGGGCTTGAGAGGTAAGGAAGTCCTCCTCTTCCTCCCTCTGTTCTGCCTGTAACTGATGCATGCACTGTCACGGCTCACCATCCTCGGTGCCTCCTCAAATAGTGCCAGGACAGTGCATGCATCCCTGATCATGGCCCACTGGCGTGGGGAAAAAAATCCAAGCTCCCTTGACCATGTCTTGGTGCCATATTGCAACAGATACAAATTGATGGCCCTCTGTTGCGTGTGCAGCCGCTGCATCATGGCCAACGTAGAGTTCCACCTGGTGGGCATATCACAGATTAGGCGGTTCTTGGGCAGGTTGGATTCCTTTTGCAGGTCAGCCAGCCGAGCACTGGCATTATATGACCGGCGGAAATGCCCACAGAGTTTCCTGGCCTGCTTCATGACCTCCTGTAAGCCCGGGTACCTGCCCAAGAACCGCTGCACCACCAAGTTAAGGACGTGAACCAAACAGGGCACATGGGTCAGTTGTCCCTGTCGTAGGGCGGAGAGGAGGTTGGTGCCATTGTCGCAAACCACCTTTCCTGGCTTAAGCTGGCATGGCGTCAACCACCTCTGAGCCTGCCCCTGCAGAGCTGACAGAATCTCTGCCCCAGTGTGGCTCCTGTCCCCCAAGCACACCAGCTCAAGCACCGCATGGCATCTTTTTGCCTGCGTACTTGCGTAGCCCGTTGAACACCTACGGAGCACCGCTGGTTCCGAAGACAAAGCACAGGTAGAGGTCATGGAGGAAGAAGAAGAGGAGAAGGTGGAGGAGAGAGGTGTGTCAGAATCACCAGTAGTAACATTTTGGAGGCGTGGTGGCGGAACAACCTCCAACACTACTGCACCTTGTCCTGCATCCTTCCCAGCTGCCAGCAGAGTCACCCAATGCGCAGTGAAAGATAAGTAATGTTCCTGTCCGTGCCTGCTGGACCATGAGTCAGCGGTAATATGCACCTTACCGCTGACCGCCCTGTCCAGTGAGGCCAACACATTGCCTTCCGTGAGAAAAAGTGGCATTTGGGAACCTGCCACTGAGGAACCGCACATTCCACAAACTCACGGAAGGGGGCAGAGTCTACCAACTGAAAAGGCAGCAGTTGAAGTGCTAGCAATTTAGTCAAGCTAGCATTCAACCGCTGGGCATGTGGATGGCTGGGAGCGAACTTCTTTCGGCGGTGCAGCAGCTGAGGCAGGGAAATTTTCCTGGTTCAATCTGACATCCATGTACCAATAGCATATTGCCCGCAAGTACTTGGCTGTGACACACCCAATTCTACACCTTCATTCCTCTCAGTGCAGGTTTCAGAGAGGACTGAAGGTATAGTGGGGTTGGAGATCCCAGCTGATGAGGAGCAAGGAGAGGTCCGCTTTGTTCTTTGGTGTGGGTCTATTAGGTACACTTGCCAACGAACTGCATGGCAGGTCGACATATGTCTGGTCAAGCACATGGTGCCCTAGGGCTGATGTTTTGGCTAAGCGAGATACGCTTCAGACATATGTTGCAAATGGCAACGGTGCGATCTGCTGCACATGTCTGAAAAAAAGGCCCACACTAAAGAACTTTTGCAATAACGCGACGAGACAGCAGCGCCCTGCACATGCGGAGCTCTGCGGTGTGATGCAGTCGGTGTGCTGCCCTTAAGCTGGCCCCTGGAGGGCATCCTGCCTCGTTGGAGATGTGCCTCCTCCTCCTCCTCCTCTCTTCTATCAGGCACCCACGTGGAGTCAGTGACCTCATCATCCCCTCCCTCCTCATCACTGGAGCAAATCTGGCAGTATGCTGCAGCTGGGGGAACATGACCGCCAGATAGATGTCCTTGTTGGGCACCCCCTCTCTCTGGGCTCACGTTACTACCCCCTCTCTCTGGGCTCACGTTACTACCTTCCTCTAGCTGGGTTCCATCATCGGAGCCTTCAAAACGCTGGGCATCCTCCTGGAGCATGTACCCAACACTGTGGTCAAACAGTTCGGGGGACTCCTCAGGAGGACATTGTGGGGCTAGGGAAGGAGTGACTGATGCCATTGAGCCGAGGGAAGAGGCCGCTTTGGAAGCTGCTTTGCCAGACAAAGTACCCTAAGCCTGGGTGAGAGAGGATGAGGAGGATGAGGACGGCTTGGTCATCCACTCTACCAAGTCTTGGGCATGTTGCGGCTCAACATGGCCAGCTGACGAGAAGGACAAGCGTGTCCCACGGCCAAGTGCTGATGAGGATGCACCGTGTCCATGACCAGCACTGTTGCCTCAAGACACAGAGCCTGCTTGCTCTCTTGTATTACCTCATGACTGTCTGCCTCTCCTTGTTTGCCTTCCAGACATACTAATGGCCTGCAGTGAGATGTAGCTGCACAAAGGTGGGATGTATATATATATATATATATATATATATATCTGTACTGATAATGCAGCTATCAGAATCAACTGCCTGCTGTGGTATTAGTATGAGAAAAGCAGCAATTGTCTTAGTTTTAGTTAGTTTTAGGTGAACACTGTGCAGAGGACACAGTACACTAACTGAAAATACTTGCAGCTCTCTGCCTGTGGTTTTATTATGAGAACACCACAAATTGTATTCAGGTTCCTTTAAGTGAATTCTGTGCAAAGGAAAGAAGTACACTACATTAAATTAATGCAGCTCCCTGCCTGTGGTTTTATTATGAGAACACCACTAACTGTATTCAGGTAAGCTTTAGGTGAACGCTATGCAAAGCACACAGTACACTAAGCGAATCACTGACTGCAGCTAGCACAATCACCTGCCTGCCTGTCACAGTATAATAACAGGAACGGATCTAGCTAAAATGAATACAGTGTATAAATATATATACAACACCTAGGATGCATATATATCCTCTACACACTGTAACTGCAGCTAAATGACTCGCCTGCCTGCTCTATCTAACTCAATATAAATGACACTGTCTCTCTCTTTCTGTAAGCGCTCTCTTTAACCAACGCCAACACACTACACAAGGCCGCCAAGCCGGCGGCCTTATATAGTGTGGGGCGTGTATCTACTCCTCTGAGCCATGATTGGCCAAAGCCACCCTGGCTTTGGCCAATTACGGCTCTCTGTTCTTACCACGCTGTGATTGGCCAAAGCATGCGGGTCATAGTACATGCTTGGCCAATCATCAGCCAGCAATGCACTGCGATGCCGCAGTGAATTATGGGCCGTGACACGCCACTCGAATTTGGCGCGAACAGCCCATAATGTTTGCAATTCGGCGAACAGTCGAACAGACGATGTTCGAGTTGAACATGGGTTCGACTCGAACAAGAAGCTCATCCCTATTATAGAGACCCAGGAGTACTTATAAATTTTGGGTATTGTATGTTCAAACCATCTTTGGTTAGCTGTTACTGGTGAGGTGGGACCCTCTGGTGGTAAGAAAAACGTATTGCAGTGCTTTTATTAGTAATAAACCTTTGTAAGTAACTGCTGAGTCATGAATGCCATCTAGTGGATTTGTTAGGAATTAACTTCTTTAAAACAAAACTTCTTTAAGGTTAATAAAAGAACAAAATGGTATATTCTTCATATGATTAACAAGTCATTCTTTAACTCGTGGGATGGGAACAGGTGTGAACAGTTATTAACAGTTAGTTTGTAGGTATAAAGGTGGATAAGAATACTCCTATCTGGGCTCCCTCATTCCAGGACTCTTATGCCGCGTACACACGGTCAGAATTTCCGACAAGAAAAGTTCGATGTGAGCTTTTCGTCGGAAATTCCAACCGTGTGTAGGCTCCATCTGACTTTTTCTGTCGGAATTTCCGAGAAGAAAAATTTGAGAGCTGGTTCTCAAATTTTTCGACCAAAAAAATTCCAATCGTCTGTAGCAATTCCGACGCGCAAAATTCCTACGCATGCTCGGAAACAATTTGACGCATGCTCGGAAGCATTGAACTTAAATTTCTCGGCTTGTCGTAGTGTTGTACGTCACCGCGTTCTTGATGGTCGAAGGTTCAGAACTTTTGTGTGACCGTGTGTATGCAAGCCAAGTTTGAGCGGAATTCCATCGGAAAAACCATACAAGGTTTTTCCATCGGAAATTCTGATCGTGTGTACGCAGCATTAGAGGCAGGGGAGTTGTAATTGCTCCTGCTTGCATTCCTGCGGTGCTTCCCATATTGGTAAGGGGATTTTGCAGGAGAAGGTCCTGGCATGAAAGGCATGTTGTTGATGGATGGGGGCAATCGAAATTCAGCGTACCAATCAGGCAGGCCAACTGGTGCTATCTGCAAATTCTCACAGAATTTTTGGAGGACACCTGGGACTCTAAGCATGTGTTGCTTGCCATTATAGGTAGCTTGCAGAGCAAAAGGGAATTTTCATCTGATTCCTTTTCCTTTTAAAATTTCAAGTAAAGGTCTCAGGTCTCTCCTGTTTTTCAGTGTGATAGGAGACAGATCTTGGAATAGATGGACATCCATGCCATTAAATGTGACTTGCTCATTTGTTTTGGCTTTCTGTAGGATTTCCTCTTTCAGACAAAAATTAGGGAAACCGCAGATAATGTCTCTCGGGGGGGTTGTTGTCTGGTGCTCTGGGTCTGAGGGCTCTGTGCGCCCTGCATATTCAATTGGTGAGTCCTCAGGTCTCTCCATGAGGTTGTTAAAGATGGAGGAGAGGGCTGGTCTAATCTGCTCTGGGGTAACAGATTCTGGGACACCTCTCACTCTGATGTTACAGTATGTCTTCTTCCTCTGTTGTCCAGATCCTCAATCTGTCTATTTATATCTATCATGTGTTGGGAGTGTGTGGCAGTGATATCATCCAGTCTATGAAGCACCCTGTCTCTCCTCTTCCCTGCTCTCTCGTTTACCATGGCGGTAACAGCTCTGTCTTTATGTCGGTTATGGCAGCAGAGAAGGAATTTTTTATATATGTATGCAGCAATCTCTGTCATGATAGCATATGTCGGGGGGGATCATTTGCAGAGTTACCTCTGGAGGAATACTCGAAAGCAGGTAGAGAGATTTTGTCATCCTCCATTTCCTCTCCCCTCTCCATCCTGTGTGTTGGCGCCATCTTGGAGCTTCTACCCCCGCCGCTGTAACGAAATTTGCTGAGGTTCGCCGGCGACAGCTTGCTCTTAGGGGTTCCCATGGAGCGCAGGGATCGGTTGTGTGTTCCCTTCTTTATGAGTGTGGACATAATCCCCTCGGCACCGGTCTTTTTCTTCTCCTAGCTCTCTTGGAATGCCGGAGCTCCTTCACTCAGCGTCCATTCACGCTGTGCGCCAAGCCGCGCCCCCTATTTCCTATATAAGCAGATATTTAAAAAAATATATAAAATCTAAAAATACACACATATATATATATATATATATATATATATATATATATATATATATATATAGTAAAATCAATTAAGTGTAATTAAATTTATTTATTTAATGCCTACACAATATAATGTCTTTTTCAATTTAGTTAATAATTTAAATGTATTATTCTTTCTAGCTGTGGTTTGCGTATTTCCCTTACCTTCCACACATATATGCGACATTACGCATCATCTGCAAGTATTTAGCAATTTATGTATAATACAAAAACAATGATTAAATATATATATATATATATATATATATATATATATATTGTGACAGCAGGAAGGTAAAGTCACCTGGTTGCATCCAGGGGGGTAGATATATTTCGCCCAGATTCAGGCTTTACGCCGACTTATACAACTAGGTGGAGAGTTGTATAAGGCTAGTGGGCTCATGGATGACTCATACCTCTAGGGAGAGTGTGGGGCGTCGTGCAGACAGGGAGTTGATGAGACCAGCTGAAGCTTGTCAGCTCATTTAGGCCTCTATAAGAACTCCCAGCTTCATTAGATGTTAGCTCATGCCTGGAACCAGACCTGTGTGGACTGTCTAGGGAGAGTGAACCCCTGTGCGGTGAGACAAAGCCTGTGTGGCTATTTGCTTGGACATTTAAAACCAGGGACTTAGGGACTAGGACAGCACTAGGCTGATCCCAGTTGTTAGTTAGGAAACCTGTATGTTTAGTCAGAGGTCAACTTGACCAGGATTTATTTTGTTTATGTTTCTTTTGCTTTGCTGTGTTTTGTCACTGTAAATAGAAAATAAACCGCACCTTTTTGATTTTGAAAACCACAACCTCCGTTTGCTGGGCCTGTTTTGTGTGGGGAGCCCATCCCGGGGGTCACACACACCCGCTGCCGAGCTAACCCCCTTACAGTTGGTGGAGAACCAGTGGCAGTTTCTTTTTAAGCCAGCATGGAGGAGATACTGAAGCAGCTGGCTCTAGCAAATGCCAATCAACAGCAGACAAATGCAGGTTTGCAAAAGAGCCTTGCAGCTCATCAACAGAGCCTTGCAGCTCAACAACAGAACTTCGCAGCCCAGCAGCAAGCTCATCAACAGAGCCTTGCAGCCCAGCAGCAGACAAACGCAACTTTGCAACAGAGTCTGGAGGCTCAGCAACGAGCCCAGCAGCAATCTGAGGCCCGCTTCATAGACCTGTTGCAGAAGCAAGAGCAGAGACTACAACAACAGATGGAAGCAGTAATGCAGCAACGTCCGCAGACCAGTGAGGAAAGCCGTCCCACTAATACCGCGTCCTTTGGGGTGAGTCGTTTATTGACAAAAATGACTGGAGAGGATGATCCAGAGGTATTTTTGACCACATTTGAAAGGACCGCTGAAAGAGAAAAGTGGCCTGAGGAGCAGTGGGCTGGACTGGTGGCTCCTCTGTTAACTGGTGAATCGCAGAAAGCTTACTATGACCTAGAGCCTAACCAAGCAAAAGACTATGTGATGCTAAAAGCTGAAATATTGGCAAGGCTGGGTGTCACCCAGGCTGTCCGGGCTCAGCGTGTGCATAACTGGACTTTCCAGCTTGGAAAACCCCCCAGGTCTCAAATGTATGATCTCATTCACCTGAGCAGAAAGTGGCTACAGCCAGAGACTTTGTCCGCACCAAAGATTGTGGAACGTGTTGTAATGGATCGGTTTTTGAGAGCTCTTCCTACTGCCATCCAAAAGTGGGTAAGCCATGGAGACCCAGAGACGGCCGATGGTCTTGTGGATCGTGTGGAGAAATACTTGGCTACAGAGAACCTGACGGCCTCTTCCAGAGACACTCGGACTTTCCACCCTAAGACCAGACCATCCCCAGGGGCGGATAAGAGGATTCCAAGGGGTGAGGGTGGAGAGAGTGAGAGGGTGGGAGCTCTACCCCAAGTTTGGCGAGAACAGCCTGGGAAATCAGCGGCTCAAGAGGCGGCAAGAAGGATCGTTTGCTACCGCTGCCGGCAAGCGGGACATATTGCAGCCAATTGCCCGGTTGTGGAGGAACCCATGCAGTGTGACTTTCTGACGGGCAGACGTCAGTCGCTGTGTGCGACAGTCGCATGCACTGCCATTCGAGGAACTGAGAAACATTTATGCAAAATGTGTGTTAATGGTAGAAATGTTGTGGTATTGCTGGATTCAGGTAGCCTTGTGACCCTGATAAAGGCTGAGTTAGTTAAAACAGAGGTCTCTGGGAATAGCAAGGTAGCTGTTATTTGTGTGCATGGGGACACCCGAGAGTATCCAGTGACTACAGTGTGTTTCGAGACCCCCAAAGGTACCCTCTCTCATCCAGTGGGCTTAGTATCTCAGTTACCGCATGACGCCATTGTGGGAAGGGATTTTCCGAAGTTCTGGGAACTGTGGGATGATCCTGAGCCCCTCACTGGTGCCCCTATGTACCAGGAATGTGATAGCCAGAACTCCCCTGAGAGTGGTGAGGACTCTCCGGAATTTCCCTTATCAGTATTGGCAGGGGAGACTCAAGAAACTGGAGAGGAGCCCACCTCCTCAGACGAAAACCTACCGTCTGTGGAGTTTTCTGATCTTGAGGTTCACAGGGAAAACTTTGCCACAGAACAGTTGAAAGACCCCGCCCTAATAAAGGCACGGGAAAACGTAGTGAAAATAGATGGCGAGTTAGTGAACCCAGATAATACCTGCACTTACCCATACTTCAGCGTAGAGAAGGACCTACTGTATCGGGTGGCAAAAAGGGCAGAAGAAACCGTTGAGCAGCTTGTGGTGCCCAAACCTTACAGGAAGTTGGTGTTGGAGTTGGCCCATGGGCACATTCTTGGAGGTCATCTGGGGACAGAGAAAACCCGAGAGAGGGTATTACAGAGATTCTATTGGCCGGGGGTGATGAAGGACGTAGAAAATTATTGTTCCTCCTGCCCTGTGTGTCAGAGGTCGGCCCCGATGCCACATTTCCGTAGCCCGCTGGTCCCTCTACCCATCATTGAGGTCCCGTTTGAGAGGATCGCCATGGATTTGGTAGGTCCTATAATCAAGTCCGCTAGGGGGCACCAGTACATATTAGTTATAATGGACTATGCCACCCGTTATCCAGAAGCGATCCCTCTCCGAAATACCTCGGCCAAAACCATAGCCAAAGAGCTATCTCTTGTGTTTAGCCGGGTGGGTATTTGTAAAGAACTGCTTACGGACCATGGTACACCCTTTATGTCCCGGGTTATGAAGGAGCTGTGTAAATTATTCAAAGTGACGCAATTACGTACATCTGTGTATCACCCCCAAACCGATGGGCTGGTTGAAAGATTCAACAAAACCCTAAAACAAATGTTGAAGAAAGTGGTGGATAGAGATGGAAAGGATTGGGACTGTCTACTTCCTTATCTGATGTTTGCTATTAGGGAGGTGCCCCAATCCTCTACGGGATTCTCCCCCTTTGAGTTACTGTATGGGAGACACCCAAGAGGGCTGTTGGATATTGCCAAGGAAACTTGGGAAAGTGAGAGTTCTCCCCACAGGAGTGTGATTGAGCATGTCGCCCTGATGCAAGACCGAATTGCACAGGTAATGCCCATCGTGAAGGAACATTTGGCCCAAGCGCAGTTAGCACAGCAGAGAGTGTACAACCGTGGAGCCAAGACCCGTACCTTTTCCCCGGGGGATAGGATACTGGTACTTGTCCCTACGGTTGAAAGTAAATTCCTTGCCAAATGGCAAGGCCCCTACGAGATAATGGAAAAAGTGAGCGAAGTGAATTACAAGGTCAGACAACCAGGAAGGCGAAAGCCCGAACAGATCTATCACGTTAATCTGTTGAAAGCCTGGAGGGATAGAGAGTCCCTAGTCGCAGACACTTGGTCACCAGCTCAAACTGGTTGCGTGATTCCTGAGGTTGGAATAGCAGCCACCTTGTCACAACCCCAACAACAGGAGGTTAAGGAGTTTGTGCTTCGCAACAAGGAGGTATTCTCTGAGCTGCCGGGACAAACATCTGGGGTAGAGCATGACATCATTACCCCGCCCGGTGAAAGGGTGAAGTTAAAACCCTATCGGATCCCAGAGGCCCGACGGGAGGCAATACGGGAGGAAGTACAGAAAATGCTGAACTTAGGGGTGATAGAGGAGTCCCAAAGTGATTGGTCTAGTCCCATCGTGTTGGTGCCTAAACCGGATGGGAGCTGGCGATTTTGTAACGATTTTCGTCAGTTGAACAAAGTTACAAAATTTGACACCTACCCCATGCCACGTATAGATGAGTTGATCGACCGGCTGGGAACAGCCCGATACATGACGACTCTTGACCTCACAAAAGGGTATTGGCAAATCCCCCTGGCCAAGTCGGCCAAAGAGAAAACCGCATTTGTAACCCCAGACGGGGCGTTCCAATATAAAAGAATGCCGTTCGGGTTACAGAATGCGCCGGCCACATTCCAGCGGAAAATGGACCAGATGCTGAGGCCCCATCGGAAGTATGCTGCGGCTTACCTGGATGACATAATTGTCCATAGCACAGATTGGGCCTCACATCTGCCAAAAGTGCAAGCAGTCCTGGACTCTGTTCGGGAAGCGGGGTTTACGGCTAACCCCAAGAAGTGTACCATTGGGCAGGAGGAGGCCAAATATCTTGGGTACACCATTGGGAGGGGAGTAATAAAACCCCAACTCAACAAAGTCGAGGCCATCCAGAGTTGGCCACGTCCCAACAGCAAGAAGCAGGTACGAGCCTTTCTGGGAATCGCTGGGTATTATCGGCGATTCATTCCCCACTTTGCTTCTAAGGCTGTGCCCCTAACCAACCTGACGAAGGGGAAAGGGTCGGTCATGATTAAATGGACCCCCGAGGCTGAGGCAGCATTCCAATTCTTCAAACAAGCCTTATGTAGCCAGCCAGTGTTGTACTCACCCGACTTCTCTAAAGACTTTGTCGTACAAAGTGATGCGTCAGATGTGGGGTTAGGAGCAGTATTGTCCCAGGTCTGGAACGGGGAAGAGCACCCAGTCATTTACCTCAGCAGGAAGTTGAAGTCCCATGAGGTAAATTACGCCACCGTTGAAAAGGAGTGTTTAGCGGTAAAGTGGGCTCTAGATTCCCTTCGGTACTACCTGCTAGGTAGGCACTTTGACATGGTTACGGATCACGCTCCGTTAAAGTGGATGGCTCAAAACAAGGAAACAAATAGAAGAGTGAATAGGTGGTTCCTGGCCCTCCAGGAATTCAACTTCACAGTAAAGCATCGCCCTGGCGTTCAAATGGGGAATGTGGATGCTTTGTCTCGAGTACATGAATGCCTGATTGCTGGTGTTCCAACCCCGAGGTTAAAACAAGAGGGGGGGGTATGTGACAGCAGGAAGGTAAAGTCACCTGGTTGCATCCAGGGGGGTAGATATATTTCGCCCAGATTCAGGCTTTACGCCGACTTATACAACTAGGTGGAGAGTTGTATAAGGCTAGTGGGCTCATGGATGACTCATACCTCTAGGGAGAGTGTGGGGCGTCATGCAGACAGGGAGTTGATGAGACCAGCTGAAGCTTGTCAGCTCATTTAGGCCTCTATAAGAACTCCCAGCTTCATTAGATGTTAGCTCATGCCTGGAACCAGACCTGTGTGGACTGTCTAGGGAGAGTGAACCCCTGTGCGGTGAGACAAAGCCTGTGTGGCTATTTGCTTGGACATTTAAAATCAGGGACTTAGGGACTAGGACAGCACTAGGCTGATCCCAGTTGTTAGTTAGGAAACCTGTATGTTTAGTCAGAGGTCAACTTGACCAGGATTTATTTTGTTTATGTTTCTTTTGCTTTGCTGTGTTTTGTCACTGTAAATAGAAAATAAACCGCACCTTTTTGATTTTGAAAACCACAACCTCCATTTGCTGGGCCTGTTTTGTGTGGGGAGCCCATCCCGGGGGTCACACACACACGCTGCCGAGCTAACCCCCTCACAATATATATATATATATATATAATCTTATTAAATCTATTTATTAATTTAATACACGTAATTCCTTTAACCACTTAACGACCGCTCACTGTATATATACGTCGGCAGAATGGCACCGACAGGCACAATCACGTAGAGTGTACGTGATTGCCTTTGTACAGTTGGGGGGTCCAATCGGACCCCCCTTCTATACAGTGAGCGGTGGCTAAGTGTCCGGGAGCGTTCCGGGATGAGGGGGCAGCCATTCGTTTCTGGCCACCCCCTCGCGATCGCTCCCGGCGAATGGAAATGCCCCCTCTGTCTGTGTCAGACAGAGGGAGCAGGAGGAAGTGATGTCATCTCTGGTGCGGCGCTCACATATACCGAGCGCCGTACAAGAGAAGATATCAGGTCAGTGCACACAACACTACACTGACACCAGGACACATAGGGACATAAATCGCCCCCCCAGGCCCCCCCAGACACCCCAGATCACCCCCCAGATCACCCCCCCCAGCCCCCAGTCACAGTGTCACTGATTGCAGTGACCATTTATTTAGTGATCACTGCAATCAGTGACATTTGTGACTGTAAAAGTGTCACCAAAGTTTAGTCTTAGGTCCAGTGTAGCCCCCTAACCCCCCCCTAATAAAGGTTTAACCCCCTGATCACCCCCCAGATAACCCTTTCACCCCCTATCACCACTGTCGCTTAGCGATCATTTTTCTGATCGCTGTCTTAGCGTCAGTGATGCCGATCGGCAGCCAGTAATTTTTTTTAGGTTCGCCGCAGGTTTTTATAGCGTCAGGTACCCCAATATATTATCTAATAAAGGTTTAACCCCCTTGATCGCCCCCCAGGTAACCCTTTCACCCCCTATCACCACTATCACTAAGCGATCGTTTTTCTAAACGCTGTCTTAGTGTCTGTGATGCAGATCGGTAGCCGGTAATTTTTTTTAGGTTCGCCGCAGGTTTTTATAGCGTCAGGTACCCCAATATATTATCTAATAAAGGTTTAACCCCCTTGATCGCCCCCCAGGTAACCCTTTCACCCCCTATCACCACTGTCGCTAAGCAATTGTTTTTCTAAACGCTGTCTTAGTGTCGGTGATGCAGATCGTAGCCAGTAATTTTTTTAGGTTCGCCGCATGTTTTTATAGCGTCAGGTACCCCAATATATTATCTAATAAAGGTTTAACCCCCTTGATCGCCCCCCAGGTAACCCTTTCACCCCCTATCACCACTGTCACTAAGCGATCGTTTTTCTAAACGCTGTCTTAGTGTCTGTGATGCAGATCGGTAGCCGGTAATTTTTTTTAGGTTCGCCGCAGGTTTTTATAGCGTCAGGTACCCCCATATATTATCTAATAAAGGTTTTAACCCCCTGATTGCCCCTAGTTAACCCTTTCACCAGTGATCACCATATAAGTGTTACGGGTGCCGCTGGTTAGTTAGTTTGCTTTTTATAGTGTCAGGGCACCCGCCGTGTATATAACCCAATAAAGGTTTAACCCCCTGATCGCCCGGCGGGTGATATCAATTAGGTTTTAGCATCAGAGAGGGTCTGAGTCACACCCCAGCCAGCGTCAGGTTAGTGCCAGTAACGCTAACACCCACGCGTGAAGCATACACCCCCCTTAGTGGTATAGTATCTGAACAGATCAATATCAGATCTATACTAGCGTCCCCAGCAGTTTAGGGTTCCCAAAAACGCAGTGTTAGCGGGATCAGCCCAGATACCTGCTGGCACCTGCGTTTTGCCCCTCCGTCCAGCCCAGGCCACCCAAGTGCAGTATCGATCGATCACTGTCACTTACAAAACAAAAACACACATAACTGCAGCGTTCGCAGAGACAGGCCTGATCCCTGCGACTCCAGTGCTGTAGGTGGTGATTTCACCACCACAGTTAAAAAAAAAAAGCAAATATGCTGAAGCATTGGGGCAGCAGGGGCGGAGGAGCGATTTTGCTCCTAATGCCGCGTACATACGGTCGAAATTCCGACGGAGGCTTGCCCGTGGAAAAGTCCGACCATGTGTGTGCGGCATAACTTTTTTGCGGGAGGATGCCCCCATGCTTCGGCATATATAAATGGTGCGTGTATGCCCATCATTGGAAGTGGGTGGATGAAGGGCGGTATTCTAATGGTGGGCATACCCACCGATCAATCTCTTTTTTCGTTCAGCCAACTGGCTGCATGAAATAAAAAGATTACAATACATGTCCAACAAGGACCAGCAACGTACTGGTATGTTGCTGGACTTTGAATGTTTATACCAGAATGATGCCTGCGGGTTTAGGTATCATCTTGGTATCATTCTTTTCAGCCTGCGGCCGGCTTTCATGTAAAAGCAATCCTAGCGGCTAATTAGCCTCTGGACTGCTTTTACAAGCAGTGGGAGGGAATGCCCCCCCCCCGGATATTAAAAGCGCCATTGGGAAATTGGGAAAGCATTTTATCACACCGATCTTGGTGTGGTCAGATGCTTTGAGGGCAGAGGAAAAATCTAGGGTCTAGAAGACCCCAGTTTTTTCAAAAAAAGAGTACCTGTCACTACCTATTGCTATCATAGGGGATATTTACATTCCCTGAGATAACAATAAAAATGATAAAAAAAAAAAAATACTTGGAAGGAACAATTTAAAAATAAAATAAAAAAGCAAAAATTAATAATAAAAAAAAAAAAAAAAGCACCCCTGTCCTGCCCTGCTCTTGCCCAATGGCGAACGCAAGCGTCGGTCTGGCGTCATATGTAAACAGCAATTGCACCATGCATGTGAGGTATCACCGCGAAGGTCAGATCGAGGGCAATCATTTTAGCAGTAGACCTCCTCTGTAAATCTACTGGGGTAATCTGTAAAGGCTTTTAAAGGCTTTTAAAAATGTATGTAGTTTGTCGCCAATGCGCGTTTGTGCGAAATTTTAAAGCATGTCGTGTTTGGTATCTATGTACTCGGCCTAAGATCATCTTTTTTATTTCATCAAACATTTGGGCAATATAGTGTGTTTTAGTGCATTAAAATTAAAAAAAGTGTATTTTTTAACCCAAAAAATGTGTTTGAAAAATCGCTGCGCAAATACTGTGTAGAAAAAAAAATGCAACACCCACCATTTTAATCTGTAGGGCCTTTGCTTTAAAAATATATATATAATGTTTGGGGGTTCAACATAATTTTCTTGCAAAAAAAAAAATGTTTTCATGTAAACAAAAAGTGTCAAAAAGGGCTTTGTCTTCAAGTGGTTAGAAGAGTGGATGTAAGCTTCCTAATGTTGTGTATAAAATGCCAGAACAGTTCAAAACCCCCCCAAATGACCCCATTTTGGAAAGTAGACACCCCAAGCTATATACTGAGAGGCATGTCGAGTCCATGGAATATTTTATATGTTGACACAAGTTGCGGAAAAACGACAATTTTTTTTTTTTTTTTTTTGCACAAAGTTGTCACTAAATGATATATTGCTCAAACATGCCATGGGCATATGTGGAATTACACCCCAAAATACATTCTGTTGCTTCTCCTGAGTACGGGGATACCACATGTGTGAGACTTTTTGGGAGCCTAGCCATGTACGGGACCCCAAAAACCAAGCACCGCCTTCAGGCTTTCTAAGGGTGTAAATTTTTGATTTCACTTCTCACTGCCTATCACAGTTTCGGAGGCCATGGAATGCCCAGATAGCACAAAACCCCCCCAAATGACCCCATTTTGGAAAGTAGACACCCCAAGCTATTTGCTGAGAGGTATTGTGAGTATTTTGCAGATCTCGCTTTTTGTCACAAAGTTTTGAAAATTGAAAAAAAAAAAATATATATATATATATATTTTCTTTCTTCATTTTCAAAAACAAATGAGAGCTGTAAAATACTCGCCATTCCTCTCAGCAAATAGCTTGGGGTGTCTATATTCCAAAATGGGGTCATTTGGGGGGGTTTTGTGCGATTTTGGCATTTTATGGCCTTCGAAACTGTGATAGGTAGTGAGGAGTGAAATCAAAAATTTGTGCCTAGAAATCCTGAAGGCGGTGCTTGGTTTTCGGGGTCCCGTACGCGGCTAGGCTCCTAAAAAGTCCCACACATGTGGTATCCCCGTACTCAGGAGAAGCAGAAAAATGTATTTTGGGGTGTAATTCCACATATAACCATGGCATGTGTGAGCAATATATCATTTAGTGACAACTTTTTGTATTTTTTTTTTTTTTTGTCATTATTCAATCACTTGGGACCAAAAAAATTATATTCAATGGGCTCAACAGGCCTCTCAGCAATTTCCTTGGGGTGTCTACTTTCTAAAATGGGGTCATTTGGGGGGGTTTGTGCTATTTTGGCATTTTATGGCCTTCGAAACTGTGATAGGTAGTGAGGAGTGAAATCAAAAATTTGCGCCCTTAGAAATCCTGAAGGCGGTTCTTGGTTTCCGGGGTCCCGTACGCGGCTAGGCTCCCAAAAAGTCCCACACATGTGGTATCCCCGTACTCAGGAGAAGCAGCAAAATGTATTTTGGGGTGAAATTCCACATATAACCATGGCATGTGTGAGCAATATATCATTTAGTGACAACTTTTTGTAATTTTTTTTTTTTTTTAGTCATTATTCAATCACTTGGGACAAAAAAATAAAAAATTCAATGGGCTCAACATGCCTCTCAGCAATTTCCTTGGGGTGTCTACTTTCCAAAATGGGGTCATTTGGGGGGGTTTTGTACTGCCCTGTCATTTTAGCACCTCAAGAAATGAGATAGGCAGTCATAAATTTAAAGCTGTGTAAATTTCAGAAAATGTACCCTAGTTTGTAAACTCTATAACTTTTGCGCAAACCAATAAATATACGCTTATTGACATTTTTTTTACTAAAAACATGTGGCTGAATACATTTTGGCCTAAATGTATGACTACAATTGAGTTTATTCGATTTTTCTTATAACAAAAAGTAGAAAATATCATTTTTTTTCAAAATTTTCGGTCTTTTTCCGTTTATATCGCAAAAAATAAAAATCGCAGAGGCAATCAAATACCATTAAAAGAAAGCTCTATTTGTGGGAAGAAAAGGACGCAAATTTTGTTTGGGTACAACATTGCATGTCCGCACAATTTACAGTTAAAGCAGCGCAGTGCAAAATTCTGAATTCACCTCTGGTCCTCTAGCTACCAAATGGTCCGGGGCTTAAGTGGTTAAAATTACATCATTTTACTTCATATTCACAGGGTCCTTTTTCCCTTTTCCCAGCCCCAGTGGGTCTTCAGGCTCGTCCCCCTTGGTGTGTGTGTGTTGGGGAGTTGGCTCAGCGTCTGGGCTCCTCCTTTTTGAGGCCTGACACCGGCATTTTCCCAAAAGAACGCTACTACTGTTGGATTTCTGAGTTGAAAAATTGAGAGCACATTCTGTCCTCGCATGTTTTTAAGTATAACATATTGGAAGGTTTGCCATACCATCATAATGTATGTAAGTGAGTTTTTATGAACTCTACCTGATTCTAGGCATATTCATTGTCAGAATATTGTATATTTATTTTTCAACACTTTATTTTAGAAGACAATCTCTTCTTGTTAACATTTATCCCTGAAGAAGGAGATACACCTGTACTCTGAAACGCGTTGGGTGCAAGAATTATAGATTGTATTAAAATGTAATGATGGTAACCAAAATTGTAGATACAGTATGTTAAGCAATTCATGTTTTTATATGTTTTCTACCTATCATGTTTAATAAATACTCTAAAACTTTAAACATATTTTCAAATATTTTGTGCCTTTACAGTCCATCACAAGGGGATTGTTTATTTTCTCCTTAACTACTGGATGTGGCACTAAAAAATGCTTAGTATTGCCGACTTACAAATTTTATTATTCCCACACATGTGAACAGGAATCACTTCATAACGGCAGAGGGTGGTGTCATAAATGTACTCTGAGCTGTGCATGCACAGCTCAGTGTACCAATGTACATTACAGCTGACAGGCAACGAGAAGCATTTATGACATATGAGTAATGAAAACCGCACCTGTCAGTGTTTTTTTTTTAAATTCTACTTTAAAAACCACTTGCAGACCACTCACAGTACATTTACCTCATTATTTTGACGTTAAATATTGTTGTTTTGGCAGCAGCTAGCTGCCATAAGCCCAGTATCATTTTGTACTATGGGTAATTCTATACAAGATAAAAGTGGTCCCAGCGGCAGATCACATTTAGAGGCAGTGGTAGTGGTGCCCCCACACCGCTTCTCGGTCGTTTCCAAGCTTACCGAAGCCGTAGGTAAGTAAGGAATGGAACTGATCCCTCTGATGCCTGGGCAGGAAGTTGAGTGAGGGCATAGTGGTAGAGTGATAGCCCCCACTCAGCTCTATGCCCTTGGAGGGCTGAAACTTCCTCCTGACGTCACTTCTGCCTCTCGGGTTTAAAGGGATGATTTATTTATTTTATTAAAGTCATAGTGTCTTTTTTTTTTGCTTTTAAGGGTAAATGATCTCTCAATAAAGAGGACATGTCATGCTTATTTCTATTACAAGGGATGTTTACATTCCTTGTAATAGGAATAAAAATGATTGAAAAAGAAACAAAAATAAAGGGACAGTGTAAAAATTTAAAATAAAAAGTAAAATAAATAAGAAAAAAAAATTGAAAGTGCCCTGTCTCTTCATGCTTGTGTGCAGAAGTGAACACATATGAACGCATACGTATGTAGCGTCCCCATATGTAAACGGTGTTCAAACCACACATGTAAGGTATCACCGCGGCCGTTAGAGTGAGAGCTATAATTCTAGCACCAGAGCTCCTCTGTATTTCTAAACAGGTAACCTGTAAAAAAAAAAATGAAAGCGCCACATATGGAGATTTTTCAGTACTGTAGTTTGTCGCCATTCCACGAGTGTGCGCAATTTTAGTTTCAACATATCTTTATTTGGTTTAAGCGTGCACAATTTTAAAGCAAGATAGGTTAGGTATCTATTTACTCACCGTAATATCATCTTTCACATTCTACAAACAAATTGGGCTAACTTTTTTTAATTGCGCAAATACAGTGTGACATACACTATTGCAATGATAGCAATTTTATTCTCTAGGGTCTCTGCCAAAAAAAAATATGTAATATGTTCTAAGTAATTTTCTAGCAAAAAATACTAATTTAAACTTGTAAACAAAAAGTTCCAGAAAAGGCCTGGTCAGCAAGTGGTTAAAAAATTCTGTTCTGGGTACTGGTTTTGTATAGCTTTTGGTGGGATAAAGCATGCATTCCTAGGTCCATATCTCACCTGGTAGCCAGCCAGGTAGTACCTCACTATTAGGCCGGATTCACACTTGTGCGGTGCGAATTCCAGCTCTGTTATCTCTGCAAAGAGATAATAGAGCTGTTCAGCGGATCATATGCGTTGTAGATGCGAATTTGCTGACCAGGGAGAAAGGAGGGGGAGAGGGGGGAGTGTAGTGAGCATTGAAAAAAGTCCTGTTCAGAACGGAAGACATATGCAAATCAGATGCGTGCCCATAGAAGATAATGGGCCTGAATTCGCACCTGAGTCGCACCGCAATGCCTAGAAAATGCACACTTTTTTTGGCACTGCGCAGTGCGAATGCATCGCACGTATGTGAACTAGCCTCATAAAAATGTATGTATTTTCTAATGACATGCTAATTGGATGCGTTTTAAGCCTCATCCAATTTGCATAGGTGTGAACCCAGCCTGAAGCCTCGTACACACGGCCGAGAATCCCGTCGTAAAAAAAAACTTTAGTTTTCTCTACGAGATTCTTGTCAAGCTTGACGGGATTCTTGTCAAGCTTGACGGGATTCTTGTCAAGCTTTCCTTGCCTTTCCTTCCTTGCATACACACTGTCAATTAAAAATCTTGTTGTTGTAAAGCGCGGTGACATACGACGGCAGTATAAAGGGGAAGTTCGATTCCAATGGCGCCACCCCTTGGGCTGCTTTTGCTGATCTCGTGTTACCGCGTGTTAGTAAAAGTTTGGGGAGAGACGATTCGCGCTTTTCAGTCTTCGTGCTTTCAGTTCGTTACAGCGTGACGAATGTGCTATCTCCATTACGAATGCTAGTTTTACCAGAAGGAGCGCTCCCGTCTCATACTTGATTCTGAGCATGCACGTTTTTTTTAAGACTCGGAAAAGCATACACACGACCGGTTTTCTCGTCGGGAAACAGGCCGACGAGAATCCCGACGAGAAAAATGAGAATCCTGACGAGAAAATAGAGAGCAGGTTCTCTATTTTTCTCGTCGAGATTCCCAGCAGTTTTCTCAACAAGAAACCATACACACGAACGGTTTTCTCGGCAAGAAAGCTCTCCCAGCAGTTTTCTTGTCGTTTCTTGCCGAGAAAACCGGTTGTGTGTACGAGGCTTCAGTCTTAGCTGTCCACAATCCTTTTTAAATATTTGAGCTAACTAATGCTCAGGGTTCTATCTCCCACTTTCTCTGCTGTGGGAGCCTGCTGCTATATGAAATGGCTGAATGCTGTCCTAACACAGGAAAAAGTACAAATGTTGCCTATTTGTTTTGAGGAACCTATTAGGGTAGCAATTTCTTAGTCAGGAATGGACTTGATTTTAGTTAATAGCTTGAACAAACAGATGTTTTGGATGTTTTACACCATGGACCTACTGTTTGAAGTCCTCCTACATTGAAAACTGTGTTTTTTTGCCACCTTGATTAACCACTTAAGCCCCGGACCATTTGGCTGGCCAAAGACCAGAGCACTTTTTGCGATTCGGCACTGCGTCGCTTTAACTGACAATTGCGCGGTCATGCGACGTGGCCCCCAAACAAAATTGACGTCCTTTTTTTCCCACAAATAGAGCTTTCTTTTGGTAGTATTTGATCACCTCTGCGGTTTTAATTTTTTGCGCTATTAACAAAAATAGAGCGACAATTTTGAAAAAAAAAGCAATATTTTGTAGTTTTTGCTATAATAAATATCCTCAATTTTTTTTAAAAAATATTTTTTTTTCTCAGTTTAGGCCGATATGTATTCTTCTACATATTTTTGATAGAAAAAAATTGCAATAAGCGTATATTGATTGGTTTGCGCAAAAGTTATAGCGTCTACAAAATAGGGGATAGTTTTATGGCATTTTTATTATTTTTTTTTTTTACTAGTAATGGCGGCGATCTGCGATTTTTATCGTGACTGCGACTTTATGGCGGACACATCGGACACTTTTGACACATTTTTGGGACCATTGTCATTTTTACAACGATCAGTGCTATAAAAATGAACTGATTACTGTGAAAATGACACTGGCAGTGAAGGGGTTAACCACTAGGTGGCATTTAAGGGGTTAAGTGTGTCCTAGGGAGTGATTCTAAGTGTTAGGGGAGGAGCTACCAGTGACACGTCACTGATCACTGTTCCCGATCATAGGGAACAGTAGATCACTGACGTGTCACTAGGCAGAACAGGGGAATGCCTTGTTTACAAAGGCATCCCCCTGTTCTGCCTTTGCTGACCGCAATCGCGGTGACCCGTGGGCACACTCACAAGGCACGCAGCGGCGTGCATGCACCCGCTGGGCAGCAAATTTAAAGGGACGTACAGGTCTGCCCATTTGCCTGCCTGTGCCATTGTGTCAACGTACATCATTGTGTGGTGGTCGGCAAGTGGTTAAAATAAAAGTGCTGGGTGTCCCTGTCCCATATGTGGTTTAATGCTGCCATGGCCAGTTGAGCCTTTCCCTACATACAACTTGGTACTCACATGAGGCAGTGCCTTTTAATGGACAGACAACTATTGTTAAAATAAAATGCAGAAGCTTGTAAAACAGCTCAACAAGTAAGCCAACAAGAGATGAACCGTTTAACCACCCAAAAGATGCAACAGCTACAATATCTTGAAAAAGTATTCATACCGCTTGAAATTTTCCACTTTTTGTCATGTTACAACCAAAAACGTAAATGTGTTTTATTGGGATTTTATGTGATAGACCAACACAAAGTGGCACATATTTGTGAAGTGGAAGGAAAATTATAAATGATTTTCAAAAGTTTTCCCAAATAAATATCAGAAAAGTGTGGCGTGCATTTGTATTCAGCCCCCCTGAGTCAATACTTTATAGAACCACCTTTTGCTGCAATTACAGCTGCAAGTCTTTTTGGGGATGTCTCTACCAGCTTTGCACATCTAGAGTGAAATTTTTGCCCATTCTGATTTGCAAAATAGCTCAAGCTCTGTCCGATTAAATGGAGAGCGTCTGTGAACAGCAATTTTCAAGTCTTGCCACAGATTCTCAATTGGATTTAGGTCTGGACTTTGACTGGGCCATTCCAACAAATGAATATGCTTTGATCTAAACCATTCCATTGTAACTCTGGCTGTATGTTTAGGGTTGTTGTCCTGCTAGAAGGTGAACCTCCAACCCAGTCTCAAGTCTTTTGCAGACTCTAACAGGTTTTTCTTCCAAGATTGCCCTGTATTTGGCTCCATCCATCTTCCCATCATCTCTAACCAGCTTCCCATTCCCTGATGAAGAAAAGCATCCCCACAACATGATGTTGCCACCACCATGTTTCACAGTGGGGATGGTGTGTTCTGGGTGATGTGCAGTGTTAGTTTTCCGCCACACATAGTGTTTTGCTTTTAGGCCAAAAAGTTCCATTTTGGTCTCATCTGACCAGAGCACCTTCTTCCACAAGTTTGCTGTGTCCCCCACATGGCTTCTCGCAAACTGCAAATAAGACTTCTTATGGCTTTCTTTCAACAATGGCTTTCTTCTTGCCACACTTCTACAAAGGCCAGATTTGTGGAGTGCATGACTAAGGCCTCGTACACACGACCGATTTTCTCGTCCAAAACAGTCAAGAAAAGTGCCGCAAGAGTTTTTTTGTCTAGAAAAACGTTTGTGTGTATGGTTTTACGACGAGAAACTTGACGAGAATCTCGACGAGAAAATAGAGAACCTGCTCTCTATTTTCTCGTCAGGATTCCAGACTTCCTCGTCGTGTTTCTCGTCGGCCTGTTTTGTGACGAGAAAATGGTTCGTGTGTATGCTTTTACGACTCTTCCAAAAGCGCGCATGCTCACAATCAACTATGAGACGGGAGCGCATCTTCTGGTAAAACAAGCCTTCATAATGGAGAGAGCACATTCGTCACGCTCATAAATATTTCATAGTTTAAATGTTCTGCATTGAAATCTTCGTTAGAATGTTACATTAATCAAAACGAGTGACCTTCTTTTGCTGCTGATATTCACACAGAGTTCTGCCTTATTTTTAACATTTTTCATGCTGCTCTTTATAAGATTTATGTGTATTATATCGTGCAAGTTTTTAGGAATAATTTAAATGGTTAGATTTTTCAAAATTATGTTAATTATAATTTCTCAATGTTTTGATAGCGATCTCCCATTTAATTTTGGAATCTATATTTTTAAAATTTCACACCATGTTTTTGTGCTAATCAGATTTAGTTATTCTTTTGGGGGGGGGGGTGATATCTGTGCCTTTTATTGTCAGTCAAATGTATCTGCTTACTCCAAAGCTTGATTTTTTTTATTTAAAAATACACATAGTCAAGTATGAACTTAAACAAAAAACACATTTATTCATGTTTATAAATTAAATAAAGAGAAGGCAGCGCTGGAGAAGCTGCTGCCATTTGTGCATCCCAGGGACCCCAGAGCACACAGCAACCCTGTGTGGACACTAAAATTGGGAGCTTGAGAAGGCCCACATTTCAGAACACAATCTGATGCTGGCCTCCCAGAGGTCAGGAACAGCAGCAGGTGAGATATATGTCCCAAGTGTGTGGTACTACAACAGGCTGCCTTCTGTCCGACCACAATGAAGCAAGGCCATCACTTCCTCTTCTTCCTGGCAACCTTCCCTGCAGCCTTTCCTGAAGCCTTTCCTGAAGCCTTTCCTGCAGCCTTTCCTGCAGCCTTCCTTCTTCGTTTGGCTGGAGGCTGGCCCACTGGAGGGGTACTCCTGTCAGGAGGAGGAGGTGGAGGTGTAGCAGAAGGGGGTGGGGCAGAAGAAGAAGGTGGAGGTGTAGCAGAAGGGGGTGGGGCAGAAGAAGAAGGTGGAGGTGTAGCAGAAGGGGGTGGGGCAGAAGGTGGAGGTGTAGCAGAAGAGGGTGGGGCAGAAGGTGGAGGTGTAGCAGAAGAGGGTGGGGCAGAAGGTGGAGGTGTAGCAGAAGGGGGTGGGGCAGAAGGTGGAGGTGTAGCAGAAGGGGGTGGGGCAGAAGGTGGAGGTGTAGCAGAAGGGGGTGGGGCAGAAGGTGGAGGTGTAGCAGAAGGGGGTGGGGCAGAAGAGGAAGGTGGAGGTGGAGGTTGAGGTTGGGTCAGTTGGGCCACCTCACATATGGCGGTATTGGGGGTAATTTGCTCCATCACCCCCTTGTTGAGCAAGGTGATGAGCAGGGGCTCGCATAGGAGGCGTTGCTCCATGCTCATCACCTTGAACTTAGCCTCCACTAGGCCGGCAATGGCCTCTTCAGGGGATGTGGGCTCCTTGAGGGTGGCATGGGCCTCTTTAATAAGGGCCATTGCTGCCTCACTGGTGGTCCTGTCCCTCCTGCCTCTTTTGTGAAGCCGGATGGGAGGCACCTGGGATCTGGTGCTTCTCCTTTGCCCTGCCACCTCCTGTCTGCCACTGGGCCCTGCCACCTCCTGGCTGCCACTGGGCCCTGCCACCTCCAGGCTGCCACTGGGCCCTGCCACCTCCTGGCTGCCACTGGGCCCTGCCACCTCCTGGCTGCCACTGGGCCCTGCCACCTCCTGGCTGCCACTGGGCCCTTCCTCCTCCTGCCTGACAGTTTCCAGACCCTCCTCCTGGCTGATTTCATCCTGTGTATGAAAAAGGAACATAGTTTAATATGTTGGTTTAATCTTTGCATCAAACTTTGTAATCCTGATGGAAGCAATTAGAATGTAAATGCATAAATCCTTGCTTTAAATTTACCACTACATCAGCTTGACTATTTACCACACAATTAAGTGCAGAATAATGTCTACAGATCATGATTTCACTTGTGGAATACAAAATAATGTATGTTTCTCATCCTGACATATTTGGGAAACATTAATTTTATCCCACTACATTTTCAGTTAATACTATACCTGGCTCCAGATGGACAAATCAGGATCATCCAGGATGGCTGCCTCCTCTTGCTCCAGAGAAGGCTCAGGTTGGCTGCAGGGAAGTCTGGGGGGAAGAGTGGAGAGTGATGGCCTTGGCTCAATGTGGTCATCCAGGAAGGACATCCTGCTGTAGTACCACAAAATCGGGACATAAACATCATCTGCTGCTGCTCCTGACCTCTGAGAAGCCAGCACCTTAGAGCGTTCAGTCCTGTAGGTACCTCTCAAGCTCCCAATTTTAGTGTCCACTTGTTTTGCTGTGGCTGTGGGCACCTTGGTATGCACAAATGGGAGCAGCTTCTCCAGCGCTGCTTTTCTCACCCCTTTTTTTTTATGGATGGGGTTTTTGGTCTCCCACAGAGCCGGCAGCTCCCTTACCCGGTCAATAAATTCCGCCAGGAACTCTTTGTCGCTAATAAAGACATTCATATTGTATCTGCAAGTAAAATAAATTATATTTAAATAATGTGAGGCAAACAGTCTAACCTCCTTCACATCATAGTCACCATATATATCCTCCACCAATCTCAAGACAGTATAGGCCAACAATTTTTACAAGTCTCACAAAATCACATACCTTCGTTCGCACGTCCGTCACTTGAACTCCTCTCTCCGCACACCGAACGTACTATAGTCACATGTGTGTTTGCTATATACACACCACGCATGCGTCAAAATTCGAACACGTCGCTCCGCACACGTCGCCCGCCCATGACGTTCTAACTAACATCTTTTCCCCGCCCCTTCTCTTTCGGCGCGCAGACAGATATGGCCGAGTTACAGCAGGTGTCTGATAATTCCGCAACTAGCGAGGAGACAAGCCGGGAGACCGAGGACACGTCACGATCAAGGAGGAGATTCAAGGCATCGAATATGTCTTTGGCGGAGATGGCGGAGATGGTGGACATCTTGGTCAAGGCTGATTATGATGCCAAGCATGGGCCGTATAGCAAACCAAATAGAAGGAAGGCCAAAATCCTCACTAAAGTTGTGAAGAGTCTGAGGGCGAAGTTCGGGGTGAAACGCTCAAGTGAGCAGCTCAGAAAGAGGTGGTCAGACCTCAAACTGAGGGAGCCAGACCAGTTGAGGATCATAAAGAGGATGCTCGCTGAAAGTAAGTAAAATGACGACCTTTCTGCTATTAATCTTTTTAGAAACTGACATTTTTTTTTTTTTTATCATATTGGACTCCCTTTCAAAATGTAATATTTTGAACTAGGTTGGGCACAGTAATCGTTCGTTACGTTACCGACACTTCGTTCGGCCACTATCCGCGGTTTTGGCTTATTTAAGAGCCACAAAAGTAATTAGACATCTGCCATTTTTGATCAAGTATTGTGGATAATTTTTAAGTCTAGATGATGTGTTTGTAAGGAGAATGAAATGCAAACTTTTATCAGTGTAAAGGAGAGGACACTCAGCAGCTGCTTCCACATCTGTACTTTGGAGCACTATAGTGTGGGCCACCAGACCCGCCTTTTTTGGGTGTCCCACACAGGTGCATCAGAGTTTATTTGTGGTGCCTCCATGTCCAAAAAATTACATCCAAATGTGAATACTAAACATATTTGGGGTCATAAATAATGCATTTTTCTTTAAATTCCGCACAAACACACACTTGTACCCCACTTCCAAACAATTTAGCCTGTTTTTAGTTTAACAATGAGATTTTTACAGTGTGATAAATAGACCTTTGGTTTTATTCTCATAGGGGAGAGAAGACTGGGAGGAGGACACTCCAGGGAGCACATGCACCCCACAACTTCCAAGCAACCCCAAACTCCCAAAGATCCACAACCGAAAGATGTGCAGGAAGTTGAGGTGGAGGAAGGAGAAGTGCAGGAAGGAGAGGTGGATGACGTTGTGGATCTGGTCACCACAACAGGTCAGTATCTGACACCACAGCTTAAGGTAAGCGAGGTAGGCCTGCAGAGTTTTATTAATTTTTTTTTATGGTTTTTAGGGGATGGAAATGTTGTGAAGGATAGCACACGGTTCTCTGCTGACAGTGCCCTCCGCCTCATCCAGCAAGTGATGGAATGTAGCACGGAACTGGACCTAATTAAACAAAGAATCCATGTGATGGAACAAACATTTAAAGACATTCTCGATGTTTTGGGGAGAATTCAATAAGCCATCCAAACACATTTGTTTTTACATGTTTGTTTTTATATTTTTTTATAATTTTTTGAGTAACAAACCAGCCAAAAATTGAATATGCACACAGTGTGTGAACATGTGCTATCTGCCATCAGGGGATATCCATGTACGTCTTTTGTGGGTGCAACCCCTTCCTCGTATCAAAAGTCGGTGAACTGAGGAAGGGGATGCACCCCCAAAACACGTCCATTGATCACCCCTGATGGCAGATAGCACATGTTGACAATAGGGATCAGGATTGTAAACTTCCTATTTACAAAAAAGTAAAAATGTGTGCATATTGAATTTTTGGCTGGGCAAGGGGTGGCAGGACCCCATATTAGGACGGGCACATAGAGACATAGTTTGTGTCACTGAATGTCTCAGATTGCTCAGAGGTATCCAATGTTGTAATTTTAGAAATGCAAGTGGTATTTTTGTATTTTTATAAGCCAAAATTTGCCGGGTTGTGGCCAGGCCAACCCCAAAGTAAAACAAAAAAAAATTAAAAAAGAGAATGTGCAGAGAGTAAAATATTTGACCACAAACAACGTGTAGCTTCTTTTTATAATACTCTCTAATAGGGATGAGCTTCGTGTTCGAGTCGAACATACGTTCGACTCGAACATCGGCTGTTCGATCGTTCGACGAAGATCGAACGATTTGGGCCGTTCGCGCCAAATTCGAGTGACGCGAACGACCCACAATGCACTACGCCATCGCAGTGTCATCCAGGCGCTGTGATTGGCCAAGCATGCACTGTGACCCAGCATGCTTGGCCAATCACAGCGCCGGCAGCGAGGAGAGCAATGATTGGCCACAGGCAGGATGCCTGTGGCCAATTATTGCTGAGGGGGTTTAGTACACGCCCCACACTATAAAAGGCCGCCAGCACGGCGGCCTAGTGTAGTGTGTTCCGGAGCAGGGATAGAGCAGCATAGGCAGGGACAGTGACTTTTATTTCTTTCTTGCTTAACCTGGATTCCTTTAGTTTAGGGAAAGAGAAGGATAGGTAGGGAGAGTGTCAGTGTGTTTTGTGCTTGTGCTATATTGTGCTTAAAAAAAACATTTTTTCTAGGGACAGAAAACTGTAGGTAGGGAGAGTGTGTCAGTTTCTTTCACTGTCAAAGTCCTTGTTTCCAGGGACCTGGAAGGACAGTGAGGTAATTCTCCTTGTGCTAAATTGTGCTTAAAAAAAACATTTTTTCTAGGGACAGAAAACTGTAGGTAGGGAGAGTGTGTCAGTTTCTTTCACTGTCAAAGTCCTTGTTTCCAGGGACCTGGAAGGACAGTGAGGTAATTCTCCTTGTGCTAAATTGTGCTTAAAAAAAACATTTTTTCTAGGGACAGAAAACTGTAGGTAGGGAGAGTGTGTCAGTTTCTTTCACTGTCAAAGTCCTTGTTTCCAGGGACCTGGAAGGACAGTGAGGTAATTCTCCTTGTGCTAAATTGTGCTTAAAAAAAACATTTTTTCTAGGGACAGAAAACTGTAGGTAGGGAGAGTGTGTCAGTTTCTTTCACTGTGAAAGTCCTTGTTTCCAGGGACCTGGAAGGACAGTGAGGTAATTCTCCTTGTGCTAAATTGTGCTTAAAAAAAACATTTTTTCTAGGGACAGAAAACTGTAGGTAGGGAGAGTGTGTCAGTTTCTTTCACTGTCAAAGTCCTTGTTTCCAGGGACCTGGAAGGACAGTGAGGTAATTCTCCTTGTGCTAAATTGTGCTTAAAAAAAACATTTTTTCTAGGGACAGAAAACTGTAGGTAGGGAGAGTGTGTCAGTTTCTTTCACTGTCAAAGTCCTTGTTTCCAGGGACCTGGAAGGACAGTGAGTGAATTCTCCTTGTGCTATATTGTGCTTAAAAAAAACATTTTTTCTAGGGACAGAAAACTGTAGGTAGGGAGAGTGTGTCAGTTTCTTTCACTGTCAAAGTCCTTGTTTCCAGGGACCTGGAAGGACAGTGAGGTAATTCTCCTTGTGCTAAATTGTGCTTAAAAAAAACATTTTTTCTAGGGACAGAAAACTGTAGGTAGGGAGAGTGTGTCAGTTTCTTTCACTGTCAAAGTCCTTGTTTCCAGGGACCTGGAAGGACAGTGAGTGAATTCTCCTTGTGCTAAATTGTGCTTAAAAAAAACATTTTTTCTAGGGACAGAAAACTGTAGGTAGGGAGAGTGTGTCAGTTTCTTTCACTGTCAAAGTCCTTGTTTCCAGGGACCTGGAAGGACAGTGAGGTAATTCTCCTTGTGCTAAATTGTGCTTAAAAAAAAACATTTTTTCTAGGGACAGAAAACTGTAGGTAGGGAGAGTGTGTCAGTTTCTTTCACTGTCAAAGTCCTTGTTTCCAGGGACCTGGAAGGACAGTGAGGTAATTCTCCTTGTGCTAAATTGTGCTTAAAAAAAACATTTTTTCTAGGGACAGAAAACTGTAGGTAGGGAGAGTGTGTCAGTTTCTTTCACTGTCAAAGTCCTTGTTTCCAGGGACCTGGAAGGACAGTGAGGTAATTCTCCTTGTGCTAAATTGTGCTTAAAAAAAACATTTTTTCTAGGGACAGAAAACTGTAGGTAGGGAGAGTGTGTCAGTTTCTTTCACTGTCAAAGTCCTTGTTTCCAGGGACCTGGAAGGACAGTGAGGTAATTCTCCTTGTGCTAAATTTTGCTTAAAAAAAACATTTTTTCTAGGGACAGAAAACTGTAGGTAGGGAGAGTGTGTCAGTTTCTTTCACTGTCAAAGTCCTTGTTTCCAGGGACCTGGAAGGACAGTGAGGTAATTCTCCTTGTGCTAAATTGTGCTTAAAAAAAACATTTTTTCTAGGGACAGAAAACTGTAGGTAGGGAGAGTGTGTCAGTTTCTTTCACTGTCAAAGTCCTTGTTTCCAGGGACCTGGAAGGACAGTGAGGTAATTCTCCTTGTGCTAAATTGTGCTTAAAAAAATTTGTTTCTAGGGACAGAAAACTGTAGGTAGGGAGAGTGTGTCAGTTTCTTTCACTGTCAAAGTCCTTGTTTCCAGGGACCTGGAAGGACAGTGAGTGAATTCTCCTTGTGCTATATTGTGCTTAAAAAAAACATTTTTTCTAGGGACAGAAAACTGTAGGTAGGGAGAGTGTGTCAGTTTCTTTCACTGTCAAAGTCCTTGTTTCCAGGGACCTGGAAGGACAGTGAGGTAATTCTCCTTGTGCTAAATTGTGCTTAAAAAAAACATTTTTTCTAGGGACAGAAAACTGTAGGTAGGGAGAGTGTGTCAGTTTCTTTCACTGCCAAAGTCCTTGTTTCCAGGGACCTGAAGGACAGTGAGGTAATTCTCCTTGTGCTAAATTGTGCTTAAAAAAAACATTTTTTCTAGGGACAGAAAACTGTAGGTAGGGAGAGTGTGTCAGTTTCTTTCACTGTCAAAGTCCTTGTTTCCAGGGACCTGGAAGGACAGTGAGGTAATTCTCCTTGTGCTAAATTGTGCTTAAAAAAAACATTTTTTCTAGGGACAGAAAACTGTAGGTAGGGAGAGTGTGTCAGTTTCTTTCACTGTCAAAGTCCTTGTTTCCAGGGACCTGGAAGGACAGTGAGGTAATTCTCCTTGTGCTAAATTGTGCTTAAAAAAAACATTTTTTCTAGGGACAGAAAACTGTAGGTAGGGAGAGTGTGTCAGTTTCTTTCACTGTCAAAGTCCTTGTTTCCAGGGACCTGGAAGGACAGTGAGTGAATTCTCCTTGTGCTAAATTGTGCTTAAAAAAAACATTTTTTCTAGGGACAGAAAACTGTAGGTAGGGAGAGTGTGTCAGTTTCTTTCACTGTCAAAGTCCTTGTTTCCAGGGACCTGGAAGGACAGTGAGGTAATTCTCCTTGTGCTAAATTGTGCTTAAAAAAAAACATTTTTTCTAGGGACAGAAAACTGTAGGTAGGGAGAGTGTGTCAGTTTCTTTCACTGTCAAAGTCCTTGTTTCCAGGGACCTGGAAGGACAGTGAGGTAATTCTCCTTGTGCTAAATTGTGCTTAAAAAAAACATTTTTTCTAGGGACAGAAAACTGTAGGTAGGGAGAGTGTGTCAGTTTCTTTCACTGTCAAAGTCCTTGTTTCCAGGGACCTGGAAGGACAGTGAGTGAATTCTCCTTGTGCTAAATTGTGCTTTAAAAAAAAAAATTTTCTAGGGACAGAAAACTGTAGGTAGGGAGAGTGTGTCAGTTTCTTTCACTGTCAAAGTCCTTGTTTCAAGGGACAGAGAAGGACACCTGAAGGTAGCCCTTATTGCTTTTTTCCCATCTCCCTGCAGGCCATCTATTAGAATGTCTGGAAGGCAAACAAGGAGAGGCAGACAGTTAGGAGGCAATAAAAGAGGGCAAGCAGGCTCTGTGTCTGGGGGCAACAGTGCTGGTCGTGGACGCGGTGCATTGTCATCAGCACATGGCCATGGGACACGCTTGTCCTTCTTTTCGGCAGCTGGACATGTTGAGCCACATCATGCCGAAGACTTGGTAGAGTGGATGACCAAGCCCTCCTCCTCCTCCTCATCCTCTCTCACCCAGGCTCAGGGTACTGGAAAAGCAGCTGCCAAAGCGTCCTCTTCCCTGGTATCAATGTCAGACTCATCATCAGTCACTCCTTCCCTAGACCCACCATGTCCTCCTCCTGAGGAGTCCCCCGAACTGTTTCAGCACAGTGTTGGGTACATGCTCCAGGAGGATGCCCAGCGTTTCGAAGGGTCTGATGATGAAACCCAGCTAGAGGAAGGCAGTAGCGTGAGAGCAGACAGAGGGGATGCTCAAGAAGGACACCAATCTGGCAGTCATGTTCCAGCAGCTGCAGCATACTGCCAGATTGCCTCCAGTGATGAGGAGGGAGGTGATGATGAGGTCACTGACTCCACGTGGGTGCCTAATAGGAGAGAGGAGGAGGAGGAGGATGAGGAGGAGGCACATCTCCAACGAGGCAGGATGCCCTTTGGTGGCCAGCGTAAGGGCAGTACACCGACGGAATCACACCGCAGAGCTCCGCCTGTGCAGGGCGCTGCCTCTGCCCGTCATTCAAAAAGTTCTTTGGTGTGGGCCTTTTTTGAGGCTAGTGCATCAGATCGCACAGCTGCTGTTTGCAACATATGTCTCAAGCGTATATCGCGTGGCCAAAACATCAGCCGCTTGGGTACCACATGCCTGACCAGACATATGTTGACCTGCCATGCAGCTCGTTGGCAAGCCTACCTGAAAGACCCACACCAAAGAACAAAGCGGACCTCTCCTTGCACCGCATCAGCTGGGATCTCCAACCCCACTATAACTTCAGTCCTCTCTGAAACATGCACTGAGAGGAATGAAGGTGTAGAATTAGGTGTGTCACAGCCAAGTACTTGCGGCCACTCTGCTAGCAGTACACCGACGTCCGATTCTAGCAGGCAAATTTCCCTGCCCCAGCTGCTGGACCGTCGAAAGAAGTTCACTCCCAGCCATCCACATGCCCAGCGGTTGAATGCTAGCTTGGCTAAATTGCTAGCGCTTCAACTGCTGCCTTTTCAGTTGGTAGACTCGGCCCCCTTCCGTGAGTTTGTGCAATGTGCGGTTCCTCAGTGGCAGGTTCCCAAACGCCACTTTTTCTCACGGAAGGCTATTCCGGCTCTCTACCGGCATGTGGAAGGCAATGTCTTGGCCTCGCTGGACAGGGCGGTCAGCGGTAAGGTGCATATTACCGCTGACTCATGGTCCAGCAGGCATGGACAGGGACGTTACCTTTCTTTCACGGCCCATTGGGTCACTCTTTTGGCAGCTGGGAAGGATGCAGGACAAGGTGCAGTAGTGTTGGAGGTTGTCCCACCGCCACGCCTCCAAAATGCTACTACTGGTTGTGACACACCTCTCTCCTCCACCCCCTCCTCTTCTTCTTCCTCCATGGCCTCTTCCTGTGGTTTGTCCTATGAACCAGCGGTGCTCCGTAGCCGTTCACGGGGCTACGCAAGTACGCAGGCAAAAAGATGCCATGCCGTGCTTGCGCTGGTGTGTTTGGGGGACAGAAGCCACACTGGGGCAGAGGTCCTGTCTGCTCTGCAGGGCCAGGCCGAGAGGTGGTTGACGCCACGCCAGCTTAAGCCAGGAATGGTGGTTTGCGACAATGGCACCAACCTCCTCTCCGCCCTCCGACAGGGACAACTGACCCATGTGCCCTGTGTGGCTCACGTCCTTAACCTGATGGTGCAGCGGTTCTTGGGCAGGTACCCAGGCTTACAGGATGTCCTGAGGCAGGCCAGGAAAGTCTGTGTGCATTTCCGCAGATCTTATAATGCCAGTGCTCGCCTGGCTGAGCTGCAAAAGGAGTTGAACCTGCCCAAGAACCGCCTTATATGTGACATGCCCACCAGGTGGAACTCAACGTTGGCCATGCTGCAGCGGCTGCACACGCAGCAGAGGGCCATCAATGAGTACCTGTGCGACTACGGCACCAGGACAGGGTCAGGGGAGCTTGGTTTTTTTTCTCCACGCCAGTGGGGCATGATCAGGGATGCATGCACTGTCCTGGCACCATTTGAGGAGGCCACGAGGATGGTGAGCAGTGACAGTGCATGCATCAGTGACACTGTACCTCTTGTCCACCTGTTGGAGCACACGCTGCGTGGAATAATGGACAGGGCACTTGAGGCAGAACAGAGGCAGGAAGAGGAGGACTTCCTTGCCTCTCAAGGCCCCCTTTACCCAGACAGTGTTCCTTCTGTCCCACCCATCGCACAGGAAGAGGAGGAGGAGGAGGAGGATTGTGTCAGCATGGAGGTGGAGGCTGGCACTCAGCATCATCAGCAGCAGTCTTTTAGGGATGATTTACAGTCCCAAGAAACCAGTGGACTTGTACGTGGCTGGGAGGAGGTGGCTGCGGATCATGTCGTCCTTAGTGACCCAGAGGACTCCGGAGCGAATGCCTCAGCAAACCTACGCTGCATGGCCTCCCTGATCCTGCAAAGTCTGCGGAAGGATCCTCGTATTCTTCGGATCAAGGAGAGGGACCATTACTGGCTGGCCACTCTCCTTGATCCACGGTACAAGGGTAAGGTTGCGGACCTTATGTTACCGTCGCAGAGGGAGCAGAGGATGAGACAACTCCGGGAGGCCTTGCAGAAAGGTCTGTGCAACGCGTTCCCAGAGACTGGGAGGTTACAAACTCCTGGTCCTGGACAACGAGTTGCTGAGGCTTCGGCCAGTCAAAGAAGGAGCGGTGGGGAAGGTGGCCGTCTGACCGATGCGTTCAGACAATTCTTTAGTCCGCAGCCCCAAAGTATGATCGGTTCCAGCAACCATCGCCAGCGTCTGATAAACATGGTGCAGGAATATCTAGGGGCAAGGTCAGACTTGGACACCTTCCCCACCGAAAATCCTCTGGCTTACTGGGTCTTGAGGATGGATCACTGGCCAGAGCTTGCACAGTATGCAATTGAGCTACTGGCCTGTCCTGCATCCAGCGTTCTTTCGGAACGCACATTCAGTGCTGCTGGAGGATTTGTCACGGATCAAAGGGTGCGCCTGTCCACCGACTCGGTTGATCGACTGACTTTCATCAAGATGAACCAGTCTTGGATCACCACCAGCTACCACACACCTGATGCTGATATAACAGACTAATTGATTTTAACATGTCACATCCCTTCAAGACTGATGCTGATGCTGAGTGCCTGTGCTGTTATGTTGACTGGCTATCCTCCTCCTCCGAGTCCTCAATGATACGATTGATGATGATAGCTTGGAAGATCATTTTTGTTTATGGGTGCCGCCACCAGTGGCTAAGGCCCAATTTTTCAGCCCCTGTTTTACAGGGGCGTGTAATTACAATTTTTTTAGCAATAATTTGCCATAGGGCTCATTGCTGTGCTCCAAGGACAGTATCTGTGAGGGGTTGGAGTGTTGTGGCACCAGTGCCTAAGGCCCAATTTTTCAGCCCCTGTTTAACAGGGGCGTGTCATTACAATTTTTGAAGCAATACTTTGCAACAGGGCTCATTGCTGTGCTCCAAGTACAGTATCTGTGAGGGGTTGTAGTGTTGTGCCACCAGTGCCTAAGGCCCAATTTTTCAGCCCCTGTTCAACAGGGGCATGCAATTACAATTCTTGATCTAATAATTCACAGCAGGGTCCATTGCTGCACCCACCAAGAGTAACTCTGAGGGCTTACAGTCTTGTGGCAACGCCACCACCACCACCACCACGAAAGGCCCAATTTTTCAGCCCCTGTTCAAAAGGGGCATGTAATTACAATTCTTGATCTAATAATTCACAGCAGGGCCCATTGCTGCACCCACCAAGAGTAACTGTCAGGGCTTACAGTGTTGTGGCACCAGCACCACCATCAAAGCCCCAATTTTTACTACCACTGTTCAACAATTATATGTAATTAAAATTCCTGATATAATAGTTGACAGCAGGGCGTTCCAGCACCAACCAAGAGTAACTGAGTGCTTACAGTGTTGTGCCAACACCAACAACTAAGGGGCCTATTTCTGCAGAGTATATACGGCAGGTCCCTACTTTCAAACATCCAACTTACAAACGACTCCTACTTGCAAACGAAAGAAGACAACAGGAAGTGAGAGGAAATCTACCCCTAGAAAGGAAAATTCTCTCCTGTAAGAATAAATATGGGAGAAAGGGGTCTCATCTGTACTGATGCTTTATCAGCAATCCTTGTTTCAAGAAAAACACCACATTTCAAAAACAGTTGTCATTGGGACGGAAAGTGAGGTGAAATGTTCTGAACAGGGGCACAGACAGCAAAACAAATGTTACAGGGGTGATAACCCTTACCTATGTTTCCCAAAAAGTTTAAAAATAGATTTTTGGGCTGGAGCTACACTTCAACAATGTACCTGTTCAAAATTACAAACAGATTCTACATAAGAACAAACCTACAGTCCCTGTCTTGTATGCACCGCCTGTATACGGCTGTTCAGAGTATATAGGGCCTTTTTTATTTTATGTGCGGGGTTCCCCTTAATATCCATACAAGACCCAAAGGGGCTGGTAATGGGCTGGGGTGGGGGGGGGGTCATGGGGTAGCTATGCCATTTTTCTTAAAGAATTTCATCCATATTACCGGGACCAGACATTACATTAAAGCCGCAAGCAGTTTTAAATGGCTTTTTTTTCCTTTAGAAGTGTCATTTTCTGCAGGGACAGTTCTAAACACGGGAAACACGTGGCACTTCACAGGCATACTTTAGACACCCCCCAGGTACGATATTTAAAGGAATATTTGACTTTTTTTTTTCACTTTATGCATCATTAAAATGACTGCTCCCGAAAAACGACCGTTTTTAAAACTTCTTTTTGCATTGATACATGTCCCCTGGTGCACAACCCGGGTTCCCAAACCCTATTTATGACAATAACATGCATAATAGTTGTTATAATTAGCACTTTAGAATTCGAACGTTCGCATCCATTGTATTTAATAGGGTTCTAATGTTCGTTCGAACTTTCGGTCCGTTCGCGGGTTCTGGTGCGAACCGAACCCGGGGGTGTTCGGCTCATCACTACTCTCTAAGCTTATTTGGTTCTTTTGTAAGGTAACATAGTGAAATTGGTTGTTATTTACTAAAGTAAAATACACTTGCCACTACAAATGCACAAAGACAAACTAGGAGACAGGAAAGAACAAATAATTAAAGGTTTCAACAAGATTTTTATTGGGATACTTAGACATAGGCTGGCATAGGAATTGCCCCCCTACCCGTGAAATACTCCATGTATTTGTCCCGAACCACACGGGCATTTTGGGGGGGCAAGCCAAGACGGGCAGATTCCAGGCCCGGAAGGGGATTTGCAGGGGAAAGTCCAGCCTCTGGCAAAACTGAGGCCATATAGGAATTAGATTTTTGGCTCAGAAAGTTGTGTAGCACACAGCAGCATAACACTACATAGTTTATTTTGTAGTCCGCCAAGTGGATGGAAGTCATAAAAAGGCGGAACCGGCTGGCCATTATGCCGAAGGCATTTTCAACGACTCTTCGGGCCCTGGCCAGCCGGTAATTGAACACACTCTTCTCTGGGGTCAGGGTCCTCTGTGGAAATGGCCTCATAAGATGCCGTCCGAGTCCGAAGGCTTCATCAGCCAAGAAAACAAAGGGGAGTCCTTCAATATTCCCTGCATCCGGTGGCAATGCAAGGTCGTCACTCTGGAGACGGAGGGCAAACTCCGTCTGGATGAAGGATCCCCCATCGGACATCCAGCCATTCTTCCCTACATCAACATAGAGGAATGCATACCGTGCTGACACCACCGCCATCAGCACAATGCTATGAAACCCCTTGTAATTGTAGTAGTAGGACCCAGAACGGGGTGGCGGCACAATGCGGACGTGCTTCCCGTCTATGGCACCACCGCAGTTGGGGAAGTCCCACCGCGTTGCAAACTCCGATGCCACAGTCTGCCATTCCTGTGGCGTGGAAGGAAGCTGTGGAGTGAAACAAGATGAAATAATATTAGAAAAACAAAGTTATACATTACAAGGAAATTCTATCCCAAAAAATTAGAGACCAACATCAATCTAATTATACGTTTATTAAGGTGTGTAAAAAAAGTATAATGGAAGGCTCATTTATCATATTCATCACCCCCTCTGATGGGCCATTACTATTTTGGGGGGGGGAGATGTGTTTGGCCGCAGGATAGCATTGCAGTGGCAGTGCGTCCAGAGTGGGCGATGGAGCACTGTCCCCTCTCTCCTGTGCCCATCACTCAGAACAATACATAGGTTCATGCGTTGCATGAACCTATGTATTGTCTATGCCGCACACTATTCAGGTGGATGGCCTCTTGTAAAGCGACCGACATATGAATAATTGTGGCATTTAGGGGGTTAAAATTGCAGAGCAGAAACAGGTATTAAAATAGTCTTGCAAATTACAACCTGAGGGATGTAATTGGCTTCCTCAAAGAAAAATCGGGGACGCAAGGAGGGGGGCATTCCTTGTGTAAACACTGACAGGCTGCTCTGCCAATCATGTTCACCAAGTCTGTTTAATGGTAACATGATTGGCTGATGCAACATGAAGGGAAGGAGAAGACATCAAGGACAGAAGAAGGATGGCGCTGACCACAAGAAGGTAAGTGCAGGGCTGGGGGGAAACTGGCTGCATTAGAGGGGACTAAATGGCTGCATTTGAGGGAACAAAATGGCTGCATTGGAGGGGACAACTGGGGGCGTTTATTAGGCAACAGAGCAAAAAAGGAGGAAGTTTATTTCCGAAATTGGGGTTGGAACCCCCCAACATTTGGAGCAACAGGCGCCCCTGCTGGAAAAGTTAGTGAGGGGAAATATTTAGGGAGGATAAAAAAGGGGCAATCTAAAGCTTCCAACATGCATGGGGACAAAGGGGACATTCTCAGCATATTACAGTCATGGTAATTAGGGAAGGATGAAAGAAATACAATACATTAGCATACATGTAATACATAAAATGTGATGTTAAGGGAGAAAACTTACCCTAATATAGTCCTCCTGCAGGACTTGTATAATAGCAGAACAGGTGTCTGGGATTATGAGGCCCAGAGCCTGGGGGGAGATGCCTGTGGTGAACTTCAAGTCCTGAAGACTTCTCCCTGTCGCCAGGTAACGCAACGTGGCGATGAGCCTCTGCTCAGCACTGATGGCTTCCCGCATAACGGTGTCCTTCCTGGTAATATAGGGGGACACCAAAGCCAACAGTTCCTGAAAAACGGGGTCAGACATCCTCAGAAAATTCCTGTAGTCCTCAGGATTATTCTCGACGATCTCCCGCAGCAGAGGCATGTGGCAGAATTGGTCCCGCTGGAGCAACCAATTCTTGGTCCATGAACTCCTCCTCACACCATTCATGGACTGGTCTTGGTCCAAAACAAGCAGACCAACACCAAGCGCACGCACAGCACGAACTCGACGACGAGAACGTCCAGGCGACATGGCTAGGAAACGGTCGTCTAATCAGAACGTACAGAACAGAACGCACTTTAGAACAGCAAGGCCTATGAATAACAAACTGAAATTCACAAACGAACAGGCAAGAACGCACTGTAAAACAGATACGACCTGCCTAGACGCCCTGAAAGTCAAGATACGAACCCACAAGCACAAACTGAACGGCAGAAAACGATCTGAAAAGTACGAAGACTGAAAAGCGCGAATCGTCTCTTCCCAAACTTTTACTTCACACGCGGTAACACAAGATCAGCAAAAGCAGCCCAAGGGGTGGCGCCAAGAAAAAAGATCTTCCCCTTTATAGTGCCGTCGTACGTGCTGGACGTGAGCGCAGAGAACCACGAGGAAATTGGAAAATGACAGTGTCTACGCATAGAAAGCTTGACGAGAAAATCGACAAGCTTAACAAGAATCTCGTCGAAAAAAACGACGTGTTTTTTACGACGAGAAAATCGGTCGTGTGTACGAGGCCTAATAGTTGTTCTGTGGACAGATTCTCCCACCTGAGCTGTGGATCTCTGCAGCTCCTCCAGAGTTACCATTGGCCTCTTGGCTGCTTCTTCGATGAATGCTCGCCTGTCAGTTTAGGTGGACGGCCATGTCTTGGTAGGTTTGCTGTTGTGCCATACTCTTTCTATTTTTGGATGATGGATTGAACAGTACTCTGTGAGATGTTCAAAGCTTGGGATATTTTTTTATAACCTAACCCTGCTTTAAACTTCTCCACAACTTTATCCCTGACCTGTCTAGTGTGTTCTTTGACCTTCGTGATGCTGTTTGTTTACTAAGGTTCTTTAAAAAAAGCTCTGAGGGCTTCACAGTACAGCTGTATTTATACTGAGAATAAATTACACACAGGTGGACTCTATTTACTAATTAGGTGACTTCTGAAAGAAGTTTGTTCCACTAGATTTTAGTTAGGGGTATCAGGGTAAAGAGCTCTGAATACAAATGCATGCCACACTTTTCACATATTTATTTGTAAAAAAAAATTGAAAACTATTTATCATTTTCATTCCACTTCACAATTATGTGCCCCTATGTGTTGGTCTATCACATAAAATCCTAATATAATACATTTACATTTTTGGTTGTAAAATGACAAAATATGGAAAATTCAAGGGGTACGAATACTTTTTCATGGCACTGTAACAAAGCAATTACGAATAAAACCGAATCCGAAATAAATTATACCGCAAATAGTGAATGCCCGAATGTCTTCGGCATAATTCGTTATGAAAAAAGTTAGGAATGTATGAATCCATACGAAGCACAATAACACTCACTCTGCTCTGCTCTCTGCTTCTCCCTCACCGTGCTGAACTCCCTCTCAAAATGGTGTACAGGGGCGGAGGCTATAGCCGCATGTTAAAAACTAAAGTCAAATACGAGATTTCTAATCCATTCGAAGCACAATAACACTCTGCTCTGCTCTCTGCTTCTCCCTCACCGTGCTGAACCCTCTCAAAATGGTGTACAGGGGCGGAGGCTATAGCCGCATGTAAAAAACGAAAGTAAAATACGAGATTTCGAATCGTTACAAATAACCGCTATGTATTTAGAAAAGTACAAATCCATTCGAAGCACATTAGGCATAATAGGCAGCGTCGTTGTGAGAGAGACACGGAAAATTACGAATCAACGAACTCAAAAAAAGTTACGAAAGTAGGAGTTGTTTTCAGAGTCAACGAAAAACAATGTACCCTACCAAAAGTCCGAATTATAAATCCACTAAAAATTCAACAAAATATGACGCTTGCGAAAATACGAATTAGTCCGAACACGAAAAATCCCGTCTAGCAAAATTACGAATGATTACGAATCAACAGGACCGAAAAGAAACGAACCGAAACAAAACAAATTTTTCTGTTGTGCACAAGAAATGAACCGAAACTAAACAAATTTGATGATTATCAGTGCAGCCCCATCAGTGATGCCTGTCACTGCCCACCAGTGATGCCAATCAGTGCTTATCAGTGATGCCAATCAGTGCCTATCAGTAATGCCTGTCAGTGCCGTCTATCAGTGCCGCCTATCAGTGCCACCCATCAGTGCCGCCTATCAGTGCACATCATTGCTGCCTATCAATGCCCATAAATGTTGACCATCAGTGCCACCTATCAGTGCCACCTATCAATGGTGCCTCTCAGTGCCGCCTATCAGTGCTGTATATTAGTGTCGCCTATCAGTACCCTCAGTGCTGCATATCAATGCCTCCTCATCAGTGCCACCTCATCAGTCTCGCCTCATCAGTACAGCCGATTAGTGCCCGTCAGTGCAGCCTCCTCTGAGCACATCAGTGAAGGAGAAAATAAATAAATAAGATCTGTTGGAGTTGATGACATTTTATGTACAGGTCCTTCTCAAAAAATTAGCATATTGTGATAAAGTTCATTATTTTCTGTAATGTACTGATAAACATTAGACTTTCATATATTTTAGATTCATTACACACAACTGAAGTAGTTCAAGCCTTTTCTTGTTTTAATATTGATGATTTTGGCATACAGCTCATGACAACCCAAAATGCCTATCTCAAAAAATTAGCATATCATGAAAAGGTTCTCTAAACAAGCTATTAACCTAATCATCTGAATCAACTAATTAACTCTAAACACCTGCAAAAGATTCCTGAGGCTTTTAAAAACTCCCAGCCTGGTTCATTACTCAAAACCGCAATCATGGGTAAGACTGCCGACCTGACTGCTGTCCAGAAGGCCATCATTGACACCCTCAAGCAAGAGGGTAAGACACAGAAAGACATTTCTGAATGAATAGGCTGTTCCCAGAGTGCTGTATCAAGGCACCTCAGTGGGAAGTCTGTGGGAAGGAAAAAGTGTGGCAGAAAACGCTGCACAACGAGAAGAGGTGACCGGACCCTGAAGAAGATTGTGGAGAAGGACCGATTCCAGACCTTGGAGGACCTGCGGAAGCAGTGGACTGAGTCTGGAGTAGAAACATCCAGAGCCACCGTGAACAGGCGTGTGCAGGAAATGGGCTACAGGTGCCGCATTCCCCAGGTCAAGCCACTTTTGAACCAGAAACAGCGGCAGAAGCGCCTGACCTGGGCTACAGAGAAGCAGCACTGGACTGTTGCTCAGTGGTCCAAAGTACTTTTTTCGGATGAAAGCAAATTTTGCATGTCATTCGGAAATCAAGGTGCCAGAGTCTGGAGGAAGACTGGGGAGAGGGAAATGCCAAAATGCCTGAAGTCCAGTGTCAAGTACCCACAGTCAGTGATGGTCTGGGGTGCCATGTCAGCTGCTGGTGTTGGTCCACTGTGTTTTATCAAGGGCAGGGTCAATGCAGCTAGCTATCAGGAGATTTTGGAGCACTTCATGCTTCCATCTGCTGAAAAGCTTTATGGAGATGAAGATTTCATTTTTCAGCACGACCTGGCACCTGCTCACAGTGCCAAAACCACTGGTAAATGGTTTACTGACCATGGTATTACTGTGCTCAATTGGCCTGCCAACTCTCCTGACCTGAACCCCATAGAGAATCTGTGGGATATTGGGAAGAGAAAGTTGAGAGACGCAAGACCCAACACTCTGGATGAGCTTAAGGCCGCTATCGAAGCATCCTGGGCCTCCATAACACCTCAGCAGTGCCACAGGCTGGTTGCCTCCATGCCACGCCGCATTGAAGCAGTCATTTCTGCAAAAGGATTCCCGACCAAGTATTGAGTGCATAACTGAACATAATTATTTGAAGGTTGACTTTTTTTGTATTAAAAACACTTTTCTTTTATTGGTCGGATGAAATATGCTAATTTTTTGAGATAGGATTTTTGGGTTTTCATGAGCTGTATGCCAAAATCATCAATATTAAAACAAGAAAAGGCTTGAACTACTTCAGTTGTGTGTAATGAATCTAAAATATATGAAAGTCTAATGTTTATCAGTACATTACAGAAAATAATGAACTTTATCACAATATGCTAATTTTTTGAGAAGGACCTGTATATGGATAGGAAATTGATTACATGAACAGGTCCAGAAAGTACTGATAAACAAATAATTTTCTCAACGGCTGCATAAAAGGTGCTGTACTGTTACAGAATGAAATAAAACAAAAAATACAATTAGATATTAGGCTGGGTTCACACTGGTACGACATACGCTCCGACTTTGGAAACACATATCACATGACGTGTGTAAATCAATGGTTTCCTATGAGAGCTGTTTTAACTGGTCCGACACAAGTCGGTCTGACTTCGAAAAAGGTTCCTGCACTACTTTGGTCCAACTTTGGTCCTACTTCAGCCCATTGACTATCATTGAAGTCAGATCAAAGTAGGATCCTTGTCCTAACCATCCGACTTGTGACATCCGACATGGTGATTACAGCAGCAGTAAAAGGAATTTATGTCACACTGGGATTGTTTTGATTGGTCAAAGGATAAGTCAGACTATCACAAAGTCGGATCAAAGTAGTATCCTGTTCATTCAAGTTGGATGGATGTAGGACAGATGTAGGACTGATGTCACAGAGCAAAGTAGGATGACAGTCGTATGACTGTCGTGTAGTATCAGTGTGAAACCAGCCTTAAATAAATCACGTTTTCCTGCAAGCTTCATTTATCTTGTAAATAATGCAATGGGGACCCCAAAATATATACCAGACCCCTATCAAGGAGGATAATGCTGCGTACACACGATCGTTTTTAATGTAATTTTCAAAAACAACATTTTTCTCGACGTGATTTTTCTTGTTTCCTCTCAAGCCTGTCTTGCATACACACGTTCATTAAAAAAAATGCTCAAGCAAAGCGCAGTGACGTACAACACGTACGACGGCACTATAAAGGGGAAGTTCCATTCGAATGGCGCCACCCTTCATGTTAGTAAAGTTTGTTGAGCGACGATTCGCGCTTTTCAGCCTCGTGCTTTTCAGTCCGTTACAGCGTGACGAATGTGCTATCTCCGTTACGATCGCTAGTTTTTCCAGAACGAGCGCTCCCGTCTCATACTTGATTCTGAGCATGCGCGTTTTTTTTCCCCTTGTAAAAGCATACACACTACCGTTTTTCACGTCGTTAAAAAAAACGCCATGAAAAACGACGTGAAAAAATGGAGCAGTTTCTAATTTTTTTTTTTTAGCCCTGGAGCCTACACACGATCGTTTTTAATGCCCAATTTAAAAAATGGCATTTTTAACGTCGTGAAAAACGGTCGTGTGTATGCGGCATAAGAGTCTAGTGTGTAATTTCTTGGAAGGTGGGGGGGGGTCTTCATTGTGTAATTTACATAATAAAGGAAGCTTGCAGGGAAAAGTGAATTAATGGCTTTTTTCTATATTTCACTTGTGCTATACAAAAACATTTTTTACACAGGGGTACCCCCCAAAATCAATTCTAGACCCTTCAGATCTGGTATGGATTTTAAGGGGGAACCCCAAGCAAAAAAAATTTATTCAGCCCATCAAAAACCATACCAGACCCTTAATTTTAGCATGCAGCCAGGAGGAAAAAAGGCCATATACCAGGCCACATGCCCTCAACATGGAGGGGCCCATGTTGATAATGATAAGAGACTCTTCCTCATAACCCTGGCTCAGCAGTTGTGGGGCTGCAAGTGGGAGGCTTATTGTTACCTGGTTTTAAGATTAGGGTGTCCCCAGATATCCAGCTCCCAATATGAATGAGTAAGGGGTACACAGTACCTCACTCATTCACAAAAAAGTCAATTGTAAAAAAAAACACACAGAAGTTCTTTCTAAAAAAACAAACAAAGAAAAACTTTTAAAAAAGTCCAGTTTTGTAAATCCAGTGTCAAACATAATGAACATTGCTCGTCAATTATCCAAAAACAAGCTTGTCTATACACCAACTTGCTCGCTTGCGTTTCACTCCTGCGCTATATACAAGGGGGCAGGAATGTAGTTACATCACTGATCAAATATGACATGGCCATGGCCAATGGACAGGGTGATTATGACACCATTGACAAAATATGTCCATGATGTCACCACCACCACAGGGATTTCTGACCATGTAAGTGAATTAGAGCCAGTGATGTCACTGGGTGTTAAGGACTCAGCGGTACCTGTGGAGACTACAATGAGTATGCAGTTCCCCAGGTGGAAAGTTGCAATCTGTGGGGACCTATTTTATACTCCTGAACAACAGGCATAACCAAAACAATTCTGTGTTGCATGGCCAGTATATATTCCATCATGATCTTGTACCGAATAGACTTCACAATATTTAGCAACCCTTGGGAGTGACACCCTTACAACAGTTTGAATGGTGAAAGCCCCATGGAAGACTGTGGAACTTCTCTAATTGCAAACAACAGATACGGTAATATGCAAAATCACTCTCTCCGATCTTTGGCCACCAGCTTCTTTTACCAACCCATCCTTTTTAGGGTGGTACATTGAAGTATGCGACTCCTAATGTTTGCCAGTTAGCATAACTCTTTCATTACTGTTGACATGAAGGAAGTCCCTTGATCTGTTAGGGCCTTTTTTGGGAACCCTTTGCAGGCTAACATGTGGAAATTTCTCTAGTAAAGATTTGGAGGAAGAGTTCCTTAACCTCAGCAACACCAGCATGTTATACCCGCTTCTTTTCAAGGCCGCTTTTCAGTTTCAGTTTCACTATCAGTGATATGGTAGTGTGACTGACAATTAGTCTGTGATGCAACACTATACCCATATATATTTTAAATCATTTTTTCAGGCAGAGCTTTCTTTTGGTGGCATTTATTAACCACTTGGCCTTCTTTTGCTTTATAAAGGAAAAATTACAACAAATTTGAAACAAAATGGGTACCCTTACTTTCTGTTACTATCTATCTTTTTTACATGTTGTCTTCTGCGGCAGAATAATGCTCCACTAGCTCCATCAGTGAGTTTGGATTGGCTTTGCCCCAGTCACCTTTGAAACTCTGGAGTTAGAACCCTCAGAAACCGGTCCATGTGGCTCTGTAAAAACCTTTGGCTGCAGCCACCATTTACTCAGGTCATGAGGAGTGGGGAGACCCCCTACATCTGGTAGCTCTAGCTGTGTACCCACTGCACCCTCCCTGAGGTTTGTCATCTCCAGACTCTCTGCTTTAAACTTTTTATAATCCAGGGCATCAACTGATCAAAATATGCCTTTTGGTAGTCTCCCAATGACAACAGCGCAACAAGTACTGCCCACTGTTTTTAGGCCAGGCCTGCCTTTCTGTAGTCTTTCCAAAAGTACATAAGAAGGCCTCCACATCATCTCAGGCTCAAACCTTTGTAGTAGGTGGCTTACTGTGCCTGAACTGAACAGTACAGATGGTCAACTGTTACACCAGTGTGGTCAAGGACTGTCGCTCTATCACTATGGCCTGGGCTAAAGCAGTTGTCTGAGCCAAAGTTTCCTGGGCAAAAGCAGTCAATTCTTATGCCACGTACACACGACCGTTTTTAATGTCATTGAAAAAAACAATGTTTTTCTCGACGTGATTCTTCTCAAGCCTGCCTTGCCTACACGTGATCATGAAAAAAAATGCTAGAGCAAAGCGCAGTGACGTACGAAATGTACGACGGCACTATAAAGGGGAAGTTCCTTTTGGATGGCGCCACCCTTTGGGCTGCTTTTGCTGATCCTTGTGTTAGAAAAGTTTGCTGAGAGACGATTCGCGCTTTTCAGCCTTGTGCTCTTCAGTCCGTTACAGTGTGACGAGTGTGCTATCTCCATTACGAATGCTAGTTTTACCAGAACGAGCGTTCCTGTCTCATCACTTGCTTCTGAGCATGCGACGAGAAAAATTAGAGCATGTTCCAAATTTTTCATGGCCATTTTTCACGTCGTGAAAAATGCTCTGAAGCCCACACACAATCGTTTTTAATGACCATTTAAAAAAATGGCATTTTTCTCATCATGAAAAACGGTCGTGTGTACGCGGCATTAGTTCTATGCTATCTGGGCAGCCAACATTCTATTATTTTCTTTCTAATTTGCATTAGTCTGTTGATGCTGGGCAGTAGGCTTTTGCTGCTCAGCAGCCAACAATCTATTTGTTTCTTGTTGCTTTGCCAGGTTCTGCTAATAAGACTGTTGATGCTGAGTAGAAGCGGCCTGTTATTAGGCAACATTGTCTTGCAGCAATGCCTTTATCAAGTCCTCCATGCTGTAAAATTCAGAATGTACACTGCAGTGCACTGTACCGTTTAAGTGAGATAGCTTTAAGTGATCGGCAGACTCACAGTGACAACTGAGTATTTCCACCAGAACATAGACAGCAGTTTTGCATATTCAGCAAACACAGTACATGTTACTTTACATTATTGCTGTCACACACTTTTCACAGTTCTTAGCTCAATGACAATATAGCGTGTAATGTATACACTGTTCATAACAAGATAACTCACTTCTAAGCAAACATAAGCAGAGCAAGTTATACTTTTCTCCACGTCCTCCAACAATGATAGGGGTCTGCTTTAGGCCGGGTTCACACTGGTGCGACAAACGCTACGACATTGGCAGCTCATGTCGCATGACGTATGAAAATCAATGTTTCCTTATGGGAGCCGTCTTAACTGGTCCGACACATGTCGGTCCGACTTTGAAAATGCTCCCTGTACTACTTTGGTCCGACTTTGATCCTACTTCAGCCCGTTGACTATCATTGAAGTCGGATCAAAGTCGGAACGCCATCTTGCATGATCCGACTTTGGCATGCGACTTGTGCTCTGATGATCTTGAGGGGGGACTCCATGCCAAATTTTAAATAAAAAAAGGCATGGGTTCCCCCTCCAAGAGCATACCAGGCCCTTGGTTCTGGTATGGATTTTAAGGGGAACCCCCTACGCCGAAAAAAAGGCGTGGGGGTTCCCCCAAAATCCATACCAGACCCTTATCCGAGCACGCAGACCGGCCGTCGGGAAAGGGGGTGGGGATGGGCGAGCGCCCCCCCTCCTGAACCGTACCAGGCCGCATGCCCTCAACATGGTAGGGTGGGTGCTTTGGTGCGGGGGGCATCCTGCGGCCACCTGGTGACCCCGCCCCCTTATGAGGTCACAGCCCGGGGCATTATGGTACTGTGAAGTCATAAGGGGGCAGGGTCATCGGGTGACATCACCCGGTGACCACGCCCCATGCCTAAATAAGTTGTTGAGTGCCACGCACACTGCATTACAGCAGGAGAGAGCAGCGTGTCAACATCGGGACAAGAGAAGAGGGAAGAAGACGATGGGGAAGACCGGGCCACCGCTAGCAAAAGAGCTGGCAGAAGATAGCGGAGGTACCCGGCAGAAGGCAGAAAGCACCGGAGAGCGCGGAGTAGGCACCGGAGAGTGGGAGAAGAGGCCGGAGAGTCGGAAGAGACCCCCGAAGTCGGAAGAAGACCCTCGAAGTCGGAAGAAGACCACCGGAGCTGCCTAATAAATGACTTTAAAAACCTGTCTAGTGTGTTTTTTTTTCCTTAAAATTATTTTCCCCCAGGTGAATGGGTAGGGGTACGATGTACCCCATACTCATTCACATAGGGTGGGGGGCCAGGATCTGGGGGCCCCCTTATTAAAGGGGGCTCCCGGATTCCGATAAGTCCCCCGCCCGCAGACCCTGACAACCAATGGCCAGGGTTGTCAGGAAGAGGCCCTTGTCCTCATCAACTTGGGGACAGGGTGCTTTGGGGTGGGGGGCCACAGGTCGCCCCCCTGCCCCAAAGCACCCACCCCCCCATGTTGAGGGCATGCGGCCTGGTACGGTTCAGGAGGGGGGCGCTCGCTCATCCCCACCCCCTTTCCTGACCGGCCGGGCTGCGTGCTCAGATAAGGGTCTGGTATGGATTTTGGGGGGACCCCATGCTGTTTTTTCAGCGTAGTAGGGTTCCCCTTTATATCCATACCAGACCGAAGGGCCTGGTATGCTCCTGAAGGGGGAACCCATGCCGGTTTTTTATTTAAAATTTGGCGTGGAGTTCCCCCTCAAGATTCATACCAAACACAGTGCCTGGTATTGGCTGGGATCCAAGTCGGATCCCCGTTCATTGAAATTCGGACGTATGTCGTCTTCAAGTCGCAGGGCAAAGTCGGATCCAAAGTAGGACAAGTGTCGTGTCACACCAGTGTGAACCCGGCCTCAAGTATGAAGTTTGCAAGGCAGTAGTTCAGACACCAAAGTGCATTTAAGGGCTTCCGCCCTGTTTTTATACATCACTATTGTATCAAACACGAAAGCAAAAGAGTTTCCTATGCAGTGGTCTGTGTCAGACCACTACAGTAAACAACACAATTAGCCTCTTGGCTATTAATGTGATCTTCGGGGGTCTTTTTTTTTTACTAGTATTTGCAGGTTTAGGTGTAATCTTTGTCTGCATGGCATTGCAATTCCATATTTTTTTTTATATTTTAAAATGTAAAGCCAGACTATTCAGATTAACATTTTCTATTTCTTTAATATTCATTGTCTTTAAATATAAAACAGATTTCTGACTATATATCCATCTGGACTCCTTTTACTCCCTGTCTGAAGTCATCTGAATGTAACAAGCTTCTTTTGAAGAAGGTGTCGCTTGCAGCCAGAAACATCTTTTTTAAGCAGATCAAAATACTTATGCTCAGACTATCTCAAAGTAGTACAAGCCAGTAGATACCCCCTGAGTGCAGATTTAGGAATAGGTTGAAATTGTAGTCAGGGGAGATTAAAGGAAAATAGACTTAATAAAGGGACTTATTACAAACAAAATACAGTATATTCATTTCAAAGGCTTGCAATCAAAACTCTTATCTGTCTGATCTAAGGCAGAGAAACACAAGGTTCTCCCAAATGATAACCAATCTAGAGTGACTAGAGAACACATTTTAATTGTATATAACTTCCTGCATATCACATATTTGTCTTTGTTTTCCCTTTGAATAACGTGATTACAATATGCTTTGAATATACTTCATTTAATTCTCACTTTGTTTTCAGGCTAGCTAGCAGACATATAAATTGGCACCCCATGTGACAATATTTTCTTAATCAAAGCAGAATCATGCTTCCGAAAAGGAATGGAATTGTATTCTTTTTTTCTTGTATACAATAAAACATTGAGTTCTAAAGTTTTACAGGTGTTAACATTGTATCCCCTCTATGTGGTTATCCCCACAATAATTAAAAGATGTATATTCAAATATATGCATAAGGTCTGCCTTAGGGTAGTAATTCTTGTGAATGTGTTGTCATATTTGTTAATCACTTTGCTATTTCCTGTTTTGGATGTGTAGTGTGTCAGATATCTGTAAATTGCAAAACTGGTTCAACATAATTAAATAATCTTTGACAAGTAAATCAGTAAACATATAATTTAACCGTGTGTCTATCTGTTTACCTGGAGTTCCACTTTGGGGCTGTTGAACACATAATCCATAAATATAAACTGGTAAAAGTCTGTGTGGGCTTTTCCAGTTTGCCAGAAGGGTTTGGAGGAGATAAGGGGCATCTTAATATACCGAATTTGGCAAATAGAATTGTATTTAAAAGTCCACTGTATAAGATAAATAAAAAATAAAAAAAGCAAACACTATTTAATAAAAAGCAGTGTATTATAAATTAAATATTTTTTTTCTTAAAGAATTCTGTAATTTCCCAGGTGGTCCAGGTTTACGTGGCCAAGTGACAGTGGAAAAGAGCTCAATATGGGGTTTTCAATGTGGCAGGTAGAATTCCCACAGCTGTCAATGACCAATGACTCAAGTCAAACTGGAGGAAAGGACATTGCTGCTACTCTGTGACTGAGGAGACTAACATGCTACAGCTTTCTCAGAACTAAGTACTGGAGAACCCCAGTCCAGTAGCAACTGTCAGACTGTGACTGCAGGAGGAATTATCTTACCGGTATATAACTATGGGGAGGATATGGATTGGGGAAGTCAGGGGACTGCATTATACAGAACTATATGCTTAGGGCAGAGAAAGCCTGGATAGTGGGCACTTGGGGCAAATTCAAATATTAATCCCCAAACAAGTTATAAATTACATTCTGCACTCATGAGAAGTAAATTATCAATAATATTTACACATAAAGTCCCTTATATACAAAATTCAGCAAGTAAAACACATATTGCAACCCACCACCATTAAAATGTGACAGATCTGTCGCAATAAAACTGCCACTCTGGATACCCCAAAATGCAAACCATGCACACTGCCTAGGATACCAGAAATGTAGCTTCTATGAAAAACAAATACCCCAATTCTATTAGTGGGAATGTAATTATAGTTAGGCAATCACAAAAGTCAAAATTTGCCAAGTGTATGCACTGCTTGAAAAGCCCTGGAGCCTGTGATATAGAACTTGCAGAACTCACTGTAAAGCTGAAGCTAGGGAGTAAAGATACTTTAGCCTCTGTCATGCATATAGACAGGCATTTGGATGAAACAGGGTTGGAAGTGGGGGCACATGTTGACTAGAGAATCTTCATGCTGGAACAGTTTGGACTCCTAATTTTACAATAAGAAATAGCAATATAGTTATAGTATACACAAATATCTCCAAGAACCTGCCCAGGTGAGGATGGCTCTGGATCCTTTGACAGGTAAGTGTCCCTTTGTAAGTGTCCTTTTTTAAAAGTCAGCAGCTACAGAATTTGTAACTGCTGAATTTTTATTTTTTTTGTTAAGACTGAAGAACCACTTTAAGCTCCTGAGTATTTGGTTTCTTTATGCGGGAGGCAATCTTCTAGGCAGCTCTCCTGGCCAAAAAGTTACTAGACTCATTTTCCCTGGTACTACAACTCTCTACTCTCAACTCTCAAAGACTACTTTTGCCTGGTACTACAACTCTCCAGCAACCAGAGGGCTCTGACCCACTCCCTAGACTGAAGAGGTAGTTATCAATCTAATTTTGTAAATGCCTTCACATGTGTTATTATTTCTAAATATTATTACTTAAATAGCCTGCTAATTATATGTGGAATCGGCCCTTTGGTGTTTTACGGACATTTTTGGTGATTTTGATTTTAACTACTTATACAGTATAAAAGTAGGGGCCCTGTTTGTCTCGACTCTCTGCGGTATAAAAATACAGTTTTATTTCGCCTTTCCCCTATTTAGAAGTACGGGTGTAGAGGAGGCTTTTTCTTTCGTTTTATGACCTCTAATTTGGAAGCCTTAGATCATGGACTTGTCACTAGTCGGAGGCATACGTTTTTGTTAGTAACAATATTTTTACTTTTTAATTTTAAATAATGTGACTTTCTTTGGTTTTGATTTATATTGTATCGGGCGCTGTCCATTTTTCAGTAAAATTTTTACTTTTGTGGTGCACAGTAAAATGGCGACTGAAATTTTTGGTATTGTCCACAGCAAAATGGTGGCTGCAATTACTATTTTTTTTCCCACATCTTGCAGTCTGTTTAAGTGTGTAATGATCAACGTCAGCGGTGAGCTTATCCCCTGAGAATTTGAGTGTGCACAAAACACGTCAGGAGGGGCCCTACGTGCTGATGTCACGCTGCTGTTTCCATGAATCGCCAGCCATCTTAGTAAGTCCGTACTTACTTGTTTGTTTGTTTTCCAGGTGTTTTATATTCTTTCACTGGCAGTTTTATCTGGCAGTTTTATCTGCACTATATATACTTTATTTCTGGGCTCCACGTAGTGAGCTTTCTTGTATAGGACCTAGCTCTGGTTCACCTATATACCTTTTATTTATTCTAAGCCATCAATTTATCCCTATAAAATGAATTCCTGTTATTTCCCTAATCCAGGATCCCTTTGATATGCAGCAAACTGCACTGAAATCTTTAGAGAGCTCTATGTCAAAAAATATATCACCCTAAGCCCATCATTGAGGATGCATTAGTCCAATGCATCACTTCTCAGCCCTGTTAGCCAGAGTAGTATCATCGCTCCTCAGGAAAGTAGCATCATCCTCAGCCATCTCCTCTAACAGTTTGTCATGCCTGCACTTGTAGTTTCACAAAAGTAACATGTGCTTATAAAGCATGCTGGAATATTTAGTCCTAAATTATAGTACATCATTTTACTGGATTAAAATATGCACAAAAACTGAAAACAAGCATATCATGATTGCACATTGTTGAGTGAAGAATGACATGATATTAACCACTTTCCCGACTGGGCACCTAAACCCCCTTCCTACCCAGACCCATTTTAAGCTTTCGGTGCTCTCACATTTTGAATGACACATACTCAGTCATGCAACACTGTACCCACATGAAATTTGTCCTTTTTTTCACACAAATAGAGCTTTCCTTTGGTGGTATTTGATCACCACTGGGTTTTTTATTTTTTGCGCTATAAATGAAAAAAGACCTACAATTTTGTAAAAAAAAAATTGGCCAACATTTATACTGATACATATCCTTGGTAAAAATAACCCAAATCAGTGTAAATTATTTTGTCTTTGTGAAAGTTATAGAGTCTACAAGCTATGGTGTCAATCATTGAAAATTGATCTCACCTAATGTACTAAAGGCCTATCTCATTTCTTGAGACACTAACAAGTCAGGAAAGTACAAATACCCCCCAAATAATCCCTTTTTGGAAAGTAGACATTCTAAGGTATTTAGTAAGACATGGTTAGTTTTTTGAAGTTTACATTTTTTCCCACAATTCTTTGCAAAATTAAGATTTTTTTTTTTAACAAAATTGTTATATTAACAGTTTTTTTCTCTCCCATGGCATGTGCATACCACAAATGACAACCCAAAATACATTATGCCACTCCTTTTGCGTATGTCAATACCACATACACAGCCTGGCCACATACAGAGACCCAATATCCAAGGAGCACCATCCGGTGTTCTAGGGACATAAATTACACATTTAATTTCCTGACAACCTATCACATTTATGAAGGCCCTTCGTATTTCTAACAGATAGCATTTACATACCAAGAATTACACCCCAAAATACATTCTTCTGAGCAAAGGGTTAACAAAAGATTACCTGTGGTTTTAGTAGTATTATTATTATTATACACAATTTATATAGCGCCAACAGTTTACGCATCGCTTTACAATGTAGAGGGGGGACAGCACAATTACATTACAGTTCAATACAGAAGGTACAGGAGGGCCCTGCTCGTAGGAAGAGGGTGGTGGTACAAAAGGTAATAGCTGCAGAGAATAATTTGATGGGAGTGGCTCAGGGGCAGTTGTTAGGTGGGTGTGGGATAGGCTTCCCTGAATAAATGAGTTTTCAGGGATCTCCTAAAGATGGAGAGGTTAGGGGCTGATCGAACATACTGGGGCAGGGAGTTCCAGAGGATGAGAGAGGCTCTGGAGAAGTCCTGACGGTGAGCATGGGAGGAGGTAACAAGGGAGCTAGAGAGCAGGAGGTCCTTGGAGGACTAGAGGGGATGATTTGGGTGATATCTGCAGATGAGGTTGGTGATGCAGATGGGGACAATGTTTTGAATGGCCTTGCATGTTGTGGTTAGCATTTTGAATTTTATACGGTGGGGTAGGGGAAGCCACTGAAGGGATTGGCAGAGAGGGGCAGCAGTTGTGGAACGGTTAGTAAGATTTATAAGTCTAGCAGCAGAATTCATAATAGACTGAAGGGGAAATAGCCTGCATAAAGGTAGGCCATTAAGGAGAGAGTTGCAGTAGTCAGGGCGGGAAATAATCAAGGAGTGAAAAAGTTGCTTTGTGGTGTCATTAGTCAGGTCGAATTCTGGAGATGTTGCGGAGGTTAAGGTGGCAGGATTTAGCCAGTGATTGGATGTGGGGGCTGAAGGAGAGGTCAGAGTCAAGGATTACACCCAGCACCCTGGCATGTGTGGAGGGACCACTTCAGCCCATTGACTATCATTGAAGTCAGATCAAAGTAGGATCCTTGTCCTAACCATCCGACTTGTGACATCCGACATGGTGATTACAGCAGCAGTAAAAGGAATTTATGTCACACTGGGATTGTTTTGATTGGTCAAAGGATAAGTCAGACTATCACAAAGTCGGATCAAAGTAGTATCCTGTTCATTCAAGTTGGATGGATGTAGGACAGATGTAGGACTGATGTCACAGAGCAAAGTAGGATGACAGTCGTATGACTGTCGTGTAGTATCAGTGTGAAACCAGCCTTAAATAAATCACGTTTTCCTGCAAGCTTCATTTATCTTGTAAATAATGCAATGGGGACCCCAAAATATATACCAGACCCCTATCAAGGAGGATAATGCTGCGTACACACGATCGTTTTTAATGTAATTTTCAAAAACAACATTTTTCTCGACGTGATTTTTCTTGTTTCCTCTCAAGCCTGTCTTGCATACACACGTTCATTAAAAAAAATGCTCAAGCAAAGCGCAGTGACGTACAACACGTACGACGGCACTATAAAGGGGAAGTTCCATTCGAATGGAGCCACCCTTCATGTTAGTAAAGTTTGTTGAGCGACGATTCGCGCTTTTCAGCCTCGTGCTTTTCAGTCCGTTACAGCGTGACGAATGTGCTATCTCCGTTACGATCGCTAGTTTTTCCAGAACGAGCGCTCCCGTCTCATACTTGATTCTGAGCATGCGCGTTTTTTTCCCCTTGTAAAAGCATACACACTACCATTTTTCACGTCGTTAAAAAAAACGCCGTGAAAAACGACGTGAAAAAATGGAGCAGGTTCTAATTTTTTTTTTTTAGCCCTGGAGCCTACACACGATCGTTTTTAATGCCCAATTTAAAAAATGGCATTTTTAACGTCGTGAAAAACGGTCGTGTGTATGCGGCATAAGAGTCTAGTGTGTAATTTCTTGGAAGGTGGGGGGGGTCTTCATTGTGTAATTTACATAATAAAGGAAGCTTGCAGGGAAAAGTGAATTAATGGCTTTTTTCTATATTTCACTTGTGCTATACAAAAACATTTTTTACACAGGGGTACCCCCCAAAATCAATTCTAGACCCTTCAGATCTGGTATGGATTTTAAGGGGGAACCCCAAGCAAAAAAAATTTATTCAGCCCATCAAATTTATACCAGACCCTTAATTTTAGCATGCAGCCAGGAGGAAAAAAGGCCATATACCAGGCCACATGCCCTCAACATGGAGGGGCCCATGTTGATAATGATAAGAGACTCTTCCTCATAACCCTGGCTCAGCAGTTGTGGGGCTGCAAGTGGGAGGCTTATTGTTACCTGGTTTTAAGATTAGGGTGTCCCCAGATATCCAGCTCCCAATATGAATGAGTAAGGGCTACACAGTACCTCACTCATTCACAAAAAAGTCAATTGTAAAAAAAAACACACAGAAGTTCTTTCTAAAAAAACAAACAAAAAAAAACTTTTAAAAAAGTCCAGTTTTGTAAATCCAGTGTCAAACATAATGAACATTGCTCGTCAATTATCCAAAAACAAGCTTGTCTATACACCAACTTGCTCGCTTGCGTTTCACTCCTGCGCTATATACAAGGGGGCAGGAATGTAGTTACATCACTGATCAAATATGACATGGCCATGGCCAATGGACAGGGTGATTATGACACCATTGACAAAATATGTCCATGATGTCACCACCACCACAGGGATTTCTGACCATGTAAGTGAATTAGAGCCAGTGATGTCACTGGGTGTTAAGGACTCAGCGGTACCTGTGGAGACTACAATGAGTATGCAGTTCCCCAGGTGGAAAGTTGCAATCTGTGGGGACCTATTTTATACTCCTGAACAACAGGCATAACCAAAACAATTCTGTGTTGCATGGCCAGTATATATTCCATCATGATCTTGTACCGAATAGACTTCACAATATTTAGCAACCCTTGGGAGTGACACCCTTACAACAGTTTGAATGGTGAAAGCCCCATGGAAGACTGTGGAACTTCTCTAATTGCAAACAACAGATACGGTAATATGCAAAATCACTCTCTCCGATCTTTGGCCACCAGCTTCTTTTACCAACCCATCCTTTTTAGGGTGGTACATTGAAGTATGCGACTCCTAATGTTTGCCAGTTAGCATAACTCTTTCATTACTGTTGACATGAAGGAAGTCCCTTGATCTGTTAGGGCCTTTTTTGGGAACCCTTTGCAGGCTAACATGTGGAAATTTCTCTAGTAAAGATTTGGAGGAAGAGTTCCTTAACCTCAGCAACACCAGCATGTTATACCCGCTTCTTTTCAAGGCCGCTTTTCAGTTTCAGTTTCACTATCAGTGATATGGTAGTGTGACTGACAATTAGTCTGTGATGCAACACTATACCCATATATATTTTAAATCATTTTTTCAGGCAGAGCTTTCTTTTGGTGGCATTTATTAACCACTTGGCCTTCTTTTGCTTTATAAAGGAAAAATTACAACAAATTTGAAACAAAATGGGTACCCTTACTTTCTGTTACTATCTATCTTTTTTACATGTTGTCTTCTGCGGCAGAATAATGCTCCACTAGCTCCATCAGTGAGTTTGGATTGGCTTGCCCCAGTCACCTTTGAAACTCTGGAGTTAGAACCCTCAGAAACCGGTCCATGTGGCTCTGTAAAAACCTTTGGCTGCAGCCACCATTTACTCAGGTCATGAGGAGTGGGGAGACCCCCTACATCTGGTAGCTCTAGCTGTGTACCCACTGCACCCTCCCTGAGGTTTGTCATCTCCAGACTCTCTGCTTTAAACTTTTTATAATCCAGGGCATCAACTGATCAAAATATGCCTTTTGGTAGTCTCCCAATGACAACAGCGCAACAAGTACTGCCCACTGTTTTTAGGCCAGGCCTGCCTTTCTGTAGTCTTTCCAAAAGTACATAAGAAGGCCTCCACATCATCTCAGGCTCAAACCTTTGTAGTAGGTGGCTTACTGTGCCTGAACTGAACAGTACAGATGGTCAACTGTTACACCAGTGTGGTCAAGGACTGTCGCTCTATCACTATGGCCTGGGCTAAAGCAGTTGTCTGAGCCAAAGTTTCCTGGGCAAAAGCAGTCAATTCTTATGCCACGTACACACGACCGTTTTTAATGTCATTGAAAAAAACAATGTTTTTCTCGACGTGATTCTTCTCAAGCCTGCCTTGCCTACACGTGATCATGAAAAAAAATGCTAGAGCAAAGCGCAGTGACGTACGAAATGTACGACGGCACTATAAAGGGGAAGTTCCTTTTGGATGGCGCCACCCTTTGGGCTGCTTTTGCTGATCCTTGTGTTAGAAAAGTTTGCTGAGAGACGATTCGCGCTTTTCAGCCTTGTGCTCTTCAGTCCGTTACAGTGTGACGAGTGTGCTATCTCCATTACGAATGCTAGTTTTACCAGAACGAGCGTTCCTGTCTCATCACTTGCTTCTGAGCATGCGACGAGAAAAATTAGAGCATGTTCCAAATTTTTCATGGCCATTTTTCACGTCGTGAAAAATGCTCTGAAGCCCACACACAATCGTTTTTAATGACCATTTAAAAAAATGGCATTTTTCTCATCATGAAAAACGGTCGTGTGTACGCGGCATTAGTTCTATGCTATCTGGGCAGCCAACATTCTATTATTTTCTTTCTAATTTGCATTAGTCTGTTGATGCTGGGCAGTAGGCTTTTGCTGCTCAGCAGCCAACAATCTATTTGTTTCTTGTTGCTTTGCCAGGTTCTGCTAATAAGACTGTTGATGCTGAGTAGAAGCGGCCTGTTATTAGGCAACATTGTCTTGCAGCAATGCCTTTATCAAGTCCTCCATGCTGTAAAATTCAGAATGTACACTGCAGTGCACTGTACCGTTTAAGTGAGATAGCTTTAAGTGATCGGCAGACTCACAGTGACAACTGAGTATTTCCACCAGAATATAGACAGCAGTTTTGCATATTCAGCAAACACAGTACATGTTACTTTACATTATTGCTGTCACACACTTTTCACAGTTCTTAGCTCAATGACAATATAGCGTGTAATGTATACACTGTTCATAACAAGATAACTCACTTCTAAGCAAACATAAGCAGAGCAAGTTATACTTTTCTCCACGTCCTCCAACAATGATAGGGGTCTGCTTTAGGCCGGGTTCACACTGGTGCGACAAACGCTACGACATTGGCAGCTCATGTCGCATGACGTATGAAAATCAATGTTTCCTTATGGGAGCCGTCTTAACTGGTCCGACACATGTCGGTCCGACTTTGAAAATGCTCCCTGTACTACTTTGGTCCGACTTTGATCCTACTTCAGCCCGTTGACTATCATTGAAGTCGGATCAAAGTCGGAACGCCATCTTGCATGATCCGACTTTGGCATGCGACTTGTGCTCTGATGATCTTGAGGGGGGACTCCATGCCAAATTTTAAATAAAAAAAGGCATGGGTTCCCCCTCCAAGAGCATACCAGGCCCTTGGTTCTGGTATGGATTTTAAGGGGAACCCCCTACGCCGAAAAAAAGGCGTGGGGGTTCCCCCAAAATCCATACCAGACCCTTATCCGAGCATGCAGACCGGCCGTCGGGAAAGGGGGTGGGGATGGGCGAGCGCCCCCCCTCCTGAACCGTACCAGGCCGCATGCCCTCAACATGGTAGGGTGGGTGCTTTGGTGCGGGGGGCATCCTGCGGCCACCTGGTGACCCCGCCCCCTTATGAGGTCACAGCCCGGGGCATTATGGTACTGTGAAGTCATAAGGGGGCAGGGTCATCGGGTGACATCACCCGGTGACCACGCCCCATGCCTAAATAAGTTGTTGAGTGCCACGCACACTGCATTACAGCAGGAGAGAGCAGCGTGTCAACATCGGGACAAGAGAAGAGGGAAGAAGACGATGGGGAAGACCGGGCCACCGCTAGCAAAAGAGCTGGCAGAAGATAGCGGAGGTACCCGGCAGAAGGCAGAAAGCACCGGAGAGCGCGGAGTAGGCACCGGAGAGTGGGAGAAGAGGCCGGAGAGTCGGAAGAGACCCCCGAAGTCGGAAGAAGACCCTCGAAGTCGGAAGAAGACCACCGGAGCTGCCTAATAAATGACTTTAAAAACCTGTCTAGTGTGTTTTTTTTTCCTTAAAATTATTTTCCCCCAGGTGAATGGGTAGGGGTACGATGTACCCCATACTCATTCACATAGGGTGGGGGGCCAGGATCTGGGGGCCCCCTTATTAAAGGGGGCTCCCGGATTCCGATAAGTCCCCCGCCCGCAGACCCTGACAACCAATGGCCAGGGTTGTCAGGAAGAGGCCCTTGTCCTCATCAACTTGGGGACAGGGTGCTTTGGGGTGGGGGGCCACAGGTCGCCCCCCTGCCCCAAAGCACCCACCCCCCCATGTTGAGGGCATGCGGCCTGGTACGGTTCAGGAGGGGGGCGCTCGCTCATCCCCACCCCCTTTCCTGACCGGCCGGGCTGCGTGCTCAGATAAGGGTCTGGTATGGATTTTGGGGGGACCCCATGCTGTTTTTTCAGCGTAGTAGGGTTCCCCTTTATATCCATATCAGACCGAAGGGCCTGGTATGCTCCTGAAGGGGGAACCCATGCCGGTTTTTTATTTAAAATTTGGCGTGGAGTTCCCCCTCAAGATTCATACCAAACACAGTGCCTGGTATTGGCTGGGATCCAAGTCGGATCCCCGTTCATTGAAATTCGGACGTATGTCGTCTTCAAGTCGCAGGGCAAAGTCGGATCCAAAGTAGGACAAGTGTCGTGTCGCACCAGTGTGAACCCGGCCTCAAGTATGAAGTTTGCAAGGCAGTAGTTCAGACACCAAAGTGCATTTAAGGGCTTCCGCCCTGTTTTTATACATCACTATTGTATCAAACACGAAAGCAAAAGAGTTTCCTATGCAGTGGTCTGTGTCAGACCACTACAGTAAACAACACAATTAGCCTCTTGGCTATTAATGTGATCTTCGGGGGTCTTTTTTTTTTACTAGTATTTGCAGGTTTAGGTGTAATCTTTGTCTGCATGGCATTGCAATTCCATATTTTTTTTTATATTTTAAAATGTAAAGCCAGACTATTCAGATTAACATTTTCTATTTCTTTAATATTCATTGTCTTTAAATATAAAACAGATTTCTGGCTATATATCCATCTGGACTCCTTTTACTCCCTGTCTGAAGTCATCTGAATGTAACAAGCTTCTTTTGAAGAAGGTGTCGCTTGCAGCCAGAAACATCTTTTTTAAGCAGATCAAAATACTTATGCTCAGACTATCTCAAAGTAGTACAAGCCAGTAGATACCCCCTGAGTGCAGATTTAGGAATAGGTTGAAATTGTAGTCAGGGGAGATTAAAGGAAAATAGACTTAATAAAGGGACTTATTACAAACAAAATACAGTATATTCATTTCAAAGGCTTGCAATCAAAACTCTTATCTGTCTGATCTAAGGCAGAGAAACACAAGGTTCTCCCAAATGATAACCAATCTAGAGTGACTACAGAACACATTTTAATTGTATATAACTTCCTGCATATCACATATTTGTCTTTGTTTTCCCTTTGAATAACGTGATTACAATATGCTTTGAATATACTTCATTTAATTCTCACTTTGTTTTCAGGCTAGCTAGCAGACATATAAATTGGCACCCCATGTGACAATATTTTCTTAATCAAAGCAGAATCATGCTTCCGAAAAGGAATGGAATTGTATTCTTTTTTTCTTGTATACAATAAAACATTGAGTTCTAAAGTTTTACAGGTGTTAACGTTGTATCCCCTCTATGTGGTTATCCCCACAATAATTAAAAAATGTATATTCAAATATATGCATAAGGTCTGCCTTAGGGTAGTAATTCTTGTGAATGTGTTGTCATATTTGTTAATCACTTTGCTATTTCCTGTTTTGGATGTGTAGTGTGTCAGATATCTGTAAATTGCAAAACTGGTTCAACATAATTAAATAATCTTTGACAAGTAAATCAGTAAACATATAATTTAACCGTGTGTCTATCTGTTTACCTGGAATTCCACTTTGGGGCTGTTGAACACATAATCCATAAATATAAACTGGTAAAAGTCTGTGTGGGCTTTTCCAGTTTGCCAGAAGGGTTTGGAGGAGATAAGGGACATCTAAATATACGGAATTTGGCAAATAGAATTGTATTTAAAAGTCCACTGTATAAGATAAATAAAAAATAAAAAAAGCAAACACTATTTAATAAAAAGCAGTGTATTATAAATTAAATATTTTTTTTCTTAAAGAATTCTGTAATTTCCCAGGTGGTCCAGGTTTACGTGGCCAAGTGACAGTGGAAAAGAGCTCAATATGGGGTTTTCAATGTGGCAGGTAGAATTCCCACAGCTGTCAATGACCAATGACTCAAGTCAAACTGGAGGAAAGGACATTGCTGCTACTCTGTGACTGAGGAGACTAACATGCTACAGCTTTCTCAGAACTAAGTACTGGAGAACCCCAGTCCAGTAGCAACTGTCAGACTGTGACTGCAGGAGGAATTATCTTACCGGTATATAACTATGGGGAGGATATGGATTGGGGAAGTCAGGGGACTGAATTATACAGAACTATATGCTTAGGGCAGAGAAAGCCTGGATAGTGGGCACTTGGGGCAAATTCAAATATTAATCCCCAAACAAGTTATAAATTACATTCTGCACTCATGAGAAGTAAATTATCAATAATATTTACACATAAAGTCCCTTATATACAAAATTCAGCAAGTAAAACACATATTGCAACCCACCACCATTAAAATGTGACAGATCTGTCGCAATAAAACTGCCACTCTGGATACCCCAAAATGCAAACCATGCACACTGCCTAGGATACCAGAAATGTAGCTTCTATGAAAAACAAATACCCCAATTCTATTAGTGGGAATGTAATTATAGTTAGGCAATCACAAAAGTCAAAATTTGCCAAGTGTATGCACTGCTTGAAAAGCCCTGGAGCCTGTGATATAGAACTTGCAGAACTCACTGTAAAGCTGAAGCTAGGGAGTAAAGATACTTTAGCCTCTGTCATGCATATAGACAGGCATTTGGATGAAACAGGGTTGGAAGTGGGGGCACATGTTGACTAGAGAATCTTCATGCTGGAACAGTTTGGACTCCTAATTTTACAATAAGAAATAGCAATATAGTTATAGTATACACAAATATCTCCAAGAACCTGCCCAGGTGAGGATGGCTCTGGATCCTTTGACAGGTAAGTGTCCCTTTGTAAGTGTCCTTTTTTAAAAGTCAGCAGCTACAGAATTTGTAACTGCTGAATTTTTATTTTTTTTGTTAAGACTGAAGAACCACTTTAAGCTCCTGAGTATTTGGTTTCTTTATGCGGGAGGCAATCTTCTAGGCAGCTCTCCTGGCCAAAAAGTTACTAGACTCATTTTCCCTGGTACTACAACTCTCTACTCTCAACTCTCAAAGACTACTTTTGCCTGGTACTACAACTCTCCAGCAACCAGAGGGCTCTGACCCACTCCCTAGACTGAAGAGGTAGTTATCAATCTAATTTTGTAAATGCCTTCACATGTGTTATTATTTCTAAATATTATTACTTAAATAGCCTGCTAATTATATGTGGAATCGGCCCTTTGGTGTTTTACGGACATTTTTGGTGATTTTGATTTTAACTACTTATACAGTATAAAAGTAGGGGCCCTGTTTGTCTCGACTCTCTGTGGTATAAAAATACAGTTTTATTTCGCCTTTCCCCTATTTAGAAGTACGAGTGTAGAGGAGGCTTTTTCTTTCGTTTTATGACCTCTAATTTGGAAGCCTTAGATCATGGACTTGTCACTAGTCGGAGGCATACGCTTTTGTTAGTAACAATATTTTTACTTTTTAATTTTAAATAATGTGACTTTCTTTGGTTTTGATTTATATTGTATCGGGCGCTGTCCATTTTTCAGTAAAATTGTTACTTTTGTGGTGCACAGTAAAATGGCGACTGAAATTTTTGGTATTGTCCACAGCAAAATGGTGGCTGCAATTACTATTTTTTTTCCCACGTCTTGCAGTCTGTTTAAGTGTGTAATGATCAACGTCAGCGGTGAGCTTTATCCCCTGAGAATTTGAGTGTGCACAAAACACGTCAGGAGGGGCCCTACGTGCTGATGTCACGCTGCTGTTTCCATGAATCGCCAGCCATCTTAGTAAGTCCGTACTTACTTGTTTGTTTGTTTTCCAGGTGTTTTATATTCTTTCACTGGCAGTTTTATCTGGCAGTTTTATCTGCACTATATATACTTTATTTCTGGGCTCCACGTAGTGAGCTTTCTTGTATAGGACCTAGCTCTGGTTCACCTATATACCTTTTATTTATTCTAAGCCATCAATTTATCCCTATAAAATGAATTCCTGTTATTTCCCTAATCCAGGATCCCTTTGATATGCAGCAAACTGCACTGAAATCTTTAGAGAGCTCTATGTCAAAAAATATATCACCCTAAGCCCATCATTGAGGATGCATTAGTCCAATGCATCACTTCTCAGCCCTGTTAGCCAGAGTAGTATCATCGCTCCTCAGGAAAGTAGCATCATCCTCAGCCATCTCCTCTAACAGTTTGTCATGCCTGCACTTGTAGTTTCACAAAAGTAACATGTGCTTATAAAGCATGCTGGAATATTTAGTCCTAAATTATAGTACATCATTTTACTGGATTAAAATATGCACAAAAACTGAAAACAAGCATATCATGATTGCACATTGTTGAGTGAAGAATGACATGATATTAACCACTTTCCCGACTGGGCACCTAAACCCCCTTCCTACCCAGACCCATTTTAAGCTTTCGGTGCTCTCACATTTTGAATGACACATACTCAGTCATGCAACACTGTACCCACATGAAATTTGTCCTTTTTTTCACACAAATAGAGCTTTCCTTTGGTGGTATTTGATCACCACTGGGTTTTTTATTTTTTGCGCTATAAATGAAAAAAGACCTACAATTTTGTAAAAAAAAAATTGGCCAACATTTATACTGATACATATCCTTGGTAAAAATAACCCAAATCAGTGTAAATTATTTTGTCTTTGTGAAAGTTATAGAGTCTACAAGCTATGGTGTCAATCATTGAAAATTGATCTCACCTAATGTACTAAAGGCCTATCTCATTTCTTGAGACACTAACAAGTCAGGAAAGTACAAATACCCCCCAAATAATCCCTTTTTGGAAAGTAGACATTCTAAGGTATTTAGTAAGACATGGTTAGTTTTTTGAAGTTTACATTTTTTCCCACAATTCTTTGCAAAATTAAGATTTTTTTTTTAACAAAATTGTTATATTAACAGTTTTTTTCTCTCCCATGGCATGTGCATACCACAAATGACAACCCAAAATACATTATGCCACTCCTTTTGCGTATGTCAATACCACATACACAGCCTGGCCACATACAGAGACCCAATATCCAAGGAGCACCATCCGGTGTTCTAGGGACATAAATTACACATTTAATTTCCTGACAACCTATCACATTTATGAAGGCCCTTCGTATTTCTAACAGATAGCATTTACATACCAAGAATTACACCCCAAAATACATTCTTCTGAGCAAAGGGTTAACAAAAGATTACCTGTGGTTTTAGTATTATTATTATTATTATACACAATTTATATAGCGCCAACAGTTTACGCATCGCTTTACAATGTAGAGGGGGGACAGCACAATTACATTACAGTTCAATACAGAAGGTACAGGAGGGCCCTGCTCGTAGGAAGAGGGTGGTGGTACAAAAGGTAATAGCTGCAGAGAATAATTTGATGGGAGTGGCTCAGGGGCAGTTGTTAGGTGGGTGTGGGATAGGCTTCCCTGAATAAATGAGTTTTCAGGGATCTCCTAAAGATGGAGAGGTTAGGGGTTGATCGAACATACTGGGGCAGGGAGTTCCAGAGGATGAGAGAGGCTCTGGAGAAGTCCTGACGGTGAGCATGGGAGGAGGTAACAAGGGAGCTAGAGAGCAGGAGGTCCTTGGAGGACTAGAGGGGATGATTTGGGTGATATCTGCAGATGAGGTTGGTGATGCAGATGGGGACAATGTTTTGAATGGCCTTGCATGTTGTGGTTAGCATTTTGAATTTTATACGGTGGGGTAGGGGAAGCCACTGAAGGGATTGGCAGAGAGGGGCAGCAGTTGTGGAACGGTTAGTAAGATTTATAAGTCTAGCAGCAGAATTCATAATAGACTGAAGGGGAAATAGCCTGCATAAAGGTAGGCCATTAAGGAGAGAGTTGCAGTAGTCAGGGCGGGAAATAATCAAGGAGTGAAAAAGTTGCTTTGTGGTGTCATTAGTCAGGTCGAATTCTGGAGATGTTGCGGAGGTTAAGGTGGCAGGATTTAGCCAGTGATTGGATGTGGGGGCTGAAGGAGAGGTCAGAGTCAAGGATTACACCCAGCACCCTGGCATGTGTGGAGGGACCAATGGTTGTGTTTTTTATCTTAATGGTAAAGTCATGGGGTCGGGAAGGAGGAAATATAACAAACAAGCTCAGTTTTAGTAGTGCAGCTCTCCACAGGAGGAGAGCCCTGATCCAGGCAGCAGGCAAGGACGTGGTCAGCGACAGTGAATAGAGTTGTCCAGGCAGGAATATTGTCCATAGTCAGTACTGACTATGTCCATTAGGGATGAACTGAAAACCCCCCGGTTCGGTTTGCAGCAGAACATGCGAACAGGCAAAAAATTTGTTCGAACACGCAAACACTGTTAAAGTCTATGGGACACGAATGTGAAAAATCAAAAGTGATCATTTTAAAGGCTTATATGCAAGTTATTGCCATTAAAAGTGTTTGGGGTCCCGGGTCCTGCCCCAGGGGACATGTATCAATGCAAAAAAAAGTTTTAAAAGCTGCCATTTTTTCGGGCAGTGATTTTAATAATGCTTAAAGTGAAACAATAAAAATTAAATATTCTTTTAAACATCGTGCCTGGGGGGGTGTCCTTAGTATGCCTGTAAAGTAGCGCATATTTCCCGTGTTTAGAACAATACCACAGCAAAATGAAATTTTATTTAAAACTACTCGCAGGTGTAATATATTGTTGGGTCCTGGCAAAACAGATGAAAATCATTGAAAAAACAGCTTCCCCCCCCCCCCCCGCCAGTCCAATACCTGGCCCTTTGGGTCTGGTATTGAGATAAAATCTACCGTAATTTTTTTTTTAAAAGTGTGGTGTCCCGCAGGCCCTATAAACTCTGAACAGCAGTATATATACTATATGGCCTGCCCTATATACTCTGCAGAAAATTGGGCCTTAGGTGTTGGTGGTACCAGAACACTGTAAGCCCTCACAGTCACTCTTGGTGAGCGCAGGAATGGGCCCTGCTGTGAAATACTATATCAAAAATTGTAATCACATGCCCCTGTTAAACAGGGGCAGAAAAATGTGACCTTTGGTGGTGGTGGTGGTGCCACAACACTGTAAGCCCTCACAGTTACTCTTTACTCTTGTTGGGTGCAGGAAGGGGCCCTGCTGTGAAATATTATATCAAGATTTGGAATTACATGCCCCTGTTAAACAGAGGCAGAAAAATTTATTGGTACTTTGGTGGTGGTGGTGGCACAACACTGTAAGTCCTCACAGTTTGGCGCAGGAACGGGCCCTGCTATAAAATATTATATCAAAAATTTTAATTACATGCCCCTGTTAAACAGGAACAGAAAAATTGGGCCTTGAGTGGTGGTGCCACAACACTGCAACCCCTCACAGATATTCTTGTTGGGCGCAGGAACGGCCCTGTGTTGAAATATTATATCTAAAATTGTAATTACATGCCCCTGTTAAACAGGGGCAGAAAAATTGGGCCTTGGGTGGTGGTGGTGGTGCCCTAAACCAAAAATATCATCAAGATTGAAAGTGGCGCCTGCGGAGTATGCTCACTCAATCCAAGCGAATGCTTTCTGGTGGGCCTTCAGAGTACATTTAATTTCTTCTTGGTACTGAAGATAAGATACAGGTGTCTCTTTTAGATTTACAGTAAATAACATAAGTATTGTAAATGGCCAAACTGAAAAGATATATGGAGACTTGTTTTATACCACGGATCGGCTACTTTAATTCCTCCTCCAGGTACCTTCACTCCCCTTGTTTTATTTTTCACCACTGGTTGGTTGGTGATAACCTTCCACCATGGTCCTTCACTTTTACCTCTGGTTCATATTACCATGCACACACATACCCTCCTTCCAGTTCACTGGTCTGACTTCCCATTCTATTTCCTTCTTATTCAGATCTTATCACTTCCTACATTCACACCTGGGGTGCTTGAGGGGCCTTTGGCCACCTGGGTCTCCTCCCCACCTGGCAGCCGCCTTGGTCGTGTCCCCTCGATTTCTGACGCCAACGCTCCTGGTCGGCTCTCAACCTGGACGCTGTGCTATGCTTTACACACCCACTGTAAGTTCTCCTGTCTCATATGGTTTTAGGGGGTTTTTACCCATCCTCCCTTACCCTGACATGGTTACTTATGTGATATATGTTATTCTTTTTTCTAGACATTCAATACATACAATTCTTGCTCCTCATGAGTGGTAATTAACTGCGAAACGAGTAGAGCTATCAGTCATGGTGTATCATTTATACACACACCAGGCTGAACATCCATCATTATTCAACAGGGACTCTAGGAATTTTGACTGTGCAGATTGTATCAATTTTACCCATATACTTTATTATGAATGTGGTGGTTCCCTTGATTTACATCTTTGATGTTCTGTAAACATGTTGTTTATTATGTTTGCCAGATAGAAATAAGCACCTTATTAGGTGCAAATTCTCTGTACGTGGTGTCCATTGTATTAACTTGTTTTTTATGTAGTAATAAATCTTGCAATTCGACATCCATTCATTTTGTCTTTCTGAGCTTCAATCAAAGTCCCAACCTTTTGTTGTTTGCATCGCTGCTTTTCACAGAGCATCGGTGTTCCCCTTTTGTCTATGACAGGCATGGAGGCACATGACTTCTATCCAGCCATGGCCTCACTTAAAGTCCCAATTCCCTCAATCCCCCCTTGTTTTAACCTTCACTTCATGGGCACACTTTGCTCTTCCTCCAATTCTGTAGAAGACCCACTACTTACAATGGGTCCATATTCTGAACCAGAATCAGATGCAGACTCAGAGAGCTCCTTGCTGGTCTTGTTGGTCAGGCTAAGCAGTTGGTATGCCTCCTCAGTGGAAATTATTTTTTTCGCCATACTGGCGACTGTGGGCTGTGGTGACAAACTGCTGTGGTAGAGACACTGGGACAGACGTGGCTGCACTGATGGGTGCTGATGAGGCTGGTCTAATGAGGCTGCACTGCTGGGTCCTGAAAGGCTGCTCTGCTGGGTTCTGATTGAGGGTGCACTGCTGGGTTCTGATGAGGGTGCACTGATGGCTACTGATGAGGTTGCACTGATGGGAACTGATGAGGGTGCACTGATGTACATTAATGCACCACACTGAGGCTGCACTGATTATCTGGCACTGATGTGCACTGATAAGGCGGAACTGATGGGCGCTGATGAGGATCCACTGATATGGTGGCACTGATGAGCACTCACTTATGTGCACTATTGGGCACTGTAGTGGCACTGATGAGCGCTGTAGTGGCACTGATGAGCGCTGTAGTAGTGCAGATGAGCACTGTAGTGGCACTGATGTGGTACTGATGGCACAAATGAGCACTGTAGTGGCACTGTTGAGCACTGTAGTGGCACTAATGTGGCACTGATGAGCACTATAGTGGCACTGGGCACTGTAGTGGCACTGGTGTGGCACTGATGGAGCACTGACATGGCACTGATGGAGCACTGATGTGGCACTGACTTGGCACTGATGGGCACTGTAGTGGCACAGGTGGCACATATGAGCACTGTAGTGGCACTGGACACTGTAATGGCACTGGTGGGGCACTAATGAAGCACTGATGTGGCACTGATGGGCACTGTAGTGGCACTGGCAGCACCAATGGGCACTGTAGTGGCACTGGTGGCACCGATGTGGCACAGATGAGCACTGTAGTGGCACTGGACACTGTAACGGCACTGGTGGGGCACTGATGGAGCACTGATGTGGCACTGACGGGGACTGTAGTGGCACTGGCAGCACCAATGGACACTGTAGTGGCACTGATGGGCACTAGTGGCACCGATGTGGCACAGATGAGCACTGTAGTGGCACTGATAGCACAGGTGAGTACTGTAGTAGCACTGATGGACACTGTAGTGGCACAGGTGGCACTGATGGGCACTGGTGGCACTGGTGTGGAGCTGATGAGCGCTGTAGTGGCACTTATAGCACAGATGAGCACTGATGGACACTGTAGTGGCACTGATGTGGCACGGTAGTGGCACTGATGGGTACTGTTGTGGCACTGATGGGTACTGTAGTGGCACCAATGGGTACTGGAGTGGCACTGGTGGCACAGATGGGTTCTGTAGTGGCACTGGTGGCACTGTAGTGGCACTTATTTGGCACTGCTGGGCACTGTTGGACACTGCAAAAATAAAGTACTCCCACTGTTTTACACTCAATCTCTCTTCTCTCCTTGCACGCTGTATTGGTGTTAGGAGAGAAGAGAGCTGGACCTTTGCATGACCCCAGTTTGTTTACATTGAGATCGCTCCCTCATTGGAGGGTGCGATCTCATGGTAAAGGGATGCTGTCATTGGCCATTTACCGCGATCCGTGTTGCGCCGGGGCTCGTGAACCTGGCGAGCATGGACACTTCCATGCACGCATCCCAGGGGGCGCACGGGAAGCGCGAGTTCAGGAGGACGTCCATGGATGCCCTCCCAGAACAAGTCGACCGTGCTGTCGACATGTGGTTAAACCTAAAAGCAAACATTTATTATCTTGCAGCTTATCTTTTGTAGGCTTATTTTCTTTTATTTCCACCTGGTGATCTGGCCTGGTCTGTGGATTTTCAACAGGACAAGCTCTCCTGTGAATGTATTAGAAATAACAAACATGTTATACTTACCTGCTCTGTGCAGTGGTTTTGCACAGAGCAGCCCAGATCCTCCTCTTCTCGGGTCTCTCACTAATGCTCCTGGCCCCTCCCTCCTGTTGAGTGCCCCCATAGCAAACAACTTGCTATTGGGGCACCTGAGCCGAGCCACAGACACAGCTCCCTGTGTCCATTCAGACACAGAGCCCAGACCCGGCCCTGCCCCCCTTCTCTCCTCATTTGCTATGTATGTCCTAAAAGTGCAGCGCTAAATAAAATTACCATGTGCAAAACACCATATACTGTATAAAGACAAGTTGATCCAGCTACCCATCTCAGGATTAGGGATGAGCTTCGAGTTCGAGTCGAACTCATGTTCGACTCGAACATTGCCTGTTCGCCCGTTCGCCGTACAGCGAACAATTTGGGGTGTTCGCGGCAAATTCGAAAAGCCGTGGAACACCCTGTAAAAGTCTATGGGAGAAATCTAAAAAGCTAATTTTAAAGGCTTATATGCAAGTTATTGTCATAAAAAGTGTTTGGGGACCCGGGTCCTGCCCCAGGGGACATGTATCAATGCAAAAAAAAGTTTTAAAAATGGCAGTTTTTTCAGGAGCAGTGATTTTAATAATGCTTAAAGTGAAACAATAACAGTGAAATATTCCTTTAAATTTCGTACCTGGGGGGGTGTGTATAGTATGCCTGTAAAGCAGCGTTTGTTTCCTGTGCTTAGAACTGTCCCTGCACAAAGTGTCATTTCTGAAGGGAAAAAAAAAGTAATTTAAAAGTACTCGCGGCTATAATGAATTGACAGCTCCCGGCAATACAGAGAAAAGTCATTGAAAGTCATTGATAAAAAAAAATTAAAAATGCATGGGGGGTCCCCCCAAATTCAATTACCAGGCCCTTCAGGTCTGGTATGGATATTAAGGGGAACCCTGCGTCAACATTTTTTAAAAAAATTACGTGGGTTTCCCCCCAAATATCCATACCAGACCCTTCAGGTCTGGTATGGATTTTAAGGGGAACTCCACCCCAAATTTAAAAAAAAATGGCGTGGCGTTCCCCCCAAAAATCCATACCAGACCCTTTATCCGAGCACGCAACCTGGCATGCCGCAGGAAAAGAGGGGGGACGAGAAAGCGCCCCCCTCCTGAACCGTACCAGGCCACATGCCCTCAACATGGGAAGGATGCTTTGGGGGCCTGTGACCCCTCAAAGCACCATGTCCCCATGTTGATGGGGACAAGGGCCTCATCCCCACAACCCTTGCCCGGTGGTTGTGGGGGTCTGCGGGCGGGGGGCTTATCAGAATCTGCAAGCACCCTTTAACAAAGGGGACCCCCATATCCCGCCCCCCTATGTGAATTGGTAAGGGGTACATTGTACCCCTACCATTTCACAAAGAAAGTGTAAAAAAAAATTAAACACACAGACACCGTTGGAATAAGTCCTTTATTAAAAATAAAAAATAAAAAAAAGATCCCAGCAGTGGTAATCCACTCTGTCGGTACCCTGCGATGGATGATCTCCTCTCCAGGGTCCAGCGGTGGATGAGCTCCTCTCCATCCAGGTCCAGGCTCCAGCGATGAGATGTCCAGCGCAGCGCATTCTGTCTCCACCTGAGACACCCCGGGAATATCGTCACCGCAGCCTGACAGGTCTTATGTAGCTGAGGATGGGGCCGCCCGTCACGCGACTCCGTCCCCCTCTGACGCAAAGGGAAACCAGGGGTTATCCAGTGACGTGCGGGTGACCTCGCCCCCCTCTGATGCAACGGAAACCTGCGTATAGTGGAGAGATTTACAGCCAGCAGCATCTTGTTTTATATATAAGTGCACTGATTTTAAAATAAAACTGTTGAGAGTGAGACCATACTATAGTACACCATGAGGAGTCTCCCTGTTTTTTACCCATTTTAACTCTGAGGATTCATCCGTCCATCTGAGATGGGGAGCTGGATCATCTTGCCACCATAAGGGGAACACAGTGAGGCTGGCGGGGGAACATTTCTGGATCAAAGATCCCAATAAGCGCTGAATGACCTTCCTGAGTAAGGAAGATCACTGGTGGTCTGGTAAGCCCCCATCTGATTTATGGTGAAGGTGTCACAGCGGTGAATGTGTGAGCACTGCACCGCCAGGATCGATCTATCCATGCATGAACTGTTTGCACAGGAGCACTTTAGTGATCAATTTATGAACTTTGCACTTTATAAATATATCATATTTTGCACTTTTGCATAAGGACATTTTTTGGGTTTTCTAATATTTTGATTGGATTTTCTGTTCACTTTAAAGGTTTGGCATTATGTTATATATGGTGTTTTGCACATGGTAATTTTATTTAGCGCTGCACTTTTTGGACATACATATTTGATTAACCTGGCATTTATGAAGAGAAGAGATCACCGCTCCAGGTAAGTGCAGGTGAGCAATCAGTGTCTTCCCAGGAACCACGGGTGCTGGCAATGCTGTTGATGCGAAAAGGAAGGTAGAATGTATGGACAGCCGCACTCCAAAAACCATTGAGGTTGCCTTTATTGGGTAAAATACATGAAACACTGCAAGTCACAGCAAAAATAAAGGGGTACAGCCGACGTGTTTCACACTAGGGTCTAGTGCTTAGTCATGGCTAACACATAATGAAAATATACTTCAAATAAATACAAATGGTGCAAACATCACATGATACGTAATAGCCAGTAAACATTGGACATCCATTAAAGGAAAATTAAGTGGTGTTAATTGGTAATAATGTGCAAGTGTGAATGCTGGCTAAGTGGAAACGAATGTGAAAGAAAAAACTATTGATAAAAAAGTGAAAAAGTATAAGTGAAAATGAGAGTGAAAATATGGAAGTATGTGTGAGGGACGAAGTATGTGTGAAAAAAACAAATAATGCTGAAAATGAAAATGAAAACGAAAATAAAAATAAAAATGAATATGAGACTACAAAATGAAAGTGATGAAATGTGTATATAGTGATCCTGTGATGTTGAAAGTTGGTGCAGAAGGTGTGTGTGTGTGAAAGGAAGTGTTGAATAGTGATGTGAATGAAAGTGTGTGAAAATATTGAATGGTGATGTGAATGAAAATATGTGAGAT